>CM066035.1:733775255-734975255 GCA_033557465.1 Ichthyophis bannanicus
CCCCTGGGCGTGTGGGTCCCTACCCAAAGGCCCACCGCAGTCCTACCTGGAACACCAGGGGCACCCCACCGGTGGCAAAGAGCCAATACCAGAGCCAGGATCCGACAAGGGACAGGCATGGGCCAGCCAGGCTTGGCAGGCCCCTGGCCCTGGGCCTCTCCCGCCGGAGGCGGCCCAGGACCCGACATCAGGGCTCCAGCAAGCAGGCAAGGCCCTTACTCCCCAGCAGGAGCTCCAATGCACCAAACTCTCGCACGCACACCAGGGACAGGAAAACAGGAAGTGAGGGAGGCACATGCACAGAAGTGAGGATGGGGGAAATTTTTGAATGGTAAACAAGCAACAAGCGACCAAAAGCAAATGAAAAAAACAAAACAACCCAAACACCGTCCCATGCACCCCAAAAACCCCCACCCACCCTGACAAAGCACATACAAGGACCCAAACCCCCCCCCCCCCCACCACCGTGACCCACCCCAACCCAACCCACCAAACCCAGAGAACCCAATCCCCCGGCCCAACCCCCCCAAACATCAGCATACAACAGTCCAAATAAGTAGTCCACCAAAGGTCCAATGTTCAAAGAAACAAGCCCCCCTCAAAACCCCCACCCTATTTCCCAACGAAAACCCACTGCAGCAATGTCCGCATCCCCAATGTCCAGCTGCCCCAAAACACCCACCCCCCCACAACAGAAAAGAAAACAACGCCATCAATGTACGGGGGGGCAAAACATGTCCCAAGCTCCCCTCACCCTCCCACCCATCCCAAGAGAACAAAACAGCAATTAAAAATTCAAATCCTATCCCACCCCAACCAAAACACCAATCCCCCTCAAACACCCCAAACACATTACCCCAATACAAACAAAGAAATGGAACCCCAACAACCCCACACCCCCTCCCACATCCCCCAAACCATCCACCTCAGCAATTCCAAAAGAACAAAACCCCCACCCCCCACCCTCAAACACCACCCAGGAACCCGCTCCCCACCCCATAACACGCACCTGAACCAACCCATGCCCACCCTACATAAACAGAACAATAAAAGAATCCCCTGGCCCACCCCCCAACAAACCCCCATAAACAATAATCAAAGCAAAGCAATAGAAACGTAACGTGGATAGGGCACATCACTGAGGCTGCAACAGCACCATATACCATTACATTGTACTGGGTACTCCATCTCTGTGGTGGTCACAGCTACCCCCTGGGGGCAGGGTGGTTCTATTTTTTTGTGGGAGGTGTGGGGGGGTTGATGCTACTCCCAACTGGACACACCAACACATGACATTCCCTGGCAGTGTGTGGCTGATAGGTGGTTTGGTTACCAGGTGTTCTCCTGCACATCCTAGGTTGGGGTGCCTGTCCCCATGCACTTATCTCACGTGGGTAGTCAGAACCTCTATTATTAAAATAGAATACTCTCAATTGATTCCAGAAAGTGTAACTAAATAGCTTGCTTATTTTGCCTTAAATACTTTATATCATGCAATATACCAAATTCTTCACCAATGGTAGTGGCAATAAGAGGTCTCAGAACTCACGGGCCGCCAATGGTTAATTTAAACACCTATTGGACTCAACGCCCTTACGTACATCAACGACCTCAGAACATACTGTCCACCATTGATTTTTTGTAAAATTCTTTCAAACGCTTGTGAGTTACATAGTGCAGTCAGAGATAAACCTAGGCTGGCGACTTCCGAACAAGGACAAGATCGCTGTTACTTAGCTTATTCAGACGACTTTTTTCAGACAGCTCATAGATCAGTCCAACGGAAGCCCCGCCAATTCCTAATGTTGATGAGTGTCAAAATCCCGACGCCATCTAGCGCGCTGGTTATGAGGTTTCTCCCAAGGGTTTCTTCAGGGGAAAACTCATTCAAAGACGCACTTCAAATGATAGGCAGAGAAGAAGGCTTGGAGACTCATAGGTTTCAACTGCTGTTGCTGAGTTCTGAGACCTCTTATTGCCACTACCATTGGTGAAGAATTTGGTATATTGCATGATATAAAGTATTTAAGGCAAAATAAGCAAGCTATTTAGTTACACTTTCTGGAATCAATTGAGAGTATTCTATTTTTATAATTGGGGCTTACTTTACTCTCGCAAACACCAGACCATTAGTCATTTGTATTCAGAACCTCTATTATACCTCCTGGTGAGACGCTCCCAGGCCCTCCTTACTCTGGCCAGATTCTGCCTCCGGGATGAGCCAGGGAAGAGGCGATCCTGGCGGAGGCAGAATAGCTCAGTTAGCAGGTAGAGATCTGCCATGGTGAAGGCAGGCTTCCTGAACATGGCAGCCATCTCCTCCAGAATTGTTTGTGCTGCGTAGGTGCGTGCGTAGGTACGTGTGTGGGTACGTGCGTAGCCGTGTGCGTGGGTACTTGAGTAGCCGCGTGCGTGGGCACTTGTGATTATAAGAGCTTGAGGGTGTTTTACAGTTTTGATTGATGCTACCAACAAAACGTGTGATAGGCTATGGCCTATAAGAGCCTGTATGTGAGACCTGTGAATTTTAATACCCCCTAACCTTTAGTATTGCTGCTAAGACTCAGAAATTGCCTGTTAGAGATGTCTGCTTTTTGCAGAGGCTGCATGATTCCGTACAAAAACAGTCTGCTTAAGGGACCATTTATCATTAAGATACTTTCACATTCCTTTGCTAGAGATTGTCCTCGAAGTGGAGATGAATCTATCACTTTTCATGTGAATATTGAGAAGCTGGATTGAGAGGGGGAAATAGAGGAGGAGAGGCCCAGAGAGAGACCCTGATTGGATAAAGGGGGGGGGGCGCATTGGCACCAATGGAGAGCTTGTGTGTATTTGACTGTTAGCAACTGTATATAAGGAATTTGCTCCTGTTCAAGCTTGCTCAGTCACTTTTGGACTCGTTTCTGTCTGGGCCTTGTGCACATTCCATTGGTTTGGATTCTGTAAGTGACTCCTGGTATCAATTGGTTGCATACATGCCGCTGCTACAAAAGGAATAGCCTCAGACAGCCCTACCACATATTACCACAGTAGGTACAGACCCCTAACCTCTGTCTGCACAGCCAGTGCATTTGCCAGTGGCCTACATCTCTATAGCACCTGCTACATGCCTGGCTGGCTACAGAGGGACTGCAGGTCACCACTCAAACCATCTGCTGTGATTGCCAGGGTTGGATTGGACCAGCCACACCCATGATGCATTGCATATGCAGATCAGCAGTCTACAGAGGGTCCTGTGTTGCGGTATGCACCCCCCCAGCACCTCGGCCTGGTTGTGTGTCCTAACCATGTGCAACCCCACAGCACCTCAGCCTGGTGGGGGTTCTGACCGTGTGTGTTACTGCCACAGAGTGGCTACCGTCCATCACAGTGGACGGGTCCTGTGCTGACCCTGAGGGTGAGGTGGGGTTCCAGTATCATTTACGCTATACCTGGCATTTCTGCAATGGGCTATGCTATAGGTCCCCATCGGTGCCTCTGTGTGATAGGTGGCCCCTGCAGATACCCTTAGCATTTGACTGTGTCCATATGTACATCACGTCTTGCCCGTGTGGACTGTGATACACCCGGAATAGTTCATGCACTGTGTGGGTGCCATGGTCACATGATTTCAGGTCCAAGGTGGGGTGCAGGGGGTTTTTGGGCCCATAGGCGGTTTACGTACCAACACCCAACCCCCCCCCCCCCCTCTGTGGCTCAGGGTGGGAAACATGGTTTCCAAATAACAGGTTGACATTTTACCCCCCTACACTGGTGACAGTAGAGGGGACCATTCACCCCAGTCCTGCCAGGGAATGGACACCCCACCAGGGCAGTCGATGCAGATCTGTACGCCTCGATACATTGGGCAGTGACAGACAGAAGACCTGGTACTGCACAGCTGCCCCACACCACTATCTGAAATTCTCCAACAGCAAGCAAAGTGAGTTACCAGCCACACACATACTAACTACAGACAGCCTGCTTGTTAGTCCATAGTGCATGTTCCTGGAGGTGACGTGTGCATCCACACCTGGAATGTGCACACACCCACCAAGCAGATGGGTCAGTGATAGGGCTCCAGAAGACAGAGCCCATATATCTCACTTCAGAAGAACACTATGTAGCACTATGGGGGAACCAGCCATGCCGTGGTCACTGCACAGTCAGGGTGAGCATTACCACACAGCAGAACATGCCGTGGCCACCCTGTCCGTGTAGGTGGTGGGAAGGCCCTACAATGTCCCAGCCATTGCCCTGGGCCCTGTGCAGGTGCATCCTGCCCAGGCCGCCCTCTCCGGCTATACCCACAGTACCTTGCTCCTCATTATGCACATTGGCAGGCCAATACTAGCAACAGTGCTAGCGGTGTGTGCTGCAGAGGGTGTTGGAAAATGTAGCACACTGGATAGACTGACGCACACCCCCACACCTATGCCAGTATAGTGCACCAATATAGGCTTTTGGCAGGCCAGGACACCGCACCAGTCCTGGGCACAGTGCAGGCATGGCTATGGTATGCTGTACTGTTGGGGTCTCTTCCCAAGGTGGTGGACACTGTCAGGTTCCAGACGTGACACACACTCCACAGACATCACAGAGGTTGTTATGGTACAGCACACTGGGCCGCTTGTGCGAACATTAGGGATTGCTATGTGCCAGTTATCATAGCAACCTTTTGCTATCTGTGTACCGTATTCCCTGGTTTTGGGTGTCATTGCTAGGGTATGCAAGTGCTAGTATTGGGAGATGCACACAGGGCCCAACATCCTGCCTCTCCAGGACGCTGTGGCTAATGGGGCCTGTGGGTGCGGGTGTTTCCGTCCCTGTGGATCAATGCTCTTGGACAGGGGTTCCCAACTCTGGTCCTGGTGGGCCGCACCATGTTCGGGTTTTCATGCTGTTCCTGATGAATATGCATGAGATACATCTGCATACCATGGGGGCAGCGCATCGACATACAGCACAGGCATCTTTATTGCAGACAGCATGGAACCTGAATGTTGTTTGGATCTCCATGACTGCCTTTGGGAGACTCTGCTCTCGGTAATGCGCCTGTTTGTGGTGTCTGTGCTCTGTACGGTAAAATGTAGGTGTTCCAAGCATGTTTATTCTATCAGCAATACAAGGTTCCATCTTTCTTACCATGGTTTATTACTGGTAAAAGGTATGGGGACAGAGTTGGCGGGGACCACAGCTCGGGATTGAACCTGTGATCTTCAGCTCCTGAGCGCATTGGCTGTGCTTACTGCACCACAGGGACAGATCGTTCCCTGGAGGTACCGTGACTGTTTGTCATACTGAGCCTGTCTGTTGCAGTGCAAGGCACCCACCTAGACCCGGCTAGGCCATGGTCTGCTGCAGCCAGGTGCCACTGCCCCCTCCACCATCTGTACGCCCTCCGCCACCATGCTAACATGTCCTTCTATTGGAAACAGCATGACACCTGCATGATTTGTAGCCCTCCCGGGCTGCATTTGGCAGACTCTGCTCTCGGTAATGCGCCTGTTTGTGGTGTCTGTGCTCTGTGCGGTAAAATGTAGGTGTTCCAAGCATGTTTATTCTATCAGCAATACAAGGTTCCATCTTTCTTACCATGGTTTAGTACTGGTAAAAAGTATGGGAACAGAGTTGGCAGGGACCACAGCTCAGGATTGAACCTGTGACCTTCAGCTCCTGAGCACACTGGCTGTGCTTACTGTGCCACACTGATGCCACAGGGACAGATCATTCCCTGGAGGTACCATGACTGTTTGTCCTACTGAGCCTGTCTGTTGCAGTGCACGGCACCCACCTACATGGGTCTGGGCCGTGGCCTGCTATGGTCAGATGTCACTGCCCCCTCATCCACCGGTACCCCTCCGCCACCATGCTGCCATGCCCTTCTGCTGGTGGTGCTGGTGGTGGGCAGTCTCTGGCCATCCAGTGTGCATGTAGACAACTGCCTATGGTATGGGTGGTGGGGTAGGGGTGCCTGGATGGACGCCCACACTTCCCCCCAGCACCGCTTGCCACTGTTCTGTGCCCTTAGGGGTGGCTGCTGGGTACTGTCCCCTGTGACACTGCAGAGGACACACTCATGCCTCTGTTGGGCCCTCAACAGTTGCAGTCTGGCTCTACTGTTTATGCATTCCTATGGGCCAAACTGAGCATCACCCTAGTCCCCACTGTGGCCCAGCTGCACCACAGCATGTGCCACCTGCAGCCCTCTGTATCCCCTTTTCCAGCATCTGCCCAGTTGCCCTTTCCGACATGCCCACCCTGCTGTTGCAGAACATGTGCATGCCATGGGGAACCAGTTCAGTAACAAGGGGAAGCCCTGATCTGCGCTATTTCACTGTGGCATCATTCACCTTCTATGATGACAGAGCATACACCCTTCCACAGTTAATATCTTTTTCTGAGGCTTTCTCAGTGGCATTTTTGGCTGTTTCCCATTGATATCACTATTGGATAGCTTGGTTATGTTATTTTCCTCGTGTCTTATGGTCATTTTCACTGCTTATTTGCCCTTTTGTTCCGTGCACATGTATCACACTTATCACGTTTTGTGGGTTTCCCTCCTATGCTGTACATTGCTGACGCTGAAATGGTTTCCCTCCCCTGCAAATGTGCATCTACCGGCAGGTTTTCAATCGCGGTAGGATTCAGCCCTTGAGTTCAGCACGTTGGTGTGCCTGGAGCCTCTCCCCGCCCACACTCCGCCCATTGACCCCTTCTCTCCGCCCTCTCTCCACCTTCTGCGGTGTTTTACCACGCCGCGGAACTTTACGATTGTTAACTTACGTTAACGCGCTTTATGAGACGTTAACGATCGTTAACACATTATAACGTGCGTTAACGTTACTTAACGATCATTAACATTACATTACGCGCGTTATGTACCGTTACCTCAGCTTAGTAAACATCCCCCTAAGTCTTATCATTTGAGCATCTAGGGACAATTTAGTTTAATCTGCTATAGTGCCGAATGATTTGTTCTTTGGGCAGTATTCTTTACAGGCACCATAATTTGAAAGCATCAGTTTTCTTCCTGCCTTTCTTCTTCACTGACCAACTTTCACATCCATATAGCGTTATTGAGAATACCATGTCTTGGGCAAATTGAATCTTTGTATGCAGAAATACACTTGAAAATTTTATCCAGGTCTTTCATAGCCATTCTGTCAAGAGCAATGGATTGCTGGATTTCTTGACTGCTTGTCGTTTCATTACTGATTATTGATCCAAGCAGGTTAAAGTTGTCTACTCTTTCTACTTATTCTCCACCAAGAATGAAATTTTCTTTGTCTTCTTCGTGTTAAGGTCTTTATTAAAGCTATGTTCCTTAATCTTGACAAGTAGATGTTTTAGATCATCTTCACTTTAAGCCAGTAACATGGTATCATCATCATAGCGAAGGCTATTGATGAATCTTCCACCAATCTTCACACCTTTGTTTTCTTCTTCTCTATTGACCTGTTTTGCATATAAATTGAATAGGTATGGGGAAAGTATGCAGCCTTGTTGTACACCTTTGCTGATTTTAAACTATTCTGTTTCTCCTTGTTCTGTTCAAATTGTAGGCAAAATAGCACAAACTACACAGGCTACTACCTAGGAAAGCACTACAAAATAGAAATCAGCTATACAAAATGGAATCTTTTGGCCTTACTGAGAGAGACAGAAATAAGAAAACAATGACAGCCTGAATCTCAGAATATGAGATATGAGAGCTGTTGTCTTGAGCTGAAAAACATTTACTGCTGTTATTTTCTTCTTGGGGCTTAGTACCATAAACTAGCCTACCATAAAATGCATGGGATTAGTAAACCTGACAGGACTATGGCTTTTCATGTGACTATTCCACAGCTTAGATATGTTCTCTGATTGGCATGGGCCAATCATTCTGGAGCCACACCTGAGACCAGTAGGCCACATAGCAACTAAGAAAGGTATTTCTAAGGACTGCAAGAGAGAATTGAGGTCTTTGTTAGAGACCGACACTGACCAAGAAGATGCAAGGCCCTCCCTACAGTCTCTCTCTTTATCTCTGACTGTAATCTTCTCTGCATGTAGGTCTCTCACACAGACTCATAAGGGGAAACCTCTTGCTGGCAGTCTGGTGATAACTGCATACTTCTTTATCTCACTCCGACCTGACCAGTGCTGCTTGATGACCCATAAACTTCAAGGCATCCTACTGATGTACTGTATGAAAACTGTCACCTTACAGTGGGAGTTAGCTAGCACCACTTACTTACCTAACTTGTAGTAACATTGGTGAGAGAATGATTGCATTTTCTAGGTTCTAATTGTCTATTTAACTGGCTTGTGATATATCTCTGTAATACCTGATATTCCTCCTGAACTGAATCCAATAAAACAGACACAAAACATGATAAGGATTACTCATATATATAGAATTGCAGTATTGAACTTGTCCAGAGCAACCATAATACAGAATGCAAATTATTTCTTAGCTCCTCACTGCTCCCAACAGAACTATTGCTTCTTGATTAATGTAAATGCATTGAGAATTATTAGCTGTTCTGGTATACCATATGTCTTCATGTGGCCCAGATTTGTTCATGATTTATTTTATACTTTTTTTTATACCACTTTATCGTTTTAGCCAAAGCGGCTTACTTTGTAACTTAAACTTGGTAATGTACATTAAACAGAAACATTGATAACTTGGATTCTTTTGAAGCAATGCTATAAGGAATGCTAGTGGGAATCAAACCCTGGTTATCTAGGTCCCAAGCCAGTATGCTAACCGCTAGCCTACTCCTTCAAGCCATTTGCTGCTTCACTCCACTCCAAAGGCCTTGCTGTAAAAAATGAAACACATGTAGATATTATTTTGTCTTTACGTACAAAGATCCATCTCACATCCATGATGATGTCTCTTGCTCCTTGGCCTTTCCTAAATCCTGCTTGCCCTTCGGGCATTTTTCATTCTGGGTATGACTGTAGTCTTCACTGAGTGATGAGTAAAATCTTGCTGGGATGTGGAACTAGCATCATGCAACTATAAATTGGGTTATTCATCCTTACGCACATTGCTTTCCACTTGGGTGCATGGGGTATAGTAAGCACATTGCAGTTAAAGTGATGGGGACATATTGGGTCCGATATTAAGTTGGGCAGGCTATGTGCCCCTATGGTGCATAGCCCTTCCCGCCGACCCTTAACCCCAGATATTCAATGCTGGGTTCATATGTGGCCCTGGCATTGAATATCCAGGGATCGTCACAGACACAGGTAGCCGCAGTAGCTAACTGGGTAGCAGCAATATTACATGCTACACAGGTAGCTCCTGTACCTTACTCATCTGTAACAGAGGGAGAAGTAGCTCAGTGGTTGGGACAGGTTACCTCAGGCTAGAGGGCAAAGGGTTCAATTCCTGCCTGGGGACAAGTAACCTCAGGCCAGAGGGCTGGGTCTCTAGTCCCAAAGCCACTCCTTATGGCCTTGGGCAAGCTACTTAACCCTCCATTGCCTCAGGTACACTTAGTTTGTGAGCCCTTCAGGAACAAGGGAATAAAAAGTACCTTTTAGTATATACATGTAAACTGCTCTGATGTATAAATAAAGAGCAGTATATCAAATGCATAAACCATAAAGATAGATGAGGATTTTCTTTGCCTATCTTTAAGGCGCAGATTGCTAACCAGGCAGCATGCAATATCGCTGCTGCCTGGTTAGTGCTTGTTGCCACGTCCCAGAACACCCCTGACACACCCCATTGCTAACCAGATAATATTGGGGATCATAGGGGAATAAGGAGGGGATATTCAACAGCACTAACAGTGTAAGTGCTGTTGAATATTCCCATTTAAGTCATTTACATGGTTTACTGTAAACCATGCAAATGCCTTTCGAATATCGGGCCCATTGCCTTCTGTCAATCTTGCAATTACGCCAGGTACACCCAATGCCACCCCAGTAGGTGGAGTTAAGTGCACCCACAGTAATTCACATAGGTCTGAACTCATGCTAAGGGACATGCCTGTTGGAAACATGCTGGCTATATCCCCAACACTTACTGCATAGCAGTTGTACCTAACGCACATTGATTTTGGCACAAACGTAGTCAGCAAAAGGGCCTCTTAAATTGTAAGCCCTCTGAGACAGGAAAAATACCTACTGTACCTGATTATAATTTGCTCTGAACTTCTGAGGAAAAACATGAGCTAAATCCAATTCCCTAACAGGAAGTTACAATCAATCGAAAAAGCATGGAGAGAAAAAAACCTGATGATTTGAGAACAATATATATGGAGGTTCCAGCTAAATGTAGAGGGGAGGTTAATGAGGCAAAAAAAGAGAGATTTTAATTCTAAAATTCAAAATACCCATTTAATTGTTCCCATTAGTTAGGCAATTTCTGAATGAATCTAGAGAATCTGAGGAAAAATGATAATTACACTTACCTGGTAATTGTAGTTCCTTGAGTGACGACAGTTCAGTCCTTTCCCTCTGGGTTGTCATCCTCCTCCTGCAGCTTGGAGACTGGCATGTCAGAATCATGACATCACTGGATATAGCCTGCTGGTCACTCCCATCAGCCCCAGTGTGAACTATTAACAAAGCAGACTCAAAGGAGCAACAAATAAGTAGCTACAATAACAATCACAACCTAACACGAACCATCACTTTAAATATTCAGGCAACCTTTCTTACACCCTTCCCTGCTACAGACACACGTAGGCATAAGCAAGAGTGAAAATAAACAATTTAAAAAAACTGACCTACCTGTAAACCATCCCTTCGCGCTACTGATCATTTACCATCCATGAAAGAACCCCGGGTGGAATTGAGGACTGAAATGTTGTCACTCAAGGAACTACAATTGCCAGGTAAGTAATTATCATTTCCTTATCGTTCCTCCAGTTCAGTCCTCTACCTCTGGGATGTACCAAAGCAGTAATCATTGGGATGGGCCCTTCCAGCCAGCACGTAATACCGCCGACCCAAAACAGGCATAATTCGCCGCTGCCACATCAAGCCGGTAGTGTCTGCTGAAAGTATGCAAAGACGACCAAGTAGCTGCCCTACAAATTTTTCCCGGCAGAACTAAACTGTGCTCTGCCCAGGAAGATGCTTGCACTCTGGTGGAATGCACTCGCAACCCTGCTGGTACTGAACGACCTTGAAGAAGATAGGCGGAAGCAATAGCTTCCTGAATCCATCTGGCAATGGAAGCCTTCGCTGCTGCCTCTTCCTTGCGAACACCTCCAAACAATACAAACAACCAGTCCGACTTGCGAAATAGTTCTGAAACCTTCAAATACTGTTGCAACACCCTCTTTACATCCAATCAGCGTAAACTGTGGTCCAAGATGCCTCCTTCAAGCGCACCCAGAACTGGCAAGGAGACTGTCTGATTCAGGTGAAAGGGCGAAACCACCTTCGGCATAAAGGAAGGAACTGGACGCAGAGCCACCTTTTCCCTAGAAAAGGACAAAAATGGTTCCCTACAAGATAACGCCTGCAACTCCGAGATGCATCTAGCTGAACAGATTGCCACCAGAAATACCGTTTTCAACGTCAAGTCCTTCACCAAGCCCGATGCAATGGTTCAAAGGGTGATTTGCTTAACGCTGCTAACACTAAATTGAGATCCCAAGGCAGAATCATCACTCTACGTGATGGCCATAATCTAGAAGTCGCTTTGAGAAAACGCAGCACGTCAGCATGGGCACCGAGCACAATGCCCTGAACTTTGCCGCGATAACAGGAGAGAGCTGCCAATTGCACATGCAGGGAATTGGCTGCAAGACCTTTATCAAAGCCGTCCTACAGAAAACCTAATATCGAGGAAATGGAGACCATAGCCGCCCGGATCTGCCGCCTCGAACACCAATCCTCAAATATACGCCATATACGAACATACGCCAGAGACGTGGACTGCTTCCTTGCACTAAGCAACGTTGCGATGACCGATGCCGAATAGCTTGTTTTCTTTAACCTGGCCCTTTCAATGGCCATACCGTAAGCGAGAACCGATCCACTTAAGGCATGAAGAGAGGCCCTTGCCTCAACAGATCCGCCCTCACCGGCAACTGCCAGGGTTCGCTGTCTAGGAGACGCACGAGGTCCGCGTACCACAGATGCCTCGGCCAGTCGGGCGCTACCAGGAGCACCCTTCCTGGATGAGCTCCGATTCGCTGAAGCACCCGGCCTATCAGAGCCCACGGAGGAAAGACATACAGAAGACCTGTGGATGGCCACTGATGCAACAACGCATCTATGCCTTCCAACATTCTTTCCTGCCTTCCGCTGAAGAAACGATTGTCCTTCACCGACTGAAAGGTCGCCATTAGATCCATTATTGGCCTCCCCCAATGGCAAACTAACTGTGCAAAGACGTCCGGATGCAGTTCCCACACCTTTCAGATCCAAAATGGGCTGTAATGCTCCGCCCTTCTTTGGCACCACGAAATAAATTGAGTATTGACCCACTCCGTACTCTGCCTCCGGCACCTCCATGACCGCTCCTAATTGCAGGAGCCGCTGTAATGTACTGCGAATTGCCAAGGTTTTCTCTTGTCCCCTGCAGGGGGAAATGACAAAGGAATCCCGCATGGGTCGCACCAATTCCAGCGCATATCCTTGATGAATTATCTCCAACACCCACTGGTCGGATGTGATGTGGGTCCAAGCAGGAAGAAACTCCCGCAGCCTCCCGCCTATCGGAGGTCCTCCTGCCGGGACCCGCATCATTTCATTGTGGCTTACGAGTCGCTGAAGCTGGGCTTGTGGAGAAACCTCTATTTGCTCCCCGAAACCCTCAAAATCCATGGGCCCGCGATGTAAAGCATCCCCTCTGGGATCCTCCGAAACATGATGTACGAAATCTCCGGAAATCCCAAAACTGGCCCGAAAGCCCTGCCCAGGCTTCCCCTGTTTCGGCTTATCCTCCGGAAGCCTACCACTCTTGGACTCCCTGAGATCCTTTACCAATTTATCCAGATTTTCCCTAAACAGGGCAACTTACTGAGATGGAACTTGGATGACCCATCCGCCGCCCAATTTCGCAACCACACAGACCTACGGGCAGCCACCACGGATGCCGTGCTATTCGCGAGAGCTCTGATCAAATCGTAATGGACGTCCGCTAAATACGCCGTCCGGGACTCTAGACGGCCTAGCTCCTTGAGCTCCCCTTGGTCCAGGTGCGACAAAAGGCGTAGCTGCTGAACCCAGCGCAAACATGCCCATGCCACCCAAGCCCCACAAATGGAAGCCTGCAACGACAGCATGTCCGCCTCAAATGTCTGTTTCAACAAGTTCTCAACCTTACGGTCCTGTGCATCCTTCAAGGCTGCAATGCTTCCACCGGGATAGTGGTCTTTTTAGTAACTGCCGACACTGCCGCATCCACCCGAGGCTAGCGGAACCTCTCCTTATCCTTGTCGGCCAGGGGATAGAGCCTATTCATTGTCCATATCCCCCTGAGCCCCTCCTCCGGCTGATCCCATTCCTCCTGGATCATTCTATCGACTACCCGGAGAATAGGAAACACCACCTGCATTTGCTTCACCGCTTGAATAACCGGATCCTCGACCTCTTCTTCACTAGTGGTCTGTGTAGCGAGATTCAACATCTGCATAGATTCCATGATCAGCGCTGTCAGCTCCTCCCTACGGAAGACCCTTATGATCTTAGCCTGATCCTCGGGTTCTGGGATCTCCCCCTCTTCAAGATCCTCTAACCCCTCCTCATGCTCCCAGTCGGGATCCTCGACGTCTGGCCAATCGCCCTCCACGGACAACAAAGCTTGGGTCCTCACCCTCTTAGGTGCTGACGGACCCCCGCCCCCCACCTCAGCTACCTCCATCTGCTGAGAAAGGACAGAAAGCAGCAACGCTCCTGGCATCTTGCCCTGACGCCGCATGCAAAAGGCCTGGTGCATCATTAATATGAAATAAGGGCAAAAATCCCCAAGATCCGTCGACCTCAGGACCGACAGAGCCCCTGAAGACCCTGCCGTCTCCTCCAACACGGACCCTTGCACGGGAAGCTGCACTGACTCAGCTACCATCCCTGCCGCAGCCCCCTGCACCTCTGGGGACTCTTTGACATCCATCTGTTACTCCACAGAGGAAGATAGTGTCGCACAGCCACGGCAGACCCCTGAATCGGCACCTGAGCCTCTCCAGGTGACGCAGACAACACACTGTGGCCATGTTGCCATAAGGCTAACAGTATATAATAGCTCCCTTTTTTTAACCAAATGTGTAAAGGAAAAAAACTTAACTTTAAACTTCAGTCCTTAACTTTAAACTGTAAACTTTAAAATGCCCCTCCAGGGAGACTCCCCTTTAAACTACTGGGCTAACACCAGCCGGGCTAGAACCCCCCCCCCCCTCCCAGGGGATTTACTTCCCACCAAATAAACTAAAGAAATAAACTAAAGAAACAAGCCTGACTTAAATGGAATTAACAAATATCCTTTTCAGTTCCTTAGGCATGCATCCTCTTACTGCCCGGCAGCCACGCGGCGCCCATGCGCTGCACAAAATGGCCGCTGTCAGCACCGGAGGGGAAATAAAAAAGGCGCCAAACCTCTCAGCGTTACGCAGATCCTCTTCCTGGCCTAGCCTCCCCCCCCCCCCCCAGCCAAAAGAGCCTGTAACCGGTTTACTGCTTACCGGCCAGGTCTCTACTGCCCGCAGCTGTGTTTCCGCGCCGCGCAGCACCTTCTGACTTCACAGAAGCATGCTGCCGGTGAAATTACTCACTGCTCCTCTGTTCTCCAGCCGGACCACCGCAGCCACAAACCCTACTTGCTCCGCGGGACCGGGGGAGCGAATTTGCCAGCCAGTGAGCTCTCCCCCGTAAGGTCTGGGGGGAGAGATCGCCCGTTGAAAGAACCAGGTAGCTATCACACATACAGGTAGGGAGCAGCCAAGAAAGAGACACCTTCTCTTTTTTTTTTTAAAGAACAGTGCCCAAATCCAAAATTTTAAGAACTTAAATCAAAGAAAATTAATCTACTCTATTCTACAGGCTCCTTATCTGTCCCTCTAGTGAGCCCCCGACTAGGCTCACGACGTCCTCCTGCTGCATGGAGACTGGTCACACTGGGGCTGATGGGAGTGACCAGCAGGCTATATCCAGTGATGTCATTATTCTGACATGCCAGTCTCCAAGCTGCAGGAGGAGGTTGACAACCCAGAGGTAGAGGACTGAACTGGAAGAACGATAAGGAACAAGATTCCAGCACTGCAGGATTTTGTAGCTTTTTTTTTAAAGATATCCATGGCATTATTTAATGATTGGGCTGTTTTCAGCATAGTTGTCAAGCTTTCGAAATAGCACCTTTGCAGAATTTGTGGAACCATCTTACTCCTGGAAGAGCTGCATGGATTATTGAAGGATTGCAGAAAGAAAAATCTTCTCCTTATCCACTTGACAATATCTCAATAGCTTTTGCGAAATTGATTTGTATATCTGTGATGAATTTTTATGAGATTTAGATTGCTTATCTCTAGATTTTGGTTTATTACTGATTGAGCTGAAATAGATAGTAGGGGAAAGCCGACAGTCCCCCAAAAGTGTATGGTTCAAGAAGGATGTATCCTTGAAGGATATTAGCAAAAAAGGGAAGTCAAGGCATCCTGATAGAGAGGTTCCAATAAAGATAAAGTAATCCAGATGTCTTTAAATACAGAGCAGGGAGAGCTAAAATATTCTAAATCATCCTTGTCAACTGATAATCAGATTGTTAAATGGATATAATACAACCTCTAAAATGCCTGTGTGCAAATGCTAGAAGTCTAAAAAATAAGATGGGAAAGCTAGAATATATAGCACTAAATGAAAGGTTAGATATATCTCCAGGAGGGGGGGCGGAGCCTGATGTCCAGCGGGTAGGACACTTTGCGTTGAAGCTCCCGAGAGGCCTACTTAGAATCCTGACTTAATACCTATACAAATTTACTATTTCGCTCCGAGCTGACCGGGGCACCTCGGGGGGGATGGCGGCCCATAAACCAGCGCGCTTGGACTTCGGGTCTCCTTCTTCTTCTCACGGAAAACGCTCCAAAACAGAGGTGTCCTCCCCACAGAAGATGGTCCCATTTCGTGAAAACCCCGAAATGCACCTGGAGATTTTGGAGGAAATACGCGGTGTGAAGGAATTGGTGCAGTCCAATGGAGAAGCGCTTCGAGCCATGCGAGAAGACTTTGGAGTGCTCCAGGACCGACTTGAAAGTCTTTTATTACGGCAGGACAACATGGCGGGGGTCCTCGATTCGCACGAGGTGCGCTTGGGCAAACTGGACAAGGCTGAGCGCCAGATACAGAATCTTCAAAAGGAGTTAGAAGATAGCAATAATCGAGCCCGTCGCAACAATGTGAGGCTCCTCGGAATGCCGGAGGGGGTGGAAGCAGGAGATATAAGAGAATTCTTGCTCAAAACTCTTCCCTCCTTGCTGAAGATCACTTTTCACAGAGAACTGGAAATCGATCGAGCACACCGTGTTCCTGCCCACATGGCGCTCAACCGCACGACCCCCCGGCCTATTATCTTTAGCTTGCTACGATATCAACAAGTGGAACAAATTTTACATGCTGCCCGAGCGAATCATCATTTGGAATTTGAAGGTCGTAAGGTCTCCTTCTTTCCTGATTTGGCAAAGCCTACCGTTGACCGTCGGAAGAAACTCCTTGCTTTTCGCCCTCGACTTCAACAGCTACAGGCTCGCTTTGGCCTGTTGTATCCAGCGAAGCTCCGAGTGACTCTCCACAACCAAACCAGGACGTTCGAAGATCCTGATCTACTATCAACATTTTTGGACTCCAAAGAAGCAGAGCAGATGCGCTAATCCCAAATCTTGGACTCTTATCTGCCGGCTCTATCCGCCATTTTGAAGGGCCCGATGTGGCGGTCATAGCCAAGCACAGAAATAGCCTGGACTTTCTTTCTTTCTCTATATGACTTTTGTTTTTTTGGTCTCCTATCCCTTCATGATGTGTGCCTCGGTCGGATTCGGAGCACGCACAGTCCTACAGGTTATGTGTTTTTTCAATTTCGGCCTTCTCTGGGGTTTCTCCCCGCAGACACATGGTCGCCAGTAATTTTGGGGCTTTGCTTCTCCTCTACCGTACTGCGGTTTTCTTTGTTAATGTGGGGCGCTTCATTGTATTATATTAGCTTATTTTTCCTATGTCATGTGTACAGCCAGATACAGTCAGTTTGAGGGATATAGTGAAATTATGTGTGCTATCATGCTCAGAATTTTTAACTTTTCTGAATGGCCTTATGTAAAATCTTATCATTCACCGTCAAAGGCATTAAAGGTCCACTCAAAGGAAAGAAAATCCTTAGCTATCTTAGTCATGTGCATGTTGATTTAGTGTTTCTTCAGGAAACGCATTTAAACTCTGCTGAAACACTGAAACTCAATGCTAAGCCTCACATGGTAGCTGCCTATTCTCCCACCGTTTCCAAATGGTACGGGATAACCATTCTGGTTAAGAAGTCTTTGCATGCTACTGTACCTGATATTAGCGTTGACAAGGAGGGTAGATGGGCCCGTGTACACCTTGAGGTTGGAGATAGTGAATTCACGTGTATTTGCATTATGCCCCGAATGTGGACAACCCTGCTTACTATGCAAGTATTGCGCAGTTGGCCTTGGCCTCTGCCAATGCTCCATTAATACTTGGTGGCGATTTTACTCAAGTGTTCCCTCAATCTTTTCTTCTCAAACAAGGTGCTCGTTGGTTGGAAGATCCAGTACCGAGTAGACCTGTGTGGCTAGATATAGAAGCGGGCCTTTGCAAACCGATTCCTCTTACCTTTCTCCCTGGTATGACTCTCCCATCAGGCTCCTACTATCTACCAATGCTTTAGACACTTTAGGTGCCTTTAATACTCTTATGCAATCTTCAGACTCCCGACTCTGGTCAGTGCAACTACAGCATCGCCTTCGGAGCACTAGAGTACTCCCGCCATCGGCATTCCCTACATAAGGTTGATTGGAGACTTTCCGATCTCTCGGTAGTTCACCGGGTGTAGCATCCAATTTTACTAAACCTTATGTAATGCTATAACTAGAGATACCCCTATAGCGCAGAAAGTATGGGAGAGAGAATTGCATGTGACTTTGACCTCGGAGCAATGGAGCCTTATCTGGAGTAGAGGGACACGGGTTCCCGATCCGCCTCACTCACTCAGGCCCTCTTCTTTCTAGCCCACCGGTGTTTTTACACTTCTCACAGATTAGACAAATGGAACACTACTCAGGGCAATGGTTGCTGGACACGTCCTGCGGCCATTGGTTCATTGCCTCATGTTATGCATGAATATCCCGCACTACAGTATTACTGGCGTCGGGTCTGGGGTCGTATTTAGTCTATCTCGCACTCTCAGGAGCCCCTTTCTTGGAGGATAGTGGGACTTCGCCCAATTGCGGGGATCCCCTCTCTCCCAAAAATGGCTTATCTCCTTTCGAACTTTATGCTTGGCATTGCTATTTCCCTAATTAAGTAATACTGGAAAATTAGCTCCCATCTGAGCCCCAATGAATGGTGGCATCATGCCTGTCTTTATAGTAAATATGAACAAATACCTCGTCTATTTGCTTCCTCCGTTCAGACTCCTTCTCATTGGTCTCAATGGAAGCTGCTCAATGACTATGTACATTTTACTAAATGCTCTCATCTGACTGTCTAACTTTGTATATATCTCTGTCCTATGATCATGCTGTATTGTAGATACTCTTTTGATCGTTTGATGTATAATCACTGTTAATTGGAAGCGCTCACATGCTGATATAATCGGGTAGAGAAGAAGCATCGGGGTGGGGGGTAATGGGTTTACTTTTCCTTATTGTATACCTGTTTTGTCTCTTTTGGTGTGTTGTTTCTTTTGTTTGTTGCAAAATGAAAATAAAAGTTTAAAAAAAAAAAGATATATCTCCAGGAACAAGCAGGAATGTAGTCTTCACATATGGGTATCGTCGGTACCGACGGAGCCTGAGCGGGAACGCTCCCCAGCGTCCAATAGGAACGCTTTTGGGAGCATCCCTCAGCACATGCACGCTGCCTTCCCGCCTTTCCAACTGTCCCTCTTCAGTTCTTCATTTTCCGTGGAGCCGACAGGACCCATACCCTGTCACTGCAGAAAAGTCTGTCTTTAAAATTGTCTTCTTGTGGTTGCGTTTGCCTCCGCACGACGCCTACCGGTACCGCCGGTTCTTTTCTTTTCTTTTTTCAAAAATTTTATACTTTGAACTGTTTCTCTTCAGAATCTTTTCTTTTTTGGTGCTAGGCGCCATTTTGGGCATTAGGCCTCAAATTCCTGAAACATGGAAAAACCAACTGGTGGTTTTAAAAAATGTACTAAGTGCGGCGGTACCATTTCCGTCACTGACACCCATGATTGGTGTCTTAAATGTTTAGGGCCTGAACATTCTCCATCTGAATGTCTCTCCTGTATGGGGATGACTAAGAGAGGAAGACAGAACCGGGCTGCAAAGCTCGGTACTCTCTTTTCTTCAGATGCCAGATCCATTGCATCGACATCTTCAAGAGCCTCCTCTTCCTCCCATAGATCTCAGGTAACTAAACAAAAAAGCCAGTCCTCAAAGGGTAGCTCTCCTGCGAAGCATCGAGAGGCCATTGGCATTTCCCTTGAGGGAACCACACCGGCAAAACAGCCCCGTCGGGAGGCTTCGGCTTCCAGAGCATCAATGGGGCTCCAGGATGTTCTTGAGGCCTCGTCCTCGCAAGAACTACTGGTGCCATGCTCAGGGGTCCCGGCCGTTTTCACTGGTACAGACACCCAGGCATCAGCAGCGTCGATAGACTAGAGGTTCCTCGCTATCAAACGCAGCATTGCAGCTCTTCTCACAGCTGCGGTACTGTTGACACCTATGGTTCAATGGGCACCGGTACCGACATCGATACCGATGCCGGTACTTACACCAGTACAAACACCGGTACCGACAATACCGGTACCGATGGTACCAGCCCCGGTGGGAATTCTTCCCACGCCACCTTTGGCTGGAATTGATAGATCGGTACCGGATCAACTCGGTGCCGACTTCGATCGATACCGGGACCGTGCTTTGCATGAGCATCGTGGTCAGGAATACTTTGAATCCTCCGATTCCGAAGACTCTGACAATTCTGCTGGTACCAGAGGGTTTCTCCCGGAAGATCCCTCTTCTCCCCAATGCAGAATGTCACCTCCAGAGGACATGTCTTTTCAGGATTTTATTTGTGATGTGGCCAAGGGCCTTTCAATCACGGTAGCTCCTGAACAGGAACCCAGAGCAAAGGAATTGGAGATTCTCCAATATCTTAAAGCTCCAAAGGAGGCAGCCACTCTGCCCATCCATGAAATTCTACTGCACCTTGGTTTACCTCAGACCTAAAAGACTCCCTAAAACTTTTGCGAAAACTCGAGAAGAAATGGAGGAGGTCACGCACCAATACCAATCAAACCGCATACATGCAACATCTTGACGCTCACCGTAAAGCCATTTCAGAAAAAATGAGACTATATCATACAGACACCCTGAAACGTGCTATAAACAAACCCCACGATCTATTTACCCTTGTCAAGAAATTAGCCAAGGAACCTTCACAAGAACACCAGTGCGAAATCAACCCACAAGAATATGCCCTCTACATACAATCTAAGATGTGCTGTACAAATAAAATTACAATACCCCCTATCCCGAATATTCATGGGCTCCCAGCTCCCTTAGCCTCATTCTCCACCCCTTCGCTGAAGCTAATTGAAGATATAATCTCATCTCTTAACTTATCCACAGCACACACTGATCCGTGTCCAGCCTTTTGGATAAAGGACCTTCGCAAAGAGCTTGCTCCAATAATATCCAGGATCATAAGCCTATCTTTCGACACCGGCTCATTCCCTTCTGCCCTCAAACAGACTTCTATCAGACCTCTTCTAAAAAACCTCAAGTTGGATCCACAAAAAACGGACTCTTACCGACCCATTTCCAGCATACCCACTCTTGCCAAAATAATCGAAAAAATAGCCTACAGACAACTGCAAGACCATATCGACACTGAAGCGCCTTTGGATACTTGTCAACATGGATTCAGGGAATCCCACGGGGTCGAAACCCTCCTCACCTCACTTCTCAACAGCCTAAACCTTGGCATCGATAACATCAAACAGGGCTTTGTTCTCATCTTTTTAGATATTGCGGCTGCTTTTGACTCGGTTTGTCATGAGCTTCTCATTATCCGCCTAAGAGAGAAGGGCATTTGTGGAAAGGCTCTCGATTGGTGCATCTCATACCTCTCTGAGAGATGGCAACAGGTTCGCTCAAATGGGGAAACATCAGATCCGTTTCACCAAGGTCAAGGAGTCCCGCAAGGTTCCTCTTTGTCATCACTTTTATTCAACATCTACATGCAACCCTTATGCAACATTATCAGGTCCTTCAGTGTCAACTATATGATTTATGCTGATGACGTGTTACTATATATTCCGTTCTACATAGATAAGATGAACCTTACCCCCATAACCAACTGTTTTAACGCCATCTCAAATTGGCTACTGACCCAAAACCTCAGAATCCAGAACAAAAAAACAGAGGTCCTTTTTATCTCAAGGAACTCTAAATTCACACCACCCACATTCCTTGAAGTTCAAGATGCCAAGCTGCAAGTAAAATCCCACATCCGATACCTCGGAGTGACCCTGGATCAAAATCTAGATATGAAGTCCCACATAGCCAATATTGTAAGGTCAGTTTATTTCAAGATCCGCTCCCTCAGACACCTCCGCCGACTGATTGATCCAGATGACTTCCGTACAGTCTACCAGGCCCTAATTATCCCACACTTTGACTTTGCAAACTGTATACTTCAGGGGCTCCCCCAATCCACCCTTAACCCGCTTCAACTAGCATTAAACAGCGCAGCAAGAGTGCTTTTCGGGGTACCTAAAAGAGAACATGTAACACCTCTCCTGAAACAATTACACTGGCTCCCTATCCAAGCGAGAATCACCTTCAAGACCCTGCTACTAGCCTTCAAAGCTCAAAAAGGACTTGCTCCCTCTTCACTATCAGATTTGATCCAACCAATCCCTTCCAATAGGCTTCGAAGAACCACGGAACTAAACATGCTAAAAGTTCCAAAAGAGTCCTTAAGATATATCTCCGCAACTGTAAACAGATCCTTCAGTTTATGCGCTCCAAAAACATGGAACACACTCCCACCACACATTAGGATCATCGCTGATCTCTGCCAGTTTTAAAAAGGCCTTGAAGCACCACCTGTTCATCAAATACTTCCCAGAGAACACAGTAACACAAGCTCACTCAAATAGCACCAATCCCATTCTAAACACGCAACCCCTGCTAACCCATTAACACTTCATACCCCGCTCATACTACAAAGATCTTTTCATGTACTACTCCGTCCATATGTTTATAGTTCAATGACTATTACTCATTGTAAATAGTTACCCCAGTTACCCAAGTTATTGTTCCTGTTCCATGTAAAAAACAGATAATATGTATATTATCTGATGTTTTATTGTTCTTTGTAAACCGCGCTGATTATAAATAGTGCGGTATATAAAAGATGTTAAATAAATAAATAAATAAATAAAACTTGATGCTCAGAATGTGGGAGACGCCTCTGACTACATCTCCTCATTCTAGGAGGCTTGATACTATGTATCGAGTTCCGCCATGTCCTGGATTTCAAAAGACTCAGTTGCCACACCATTCAATGGTGGTGGAGTCAGCCATGCATAGGATGAAAAGTGCAAAGAGGCATGCATCCAATCCCCCAGGTCGTGAATGCAGGACTCTGGATGCTTTTGGGCACCAAACTTTTCAGGCTTCCATGCTTTCAGCTAGGATCAATCCATATATACTATATATGGGCGTCTTCCTCAAAGAAGTTACAGGAGACTTGGAGCTTATGAGCCCACTTCTCCCAGATGACAAGATACAAGACTTTCTTGCCCTAGGAAAGCATGCTCAAGATGTCTCCAAGTTTGTGAATCGTGCAGCCTTTGACGGCTTTAAATGCATCAGCAGAACCTCTCCTATTGCCATTGGGACACAACGGATTGTCTGGCTTCAGGCATCAGACTTGGAGACATGGGTACAGGACACGTTAGGCAACATTCCTTGCATGGGAGAGAATCTCTTTGGCAAGAACTGGCAGAAAAAGGCTAACGAGTTAGATGCTGACAATACTCTAGATAGATTGTCAAAATTTACAGCCACTCCAGCCAAAAAGAAGCCTTATAAAAAACCCTCTTTCAGCAAAAAGAGGACATTTTATTCTTCCTGTACCCAGCAGAGTCAAACTCAGGGTCAGGTTGCCCAAAAGGGACAAACTAGACAGCAAATGAAGCCGAAAGGCCCGAGAGCCCAACCAGCTCCGCATGTTCAGCCCCCTCAAGGGCTTTGACTCCTTCCTTGAGAGCTTAGCCTTCCTGCCTCTGAGGGGTCCCCAACCCCCCAATATCCCAGGCAGGTTATGCCACTTTGCCAACAGATGGCATCAGATAACAGCAGAAGATTGGACTCTGTCCATTGTAGGAGAGGGGTACAAGCTCCATTTTCACAGCATACCCCCTCCTACAATTCTAAGGCAATTCAATTCTCAAACCTCTGCAGACAATCTGCTAGATCACGAGGTCTCAACACTTCTTGCCTAAGGGGCAATAGAAGAGGTACCCATTCTTCAATGGGGTGCAGGGTTCTACTCCCCCTATTTTCTTATTCCAAAGAAAACAGGAGGACATAGACCCATTCTAGACCTCAGAGAATTGAACAAATACCTGTTCCGAGAGAAGTTCAAAATTATTTCTCTTGGAAATCTTCTGCCATACCTTCAAAGCCAGGATTGGCTTTGCTCTCTAGACTTAAAGGATGCATACACTCACATTCTGATCCATCCAAATCACAGGAAATTCTTACGATTCCTTTTCAAGGGAAAACATTTCCAGTACAGGGTTCTTCCCTTTGGTCTGGCTTCAGCTCCAAGGGTATTCACGAAATGCATGGCAGTAGTAGCTGCATTTCTGCAAACCCTGGGGATATTCGTCTTCCCTTACTTAGACGACTGGCTCATTCAAGCCCCTACAGTTGCAGAGGCCAGCACTGCACTGTCTCACACAATGCAAATCCTCCTATACTTGGGGTTGGTAATAAACTTCCCAAAATCCCAACTTGTTCTTTCCCAATGCCTGGAATTCATAGGGGTCTGTCTAGATACCAGAGAGGCAAAGGCTTTCCTTCCACAGGCCCGGTATCTTCGCATAATGCAACTAGCTTCTCAAGCAGCAGGGAAATCCTCCCTAACTGCTCGAGAGCCACTACAGTTGCTGGGACGTATGGCATCCACAGTTCATGTAGTCCCATATGCTCGCCTCCACATGCGAGCAGCTCAGTGGACCCTATCCACACAGTGGACACAGGCCACAGGACATTTATCAGACAAAATAGTAAACTCTCAATGACTAATTTTGTCCCTCCAATGGTGGCAATCACTAGAAAATCTGACAGTGGGGTCTCCTTTCCATCAACCCTGTGAGAGAGTCAGTTGGTCCATTAGATGATAAAGGGGTTAAAGGAGCACTAAGAGGAGATAGCGGAGAGACTGAATGAATTCTTTGCTTCAGTCTTTACTGAGGAAGATGTAGGGATGTTACCCATGACTGAAGTGGTATTTAAAGGTGCAGAAGAATTGAAGGAAATATCGATACATCGGGAAGATGTATTACAACAATTAGATAAAATGAAGAGTAGCAAATCACCTGGGCCGGATGGTATACATCCAAGGGTGTTGAAAGAACTGAAATATGAGATTGCAGACCTGCTATTAGTAATCTGTGAACTATCATTAAAATCATCTCTAATACCTGAAGATTGGAGGATCGCCAATGTAACACCAATTTTTAAAAAGGGTTCCAGGGGTGATCCGGGAAACTACAGACCGGTGAGCCTGACATCAGTACCAGGAAAAATGGTAGAAACCATCATAAAGAATAAAATTACTCAGCATGTAGATAGTCATGACCTAATGGGAGACAGCCAACATGGCTTTAGACAAGGAAGATCTTGTCTTACTAATCTGTTATGTTTTTTTGAAGGAGTGAATAATCAGGTGGACAAAGGTGAGTCGGTTGATATTGTGTATCTGGACTTTCAGAAAGCCTTTGACAAAGTCCCTCATGAGAGACTTTTGGCAAAACTAAAGAGTCATGGGATAGGAGGCAGTGTACTATTGTGGATCAGGAACTGGTTAAAAGATAGAAAGCAGAGGGTAGGGCTAAATGGCCAATTTTCCCAATGGAGAAAGGTGAATAGTGGTGTACCCCAGGGATCTGTGCTGGGTCTGCTGCTTTTTGACATATTCATAAATGACCTGGAAAGTGCAATAACGAGTGAAGTTATCAAATTTGCAGATGACACAAAACTATTTAAAGTTGTTAAAACCCAAGAGGATTGTGGAAAATTGCAAGAGGATCTTGATAAATTGGAAGACTGGCATCAAAATGGCAGATGAAATTTAATGTGGACAAGTGCAAGGTTATGCACCTAGGGAAGAACAACCCAAACTATGGTTACACGATGCAAGGTTCCACATTAGGAACCACCACCCAGGAAAAAGATTTAGGCGTCATTGTGGATAAAATGTTAAAACCCTCGGCTCACTGTGCAGCAGCGGCCAAGAGAGCAAATAGAATGCTAGGTATGATAAGGAAAGGAATGGAAAATAAAACAAAAGATATTATAATGCCTCTATATCGTTCCATGGTGAGACCGCACCTTGAATATTGTGTGCAATTCTGGTCGCCGTATCTTAAAAAGGATATAGCGATTTTAGAAAATGTTCAGAGAAGAGCCACCAAAATGGTAAAGGGGATGGAAGGATACTCCTATGAAGAAAGGCTAAAAAGGTTAGGGCTCTTTAACCTGGAAAAGAGACGGCTGAGGGGAGATAGGATAGAAGTCTATAAGTTGATGAACGGAGTGGAACGGATAAACGTAGATCGATTGTTTACCTTATCAGAATATAGAAAGACTAGGGGATATGCAATGAAGCTACAGGGTAAACTATTTAAGACTAAGAAAAGAAAATATTTTTTCACTCAACGTGTAATCAAACTCTGGAATTTGTTACCGGAGGATGTAGTAAAGGCTGTTAGTGTAGCTGGGTTTAAAAAAGGTTTGGACAAGTTCCTGGAGGAAAGGTCCATAAACCATTATTAAGAAGGGACCCAGGATATCAATGTTTGAACCAATACAAGCATTGTGGAACCTGTGTCCCTTGGGGAAACTGCTAGGTACATATGACCTAGATTGGCCACTGTTGGAAACAGAATACTGGGCTTGATGGACCTTGGGCTTGATGGCATATCTTATGTTCTTATGTAACCCCTTTTTCAGGCCACCCTAACAACAGATGCATCACAGGTGGGTTGGGGAGCACAGCTGAATCATCTCTCTACCCGGGGCACCTGGACTACACAGGAGGCTGGTCTACACATAAACCTTCTGGAATTAAGAGCAATCTATTTAGCTCTTCGAGTATTCCACAGCCAGCTGAGCTACAAGACAGTCCTAGTCCAGACGGACAATCAAATAGCCATGTTCTATGTGAAGAAGCAGGGCGGGACAGGCTCTCTGTCATAATGCAACGAAGCTTTACGACTGTGGGCACTCGCCAGAGAGTATCAAATTCACCTTCTAGTGGTATATCTTCCAGGTATTCAAAACCTTTGGGCAGACAAACTCAGTCGAGTACTGCTACCTCACGAGTGGTCTCTCCACCTAGACCAGGTGGCAAAGATATTTCATCTCTGGGGCAGTCCAGACATAGATCTCTTTGCAAGTCCATTGAATGCCAAACTTCCACGGTTCTGTTCCAGGATTCTGGCTCAAAATTGTGAGGCAAGGGATGCCTTCCTCCTTCACTGGGGTCAGGACTTCCTTTATGCTTTCCCACCCATTCCCCTCATCCCCAAAACACTCTTCAAGCTTCAGAGAGACAGGGGTCGCATGATTCTCATAGCGCCACGATGGCCATGCCAAGCGTGGTATCCACTGCTTCTACATCTCTCTCAAGCTGCACCTCTGGAGTTAGAGCATGCTCCACATCTCCTTTCTCAAGAGGACGGGATGCTATGGCACCCGAGTCCCCAGTCCCTGCATCTCACGGCCTGGTTGCTGAAGGCTTAGACCTCCAGGATTTCAACCTGTCCCAACAGGTAAAGGATATCCTTCTGGCTTCTAGAAAACCTTCCACAAGAAGATCTTATGCCTTCAAGTGGAAACGTTTTACTATATGGTGCTCCAAGAAGGGATTAAACCCCCTTGTCATACCTTTAGAATCAATACTAGAGTATCTCCTTCACTTATCGAATTCTGGTCTAAAGACCAATTCGGTAAGAGTCCATCTTAGTGCAATTGCAGCTTCTTATAAGACTCTAAATGGACAACCAATTTCCTCTCATCCACCCATATCCAGATTTATGAGAGGTCTTCTGTTAACCAAACCTCCCATTAAGCCCCCACCGGTGGCATGGGATCTAAATCTAGTTCTCGGGCAGCTCATGAAGCCACCTTTTGAGCCTTTAGCCACTACAACACTTAGGTTTTTGACCTGGAAGGTCATCTTCCTAATTGCAATCACCTCTGCACATCGCATTAGTGAACTGCAAGCTTTAGTGGCTGATCCTCTTTATACTAGGTTTCATCATGATAAGGTTGTTCTTTGAACTCATCCACACTTTATGCCAAAGGTGGTTTCGCCTTTTCATTTGAATCAACCAATTTATCTTCCTCTATTTTTTCCGAGGCCTCAGGCCTCTAATACAGAAAGAAACCTTCAAACTTTGGATTCTAAAAGAGCCTTAGCCTTTTGCCTACAGAGAACACAGCAACATAGAAAGTCCTCGCAACGTTTTATAGCTTTTGACTCTAGTCATTTGGAACTTCCAGTCTCCAAAAGAACTTTATCTAAATGGATTGCCCAATGCATATCCTTTGCTTATGAAAGTAAGGGTCTTCCTCTCCAAGGCCATGTCACAGCTCATAACGTGAGAGCCATGGCAGCTTCCATGGCTAATCTCCACTCCGTGTTTATCGATGACATTTGTCGAGCAGTCACCTGGGCTTCAGTACACACCTTCACAGCCCACTACTGCCTGGATAAAGCCTCCCGTCGGGATGCCTTCTTTGGCCAAGCTGTTCTTCAAAATCTCTTTCAGACCTAATTCAACTCCTGCCCACCAACCCTGGTGGAATGCCAGAGATCCATGGGAGGAAGGATGCCTACCTTTCTAGGGTGGCACCTTCCTGGGGCTATCTCCCTGGCATCTTCAGCTAGGGAGTCCCCATATGTGAAGACTACATTCCTGCTTGTTCCTGGAGATAGCGTAGTTACTCACCTGTAACAGATGATCTCCGGGAACAGCAGGAATTTAGTCTTCACAACCCACCCATCTCCCCTAGGAGCTGTCTCTCTATCTCTTTGTTTCTTTCCTCTCTCCCTCTATCCTTTCACTCAGCTACAAACTTAACTGAAGAGGGACAGTTGGAAAGGTGGGAAGGCAGCATGCATGTGCTGAGGGATGCTTTCAAAAGCGTTCCTATTGGATGCTGGGGAGCGTTCCCACGCAGGCTCCATCGGTACCGATGATACCCACATGTGAAGACTAAATTCCTGCTGTTCCCGGCGATCACCTGTTACAGGTGAGTAACTACGCTAATTGACATCTCAGATTACCAATGGGATACCGTGATACCTGAATACAAACTGTATCTCAATGATAGGGTACATAAATTGGTGGAGGAGTTGTACTCTATGTTAGAGAGGGATTTGAGTCACACAGGATAAAGGTTTTGCAGGAAACAAAACACACTATAGAATGGCTATGTATAGAAATCTCATGTAAAAAGGGGAAGGCGATGGCAATGGTGATGTACTACCGTCCGCCTAGCCAGAATGAACAGATGGATGATGAAATGCTAAAAGAAATCAGGGAAGTTAACAAAAGTTACAACACAGTAATAACGGGTGATTTAAATTTCTCCAGTATTGACTGGGTCAATATCGCAGCAGGACATGCTAGCAAGATAAAGTTTCTACATAAAATAAATGACTGCTTCTTGGAAAGGCTGGCTCATGAACTGACAAGACAGGAAGTTACTTTGGACCTAGTCCTTAGTGAACACAGGATCTGGTGCAAGAAATAACAGTGTTGGGGCCACTTGGCAATAATGATCATAGTATGATCACATTTGATTTAATAAATGGAGGTAGGATGGTAAGGAAATACACAGCACTACTTTTTAAATTTCAAAAGGGAGACTATAATAAAATGAGGAAAATAGTTAAGAAAAAACTAAAAGGAGCAGCTGCAAAGGTTAAAGGTTTACATCAAACATGGGCATTGTTTAAAAATAATATTTTGGAAGCCAGAGCACATGAATTCCACAACTTAAGAAGTGTGGAAGGAAGGCCAAATAATTTCCAGCATAGTTTAAAGATCAGGTCAGAGAGATTGTTATAACCAAAAAAATAATCTTTCAGGAAATGGAAAAAGGAGTCAAATGACGAAAATGGGAACCACATAAACACTGGTAAACATAGAAACAGAGAAAAATGATGACAGAAAAAGACCACATGGCCTATCTAGTCTGTCCTTCCAAAGAAACAACTCTCCCCTTTTTTCCTTTAGAGATCCTCTGTGTTTGTCCCATGCTTTTTTGAATTCAGATACTGTCCTCATCTCTTCCACCTCCACTGGGAGACTATTCCACAGATCCACCACTCTTTCCATAAAGAAATATTTCCACGTATCACTCCTGAATCTATCCCGTTTCATCCTCATCCCATGTCCCCTCGTAGCACTACTTGCTTTCAATCGAAAGAGGTTCTCCCCCTGTGCATTTATGCCACAGAAGTATTTAAACGTCTCAATCATATCACCTCTATCCCGCCTTTCCTCTAATGTGTACATATTAAGATCCTTAAGTCTGTCCACATATGCTTTATAATGAAGACCACTAACCATTTTAGTAGCTACCCTCTGTACTGACTCCATCCTGTTTATATCCTTTTGAAGGTGCGGTCTCCAGAATTGCACACAATACTCCAAATGAGGCCGCACCAAAGACTTATACAGAGGCACTATCATCTCCTTTTTTCTGCTAGCCATTCCTCTCCGTATGCACCCAAGCATCCTTCTAGCTTTTGCTGTTGCCTTTTCTACCTGTTTAGCCACTTTAAGATCTTCAGACACAACCACGCCTAGGTCCCACTCTTCTTTAGTGGACAAAAATACTTCACCCCCATACTATATTGCTCCCTTGGATTGCTGCAGCCCAAATGCATGACCTTGCATTTTTTAACATTAAATCCCAGCTGCCAAATTCTAGACCATTCTTCAAGCTTAACCAGGTCCCTCCTCATGTTATCTACACCTTCCTGGGTGTCTACTCTATTGCCGATTTTGGTATCACCCACCAAGAGGAGTGGAGGAGTGGCCTAGTGGATGGGGCAAGGTACATCACGCCAGAAGGTCAACAGTTCAAATCCCACTAGAGGACAGCAACCTTGGGCCAGAAGGACTGGGGTTTCTAGTCCCACAGGTGCTCCTTGTGGTCTTGGGCAAGCCACTTAACCCTCCATAGCCCATGTTCCCTGTAAAATAGTTATCTCCAAGTTATAATGCCCTGTTCAATGTAATTTCAGTTTGTTCAATGTAAACTGCACTGATGCAGAATAGCACAGTATATAAGAGAATGTAAATAAATGAAATAAGTCTTACCTGTCAGCCCTTCCACTATATCACTAACAAAGATGTTACATTAGAATAGATGGTAAGTTAGAATAAAGGCATTGATAAGCAGGCAAAAAGAGCATCTGAAAAAAAAAAGTTGCCATGGAAGCAAAAATGCACCACAAAACCTTTTCAAGTACATTCGTAGCAAAAAACCCATGACAGAGTCAGTTGGATCATTATATGACAGAGAGGTAAAAGGGTCGCTAAGGCAGGACAAGGCCATAGCAGAGATACTGAATGAATTCTTTGCTTTGGTCTTCACTGAAAATGCATGGAAGTTACCCATGCCTTACATGGTAATTAAAGGTGATGTTTCAGAAGATTTGAAACAAATTTCAATAAACTAGGAAGATGTATTTATTTTATTTATTTATTTTATTTTTATTTAACAACTTTTATATACCGCGCTATTTGTTAGTGCGGTTTACATATAACAAGGGTGCACAGTCAGAAGACTGTTCTGTGCTTACATTGTAACAGGAGTTTAAACTTGGAGCTTACATTGTAACAGTATTATAAATATTTGATAAAGAGTAACAAATCACCTGGACCAGATAGGATTCATCCAAAAGTGCTGAAAGAACTGAAGTATGAGATTGCAGACCTACTATTAATAATATGTGAACTATCATTAAAATCACCTGTAGTACCTGAAGATTAGAGAATGGCCAATGTAATGCCAATTTTTAAAACGGGTTACAGAGGTGATCCGGGAAACTATAGACCGGTGAATCTGAAGTCAGTACTGGACAAAATGGTAAAAATCATTATAAAGAATAAAATTACTGATCATATAGATTGTCATGGTTTAATGGGAGAAAGCCAACATAGATTTAGCCAAGGAAAGTCTTGTCTTTCTAATCTGTTATATTTTTTGAAGGTGTGAATAAACAGGTAGATAAAGATGAGACAGTTGATATAGAATCCGATTCAGGTAGGGGCACATCCAGGCTGTCCAGATGACCCCAAGCAAGATGGCGCATTTGGACCCGATTCTGGACCATGGGAACAAAACATTCCCATAGTAACCAGAATCGGACCCGAGGCAGCTGGCATGCCCCTGCCTGCCTGCTTGTACCGGCTGCTCTTAGCACATAGGCAGAGGTGATTGCCTCCTTGTCCTACTGGGCAATGGAAGCCTTGGAAATTGCTTCATCCTTGCACAGCCCCCCAAACAAAACAAAGAGAGGACCAGACTTACGGAAGGACCTGCGCAGTTCCAGACAGTGCAGCTGCCGATCCTTATCCATATCCTGCAAACCATGAAAAACTGGAAGAGTCATGGCCTGATTAAAATGTGATACTACCTTCGGTAAAAGAGATGGAACCATTCTCAACACCTTTTTTTCATTAGAGAAGACTAGAAAGGGCTCCTTAGAAGATACAGCCCGAAGCTCTGAAATTCGGCATGCCGAATAGATTGCCACCAAGAAAACTGACTTCAAGGTAAGGTTCTTCAAGGAAGCTCTCAAGAGAGGCCAAAAGGTGACTGTGTTGAGGTCCCAAGGAGGAACAATAGCCTGCCAGTGTGGCCACACTTGCTTTACTGCCCTGGGAAACCGAACCACATCAGTGTGAGCTGCCAGCAAGAACTCCTGTACATGCCCAAGGTAACAAGAGAGAGCCACTACCTGGACTCTAAGGGAATTTAAGGCCAATCCCTTGTCCAGCCCAGCCTGCAATTAGGCCAGAACATCCGGAAGTGAGGATGAAAAGGCCCGGAGTCCATTATCCCAACGTCAGCTCTCAATCACGCTCCACACTCTGACATAAGCCAAGGACATTGAACACTTACGGGCTTTCAAGAGAGTATCTACCACCACCATCAAATAGTCCTTCCACTTCATCCAGGTCCTTTCAAGAGCCAGGCCAAAAGCAAGAATTGATCTACTTGAGGCATCAGGATTGGCCCTTGCAAGGGCTAGTTGATTCTATTTGGGAGATGCCAGCGACTGATTATGAAAAACCTGTGGAGGTCAGCATATCACAGCCTTTGGGGCAAGTCCAGAGCGATGAGAACCACCTTTCCGGGATGTGTTGAAGGAGAAGTTCTATTAGGGGCCATGGAGGAAACACATTCAAAAGTCCTTCCACGGCCACCTCTGTGCCAGAGCATTGAAGCCCTCGGACATGGCTTCTGATGTCTGCTGAAGAACCTGTTCACCTTGGTATTGGAGGCGGAGGCTATGAGATCTGTGACCGGCATACCCCACTGGCAAGTGATCTCATGAAACACTGCTGTATTTATGTTCCCATTCTCCAGGGTCTAGACGGTGCTGGCTGAGAAAATCCACTTGAACATTCCTCTTGCCAGCCATGTGAGCTGCCAAAAGAAAGTCCAAATGCTTTTACTCTGTCCTCATTCTTCTTGATCTCTCTGCTGCCTTCAACACTGTTGACCATAACCTTCTTCTTATCACCCTATCTTCACTTGGATTCAAAGACTCTGTACTATCTTGGTTCTCTTCCTATCTATCCCATCGCTCTTTCAGTGTGTGCTTCGATGGCTCCTCCTCCTCCTCAACCCCAATACCTGTAGGAGTTCCTCAGGGTTCCGTCTTAGGTCCACTCCTCTTCTCTCTCTATACCCAATCCCTTGGCACCCTTATCTCTTCCCATGGCTTTCACTATCATCTCTATGCCGACGACTCTCAAATCTATCTTTCTGCACCTGTTATCTTTCTTGCTATCCAGTCTAAGATCTCACTCTGCCTCTCTTACATTGTTGCACGGATGTCCCACCACCGCTTAAAACTGAACATGGCCAAAACTGAGCTTCTTATCTTTCCCCCAAATGCTTCTCCTCCTCTTTCCCCTTTCTCTTTCTCTGTTGATAACTCTGTACTCCTCCCTGTTTCTTCAGCATGTAACCTTGGTGTTATCTTCGATTCCTTTCTCTCTTTCTCTTCACATATCCAGCTCATTGCTAAAACTTGTCGTTTCTTTCTATACAATATTTCCAAAATTCACCCCTTCCTCTCTGTTGACACCACCAAATTGATTGTCCACTTCTTAATCACCTCCCGTCTTGATTATTGTAACACTCTCCTTGCCGGCCTCCCTGCAAGCCACCTCTTTCCTCTTCAGTCAATTCAACACTCCGCTGCTCGACTCATTTTCCGTCAGTCTCATTTTTCCCACATCACTCCTCTCCTCATGTCGCTTCATTGGCTTCCCATCCGTCTCCATATCCAATTTAAACTTCTCCTCCTGATCTATAAATATATTCACTCTTCTGCCCCCCAGTACCTTTCATCTCTCATCTCTCCTTACACCCCCTCTCGGTTGCTTCACTCTTCTAACAGTCTTCGTTTATCTGTGCCCTTTACTCGTACTGCAATTCCAGACTTCGCTCCTTCCAATTGGCAGCACCCTTTGCTTGGAATAGTCTTCCTATCTCTGTGCACCAGGCGTCCTCCCTGGCAATTTTCAAGTCCAGACTAAAATCCCACCTCTTCATTATTGCTTTCCATTCCTGTCTTACCTTATCTTGATCTCTCTATCAACATTTGCTTACTTTATCCTGTAAATTTTTGTTATTTGTATTATGTAACTTATTTTGTTTTCTGTCTTATTAGATTGTGAGCTCTGATGAGCAGGGACTGTCTCTCTTCTATGTTTATACAGCGCTTCATATGTTGCGGTGCTTTATAAGTCTTAAATAATAATAATAATAATAATAAAAGAGCTTTAAAGTTCTCTTACGTCCACAGCAATAGAGGATGAATCTATTCCGCCAACGTCACACAGCCTGTGCCCTGACGATTGATGCATGCTGTTGTCGGAGCAGATCCTTACCGCTCTCCAATGAATCAGAGGGAGGAAGGATTGTAGAGCTATAAAGACTGCCCTCATTTCCAGGTGATTGATGGACCAGGAACTGTCCTCCTGGGAACAGAGTCCCTGTGTCACCTGTAACTCACAATGCATTCCCCACCCTGTGAGACTGGCATCTGTTGTCACCAAAATCCAGTTCTGTGGTTCCAACAGCATTCCCGCTGCAAAATGCTCCAGTCGCAGTCACCAGAAAAGACTCTGTCTGGCAGCCAGTGATCAGATCAGCTTCTTTGAAAGCGGGTGTAGCTGCGGGGACCAGCGAAAGAGCAGAGTCTGCTGAAGAGCAAGCATATGAGACCATGCCCAAGGCACCAGCTCCAAGGCCACTGTCACGGAGCCCAGGAGCTGAAGATAGTACCACACCCAAGGTGCCACCATGCCCAGGAAAGACCTTTCTGAGCTTGAATCTTCTGCATCCACTCTTCCAGGAGGAAAACAAGTCCCGCCTTGGTGTTGAAGTGGGTTCCCAGATAGATTAGATCCTGCATCAGATTGATCTGACTCTTTGCCAGATTGACCACCCAGTTGAGGCTCTGGAGAAATTCCATCACTTGCTGGGTAGTGGAGGCGCTTTTAGTCTTGGAGTTTGCTCTAATCAACCAATCGTCAAGATATCGATGAACCAGAGCGGCTGCCATGACCACCATGATCTTGGTGAAGGTCTGCGGCACCGAGGCCAGGCCGAATGGCAGTGCCCAGAACTGAAAATGTTCCATCAGCACTGTAAACTGCAGATACTGCTGATGGTCTGGTCGATTTGGGATGTGAAGATACGTTTCCATGAGATCCTGCACCAAGAGGAACTCTTCCTTCCTGACCATCACTATCACTGAATGCAAGGTTTTTATGCACAAATGCGGTACCTGAAGAGCATGGAAGGTACCCTCTTTCTTGGAAACCACAAAGTAAATGGAGTATTAACTGGATCTGCATTGGTCATTCAGAACAGATAGTACAGCCTGGAGGTCCAGCAAACACAGTAGCACATCCTGGACCACTCGCGTTTTCGAGTGAGTTTTGCAATGGGACTGAATGAAGGCCTCTGAGAGAGGATGACCAGTTGCAAAGCGTACCCCTCTGATAACTTCCAGCATCCATTGGTCAGTGGTAATCAATGTTCCCTCTAATTTTCTGTAGGCTGTGTGCGCATAAAATATCAACTGTGCAGCTTTTGAAGGAAGGTTAAATTTTTGTGCGCCACATAACGACACTCGGAGTTATATACTTTAAAATTTGACTACACGTCAGAATACAGTATGTACACCACATTGATTGCACTAGAAAATATTGTAGAACTTGTGAAAACCATAAATACACAACAACTTCTAAATTTTAAGACGTCTGTGTTGTTTTCTATCAGAATCAGAACCAAAATTTTTGTGCGCTCTGTTGTAAAGTATGTGCGCTCGCTCGGCGAGGTGTGTGCGCGCGCACACGCGCACAGCTTAGAGGGAACAGTGGTGGTAATAGACACCCAGGAGGAGTAAAACTGTTGAAAACGACCCCCTATTGGGCTTGTCTCATTTCATTAGGATTTTTTGGGAGGAACCACAGGGGAGAAAAAGTACCCCCTATTGGAACCTCTGTAGCCTCGAAAAGGCTGGACTCTCGAAGTATAGTGACCTCACTAAAAAGGTGCAAAATGAATAGATTGAAATTTCCTAAAATCCCTAAGCTTACCCCTTGGGATGGTCCCCTACTTTGGCCCTTTAGGATGGTCTTTCAGCAACCAGGCGCCCTTAGACTCACCCAAATATTTAACCAATTTATCCAGAGCTTCTCTGAAGAGCAACTTGCATTTAAATGGAAACTTGCTGAGTCTAATCTTAGAAGACACATCAGCTGACCAGTTTCTTAACCACAGAAAGTGCCTGGCTGCAATAATGGAAACCAAGTCTTTGCCGAAGCTCATACCAGGTCATAAAAGACATCTGCCAGGTAATCTGTGGCCGACTCCAATTTAGCCACCTCTGCTGCTGCGGATTGCGATTCCAGCTCTCCTGTCCTCAAACCCTGGATCCAGCGAATGGAAGTCCTGGTAACATAAGTCCCACAGATTGAGGCCTAAAAAGTCAGAACATTAGTATCAAATGCTTGCTTCAAAAAGGTCTCCAACTTGCAGAACTGCAGGTCTTTCAGTGCTGCCCCATCTTCTACTGGAATGGTGGTATTTTTGGTCACCGCTGAGACTAAAGCATCTACCCTAGGCATCTTAAGCAGATCTTTTTCTTTGTGAGGAATAGACTACAGGCAGCTTATGGTCCGACCCCCTCTAAGGCTGGCTTCTAGTACCTCCCATTCTGTTTCTATCATTTTCTTGATGACTCTGTGTACTGGAAAGGTAATTTGTGAGAATCTAAATCCCTGCAGAAGTGGGTTCTCCATGGGCTCCTCTGCTACTGCAGGAGCTGGTATAATGTTAAGTGCAGACAGCTAGTGTGCAGTCAGAATGACCAGCTCCTCCTTGTGAAAAAGTCTAACCATGTTGTGATCCTCCCCTTGAGGGATCTCTCCTTCCTCTAGTTCAGTAGCTGCTGTCTCCTCCCAGAAGTCCACTGCTCCCTCCAGAATTTGCTCTGAGTGGAGAGACTGAGGTGAATCCTGGTCTAATGAAGAATCAACCTTCATCCTTTTCTTTTTAGCTGGAAGAACCTCCACAACAAGAGAGGTCTCCTGCAGGGTATTAGGCAAATTCTTTGACTCAGTATTCTTGGAAACTTGTGCCCCAAGTGTTCTCTTTAGTAAAAATGCCTTGAGCAAAGTTAGAATAAACTTTGGGGAAAAACACTCTTAAGCCTGTCCAGGAACAATAGTTTGAGCTGCCTCTGGTGCTGAAACTAAAAATTTGTGCTTTTCTGGCATTTCTTAGCTTTCTGAGGAGAAATGGCCACTAGAGAGGGAATGGCTGCTGTTTCCGCCAAAACTGTTGAAGCCCCAGACTGAGAGGAATTCTGTATTGTTAACTCTGAAGAAGAATCCATGTCCTCGGTATTTTAAAAAAAGCCCTCTTGGCCAAGTTTTCCCTGCGTAACAAACTGTGCAAGTCTCCTGCAGACAAACCAAGGCTTTCCCCATACACAGCACAGCAGGAGGGAGCCTGTAGCAGTTGGTAGAAAAGCTTGTTGAAAACAAAATACCCCCCTCCTCAGCCTGAAGAAGAGATAAAAAGACAAGTACATACTAATTACAGTGCTCTGAACTGAAAAGGCCAGCTTCCCACAGCATTAATAAGCTCCTGCTGTGCTGCTAAGGCACTGAAATCATCATCAGTACACAACTTTGGTTTACTTTGAATTTAAAGGCACAGTGGCATATAGATATCAAAGACTGAATTGAAGAGAGAAAATTAGGAAAGTCAGCAGAGGCTCTGTAGAATGCTGGTCTGCCCGGTTAGGAGGAAGGGACCTGGACCCAGGGGCGGCCCAAAGGGGGTGCGGGGCCATGTGCGGAGACTCGGTGCGGGGCCTCATTTGCATAAGTGGTCTTATTTGCATAAATATTTGCATAATGTTACCATTCACTAACTTTTAGTAAACATGTCTCTTAATGAGTGTATGGATAAAGAAAGACTAAAAGATTTCTACATTACTATAATCCAGTGCCAACCGCCAGGCACATTAGGAACTACTACAAACGCTGCCCATTTAGAACCCATAGCAAACCCGCTGTATCCTGACAGCATTACCAGGACTCACAAAGCACCAGACCCTATCTATCAAAAGGAAACACTGCAAATATTAAACCAGTACATTTCAGAGAATACTGGGGAAAGAGAACAAGTGGCAATGTCAAATAGGAATTACATAAACAGAATACCTCAGCTCAGTTACACATGCAGAACATAGACCATCACCAAACAAGGAATCGCAATTTAGAAACAGGAAGGCAATAATTAAACTGGGAACCCCAAAAGCCAAACTTGGAATGTACAACAACACTGTAGAAATAAAACTATAAATCAATTTCCTCTTGTACCAAACAAAGCGCAGACGTTAATGATGCACATTTCCCAGAGCTTTCATATTCCAGTTAATAAATTCAAAATAAAGAGATATCTTTCTACCTTTTGTGCATTTTTTTTCAGTTGCAATTGCTCCAGCCACTTTCTTCTGGTTTCTTCATGTTTTCTGCTAACTCTCCATCGTCTGCTGTCCATTTGTCCTTTCTTCTCTCTTCTAGTTTTCTTTCCATCCTCTCTCTCTACATCTGCTTTAACATACTAATCTTTCTCCTTTTGCTCTTTCCTCATTCTTATTTCATCCACACAAATTTTACCCCTCCATCCTCAATCCCCACTTACTCTCCCAATACCCGGCCAATTGTAGATTTTTCATCCCTCCCACACAAAATATTTTTCCGCTCTCCATTTTACTCTCCCAGCCCCATCCCATTCTAATCCTCCCCCAACATCAGCTCCCTTCTAGTTCCAGTCTCACCCAGCATCCATTCCCTTCTAGTCCCTGCATCAGCCCATTTCCAGTCCTAGCCCCCCATCAACCCATTTCCAGTCCTAGCTCCCCCATCCATTTTCAGTCTGAGTCCCTTCATCAGCTCATTTCCAATCCTAGCCCCCCATCAGCCCATTTCTAGTCATTTCCTAGCCCCCCTCCACTCAGCCCAATTCCAGTCCAAGCCCCCCCATGAGCCTACTTCCAGTTCTAGCCCCTCCATGAGTCCATTTCAATTCAAGCCCCCACCACAGCCCATTTCCAATCTTAGCTCCCCCCCAACAGCCCATTTCCAGTCCTATCCTAGCTGCTCCATCAGCCCATTTTCAGTCCTAGCTCCCTTCCCTCACAGCCCATTTCCATTCCAAGCTCCCTCCCCATCAGCTATTTGCAGTTCAAGCCTCCCCGTCCACTCAGTCCATTTCCAGTCATAGCAATCCCCCAACCCATTACCAGTCCTAGCCCCCCATCAACCCATTTTCAGTTTAAGCCCCCCCTATAACCCATTACCAGTCCTAACCCCCCCCCATCAGCCCACTTCCAGTCTTAACCCCATCAGCCCATTTCCAGTCAGCCCCCCATAGCCCATTGCCAGTCCTAACCCCCCCATCAGCCCACAGCCCATTACCAGTCCTAACCACATCAGCCCACCTCAAGTCCTAACCCCTCCCCATCAGCCCATTTCCTGTCCTAGTGCCCCCATAGCCCATTAGCAGTCCTAACCCCCCCATAGCCCATTAGCAATCCTAACCCCCATCACCCTATTTCCAGACAGCCCCCATCAGCCCACAGCCCATTACCAGTCTTAACCACCCCCCCCAGCCCATTTCCAGTCCTAACCCCCCATCACCCCATTTCCAGTCAGCCTCCATCAACCCCCAGCCCATTACCAGTCTTAACCCCCCCTAGCCCATTTCCAGTCCTAACCCCCCCAGCCCATTTCCAGTCCTAACCCCCCCACCCCATTTCCAGTCAGCCTCCATCAGCCCCAGCCCATTAGCAGTCTTAACCCCCCCAGCCCATTTCCAGTCAGCCTCCATCAGCCCCAGCCCATTAGCAGTCCTAACCCCCCCCCCAGCCCATTACCAGTCCTAACCCCCCCCCCACCCAGCACATTTCCAGTCCTAACCCCCCCCTGAACATTTCCATTCCTAACCCCCCAGCACCCCATTTCCAGACAGCCTCCATCATCCCCCCAGCCCATTACCAGTCTTAACCCCCCCCCCCCCTTCCCTTCCCTTCCCTTCCCTTCTGGCAAATTAAAAAAAAAAAAAAACCTGGCTCTAGCTGCTGCCGCTGCCGCGTCCGTCGCAGCAGCGGCAGAATGGAGTGTCCCGCGGGGCCCCCTCTCCGCGTTGAGCCCTCTGCAAGGGCTTTCAGATTCGCGAAGGGAGGGTGCTCCCTCGCGGCTCTGTAAAGCCCGCAGGGCTAATGGGAAATTTCCCATCTGCCCCTTTAGACGCGAGGGGCTGATGGGAAATTTCCCATTAGCCCCTGCGGGCTTTACATAGACGCGAGGGAGCACTCTCCCTTCGCGAATCTGAAAGCCCTTGCAGAGGGCTCAACGAGGAGAGGGGGCCCCGCGGGACACTCCATTCTGCCGCTGCTGCGACGGACGCGACAGCGGCAGCAGCCAGAGACAGGTTTTTTTTTTAAATGTAATTTAAAAAAAAAAAAAGCAGAATGTTCTTTGCGCGGGGCCCCCTGAAACGCGGGGCCCTGTGCAAAAAACATTCTTGCTCAATGGACGGGCCGGCCCTGCCTGGACCATCAGGTATTTGACACCTGGGCTGCACATGACCCACTCAAGGGTCCTGGTGCTGAAGAGGCAGACCCCGCCAGCTGCTCAGCTTCTGCTAGTAATCTGCAGATGCCTTTTCTTTTCTCTCTTTTCTCTCTTTCCTTTCTATTTTCCTTAGACTGTTTTTTAAACCTGAAGAAAATCTTCCAGTGGAGTTCAGCAATGGGAAAGCTGTCCCAGTTGCTGGGAACTGAATATTGATCTCTGGAGCCTATAGAGAGAGCTCTTGTACTATGACATCAGAAATCTAACACTCATTTTCCAGCTGCTGGCAGAAGTTGATAACCCACTTGTATAGACTGGACTGGAGGGACAATAAGGAACTACAGTTACATGATGCAAGGTTCCACATTAGGAACCACCACCCCAGGAAAAGGATTTAGGTGTCATCGTAGATAGTACATTGAAACCCTCTACCCAGTGTGCAGCGGCAGACAAAAAAGTAAATAGAATGCTAAGAATCATAAGGAAAGGAATAGAGAATAAAACCAAGGATATTATAATGCCTCTGTATCATTTCATGGTGTGACCGTAGCTTGAATATTGTGTTCAATTCTGGTTGCCATATCTTAAAAAGTATATAGCAGAATTAGAAAAGGTACAGAGAAGAGTCACCAAAATGGTAAAAGGGATGAAAGGATACCCCTATGAGGAAAGGCTTAAAAGGTTAGGACACTTCAACTTGGAAAAGAGACAGTTGAGGGAAGATATGATAGAGTTCTATATATTAATAAATGGGGTAAAATGGGTAAACATAGATTGGTTGTTTACTTCATCAAAAAGTAGAAAGACTAGGGGAACACAAAATGAAGCTCCAATGTAGCCCTTTTAAGACTAACGAGAAAATATTTTTTTCACTCAATGCATAATCAAACTCTAGAATTCGTTGCCAGAGGATGTAGTAAAAACTCTTAGGGGTATGTTTACTAAACCGTGGTAATGTTACCCGTGTTAGGTTCTGCGGTAATGGTATGGATGCCCATATAAAGGAGTGGGTGGTGCATCATTAAAGCAAGCCCTGTCAGGTAACGTGCATTACAAGGCGCTAACACGCGGTACAGTGCGCCATGGACCCACTGTGCGTGAACACCACAGCGGACGGGAAGCAGCAGCGCATCTGAAGGGGGTTGCAATCCAAGGGGCGTTGACAGTAGAAGACGCACTGAGGGATGTGTAGATATGGTGCCACATGAGAAAAGGCATGATAGGTGTAAGGCCATAGACCACAGGCAGCTGATAACGCAGTCTGTAATGGGGACGTCAGCCACAGGTAGCACAGGCACACATACCATGAAATGGTGTGCAGTGAAACAGCATGCAAAAGAGTAAACAAATATTCTCCAGGACCAAGCAGGAAGTCAGTCCTCACATATGGGTGACGTCGGCGTCGACGGAGCCCTCGTGCGGAGCAATTCCCCAGCTTTCAAAGAAAGCCTTTGGGAATGCAGTGCACATGCGCGGTCCCCTTCCCGCCCAAGGGTGCCATCTTGCTCAGTCTTCTTTTTTCCACGGAGCCAGACGGACGTGTGTCCTAATCACCCAGTTAAAAGTAGATTTTCCTTCGAAAATTCATAGTTTTTTGCCGGTTCGACGCCGGTTCCCCTTCCCGCCTGGGCACGATACACCGGTATCGAGCCCGGATATGTTTTTTCGGTTTTTGTCCTTCGAGACTAGCGTTCGTGCTCTTTTTCTTTTTCACTGCAGCCCGGTCGTTTGACCTTGCAGGGACACTTTTTCCCCCGATGGCTGCCAGCGGGTTTAAGAAGTGTGATCGGTGCAAGAAACTGATGTCTCTCACTGACACACACGACTGCTGCCTCCGCTGCCTCGGGCCCAATCATGACCCGATGATCTGTGGCCCATGTGGCAAAATGTCCTTGAAGGCATTGAGGAGCCGTCAGCATCAGCGAGAAAGGATCTTCTCTGACTCCGCGTCCGGCCGGGCCCAGACTTCATCAGAGGCCTCGACGTCTCGGGAGTCGACGTCTCGGGAGTCCGACCCCGAGCATCGTCGGGGCTCCGCTGAGCGGGGGTCTCCCTCCCGGGACCACAAAATGAAGAAGAAACCCATGAGGGTGTCGTCGGTGGATGCTCTTGGTCCCTCGAGGGCCAGGTCGCATAGCCCCGACCGCCGTCCCGGGTCATCGGAGCCGGAGAGGCCTGCAAAATTGCCTTGTGTGGAGCCGGAGTCCCCGAGTCACGTGAGTGCTGTAGTCCTCATGAACTCTCCTCCGGGGAAGCCGACATTGGCCCCGACGCCATCAGGGGCCGAGTCGGGGGCTGCTGAGTCTCCTGAGCTCGGACTCAGGTTGACAGCCTTGGAGAGCAGTTTGGCTGCCTTCATGGAACAGCAGCGGGTGCTGATCAATGGTCTGACCGGTGCATCTGCCCCAACCACCGGGACCTCAATGTCCAAGTCGACCCCGGAGACCGAGCCGATCCTCGAGTCCATGCGGTCTCGAGTCGATCCTCGGCCAAGGTCTCCCTTGGCCTCCCGTGTGGGGCCGAGGTCATCGACGCCGGTACCCTCGGCGTCGGGGTGGATGGCATCGGTGCCCACCCAACTGAAGACGCTCGATTCCTTCTCGGAGGGGTCGGGGTGGGAGACGGAGGACGAGGAGTCCCTAGACACTTTTGGGACCCGGCGCATCCCATCGGACTCACTGGAGTCCGAGCCTCGGAGAAGGTCCCCCCCCCCGGAGGATACCCGATTCTCTGACTTCATGAGGGACATGGCCAAGGCCTTGGCCTTCCCCGAGGATCCCGAGGAGGAGCCTCGAGCTGAGGAGCTCGAGGCCCTCCAGTATGACTCTTCCCCGAGGGAGGCCTTTACTGTACCGGTTCCTCCAATGCTGGAACGGCTGCTCATCCACATGTGGGAGGCACCGGCCTCGGCGCCGGTTCTCAAATGGGTCAATTCCATTTATCGAGTCCGTAAGAGCCCTGGGTTCCAGAAGGCACAACTATCGCACCACTCCATGGTTGTGAAATCGGCCATGCATCGTCTGGAGAGTCAGAAGATGCACTCCTCGGTGCCCCCCGGCCGGGAAGCCTGGAACCTGGATGCCCTCGGTAGAAAGTGCTTCCAGGGCTCTATGCTGGCGTGCCGTGTCCAGACTTACCAACTGTAAATGGGCATGTACCTCCAAGACCTGGCAAAGGAGATTGCCAGATTCTCTGCTGGCTTCTCCGAGGAACCTTTGCAGAGGTTCAAGGCTTTGTCATCGTGGATTCGAGAGTGCTCGAAATTTATCTCTCGAGCAGCCTATGATGGCTTCGAGGCTTCGGCCCGAGTAGCAGCGGCTGGCATCGGTGCATGCCGTCAGGCCTGGCTACAGTCATCGGACCTCGAGCCATGGGTCCAGGACAAGTTGGTCAATGTCCCTTGCCGGGGTGAGAACCTCTTTGGCAAACCGATGCTGAAAAGGCTGCAGAAATCGAGACTGAGACTCTCACCAGGACAAGGCTGTCCAGAAAGACTTCTGCCCCTTCTCAGAAGAAGAAGGGCTTGGGGAAAAAGCCATTTTACCCAAGGAAGGCATCTGCCTACAAATCCTACCCTCAATTCCAGGCCTCTACAACTCCCCAACAGGGTCAGCAGGCCAAGGGGCAGGGACATGGGCCCTGTAGGCAGAAAAATCCCAAGCTGCCAGCTCCGGCTCCTGCACAGCAGGGAGCGTGGTTTTGACTCCCACTGCATAGCCTCTCCCCCACAGCTGGCTCCACTCAGCACAGGAGGCCGACTGACACTGTACTCCCACAGATGGTCAGCTGTAACAGGGGATGCCTGGGTACTGAGCATAGTCCAACAGGGCTACTTGCTCCACTTCAACCAGTTACCCCCCTCCTATTTTCCAGGGGAGCCTCCAAGACTCCCTCTGCACAGGAACCTCCTCCTTCAGGAGTTGGCAAGTCTTCTACAGGAGCAGGCGGTGGAACCAGTGCCTCACCACCTGATAGGAAGCGGCTTCTATTCTAGGTACTTTCTGGTGCCAAAAAGGACAGGAGGCCTCAGGCTCATCCTAGACTTGCGAAATCTCAACAAGTTCCTGGAGAGGGAAAAGTTCAAGATGCTTACTCTTGGAATACTGCTGCCCTACCTCCAGCAGGGAGATTGGCTATGCTCCTTAGACCTAAAGGATGCGTATACTCACATCCTCATTCATCCAAACCACAGACAATATCTCAGATTTGTAGTGGGAGGAAATCATTTTCAGTACAGGGTACTTCCATTTGGCCTAACCTCCGCACCCAGGGTTTTCACCAAATGCCTGGCGGTGGTGGCGGCCTATCTCAGAAACCAGGGCATCTTTGTCTTTCCATACTTGGACGACTGGCTCATCAGGGGTCAGTCTCCACAGGAGGCCAGACAAGCCACTCTTCGCACTGTCTCTTTTCTCCAGCACCTGGGCTTTCTCATAAACTTCACAAAGTCCACTTTGCTCCCCTCACAGGACATAGAGTTCATAGGGGCAAGGTTGGATAGCAATGGCTTATTTGCCCGGGAACAGGGCTCACAGACTGATGGCTTTGGCCCAGCAGTTTCTCAGTGGATCTCTGATCTCTGCCAGACATTTCCTGAGGCTTTTGGGCCACATGGCATCCACGGTCCATGTAACCCCGAATGCTCATCTGCATATGCGGCCTGCTCAATGGTGCCTCAGAGCTCAGTGGATACAGGCCACAGGAGACTTAAGAGACAGAGTAAGAATGTCCAAACTACTAGCGGCCTCCCTGCAATGGTGGCTTCATCTCCCAAACCTGATCAAAGGGGTACCTTTCCAGGCACCACCACACACACAGGTGCTGACGACCGATGCTTCTCTTCAAGGTTGGGGTGCACATTGCCAGGGGGCATGCACTCAGAGCCTCTGGTCCCCTTGGAAGGCCACACAGCAGATCAATCTGTTGGAGTTGCGAGCTATTCGATTGGCTCTGCAAACTTTCTCTCATGTCCTCTCTCACCAGTCTGTCTTGATTCAGACAGACAACCAAGTAGCAATGTTCTATGTGAACAAACAAGGGGGCACAGGATCCAGGCTTCTGTGTCAGGAAGCACAGGCCTTGTGTGCCTTTGCAGTCAAACAAGGCATGTTTCTCAAGGCAGTTTATCTACCTGGCCAAGAGAATTACCTGGCGGACAGGTTGAGCAGGATTCTACAGCCTCACGAATGGTATTTGAATCCCCTAGTGGTCCAGCAGATCTTCCTAAAACGGGGTCTTCCAACCATCGATCTCTTTGCCAGTCCACTGAACCGTCAGCTGCCCAGGTTCTGTTCCAGACAACCGCATCCTTTGCGAATAGCAGCAGATGCCTTCCTAATCTCTTGGTCTACGGGCCTCCTGTATGTGTTTCCTCCAATGCCTCTAGTGGCCCGAACCCTATTCAAGGTTCTTCGAGACAGGGCCTCGCTGATCCTGGTAGCCCCCAGATGGCCGAGGCAACCGTGGTTTCCACTCCTTCTGCAGTTGTGGGTGGACACTCTATTCCCTCTGGGGGTGCAACCCGATCTCCTGTCTCAGGATTAGGGATCTCTCCTGTACCCCAACCTCCAGTCCTTCCATTTGATGGCCTGGCTGCTGAAAGGGTAGTTATAGCCACCTTACTTCTACCTAGGGAAGTGGAGGAGGTGGTTTTGGCCTCTAGGAGACAATCCACCCGGAAATCGTATGCCCTCAAGTGGCGTAGGTTCTCCACCTGGTGTGCTCAGCGCCAAGCGGATCCATTTTCGTGCCTGATACCAGTGGTGCTGCAGTATCTGCTTCACTTGTCGGACCTAGGCCTTAAATCCAACTCTGTTCGGGTACACCTTAGTGCTCTGTCAGCGCACCACTCACCGGTGGAGGGCCAGCCTCTGTCGGTCCACCCCTTAGTGGCCCGCTTCCTCAGAGGCCTGCTTTTGCTCAAGCCTTCGATTTGTCCACCAGCCCCTGAGTGGGATTTAAATGTGGTCTTGCAACAACTTACTCGCTCACCATTTGAGCCGATGGCTACCTGTCATTTACGCTTCCTTTCCTGGAAGGCGTTGTTCTTAGTGGCTCTTACCTCGGCCAGGCGTGTGAGTGAACTACAGGCTCTGGTTTCTGATAGACCATACACATGGTTCTATAAGAACAGGGTGGTCTTATGGACTCATCCTAAGTTCCTTCCAAAGGTTGTCTCCTCTTTCCACCTCAATCAGGAGGTGGTTCTTCCGACCTTCTTTTCCAGGCCGCATGCCTGCCGGGCTGAAATGGTCTTGTATACCCTGGACTGTAGGAGGGCGTTGTCTTTCTACATTGACCGTACACAGGGGCATCGAAGGGCTGTTCAGCTCTTCGTATCTTTTGACCCTAATAAGCTAGGGTCACCTGTCTCCAAGTGTACCCTATCCATTTGGGTAGCAGACTGTATCACCTGGGCGTACAGGGCAGCCGGCCTCTCCTTGCAGGGTCGAGTCACAGCCCACCATGTCAGGCCGAAGGCTGCATCAGTAGCTCATCTCCGCTCTGTTCCATTGGCAGACATCTGCCGGGCTGCTACTTGGTCTTCAAGCCAGACTTTTGTGGCCCATTACTGCCTCGAGAGGGAGTCCCGCAGGGACAGTGCTTTTAGACAGGTGGTACTCTGTAATCTCTTTGAGGTTTAGGCAATTCCTACCCTCTGGCCCTTGTGTTGGGCTACTGTTCTGGGGCGTTCTCAGAGAAGATTCTTATCTCGCATGCTGAGGCTCTAGAAGGAGCTTATTTTTCAGCTTTGGGTTCTCGGTAGCCTAGAGCTGGGGAGTCCCATATGTGAGGACTGACTTCCTGCTTGGTCCTAGAGAAAGCGTAGTTACTCACCTGTAACAGGTGTTCTCCAGGAGCAGCAGGAATCAGTCCTCACGACCCTCCCTCCTCCCCTTGGAGTTGCAATCCTATATATTACATTTTGTTTTTTTGCTGTCTTTTAGCTATGTCATCAGACTGAGCAAGATGGCACCCTTGGGCGGGAAGGGGACTGCGCATGCACGCTGCATTCCCAAAGGCTTTCTTTGAAAGCTGGGGAATTGCTCCGCATGAGGGCTCCATCGATGCCAACGTCACCCCTATGTGAGGACTGATTCCTGCTGCTCCTGGAGAACACCTGTTACAGGTGAGTAACTACGCTTAACGAAAGGGCATCATGGGTCAGTCTGAAGGGCCAGCTGTGTGGATGGTGTGCGCAGAAGGGCAAAATGGGCAAGGAATCCAAAAAGGAGTAAGAGGAAATTGAACCGGTACACTGAGGAACCCAAACACAGCTCAATCACCAATGCCAAACCACAGAGCCACCTGCCCACCCAGACAAGCCAAAGAAAGGGAGCATTGTAACAGCTAGCATGTGACGGATAGGCTGCATGGAGGGGACACAGCAGTGTATAGTGAAGAGAGGGAAGGGTGTGTGGAGAAAGGACAAAGCCGGAGCCATTGTATGGTAAGGAGAGGAGATTAAATGAAAGGAAAGGAAAAAGAACCTGTGGGACCCAAACCCACAACCTATGTTGGCTCTATGCACGTCTGCAACCACTATCCCAAAGAACCACAAAAAGCACAATGCAAATATGTTTCACCAAGTGGCCATCATGTCTGCTAGATTATCACGCAGTAGTGCATCATACGCATGTTGTATCTTAGGGCGTTGTGGAAAACGCACATAGCAGGACGTTTGCCATGCAGCGCGCACAAAAATGTGCGTGACATTACTGACTCTCCTACATGCCTTATGAGATAAGTCTAAGCACCCTAGAATATGTGGTCGGAATATGGTGCGTAACAACAAGGCGTCAGGGGTCGCACCGAAGGGCAGGCTGTGTGAATGGTGTGTGTATAAGGGCAAAATAGGCAAAAGAACCAAAAAGGAGTAAGAGGGAACTGAAGCAGTACACTGAAGAGCCCAAACATAGCTTATCGACACCAATACCAAACTACTGAGCCAACTGCCCACCCAGACAGCCCAAGGAAAGGGACCATATGTAATGGCTAGCATGTGACGGATAGGCTGCATGGAGAGGACTCTGCACTGTACAGTGAAGAGAAGAAGGGTGTGCGGAGAAGTGATGAAGACAGAGCTATTGTATGGTAAAGTTAGCAGAACACAAGAAAAGATAAAGAACGTGTGGGAATCACACCCACAACCTATGGTGGCACAACACATGTCTGTAACCACTATGCCAAACAAGCATAAGAAGCACAATGCAGATATGTTCCACCAAAGGGAATATGTATATGGAAACCCATAGCACCCTGTGAGGCGGTGCGGTCTTACGCGCCTTGCTGCAAAACGCGCGTTGCATATGCGTACGCATACGCATACAGCACGTAAGACCGCACCATGCGCATGTATAAGGCAGGTCACATATGCACCGAATTGCAAGGGTGTATAGTACGCAGACTGCCAACCTAGCATACGCAGCAATATGTCCGACAGGGAAAGCCATGAGAGGGAGACACATGGCGAGGACACCAATGGTGGAAAATAGGCCAGCATCCCCCAGAAATGCATGAGGCAGAGATGGAGGCAGCAGGGCCCTCAGCGGAGTCCCAGCCCACACAGAAACAACCAGTAGGGGCAACAGGAGGAAAGAGGTGGAGATGGCTCGTGCCAGAGGAGGCATGAAAGAGGGCCCTAAGATTCAGCCAGGCTGAGAATGACAACCTGCTGGTCAGTGTCCTCGAGCAGTACGAGGTACTGTATGGGTGCCTCAGCTCCACCTTGCCACAGAGTGCATGGACCATGGCCTGGGAGGCCATACAGGCAGCAGTCGCAGAGGCAGGTGGCCCACACAAAGACATCGATAGCCTACGCAAGCGATGTAGTGATAAAAAGCGGGGGGTCCGTGCGCACATGACAAATGAGAGGCGCCATGCAGAAGCCACTGGTGGTGGGGGACCAAGCAGACCTGCCCTAACACCCATGGAGCAGCAGCTCGCTGAATGTCTGGGGCCCATGTTCCTCTACAGCCTGTCCCAGCGCTGGACACAGCGCATCAACAGGGAGGTAAGACTGTGATATGTGGTAAAGGGAAAGCTAACAACACAGCACATACAGGGGCTGCCTCAGGGGGGTGCGGGGCCATAACCTGTACCCAGTGTGTGGCTAAAGGGCTAGCAGAGGCAACAGATGCATCAGGACCTGCATACCGCTAGGTTACCACAACTGATGTTGGACATGCCCCACACTGTGTGCATGGACATGGAAGGGGTACCAGATATCCACTGTACCACATGCCAGTACCAACTGGCATCATGAGTAGGAGGAACAGCAAACCCGGCGTACCATGACAGCACCACCAGAACACAGAATGCACCATACCAGACCGCGTAGAGGGCAGCGGTGCTAATAGCAGACCAAACCATTGCAGGGAATGACAACACAGGGCCTATTGGGGGAGGCTAACAGGTGACAGTGAGAACCACATTCCACAGCAACAGCATAACACAGCTCATACTGGACATGCGGAACACAGACCATCACCAAACAAAGGACAATAAAGCACAATAGAGACCCAGGAGGATATGTATATGACATGGAGATCACAAGGGCCAAACATGGGAGTTACAACACCATGGTAGGTGGTGAGCCACACAGCACTGACCCCCTGTACAACACATAGTGCTGACGCTCACGATGCACAAATCCCAGAGCTGACACATACCAGGTATGTTGGTCAATGGACAGAGATAGCTATGATAGCCAGAGGGGAGACATAGCCATGGGAGTCAGAGGACTGAAATAGCTATGAGGGCCAGAGGAGAGAGATAGCTGTGAGGGCAGGTGGAAGGCAACAGCTATGAGGCCCAATGTAATATATAGCACCCCACCTTTCGTCCCTTTGTATACCCTGTTGCCAACAGACTGGTCACAGTCCATTGGTGTCCACATGTCCGCTGTGAACACCCTGCTGCCTGTTGTGCAATTGTCCAATCATCTCACCTCATGTACCCAGCCAGTCTCTTGCAACATGGGAGTGGGAGGAGTGGCTCAGTGGTTTGGACAGGTTACCTCAAGCCAGAAGGCTGGGGTTCAATTCCCACATAGGGACAAACAACCTCAGGCCGGAGGGACTGGGGTCTCTAGTCCCATGGCCACTCCTTGTAGCCTTGGGCAAGCCACTTAACCCTCCATTGCCTCAGGTACATTTAGATTGTGAGCCTTTTGGGGACAAGGGAATAAAAAGTACCTGTTAGTATACATGTAAACCACACTGATTCTAAAGAGTGCGGTATATAAAATAAACATATGGCGTAAATGACAACCCTTTAGCAGCATGCCCATACCACCCCCAGACTGTGGTCCCCAGTCAGCCATTCACAGTGTAACCTGCCACCCGCAGTCCCCAGCTACACACACAATGCCTGGCCCAAGGTTGAGATACCATCCCATCCACACTGACCACCCCCATCCATACCATGTCAGATTCCCAGCCCCATCCCATGTGGTCCGGCCATAACACCGGTCACCGTGCAGCTCCAGCCCAACACAGTGCTCGCTCCCATCTAGGCCCCACAATGGCCCTGGAACCATACCCCCCAACCCCATGTCAGGCAAAGCAGACACATCCCACCTGCCACCTGGAAGGGGGTCACTGACATTGAACAGGAGGCTGGGGAGGGTCAGGCACACCCACACAGCTTCCCATGGGAAGGGGAAGGGTGACCCCCACCTCTGCATCTGCCCAAGGAGGCTAAGGCCACCACAGCTCCCCCTGAGGCCCACCAGCATGCAGAAATGCAGATACAGATGTTGTCTGCATGTGGCCACCTGGACTGCGTGGCCCTGTGCAAACAACAGCCCTGCGAGATGGACAGACTGGAACTGAACATATGGACATGCTGTGACCGCTCCTACATGATGCAGGGCATGTACACTGCCACACACCCATCAGTAAGCACATGACAGTGCACAGCGTAGGGCTGCACAGACACCCATGCGAACCACACACATACATGGTGTGGTGGCCCCCAGTACAGCCACAGCAGAGGGACAGGTACAGGGTCCCATGGCAGACCCAACCCACCACTCCCACTACTGAGCATCTGTATAGCGATACATGTCATATGCAGCACTGCACAGACATGTAAGAGACAGCCCCTGCCCATCAAAATCTAGTCAAGACAGACAACAGAGGAGGTGTAGGCTGAGATAACACGGGGTGGGGGGGGGGGGACAGAAAAGAAAAAGGAGAGCAGGTGAGTCCCCACGCTGGATCTGATGAGGACCAGAAAGGGTGCCTGGCATACAGACACAGGTAGCTTGTTCCTGGTGTAGGGTGCAGCAAGGTGAATGGGGGCAGGTCTGGGGGAGCAATAGAGGAGAGGGGCACAGATGGAAGCACTTTGCCAGAGGAGCGGCAACCCCGAGAGGGGATGTAGGGAGAGATAGGGGAGGAAAGGTAGTGAGGAGCTGCAGAGTGAATGCAGTTATAGTTCAGTAGGTGAGGTGTGAACTGGATGTGGAAATGGATAGGGAGCCAGTGGAGTGACCTGAGAAGAGGGGTAATCTAGCCATTATGAGGCTGGCGGGAGATTAGCCGCACAGCGGAGTGTTGAACAGATTGAAGTGGAGGGAGATGATATAAAGGGGGGCCAGCAAGAGGTAGGTCATAGTAGCCAAGATGGGAGGTGAGCAAGGTGTGGATAGGCGTCGTAGTAGTGTGTGTAGAAAGGAAAGGACGAGGCCTGTTGATATTACTGGGAAAGCAATGGCAGGACATAGTTAACAGACAAATGTGTGAGGAGAAGGAGAGAGTAGAGTCGAGGACAACCCCAGGACTGAGAGCTGAGGAAACAGGAATGAGCACAGAGTTAACCATAGAGATGGAGAAAGGAGAAAGAGGGTACAGGGTGAAAGAGAAGAGGTCCAGCCATGACCATGTACAATCACAGGTGGCGGTGAGACATCCAGGCAGCAATGTCAGAAAGGCAGGCAGAGATCCATGTCTGGCCAGCCCGAGAGATGTCAGGTGTGGAGAGGTAGGTCCAGAAGACATCACCATTAAGATGGTACTGAAACCATGGGAGTAGAGTAGCACACCAAGAGACTGGGTATAGAGGGAGAAAGGAAGCAGACCCAGACAGACCCTTGGGGTACACCAGCTGGGAGCGGGATAGCAGAGCAGGAGCATCCACAGGAACACACACCGAGGGAGCGGTGTGAAAGATAGGAGGAGAATAAGGATAGCACAGAGCCCATATACCCAAGCGAGGACAGGGTATCAAGATGAGGAATGTGATCAACAATGTCAGGAACAGCAGAGAGGCCAAGAAGGATGAGGACAGAGTAAAGGCCCCTGTATCTCACCAGAGACAGGTCACCGGAGACCTGGGAAAGAGCCCCTTCAGCAGAGGGTAGAGGACAAATGCCAGACTATACAGGTTCCAGGTGGGCATGAGAGGAGAGGACGTAGGTACAGCGGCAGTGAACGGCATTTCAGGTAGTCGATAAACAAAGGGAAGGAGAGAGGTGGGCCGGGACTCTGAGGGACATGTGGGGGTCAGGTGAGGGTTCTCGGAGGAGGGGTGTGACCTCTGCATGTCTGATGGCACAGGGACAGTTGCAGTGGAGAGGGAAAGAGTAAGGATATGAGAAATGGAAGTGACAACAGTGGAGATGTGGCATAGGAAGCGGGTGGGGACAGCATCAGAGGAGCAGGTGGTGTGTTGGGAGGGTGAAAGAGGGTGAGCAGGTTCACCTTCGGAGATCACAGCAAAGGATGAGAGGGTAGAAGAGGTAGAGGAGGAAAGTTGGAAGGGAAGAGGGGGTGGAGGTGACATAGCTGACCCTGTAGGGAACTGGAGGGTGATCCTGTGGATATTGGCATGGAAATGGTGAGCCAGGGTATGGGCACATAGGGGTGGAGGGATCTGAGGTGGAGGCACCCTGAGGAGAGAGCTGAGGGTAGGAGGGAGATGGCGAGGGCCAGATGCAAGAGAGTCAGTCACATCAATATAATAGTCCTGTTTGGAAAGAGCTAGGGCCGACTGAAAAGAGACAAGCATGTACCTGAGGTGCTGGATGAACCCAGGGGAGCAGGATATGAGCCAAGCAGGCCCAGCTGAGCGAGCACAGGAATGTAGGTAGCAGGTAGTGGATGAAAGACAGGGCTGGAGTGCAGAGGGCCCACAGGACATGGCACAGGAGGTGCGAAAGCACCCAGAGCAGAGGTGAGTGCAGAGCTATAGGACATCACTGCATCATCCACAGACCTAGCTGACATGGTAGGAGCCAGAGATTACGAAACTGTGGAAAAGGGAAAGAGAGGATCACTGGCATGAGGATCGCAGAATCGATTGGGGGTGATAGGACATGGATGAGGCACTGGGTGATGAGGGTTGCGGCAGAACAGGTGCTGGTCAGATAAGGGAGGAACTGAGCCATAGAGGCCAGTGATTATGCAGCTGATGACATATACCAGGCCAGGCCAGTGGCCATACTGCTGTGTGCGAGCATTGGAACGAAGCAAGAGGTCAATGGGAGAGGTAAGGGAGGGGAGCCCCAAAGCAGAGGGAATGAAGGGGCTATCAACATGGATGTTGGGACCCCTGGGAATATGAGTGGGGGAAGAGGGCTCCGGAAAGAGGGGGAGCCATGAGTCCATGGCAGTGAGAACAGTAGCAGCAGACCTGTCATGAGGTTGACATGAGACAGCTACCCGGAGGGGGGTGGGGTGAGAGGGTGGATGGTGGGAACAGCTAAAGAAGGCAGGGGTGAGACAGGGGCAGCAGGAGGTGTCTGAACTGGCAGGCGGGGTTATGTCTGAGCCCAACACCACCACCACAGCCAGAGGGACGTGGCATGTGGGAGAAAAGATAGACCCCATGACATAGAGCAGCTATAGATGCTGTGTCATCGGGGGAAGGCAGACCTCAGGTAGGGCAAGATGAGGTAGACCATCACAGATAGGTAGATCATGAGTAGAAGCTGGTGTATGTGAGACAGAGTGTACATTCCACAAGGCATATGAGAGAGGGTGGGTGGAAGGGTAAAGGTGAGGGATATGGATAAGATTAGCCGTATTGCGTGACGTTCCCCTCTCAGAGTGTAATAGAGGTTCAGGGGGGCCAGGGCTGGGGGTGACATCCCCGGATGAGAGACGGTGCAGGAGCAGCGGAGTACGTGGCAGGGAGGGGACAGTACGGCGGAACCGATGGCGAGGCTGCCTGAAAGAGAGGGGAGATGGATGAATCAGAGGCAGAAAGCGGTGCCGCACGGGTGCTGATGATAGGGTAAAGGACAGAATGGGGGTGGATGTGATGATGGTAAATTGGGGAAAGGGAGGGGAGGGGTGAGGGTGCAGGTGCGAGGGGAGACAGGTAAGGGATATAAAAGGAGGACAACAATGTGATGTGGAGTCATAGTGCAGGAGTAGAGAGGACAGCAGAGGCCAGAGGACCCAGAATGTGGGGGTGACAGAGAATGTCCGCACCTGTGTGTGAAGTAGGTGATGAGTGGATGCCAGCTATAGGAGACAGTGAGCCATGGGGTGGGTGGCCAGAGGGGAGAGGGGAGGGGTATGGGTACAGCAGCTGAGGAAGCCGAACAAAAGGTGCAACAATATACAAGGGGCAGAGTGGTAGCGGAGCACAGCAGGCTCAACATATACCCGTATGGCACCCACCCACCCATGCACCCCCTCTGCACAGCCAGCCAATGTCCAACGCCAGTCACAGTGCCAGGGGCCCCCCACCGCCCTGGGGCATGCACCCATGGACACGAATCACAGTACCCCCACAGGGCAAACCTATCCCAGCCAAAGGGAGGCTCAGCCCCTCCAGCCCCTCCCCCACAGGCATACCTGTCAATGTGGCTCATCCCCAGCTGCACACACATGCGGGCACCAGTGTGGCGATGCTGGCACCCATGGCACGGACATCCGATGGTACCACACACAGCCGTGCACCCGCACATCCCCGTCCCACACGCACGCAACCTGGGTGGTCCCATATTGACATAGGTATATTGCGGGACAGATATTCCCTTAGGTTACGACGTAACATAGATATGTACGGGGATGGGCAGGCATGCCACACCTAAGCTGTGTTCCCTATTCCTCCCCAGGTGACATACATGCCATGGAGGAGGGGGAGGAGGTTGCAGAGTCTGGACCAGGGCCCCTGCCTGAGGCAGTGTCCGCAGTGGGGCCACCGACCACTGCTGGTGTTGCGCAGGGTGGTCCTGATGTGCCACAGGAGGTGGCTGAGGAACCAGCACCCCACCTGATGGGACTTGGCGGAGCCAGCACAGAGGCTGGCGAGGGTGCTGGAACTGCAGCAGCTGCAGCCGAGGGGGTGTCTGGCCCGCTTGCTCCAAGTCCCATGCCACGGGCCGCACACGCTGCCATGGGGGAGGTGCTCCATGAGATGAGGGCCCACTCTGCTACAGCGCATGAGGACGCCGAGGGTGAGTGAATGACCAGATGGGTGCAGGTGTGCCTTGCCCGATGGGCAGGGGTGTCCTGCTCCCAGTGCACATGTAGGGCCCCCAACCAACTGGGGGAACCCATGCTGCTCTGTGTCCCGCATGTGTCAGGGGATCCCCGGCTGTTTTCCCACATCTGGTGGTCCCACCCTAGACGTAGACATCCCCTACCCTGGTCCGCCGGGTCACCTGTTGCATGTGTCATGGTGGCATGTGCAACCCTTGTCTCACAGGTCATGCCATGTCTCATCCACAGGCATACAGCGAGTGATGCGGGCGGTGACCTGGGAAATACGTCATCTGAGGAAAGAGCTGGCCAGTCACTGCCAGGAGGTGCGGGGCCTGCACCAGGAGCATGCCGTGCTACGGGAGGCAGCAGGGTCCATGGCAGCCAGCATGGCATGGATGGCAGATGCATGCGAGGCCATGGCTGGATGGAGGCAGCAGCTGGAAGCAGCAGCAGCACCAGTGCCATGGGATGGGAGGGGCTGCACTGGACACGGCCGAGATCGGCAGCGCAGGGCCTAGGTGTGTGAGGCCGGGGAAATGTGTATGCCATAATAAAGGCCCATGCACATGATCACACCTCTGTTCACGTGTCCAGTGTCTCATTCCTCACTCCCATGGTTACCCTATCCCCCATGTGGTCACCCTGGGCATATATCCCTTGCCATGGTGTGTAGTCTCAGTGGCACGCCGTTCTCTGTCCCCATTCCATGCCACAGGGGGGTGTGGGGTCTGCCCTGGCCCCATTCATCCCATGTATGTTCTGGGGTCCCACCTGTGCCGTGCACCATGCTATGTGCGCACCACTGGCATGTCAGTGCCACCAGGCATGTGCCCATGTCTGCAAGACCTACCAACACATGGGTACATCCCTGTGGCCATGCAGGATGCAGACAGCGCCCCACCTGCCTATCCCCCTGCCTGCTGTGCAGTGTGTGACATGTATGTGACCTCTATATTGCACTCAGACACGAACGGACATTCACACATGTGTCATACTGTATAATTGGGTGACGGGTAATGAGGCACATAACCATGGAGATGCAGGTCATTATGAAAAAATAGCTATTTATTTACAGTGTATATTGTTGACAGCACAATATATATATTTGTCATGAACACATTCGTACAGTGCCAGCAGTGGTGGCAGTGTGGTCCTGGCAGTCCCAGGGCACAGGTCTGCAGAGATCAGGGGTGGCACAGACCACGGCGGGGATCTACCCCACCTGGGGGCCACCATACCCTGATGGCTGATGAGCTGCGGGGCCCCCCGACGCCTCTGTGAGCATCCGCAGCTCCTCTTCCACCTGGCACACGGCACCCAACACCAGCACCATGGTCCTTGTCTGCTCCTGCTGGCCCAGCGAGACAGCAGTGAGTGCCACAGACAGGGTGTATGCATGTTTTCCCCCACATAGGCCCCATGTGCATGGGGTCTTGGTGGAGGCATACACACACACCCTCTCTGTGGCACTGCCTGCCTCTCCTGTGGCCATGTGGGAGACAGCAGGGGGGCCAGGGAGCAGGTGGTGTTGGCCCCCAGGGCCCTCTGCAGCCCTGTGCCACTCGGGACTGCGCTCACCCTGACCAGTGGGTCGGGATGCACCCATGGTGGTGTGTGGCTGTGGAGCTGCCCCATGATCACCCTCAGATGGCTCCACAGCAGACACCAGCAGGGGTGCATCCTGCCTCACGGTCCTTTCAGCTGTCCCCACCTCCCCGCCACCCACCCACTTGCACTCCCCCACCCCTCCCACCTATCCCAGCCCTCCCCACCACCCACCCACTTGCACTCCCCCACCCCTCCCACCTCTCCCAGCCCTCCCTACCACGCACCCTCCCACTCCCTCCCCAACCCCCCTACCTGGCCATCCCCCGCACCCAGAACCTCCACAGCCTCCACCTCCTCCAACCCCTCTCCCCTCGCCTGGGTCCCCTCCTCCCCCATGTCCTCTTCCCCTCCTCCTCGTCCTCTTCCTCCTCATCCTCTTCCTCCTCATCCTCTTCCTCTTCCACCACGTCCTCTTCCTCTTCATCCATGTCCTCTTCCGCTTCCTCCTCCTCCTGATCTTCATCCACCTCCTTGCCCTCTTCCTCTTCCTCCTCGTCCTCTTCCACTTCCTCCTCTTCGTCCTCCTGATCATCATCCACCTCCTCATCCTCTTCCTCCACCTCCACCTCTGCCTCGGCCCCTTCCTCAGCACCTTCATTGGTGGCTGCCACCTCCACCTCCTCATGTGCCTCTGCCGGCACATCTGCCACTGTGGTGGGAACAGACAGTACCACATCAGTTATGTGTTGACAACATGATGGACACATCGTAGTTAGCCTCACAACCTCCTGCTGCAATGTAACATGCTGTGGCGTGTCACATGGGCTGCATCACTCACCGTCCTCCTGCCCCATCAGCTCCTGCTGCAGCCTCAGCACGAACTCAGGCCTCAGCCTCAGCAGCTCGCATGCCTTCTTGCGCACATCCTCCACCTGGGGGTACACCAATAGATAGCAGCTGTTATGGAACAAACATGCCTGACCATCATCTCACGCAGTACATGCATGGCTGTGTACAGCAGGTTGCTGCACCAGCTGTAGAGTGACAGTCCAGTATCATCAGTCAGCTCCATCACCTGCCTGTGTGCGTGGGTGCATGGGATGCCACGGATATGGTAGGGGGAGATGTGCATGTACATATCCCTGCAGGATGGTTTACACCAGGTATGTCAGTACTGACAGGGCATGAGCTGTGCGGGTCTGGGAGGGGGTATGTGAGCCGTGGGCCACATGCAGTTCATTTCACATGGAAGGGCGGCCAATGGACATGATTGGTGGGGATGGGGGACGTGCGTGGTATCCATGTGTTGGGGGGGGGGGGCTGAACCAGGACTGTTTCCTAGATGGGGTGCAGGGGATGTGCATAGGACAATAGCTAGCTCGGGTATGGGGTGATGTGAGGTATGCACATGGTGGGGATGGAGGGGTTGTGAGCAAGAGAGGGTGTGGGGTGCCAGGTGGAATGGGACAGGTTCACGGGGGCAGCAGGTCCGTGGGGGGGTATCCATTTAGCACATCCTGGGGTTGTTGGTGGGTGTGGTGTGGGACAGGCACCTGAGAGGTGGGTGGGGGATAGGGTGGGGCGATCATCCAGAGACCCCTGTCCATAGGCCTGTGGCCTGGGAGTAGGGCAGACCTGCACAGATCTGCAGGCGCACTGACATTGACACCTGGATTAATCACAAACTCCTCTAAATAGGCCTGTAGCCTCCTGGGAGTAGGGCAGACCTGCACAGATCTGCAGGCGCACTGATATTAACACCAGGATTAACCACTGAACTCTGTTAATAGCCCTGAAACCACCTATGAGTGGGGAGGACCAGCACACATACACAGGCGCACCTACATTAACACCAGGATTAACCACAAAGCCCTCTAAATAGGCCTGTGGCCTCCTGGGAGTAGGGCAGACCTGCACAGATCTGCAGACACACTTACATTAACACCAGGATTAACCACACACCCCTCTAAATAGACCTGTGGCCTCCTTGGAGTAGGGCAGACCTGCACAGATCTGCAGGCTCACCTAAATTAACACCAGAATTATCCACATGCCGCGATAAATAGACCTGTTGTCTCCTGGGAGTAGGGCATACCTGCACAGATCTGCAGGCGCACTGACATTAACACCAGGATTAACCACTGAACCCTGTCAATAGCCCTGAGGCCACCTATGAGTGGGGAGGACCAGCACACATACACAGGCGCACCTACATTAACACCAGGATTAACCACAAACCCCTCTAAATAGGCCTGTGGCCTCCTAGGAGTAGGGAAGACCTGCACAGATCTGCAGGCGCACCTACATTAACACCAGGATTAACCACAGACCCCGCTAAATAGGCCTGCAGGTGCACTGACATTGACACCTGGATTAACCCCAAACCCCTCTAAATAGGCCTGTGGCCTCCTGGGAGTAGGGCAGACCTGCACAGATCTGCTGGCGCACTGACATTAACACCAGGATTAACCACAGACCCAACTAAATAGGCCTGCAGGCGCACTGACATTGACACCTGGATTAACCCAAACCTCTCTGAATAGGCCTGTTGCCTCCTGGGAATAGGGCAGACCTGCACAGATCTGCAGGCGCACTGACATTAACACCAGGATTAACCACAGACCCCACTAAATAGGCCTACAGGCGCACTGACATTGACACCTGGATTAGCCCCTAACCCCTCTAAATAGGCCTGTGTCCTCAAGGGAGTAGGGCAGACCTGCACAGATCTGCAAGCACACTGACATTAACACCAGGATTAACCACAGACCCCGCTAAATAAGCCTGCAGGCGCACTGACATTGACACCTGGATTAACCCCAAACCCCTCTAATTAGGCCTGTGGCTTCCTGGGAGTAGGGCAGACCTGCACAGATCTGCAGGCGCACTTACATTGACACCTGGATTAACCCCAAACCCCTCTAATTAGGCCTATGGCCTCTTGGGAGTAGGGCAGACCTGCACAGATCTGCAGGCGCACTTACATTGTCACCTGGATTAACCCCAAACCCCTCTAAATAGGCCTGTGGCCTCCTGGGAGTAGGGCAGACCTGCACAGATCTGCAGGCGCACTGACGATTAACCACAGACCTCGCTAAATAGTCCTGCAGGCGCACTGACATTGACACCTGGATTAACCCCTAACTCCTCTAAATAGGCCTTTGGCCTCCTGGGAGTAGGGCAGACCTGCACAGATCTGCAGGCACACTGACATTGACACCTGGATTAACCACAAACCCCTCTAAATAGGCCTGTGGCCTCCTGGGAGTAGGGCAGGCCTGCACACATCAGCAGGTGCACCTACATTAGTCCCAGCATTGACCGCTGATGTGTTGCTTGCTGGCTACTAGTTCGCACTCCTTGGTTTGTGTGACCTGCCCCCATGCACTTACTTCACGTGGGTGGTCTGCTGATGCATTAAACCTCCTGGTCAGCTGCCCCCAGGCCCTCCTGACCTTGTTCAGGTCCTGCCTCCTGGAAGAGCCTGGGAACAGGCGCCTCTGCTTGAGGCAGATGAAGTGCCTGAGCACCTCCAGCTCAGAGGCTATGAAGAGCGGCTTCCTTGAATGGGTGGCCATCTTTTCTGTTGTACTACACGCATTACATTGTGACGCAGTATTGCAGCATATGCACATTCTGTAGCCGCTGCTCCTGCGCAGCACACATAATAACGCATGTAACATTTGCTGATAGGGAGGTTTTTTAGACAGGATCAGGACTTGTTGCTCAGCCACTGGCAGACCAACAATAGTACTGGGAGCCCCATGGCCTCCAACCATGGGCTGACATTCACCAGCAGCAGACAAAATCAGACTGCACCCTGCAAGGTGTTTCAGCCATACACAAACTAACTGCAGACAGTCTGCTAGCCAGTCTATCTTGCTTGGTCACAGTGGAACCATGTACACCCAGACATGGGCACAGACACCAGGCAGGCACTGCAGTAACTGGTCCTCCAACTAAAGGGGGGGGGGCACACATACATCACTTGAGACACCTACTATACAGCAGTATGTGGGAACATAGCTGTGCAATGGTCACTGTTCAGTCAGGGTGAGAGTGTCCTACCAGCAGGATGTGCTGTGGCCACCTTGTCCATGCAGGTGGTGGTCTGGCACTATAGTGTCCCAGCCATTGCCCTACCACCACTGCAGATGCATCCTGCCTGATACACCCTCTCTTGGCCATACCCACAATACCTTGCTCCTCAGTATGCAGATTTGCAGGCTGGCACGGGCAACAGTGTACGTTTTGGGGCCCACTAGTGGATGGACATGCACTCAGCCACTACTATTGCAACACTGTGCAATGATAGGTGTGTTTGGCAAACCTGACCGCCACACTGTTCCTGATCACAGTGCAGGCATTGCTATGAGGTGCAAGAGCTAGTTGTGGGCTCTGCTGCTCCGAGCCGGTGCAAACAGCCTGACTCTCCATGGAGCTTTGGATAGTGAGGCCTGTGTGTGTGAATGTTTGTACTTCTGTTGGCTGATGCTTTAGGGATTGCACATGTTGATGTTGTATCTGCAAATTAGGGTAAAATGTTGGGACATGCATTGCAGGATCCACAGCTGGGATATGAACCCGTGACCCTCTGCTCCAAGACGCACTGGCTATGTGTTGTTTATGTTTATCTTTATTTCGCTTGATAGACCGCACTTCTGTGGTAATCAGAGCGGTTTACAATACAATAATTTAAAAAAAAAGAAAGGCCCAAGGCCAGGAAAATGGAAAAGGAATTTACAATGTTTGACCAGAATAGGGGAGAAAAGAGGAGAATAGAACAGTAAACGTGGAAAAAGGGTTCGAGGGGTGATCCGGGAAACTACAGACCGGTGAGCCTGACATCAGTACCGGGAAAAATGGTAGAAACCATCATAAAGAATAAAATTACTCAGCATGTAGATAGTCATGACCTAATGGGAGACAGCCAACATGGCTTTAGACAAGGAAGATCTTGTCTTACTAATCTGTTATGTTTTTTTGAAGGAGTGAATAAACAGGTGGACAAAGGTGAGTCAGTTGATATTGTGTATCTGGACTTTCAGAAAGCCTTTGACAAGGTCCCTCATGAGAGACTTTTGGCAAAACTAAAGAGTCATGGGATAGGAGGCAGTGTACTACTGTGGATCAGGAACTGGTTAAAAGATAGAAAGCAGAGGGTAGGACTAAATGGCCAATTTTCCCAATGGAGAAAGGTGAATAGTGGTGTACCCCAGGGATCTGTGCTGGGTCCGCTGCTTTTTGACATATTCATAAATGACCTGGAAAGTGGAATAACGAGTGAGGTTATCAAATTTGCTGATGACACAAAACTATTTAAAGTTGTTAAAACCCAGGAGGATTGTGGAAAATTGCAAGAGGATCTTGATAAATTGGAAGACTGGGCATCAAAATGGCAGATGAAATTTAATGTGGAGAAGTGCAAGGTTATGCATCTAGGGAAGAACAACCCAAACTATGGTTACACGATGCAAGGTTCCACATTAGGAACCACCACCCAAGAAAAAGATTTAGGCGTCCTTGTGGATACCATGTTAAAACCCTCGGCCCAGTGTGCAGCGGCGGCCAAGAGAGCAAATAGAATGCTAGGTATGATAAGGAAAGGAATGGAAAATAAAACAAAAGATATTATAATGCCTCTATATCGTTCCATGGTGAGACCGCACCTTGAATATTGTGTGCAATTCTGGTCGCCATATCTTAAAAAGGATATAGCAATTTTAGAAAAGGTTCAGAGAAGAGCCACCAAAATGGTAAAGGGGATGGAAGGCTACTCCTATGAAGAAAGGCTAAAAAGGTTGGGGCTCTTTAACCTGGAAAAGAGACGGCTGAGGGGAGATATGATAGAAGTCTATAAATTAATGAACGGAGTGGAACGGGTAAACGTAGATCGATTGTTTACCTTATCAGAATATAGAAAGACTAGGGGACATGCAATGAAGCTACAGGGTAAACTATTTAAGACTAATAAAAGAAAATATTTTTTCACTCAACGTGTAATCAAACTCTGGAATTTGTTACCGGAGGATGTAGTAAAGGCTGTTAGTGTAGCTGGGTTTAAAAAAGGTTTGGACAAGTTCCTGGAGGAAAGGTCCATAAACCATTATTAAGAAGGGACCCAGGATATCAATGCTTGAACCAATACAAGCATTGTGGAACCTGTGTCCCTTGGGGAAACTGCTAGGTACGTATGACCTAGATTGGCCACTGTTGGAAACAGAATACTGTGCTTGATGGACCTTGGTCTGACCCAGTATGGCATATCTTATGTTCTTATGTTCTTATGTTAAGGAGAGACTCACACGAGAGGAGAGGGAAGATTAAAGGCCAAGGAAAAGAGGTGGGTCTTTAGGTCACGTTTAAATTGGTATGATGGGGTTCTAAACGAAGGGAGGTGGGGAGTGAGTTCCAGAGGGCAGGGCCTGCGAAAAAGAAAGCTGAGGAGCGGGTGGACTGGAGGTGGGCAAGGGAGGGTGGGGGGAAGTGTAAGACTGTTAAGGTGAAATGAACGGGGGGTATGTCTTGGCGTGTGAAAGTGGATAAGATCTGCCAAATATTGTGGGGTGTTAGTATGAAGTGCCCTGTGGACAAGGGTGAGCAGTTTAAACTGGGTGCGGAAGGAAACAGGCAGCCAATGGAGGTGGAGAAGAAGAGGTGTTATGTGATCTCGAGGGGAGGAGTGAGTGATGAGACGGGCAGCAGTGTTCTGGATCCTCTGAAGTCTGTTCAGTTGAGCTTTGGAGAGACTGGTGAAGATGGAGTTAGAGAAATCGACGCGTGACATAACAAGGGATAGTAGTAGTGTAGCGAGAGCAGGTGGAGAGAGGAAGGGTCGAATCGCACGGATTTGGCGAAGGAAAAAGAAGGAGGTCTTGGTGATGTGAGAGACATGTGGTTGAAAGGTAAGATCGGAGTCAAAGAGTACGCCTAGGTAGCGGAAGGTAGAAACCAAAGGTATGGGAGTACCGGAGAAAGATGGGGCCAGTGAGGGGGGTGGGTTACAGATCGCAGTGGTTTTGGTCAGATTGAGGTGGAGGCAATTCCGGTTCAGCCAGTCAGCAACAGTAGAAAAGCAAGAATTAAGTGTAGAAAGGTCTGGGTGGGTGGAGGAAATGTGAAAAAGAAGAACTATATCATCTGCGTAGTAGAAAGCGGAGATCCCAGATTGTTGTATTAGTAAAGCAAGGGGAGCTAGGAAAAGATTAAAGAGGAGGGAGGCCAGGACAGAACCTTGGGGAACCCCACAGGGAAGAGGAAATGGGTCAGAGGAAGGGATGGAGGGAGAGGAAGAAAGAACTGCAGAGGAAGGGATGGAGGGAGAGGAAGAAAGAACTGCACAGGACCGAGAGGAGAGAAAGGAGTGGAACCAGCGATAGACTGTGCTACATAGGCCTGCTTCCCGAAGGTGAAGAAGAAGGAGAGAGTGATCAACTAAATCGAAGGCAGCAGAAAGATCTAGGGCTACCGCCACCGAGATGTCACCACGGTCGTGAGCTACATGCAGTGCGTTGGTGAAGGCAAAGAGAACAGTTTCGACGCTGTGGCCCTGATGGAAACTGGATTGACGGGGGTGAAGGAAGTTGGTGGAATCAAGGTGGTGAGAGAGTTGTGCAAAAACAATTTTTTCCAGGAGTTTGGAAAGAAAGGGGAGATTGGAAACTGGGCGATAATGGGCAGGATCCAGGGGGTCAAGAGAAGGTTTCTTAAGGATGGGGCGAATCAGGGCATGCTTCCAGGAATGGGGAAAAGTCCCTGTGGAGAGGCTGGAGTTGAGCATGGAGAATATATAGGGAAGGAGTGACAGAAAAGGGGTGAGTAACCAAGAGGAGGGAATAGGGTCAAGAGGACAGAATGTCTTGTTAGAGGAGGAGATAAGTTGGTGGAGTTCGATTGTGGTGGTGAGAGAGAAGGAGGACCATGTGTGTGAGAGTTGGGATGTGGGAGGGGGGGATGCAACAGGGGGGGGGAGAATGGATGGGAGGGGGACAAAGAGGCAGAGATGCTCTTAGGGAAGAAATCTTGTTGCTGAAAAACTATGCCAGAAGTGAGGGAGGAGGGAACGGCTGAGTAGAGGTGGAGGTGTCAGGGCGAAGAGAGGTGAGCGACTTGAGCGTGGAATAAAGGTGGCAGGTTTGATTAGGAGCGTTGGAGATGGCGTCAGAAATGTATGTGCGCTTAGCAAGATGAACTTGGGAGCGGTAGTGTGAGTAGTGAGCTTTGAAGGATGATAAAGTGGCTAGGGAGGGGGCCTTCCGCCATAGTCGTTCGGCTCTGCGGAGCTGGGATCGAAGCAGATGAAGACCGCCATGATACCAGGGCTGAGTAGATCGGTACTTTGTTGGGCGAGGGCGTAAGGGGGCAAAACGATCAAGTGCAGCAGAGAGGGTAGAGGACCAAAGAGAACTCTGAGAGTCAGGAGAGAGGGAAGGGAAGCCAGAGGGGAAGAGTTCAGTCGTGGAGGGAAACTGCTGAATAGTAAGTGGGGTGATAGAATGCAAGAGACGCGGGGGGGGGGGGGAGGTGTTGAAGGGGGAGAGGGTGAAGGGGATGGCTTCGAGTGGAAGCAGGAGACAGAGAGGCAGAAGTGATCAGTCCAGGGAAGATGGAGAGAGGACAAATTGTGAAGTGTGAGCGAGGAAGAGGATGAGGTCAAGAGGAGGTCAAGAGTATGGCCAGCGGAATGAGTGGGAAAGGGAACATGTTGTGAGAGGGACAAGTCTTGTATGAGGGAAGCAAAGGTGTGATCCCTAGAAGAAGAAGGGGGATTAAGGTGAAGGTTGAAATCGCCAGCAATAAGGAGATGGGGGAAGTTCAGGGAAAGGTCAGAGATGGTCAGAAGAAGAGAGTCCCAAAGATCGGAGCGAAGAGCAGGGGGCGAATAGATGAGAAGAATGTGTGTTGGGGGTGAAGTGTGAAGATGGAGCAGAAGGGCTTCAGGATAGTGGAGCAAGGGTGAGAAAATCTGAGAGAAGGGGAGGGAGGGATGAAGAATAGCTGCCACACCACCATCAGACCGACCAATGCGAGGGACAGAAACAGCGGAAAAACCAGGGGGAAGGTAGCGGGCGAGAAGGGCATCCTCCCCATCCTTCAACCAAGTTTCGGTGAGAAGGGTGAGGTCAAAGGATGTTTGCATGATGAGATCCTGGATGAGGAGAGTTTTAGTTCTAAGAGACCGGCAGTTAAGGAGACCTATTTTAATGGAGGCATAAGGAAGAGTGGAGGGGATGGGCAATAGGGAGGGGGTATGAGTGGGAGGCAGGCAGAGGTGGAGGTTAGAGTGGCAGCGAAGGCGCGGGCTGGCAGCCTTGTCTGGGCGGTGGCCCCAGAAAACAGGTATATGGGCCATAGAGTGGCCAGTGAAAAGGAGGGAGGAGGTACAAATACAAGAAGAGGACCGTACCTGAAGCAGTGGTGACGCGGTAATATTAGGAGGGAAGGATGGAGGAGACAAGCAGTCCGGTCCACTCACCATGAGGAGGCAGAGTGCTAGAAGTGAAAGGAAATGCAGAGCTATCTTAGGAGTGTGGCCTTTGCTGCCGGAGTGGCCCCAAGGAGCACACCTAAGGAGCACGCCGTGCAGGTAGTGCAGTCCCTGGGGCTACATTTGTTCTTTCTTAGACAGACCTTGTTTATTGCACTGCACACGGCACACTGGGGCAGGTCATGACCTTGGTCCACTGTAGTCAGGTGCCACCGCCACCGGCAACCACCCTGCCATGATGACATGCCCATATACTGCCGGTGCTGGTTGTGTGCAGTCCCGGACCATCCACTGTATAGGTAGGCGGGTGCCTAGGTTCATGGTCGGGGTGGGAAGGCATACATGGACATCCACACATCCCCCCATCACTGCCTACCAATGTTATAGTCCTTCCACATGGGGGAGAGATGGCTGGGGGGATGTCAGGTTGGTGCCCTAGCAACATTTGGCTAGGGTGGACCAGGTAGATGTCGGTGACTTGTGTTTGGCCTTGGTCAGCTGCTGTCTTGCTGTTTTCCAGTTTCTATGATTCTATGTGCCACCTAGGCGACAGCCTAGTCTGCCTGTGCCCCAGCTGCCCCCACTACATGTCCCGCCTGCAGCCCCCTGTGCCCCATTTGCACCATCGCTATAGTGGCCATTCATACTTGGGCACTATGCTGCTGCTGCATATGGATCACTACTATCACGTTTCTTGGGCTCCCTGCCTATGTTGTACATTGCTGACGCTGAAATGGTTTCACCCTCCTGCATATCTGCAGCTAACAACAGGTTTTCATTCCCGGTAATGTTCAGCCCTTCAGTACCCCGCATTAGTGCTGCGGAAGCTTCTCCCCGCCCACTCCCTGCCCATTGACCCCTTCTCTCCGCCCTCTGCGGGAACTACCGTAGACGGTGAAGTTTACGCACATTAGGTACCCTTAAGACGCGTTAACATTACCTAACGTGCATTAACGTTGCCGCTGATACGTTAATGCGGTTTAGTATACATACCCCTTAGTGTAGTTGGGTTTAAAAAAGTTTGGACAAGTTCCTGGAGGAAAAAAACATTATTAAGGAGGACCCAGGAAATCCACTGCTTACCCCAGGACAAGCACTGTGGAACCTGTGTACCATTTTGGGAACCTGTCAGGTACTTGTGACCTGGATTGTCCACTGTTGGAAACAGGATACTGGGCTTGATGGACCTCAGTCTGATCCAATATGGCATTTCTTACATTTTTATGTCTTCTGTTTGACCAATATTGACGAAGTCCTCACAAATTACAAATGAATATGCTAGTTTTTGGCCAATCTCGAGTATGCTATTACTTGGTAAAATAATTGAATAGTTAGTTTGGTGGGAAATAGAGGTATTTTTAAATGAGAATGGTTTCATGGCAGAGTATAACTCAGATAACCTGTTTGCAGCATTAATAGATACTATTCTGAGTGGCATGAAGTCAGTCTGCTTACTTGTCTTTATTCATGTAAAGCCAGCATTTGATGAAGTTATGCCTGATATATTGGTTTCTTGGTTATATTCAATTGGGTTTAGTGGGAGTTTTATTGTGATTTAAGCCATTCTTGAGTAACAGGCAACAGCAAGTGTATATTGGCAATGAAACATCCTTTTGATATCAGACTCACTGTGGTGGTCCACAGGGATCCATGTTATCAAAGATATTATTTAACATCTACCTACTTTCCTTATGCAAACTTTTGCAACAGTTGGAAATCAGGGGGTTATTTTAGAAATCCTACTCCTGCTTTGAACATCTGAAAACAGGCATAAAGACATCTCCAGAGACATTTTAGAAGCTGGGTCTGTGGACATCCCCAGCGTGAGGACATTCAAGTCCGAAAGGGGGCATGCGGAGGCATTCCCAAGAACCTGGACACCACCACTTGATCTCAGAAACTTCCTGGACATCTGAAGTCACATCTAAGGTTTTTCCTGCTCCAGGCATGAATAGGCCTTGGGACAGTGCTTGTTTTGGCCATAAAACATCCAGATGGTGTAGAGTAGATGGCACTCCACTATTCCCAGTACTTTGCACAATCACAATGATAGCAGCAGTGGGATTTGAATCCTGGCTTCCCTGATTCTATCCCACTGCTCAAACTATTAGGTAATTATTCCTAGATGTCCATATTCTGGAATACTCTTCTGGGGATGTCTGTGTAGATGCCCCCACAAACATCCATATCAGGCACATTCACATTTGTGAAATCATGCTTGAACTTGGACGTGCCTGTTTTTTTTGTTTTTTTTTTCAGATGTTCTGGCTTGAACATCCTAGAATGAACTTGGACAGCTTTTATAAAATGCCACTTTAAGTTATTTGTTCTCTGTGGACAGGCAAGATAAGTGCTCACATATGAGTGGCATCATCAATAGAGCCTTGTGTGGGACTCCTTCCCTAACGTTTTCTAAAAGCTTTTGGGATGGTCCCAATGTGCCTGTGTGTCTATATCCGTCTGCCACTGCCTTGTTCTCAGTCATTAGTCTTGTCTTTCGATGTAGCCCTTCAGATGTATGCATCCTGTGAAGCACGTATTTTCAACTGTTTCACTTGTGCCAGTATCTTTTTGCTTTTTTTTCTTTATACGATGTTCCTGTTTCCTCCTGCCATTGTCACGCATCATCCCCTTAGCCATTTCCTTTAGTTAGTTGTTTTCAGTCATTTTTCAGGTTTCCTTTATTTTTGACACATCACTGCATAATCACATTTAGGTCTCAGGCACTTCGGCCACAAAATGTTTTCAAAATGGAGTCATTTGATTTTACTGTCACTATTTTTCCAGATGATATGCTGCAGAAATCAGCTAACGGTTTCTAGAAGTGCACCCAGTGCAATAGAAGCATGTTGATGAAAGGCACATATATGTGGTGTTGCTATGCCTGGGACCCAATCATGAACCTTCTCATTGTAATTTGTGTTGCAGATGACAAAAAGAGGCCTCAAGAGTTGAGACAAGGAGTGCATAAAGATTTTTGGTGCAGATAAGACCAGCCCATCAACGTTGGATCGGCAGCATTGGTCTCCATGGTTCTGGAAGTTCCACTAGACCCTGGAGGTGCTTTAACATTGAGGTATCCTCAACCTCATTCATCAATAGGGTGGCTTGGGAGCAGTCTTTCACTGGGTCCCACCCGAAGAAGAGGAAGGATTTATCCTCAAATTCAGCAACATCAAGGACATGGGATGTCGAGCATCAGGTGGAGCTGAAGCACATTGACATTATACAAAGTAATTCATTGAAGATCAGTGTCCAGAGCATTGAGGTACTGGAAGAACCAGTGTCTTCCAAGCAACCCCAATGTGAGGACAGCTCATCCTCCAGAGTACTAGAGGAGTTGTGACAGTCTTCAAGAGGCTGAGACCAACCTGCAGATACTTTTTGTCAGATTCTGCAGACATCGGCCAATTCTGTTGCAACCCCTCCACTTTTGTCAATGGCACGCTCCAAGAAGAGCCTCCTGAGGAGCTTCAGCAGCAGATGGAAGCCTTCTTTGCTCGGCATGAAGTGACTGGTTTGACTGCATTGATGCTGGCATATTGAGACATCGAACTGATTCACAAATCCTACTGCCTGCCTGCAAAAGAGTCACTGTCGTGGAGGCCTTGAAGGGCCTCAACATCAGTGATTATCTGGCCAGTGTCTATTCCAAGTGCATCAGGGGGTAATTGCTCTCTGAAGCATAGATATGTATTCGTGCATCAGTGCTCCAGGAGGAGATCCAATACCATGAGGAATAAAGGTTAGCCCAGGCAAGGGCTCGGGCATCTTTTCAATACCTCTCTGAGTCTGCATCAGAGTGAATCTGGGAGTCTAACTAAAACAGAGTATTTCTCAGAGAGGGGGTCTCCCGAGTTGCCTTCAGACTCATCAGCTTCTCACAAGAGATGAAAGTCCTCTCCATAGAAACTCTCATTCATTGATTTTATGTGAGTAATGGATTCCTTTAAGTTGGAGACAAAGGAGGAGTCCAGGGCCGCAGAGTTGAAAATCCTCCATTTCTGAGACTCCTGTAAGGAGGTGGTGACAGTGCTTGTGCACTGCATCCTTCAGTGAGTGCAGATGAAAATTTGGGAGACCCCTCTCTGTAGCACCAGTAAATAGGAAGGTCAACTATGTACAGAAGGCTCCTGGATTCAAGACGTTTCAGCTTCTGCAGCACTCCATAGTCATTGAATCCACTCTCTAATTAACCTAAAGTTCTAAGACTCACTCTTCAGTGCCCCAGGGGAGGGAGGGCTAGAACATTAGATTCTGTTTGAAGAATGTTCCAGAATGCTATGCTCACTTCCTGCATAGCATCCTACTAGCTCTTTATGAACCACTTTAAAAATTCTGACTGATTCAATTGAATATTGAAAAAGAAGATTTTAAACTTCACATGGACAAAAGAACATAATAATATAAAATTTTCCATCCTTGGTCAGATCAATGGTCCATGAAATCCTGTTTCCAACAGTTGCCAATCCAGGGTACAAGAACTTGGCAGGATCTTTAAAAGATAGAAAGATTCCATGCTGCTTATCCAAGGAATAAGCAGTGGATTTCACCCAATCCACTTTAATAATGGTTTATGGACTTTTCCTCCAAGAATTTGTGCAAACCTTTTTTTTAAATCCAGTTACAGTAACAGCTTTTACTACATTCTCTGGCAAATGTGGAGTGGAAAATATTATCTCCAGGAACAAGCAGGAATGCAGTCTTCACATATAGGTGAATGTCACCGACAGAGCCCACCAGGAACGCTCACCAGAGTCCAATAGGAAAGCCTTTGGAGAGCACTCCACTGCGCCTGGGTGCCTGCCTTCCCGCCTTCCCAACTCCTTTCTTCAGTTCTTCATTTTCTGCGGAGCCAGAAGGACACATCGCCCTGTCACCGCCAAAAAAATTATCTTTTTTTTAGGAACATCATGCTTCTGCCTTCTCGTCGGCTCTGGTTCTGTTGAATCTGACACTGGACCTGATAATTCTTTCACTTTTTATTTTTAAATTTTCTATTTTCTTTTCTATTGATTTTCATCACTAAACTAGGCCTCTAGGCCTCCATAGCTTTATCTTCAGTCTTAAAGACAACTTTTTAAGGCATGGAAAAGCCAGTCAGTGGATTAAAAAAATGTACCAAGTGTACCGGTACCATCTCGGCCACTGATAAACATGACTGGTATCTAAAGTGTTTGGGTCCTGATCATCAGTCCAATTCTTGTCCCTTCTGCCAACAAATGACAAAGAGAGGTCTGAAGGACTGAGCCAGACAATTTGGATTGTTGTTTGCCTCAAACTTGGTTTCAGTGGCTTCCACTTCATAGAGGGCATGGACTTCCTCTCATGGCTCTCAGGTTTCTTCAAAGTCCAAACGCAAAAGTAAGTCAAAGTCTCTGGCTGATCCCAAATCGTAGGCATCGGCGTTGAAGACCAATACCAAGGCCAGGGAAAAATCCCAGCATAAGCATCGTGACTCCCCTAGAGTTGCTTCTGATGCTGACCGACCAACAAACAGCCCCAGCAGGAAGATCTGTCCTCCAAAGCATAAGGGGGGCTCTGGGACGCTCCTGAGGCACCAACCTCTGGAGAGCTACCGGTTCCATGTTCTGGGATGGTTCTCAGAACTCTGTAGGTGATTCCATCCAGACATCAGCCTTCTCCCTAAACCAGTGCCTGCTGGCTCTCAAGAGGAGTTTGCTAGCACTCCAGGCAGCCTCGATACTCATGACATCAAGAGCTTCAGGCGTGCAGACTTCGGCACTGAGCATACAGCCAGGCACATCGGGCCCGATGCTGGCCCTCAAACTGGCATTTCTTGGAACTGATCGATACCCCATGATCCAACAGACTCAAACTGCCATGGCTCTCGGTTTCGATACCTCTGTGTACAGGTATTGGCATTGAACGTTGACTTCCAAAAAGCATCGAGGTTGAACCCAAGACTGCCGATACTTTGATTTCTTACTGGACTCCGATTCCAGTTCTTCAGAATCTGACAGGGGGTCACTCTATTTCAGAGAACATCCAGACATCACTTGGACCCTTCACCCACCAGAGGATATGTCCTTCAAGGCTTCATACGCGACATGGCAGAAGGATTCAGAACTGAGGACAGAGGAATTGGAGATACTCCAATACCCTCCCATGCCCAAGGAGGTGGCTACATTACTTATGATCCGCATGTGAGAAGCCACATGCACAGTTCCGCGTGTCAGCAAGAGACTCGATACTATGTACCGAATACCAGAGTGCCCAAGTTTCCAAAAACCTCAGCCAACCCACCGCTCAATGGTGGTGGAATCAGCAATGTGCCAAACAAAGGCCTCTAAAACCTATTCATCCATGCCACCTGGCACAGGCTCGAGGGCACTTGATGCCTTTGGGCATTGATGTTTCCAAGCATGTATGTCGGCCTCTTACATGTTGTACATGTGCATGTTTCTGAAAGATGTCACCAGGATCTGGAAACTTTCAGCCCCCTGCTTCCTGAGGATAAGTGGAGTGCATTTCAGACACTCATCAAACAAAGCCAAAATACTTCTAAGTTTCTTACCAGGGCCTCTTTTGATGCCTTCAAATCAACAAGTAGAGCTTCAGCTGTCTGCATTGAGGCTCGCAGTATGGCCTGGTTACAGGCATCAGATCTCGAGCAATGGGTCCAGAATAATCTGGCCAATATCCCAATTAATAGGGAAAACCTTTTTGGCAAAGATTGGAGGGAAAAAACAGGGGAGATTGAAACAGATGATCTCACTCTCAAATGCCTTTCCAGGAAAACAGCTGACCCATCCAAGAGGAAGACTCTTCCCAAGAAATCTTTCAATTCTAAAAAGAAGCAATACTATCCTTCTTATCCTCCTTCTGCTGCCTATCAACCTCAGCATCCTCAGCAGAGGGAGCAGGGTCCTCACCAATGCAAAAAGCCCAATTCTCTTAAGCTTCAACCAGCTGCACAGGCACAACCTGCTCCTGGTTTTTGACTCCTTCCTAGAAAGCATTGCCAATCTGCCCTTGGATAGCCCCCGTCTCTCCACATAGCAGGCGGACTTTGTCATAATGCCCACATGTGGCACATCATAATATCAGAGCAGTGGGCATTTCAGATTGTCCAAAGGGGTTATCAGCTTCACATTGAAACCTCACCCCATACAAGCTTTACAGAGGAATACCCCACAGAACCCCTTCAAAGCACTCTCTTAAAAGAAGAGGTGACTACCCTGTTGTTACAGGGTGCCAAAAAAAGAGTTTCTCTCCTCAAGAAAGGATGGGCTTCTACTCTCCATATTTTCTCATTCCAAAGAAAACAGAAGGATTCAGGCCCATTTTGGATCTCAGAGATCTAAACAAGTTCATAGTCATAGAGAAAATTATAATGATTTCCCTAGGAACTCTTCTTCCATACCTCCAGAGACATGATTGTCTATGTTATCTAGACCTAAAAGAGGCATGAATGCATCTTCTCCAGGACCAAGCAGGAAGTCAGTCCTCACATATGGGTGACGTCAGCGCCGACGGAGCCCCCGTGCGGAGCATTTCCCCAGATTTCATAGAAAGCCTTTGGGAATGCAGCGCGCATGCGCGGTCCCCTTCCCACCCAAGGGTGCCATCTTGCTCAGTCTTCTTTTTTCCGCGGAGTCTGATGGATGTATATTCGTTTCACCCGAGGAAGAAGTTGATTTTTTCAGCGTTAACCTGTTTTTTCTTCGGTTCGATGCCGGTTTCCCTTTCCCGCCTGGGCCCAATACGTCGGTATCGAGCCCGGATCTCTTTTTTCGGTTTTTGTCCTTAGTGACTAGCGTTCATGCCATTTTTTCTTTTTTCACTGGCAGCCCTGTCTTTTGACCTTACAGGGGCCCTTTTTCCCCCGATGGCTGCCAGCAGGTTTAAAAAGTGTGCTCGGTGTAAGAAACTTATGTCTCTCACCGACACACATGACTGCTGCCTCCGGTGCCTCGGACCCGATCATGACCCAATGATCTGTGGTCCGTGTGGGAAAATGTCCTCTAAGGCGTTAAGGAGTCGGCAGCACCAAAAGGAAAGAATCTTCTCTGACTCCGCGTCCGGTAGGGCCCGGACATTGTCAGAGGCCTCAACATCTCGGGACTCCGGCCCTGAGCAGCGTCGAGGCTCCTCTGAAAGGGGGTCTCCCTCGCGGGAGCATCGTAAGAAGAAAAAACCCGCAAGGGCGGCGTCGGAGGATGCACTTGGCTCCTCGAGGGCCAAGTCGCATAGCCCCGACCGCTGTCCCGGGTCTTCGGAGTCAGAGAGGCCTGCAAAGCAACCTCGTGTGGAGATGGAGTCCCCGGGTCACGTGAGTACTGTAGTCCTCGTGGACTCACCTCCAGGGGAGCCGACATCGGGCCCGGCGCCACCAGGGCCCGAATCGGGGGCTGCTGAGTCTCCTGAGCCCGGACTCATGTTGACGGCCTTGGAGAGCAGCTTGGCTGCCTTCATGGAACAGCAGCGGGCACTGATCGCCGGTCTCACCGGTGCATCTGCCCCAACCACCGGGACATCAATGTCCAAGTCGACCCCAGAGACCGAGCCGATCCTCGAGTCCATGTGAGCTCGAGTCGATCCTCGGCCAAGGTCCCCCTCGGCCTCCCATTTGGGACCGAGGTCGTCGATGCCGGTACCCTCAGCGTCGGGGCGGATGGCATCGATGCCTGCCCGACTGGAGCCGCTCGATTCCTCCTCCGAGGAGTCCGGCTGGGAGACGGAGGATGAGGAGTCGCCTGACACCTTTCGGACTCGGTGCATTCCTTTGGACTTGCTAGAGTCCGAACCTCGGAGAAGGTCCCCCGCGGAGGATACCCGGTTCTTGGATTTCGTGCAGGACATGGCCAAGGCTTTAGCATTCCCCACAGATCCCGAAGAGGAGCCTCGAGCCGAGGAGCTCGAGGTCCTACAGTATGACTCTCCTCCGAAGGAGGCCTTTACAGTTCCGGTTTCTCCAATGCTGGAACGGTTGCTCTTCCGCATGTGGGAGGCGCCGGCCTCAATGCCGGTTTTGAGCAAGCGGGTCGATTCCTTCTATCGAGTCCGCAAGAGCCCTGGGTTCCAAAAGGCGCAATTACCGCACCACTCCATGGTTGTGGAATCGGCCATGCATCGTCTGAAGAGTCAGAAGATGCACTCCTCGGTGCCTCCCGCTTGGGAGGCCCGGAACCTGGATGCCCTTGGTAAGAAGTGCTTCCAGGGCTCTATGCTTGCTTGCTGTGTCCAGACCTACCAGCTGTACATGGGCATGTACCTTCGAGACCTGGCAAAGGAGATTGCCGGGTTCTCTGCTGGTCTCTCCGAGGAACCTTTGCAGAGGTTCAATGCTTTGTCCTCGGGTATTCGTGAGTGCTCGAAGTTTATATCTCGAGCAGCCTATGATGGCTTCGAGGCTTCGGCCCGGGTAGCTGCACGCCGTCAGGCTTGGCTACAGTCCTCGGACTTCGAGCCATGGGTGCAGGACAAGTTGGTCAATGTCCCCTGCCGAGGTGAAAACCTCTTTGGCAAGCACATGGCTGACAAGGCTGCCGAACTCTAGACCGAGACTCTTACCCGGACTAGGCTGTCCAGAAAAACCTCTGCCCCTTCTCAGAAGAAGAAGGGCTTGAGAAAAAAGTCCTTTTTCCTGAGGAAGTCATCTGCCTATAAACAGTACCCTCATTATCAGGCCTCTGTAGCTCTCCAACAGGGTCAGCAGGCCAAGGGGCAGGGTCATGGGCCCCGTAGGCAGAAGGCCCCCAAGCCTCCTACTCTGGCCCCTGCTCGGCAGGGTGGGGGTTTTTGACTGCATTGGCATAGCCTCTCCTCCTCAGCTGGTCCCCATCAGCACTGGAGGCAGGTTGGCCCTGTTCGCCCACAGGTGGTCAGCCATCACAAGGGATACCTGGGTTCTAAGTATAGTCCAGAAGGGCTATCTCCTCCACTTCCACCAGGTACCCCCCTCCTATTTTCCAGGGGAGCCTCCCAGACTCCCTCTGCACAGGGATTTACTCCTGCAGGAGTTGGCAAGTCTTCTGAAGGAACAGGCAGTGGAACCGGGGCCCCACCACCTGAGAGGTCACGGCTTCTATTCCAGGTACTTCCTAGTACCAAAGAGAACAGGAGGCCTCAGACCCATCCTAGACTTGCAAAACCTGAACAAGTTCCTGGAGAGGGAAAAGTTCTAGATGCTTACCCTTGGAATCGTGCTGCCCTACCTCCAGCAGGTAGATTGGCTATGCTCCTTAGATCTAAAGGATGCTTATACTCACATCCTTATTCATCCAGACCACAGACAATATGCCAGATTTGTAGTGGGAGGAAACCATTATCAGTACAGAGTACTACCTTTTGGCCTTACATCCGCCCCCAGGGTATTCACCAAGTGCCTGGTGGTGGTAGCGGCCTACCTCAGGGTTCAAGGCCTCTTTGTCTTTCCATATCTGGACGATTGGCTCATCAGGGGTCAATCCCCACTAGAGGCCAATCAAGCCACCCTTCGCACTGTCGCCCTGCTTCAGCACCTGGGGTTTGTCATAAACTTCGCAAAGTCCAGTTTGCATCCCTCCCAGAACATGGAGTTCATAGGCGCTCGACTGGACACTTTTCAGGCAAAGGCTTTTCTACCAGGGGACAGGGCCCACCGATTGATGGCTCTAGCCAGGCTATTCCACAGCAACTCTCTGGTCTCTGCCAGACAATTTCTGCGGCTCTTAGGCCACATGGCATCCACGGTCCATGTGACTCCAAATGCCCGTCTCAACATGAGACCAGCTCAGTGGGGCCTCAGGACTCAGTGGCACCAGGCCACAGGAAGCCTCACGGACAAAGTGAGAGTGTCCAGCCTACTACAGTCTTCTCTGCAATGGTGGCTTCATCTTCCAAATCTAGTGCAAGGGGTGCCTTTTCAGGCACCTCCACACTCTCAGGTGCTGACGACCGATGCTTCTCTTCAACGTTGGGGTGCACATTGAGTGTCACATGTATGATTTTCTCCCAGTTGGTGAGAGGTCTTACGTATGCACTAAGTGCAAAGAACTCTTTGCTCTCAGGGAACAAGTCCGTTCTCTAGAGGCTAGAGTAGCAGACCTGGAAGACATAAGAAAGACAGAGAAGTACATGGACGTGACCTACAGGGATATAGCCATGAAGTCCCACCTCCAGTCTGGCAGCATCCCTGTTGCCATGGAGGAGAGAGGTCACGTGACAGGAGAGCATCACCCTGGTGTGGCAGGAAGTGATCCTGTAACTAGGACCTGTCCTCCAGGTGATGTAAAACCCTCTTGCACCGAGGACGTTTCTCTAGGGCCATGTGCCCATGAGGGGAGGGTCAGGACAGCTGTTATAGTTGGTGATTCAATCATTAGGAATGTAGATAGCTGGGTGGCTGGTGGACGTGAGGATCGCCTGGTAACATGCCTGCCTGGTGCGAAGGTAGCAGACCTCACGCACCGCCTAGATAGGATCGTAGATAGTGCTGGGGAGGAGTCTGCTGTCTTGGTACATGTTGGTACCAATGACATAGGAAAATGTGGTAGGGAAGTTCTGGAGGCTAAATTTAAGCTTTTAGGTAGGAAGTTGAAATCTAGAACTTCCAGGATAGCGTTCTCCGAAATGCTTCCTGTTCCACGTGCAGGACCCAAAAGACAGGCAGAGCTCCGGAGTCTCAATGCGTGGATGAGACAATGGTGCAAGGATGAGGGTTTTGGATTTGTTAGGAACTGGGGAACATTCTGGGGAAAGGGGGGGCTCTTCCGAAGGGATGGGCTTCACCTTAATCAGGATGGGACCAGACTGCTGGCATTAACCTTTAAAAAAGAGATAGAGAAGCTTTTAAACTAGAAAATAGGGGAGAGCCGACAGTCACCCAGGAGCGCATGGTTCGGACAAAGGTATCCTTGAAGGATACTACCAAAAGCAGTGAGGTTCCAAAAGGGAGTATAGTAGCCCAAATGCCCTTGAGTAAGGAGCAGATAGAGCATAAAGATTCCAAATTACCCATGCCTACCAATAGCCAGATTAATATGAATAAAATACAGTCTCTAAAATGCTTGTATGCCAATGCTAGAAGTCTAAACAATAAGATGGGAGAGTTAGAATATATAGCACTAAATGAGAGGTTAGATATGATTGCACTCTCAGAGACATGGTGGAAGGAGGATAACCAGTGGGACACTGTGATACCTGGATACAAACTATATCGTAATGATAGAGCTGATCAAATTGGTGGAGGGGTTGCGCTCTATGTTAGAGAGGGCATTGAGTCAGAAAGGATTAAAGTTTTGCAGGGAACAAAATTTGCTGTAGAATCTCTATGGATTGAAATTCCATTTATGAAGGGGAAGGTGATGGCAGTGGGAGTATACTATCGACCGCCTGGCCAGAATGAACAAATGGATGATGAAATGCTCAAAGAAATCAAGGAAGCTAACAAAAGTCACAACAGAGTAGTAATAATGGGTGATTTCAATTACCCCGGTATTGACTGGGTCAGTGTCACGGCAGGACAAGCTAAAGAGATAAAGTTTCTAGATGGAATAAATGACTGCTTCTTGGAGCAGCTGGTTCATGAACCGACCAGAGGGGAAGCCATACTGGACCTAGTCCTTAGTGGAACGCCAGATCTGGTGCAAGAAATAAGGGTGTTGGGACCACTTGGCAATAGTGATCATAGTATGATCATGTTTGATTTAATTAGTGGAGGACAGATAGTAAAGGAATCCACAGTACTACCTTTTAACTTTCAAAAGGGAGACTATGATAGAATGAGGAATATAGTTAGGAAAAAACTAAAAGGAGCAGTTCCAAAGGTTAAAGACTTACAGCAAGCTTGGGTGTTATTTAAAAATACTATCCTCGAAGCCCAGACCAGCTGTATTCCACGCATTAAGAAAAGTGGAAGAAAGTCCAAAAAACTGCCAGCATGGTTTAAAGGTGAGGTCAGAGAGGCTGTTGCTGCCAAAAAAGCAACCTTCAGGAAATGGAAAAAAAGAGCCAAATGATGAAAACTGGAAACAGCACAAGCACTGGCAAGTTAAATGCAAAGCATTGATAAGGCAGGCAAAGCGGGAATTTGAGAAGAAACTTGCTACGGAAGCAAAAACACGAAATAAAGACTTTTTCAAGTACATTCGTAGCAAAAGGCCTGTGAGAGAGTCAATTGGACCATTAGATGATAGAGGGGTAAAAGGGGCAGTAAGAGGAGACAAGGCTATAGTAGAGAGACTGAATGAATTCTTTGCTTCGGTCTTTACTGAGGAAGATGTAGGGATGTTACCCAAGACTGAAGTGGTATTTAAAGGTGATACTGCAGAGGAATTGAGAGAAATATCGCTACACCGGGAAGATATATTACAACTATTTGATAAACTGAATAGTAGTAAATCACCTGGACCGGATGGTATACATCCCAGAGTGTTGAAAAAACTGAAATATGAGATTGCAGACCTGCTATTGGTAATCTGTGAACTTTCATTAAAATCATCTGTAATACCTGAAGATTGGAGGGTCGCCAACGTAACACCAATTTTTAAAAAGGGTTCCAGGGGTGACCCAGGAAATTACAGACCGGTGAGCCTGACGTCAGTACCAGGGAAAATGGTAGAAACCATCATAAAGAACAAAATTACACAGCATGTAGATAGTCATGGCCTAATGGGAGACAGCCAACATGGCTTTAGACAAGGAAGATCTTGTCTTACTAATCTGATATGTTTTTTTGAAGGTGTGCATAAACAGGTAGACAAAGGTGAGTCGGTTGATATAGTGTATCTGGACTTCCAGAAAGCTTTTGACAAGGTCCCCCATCAGAGACTTTTGGCGAAGCTAAAAAGTCATGGGATAGGAGGCAGTGTACTATTGTGGATCGGGAACTGGTTAAAAGATAGAAAGCAGAGGGTAGGGCTAAATGGCCAATATTCCCAATGGAAAAAGGTGAATAGTGGAGTACCCCAGGGATCTGTACTGGGTCCGCTACTTTTTGACATATTCATAAATGACCTGGAAAAGGGAATAACTAGTGAGGTTATCAAATTTGCAGATGACACAAAACTGTTTAAAGTTGTTAAAACCCAAGAGGATTGTGGAAAACTGCAGGAGGATCTGGATAAATTGGAAGACTGGGCATCCAAATGGCAGATGAAATTTAATGTGGACAAATGCAAAGTTATGCACCTAGGAAAGAACAACCCACACTATAGTTACACGTTGCAAGGCTCCACATTAGAAACCACCACCCAGGAAAAAGATTTAGGAGTCATCGTGGATAACATGTTAAAACCCTCCGCCCAGTGTGCAGCGGCGGCCAAGAAAGCAAATAGAATGCTAGGTATCATAAGGAAAGGGATGGAGAATAAAACAAACGATATTATAATGCCTCTGTATCGCTCCATGGTATGACCGCACCTTGAATATTGTGTGCAATTCTGGTCACCGTATCTTAAAAAGGACATAGCGTTATTAGAAAAAGTACAGAGAAGAGCCACCAAATTGGTGAAGGGGATGGAAGGCTACTCCTATGAAGAGAGGCTAAAAAAGTTAGGGCTCTTTAACCTGGAAAAGAGACGGCTGAGGGGAGATATGATAGAGGTCTATAAATTAATGAATGGAGTGGAACGGATAAACGTGGATCAATTGTTTACGCTATCAGAATATAGAAAGACTAGGGGACATGTAATGAAGCTACAGGGTAAACTATTTAAGACAAATAAGAGAAAATATTTTTTCACTCAACGTGTAATCAAACTCTGGAATCTGTTACTGGAGGATGTAGTAAGGGCTGTTAGTATAGCTGGGTTTAAAAAAGGTTTGGACAAGTTCCTGGAGGAAAGGTCCATAAACCACTATTAAAAAGGGACCCAGGATATCAATGCTTGACCCAGTACAAGCATTGTGGAACCTGTGTCTTTTGGGGATATTGCTAGGTACGTATGACCTAGATTGGCCACTGTTGGAAACAGGATACTGGGCTTGATGGACCTCGGTCTGACCCAGTATGGCATGTCTTATGTTCTTATGTTCTTATTGCCAAGGGGCATGTACTCAGTGCCTCTGGACACCTTGGGAGGCCGCACAGCAGATCAATCTCTTAGAACTATCCGCTTAGCCCTGAGAACTTTCTCTCATCTCATCTCTCACCAGTCCGTCTTGGTTCAGACGGACAATCAAGTGGCTATGTTCTATGTGAACAAAGAAGGGGGCACAGGGTCCCGCCTTCTCTGTCGGGAAGCACAGAAACTGTGCTCCTGGGCAGTCGATCATGGCATTCTTCTCAAAGCAGTCTACCTCCCAGGTCAGGAGAATTACCTGGCGGACAGATTGAGAAGGATCCTGCAACCGCACGAATGGCAGTTGAATCCTTTAGTGGTTCAACAGATCTTCCTGAGATGGGGTCTTCCAACCATAGATCTCTTTGCCAGTCCTTTGAACCATCAACTTCCCAGGTTCTGTTCCAGACAGCCGCATCCTCTCAGAGTAGCAGTGGATGCGTTTCTCATTCCATGGTCCACAGGCCTACTCTATGCGTTTCCTCCCACGCCTCTAGTTAAGACACTGTTCAAGGTAGCCCAGGACAAGGCCTCGGTGATTCTGGTAGCCCCCTGGTGGCCAAGGCAACCCTGGTTCCCACTACTGTTTCAGCTGGCGATGGACACTCCTCTTCCTCTGGGGATGCAAACCGATCTCCTGTCTCAAGAACAGGGATCCCTCTTGCATCCCAATCTCCAGTCCCTCAATTTGATGGCCTGGCTGCTGAAAGGGTAGTCCTAGCGCCCTTACTACTGCCTAGGGAAGTGGAGGACGTAGTCTTGGCCTCTAGGAGAAAGTCCACCAGAAAGTCTTATGCCTTTAAATGGCATAGATTCTCTACCTGGTGTACTCAACACAACGAGAATCCTTTCTCATGCCTGGTACCAGTGGTGCTGCAGTACTTGCTTCACCTGTCCATCCTAGGCATTAGGTCCAACTCTATTAGGGTTCATCTTAGTGCTCTTTCAGCACACCATTCAAAGGTGGAGGATCAGTCTCTCCCGTCATCCTTTGGTGGCTCGCTTCCTCAGAGGCCTGCTTTTGCTTAAGCTTCCAGTGCGTCCACCTGCCCCTGAATGGGAGTTAAATGTGGTCTTGCAACGGCTTACTTGCCCACCTTTTGAACCTATGGCTACTTGCCCTCTTCGTTTTTGGTCCTGGAAAATGCTTTTTCTGGTAGCCCTTACCTCAGCAAGGCGAGTGAGTGAGCTTCAGGCCCTAGTCTCAGAAGCACCTTATACTAGGTTCTATAGGAACAGGGTAGTCTTACGGACTCACCCTAAGTTCCTTCCGAAGGTTGTATCCTCCTTCCACCTCAATCAGGAGGTGGTTCTTCTGACTTTCTTTCCCAGGCCTCATGCTAGCCGGGCTGAGATGGTTTTGCATACCCTGGACTGTAGGAGGGCGTTGTCCTCTGTGAGACTAAGCCGGTCTTAGGCGGTTGCCTAGACATGGGTATAGCCTGAAGTTGTGGAATAAAGACTCTGTAGTCATGTCCAGAGTGAAAATTAAGGTTAGGTTTTATTCCCTTTCCCTTGAGGATGTCTTCAAATAAGAACAACATAAATTGAACGGTTGCTTCACCGGTGTAAAGGATTCTTACAAACAATAATTATGCTTCTTCTTCAGCATAGAGAGTCCATCACATTACATATGTGCAAAAACACAATTCCTTTCCTGCTCCCTTTTAACACAGTGATTCTATGTCATCTGCTACACACAGAGCACATTCCATGGGCTCAGGGATGTTTTCTGGGATAGAGCTTTCCCACTGCATAAGGTCGGGACCTGGTCCTGTATATGGGCACTGAGTACTTGTGAAACTGCTCTCAGAGCTTTGCCCTCAGGAGACCTCAGCTTCTGATAGTTGGAGCTGCTTTAGGGTATCAAAGCTAGCAGGAGCTATGCTGGGGATTTCCTCCCACGTCCTATGCCAATAGGGATTCTCTAGCTTGCCGTAAGCCCGGCTTCTCCTATAAGGACCCACTTCTTTCCCTTTACAAAAGACAGGGTACTTATTTCTCTTCGGGGAGAAGATGGTTTCCAGCCCTTCTTCTTCCAGCCAAGGTTTTCTCTCTGACTGGCTCCCTGCTTTTCTCTGTGAGCATCGGTTGCTGTGCCTGGCTGAGCAGCACTCACTTCCTGTCTTCAGTGAGCTTCCCTGTACGTGACCTTTGCTCTCTGTTGGCTTGGCTGCTTGCCTCGGTACGAGGACCCCTCTGGCTGGGAAGACTTTGCCACTGTCTTTCCTAGCTCTCTCGAGTTTTTCAGCCTGCCATTCTTCTGCCCTGATTCTCCAAGGCAACGTGTCTTTCTGAAACTGCTCTGGAGTTCTTGTCTCACCTTCTCTCTGAGACTGACTTCTCAATCTCCTGGACTGCTTTTCCTCGAGCTCAAACTCCAACTCTGGCTGCAGCCCTGAATGTTAAACTCCAGCCTTTTCCTCCAGATGCTTGAACTCCCTGAGCCCTCGCCCTCGCGTGAGCTCCCTAGGCCTGAGCTTCCCGGGCCTGAGTCTCTCGGACCTGAGCTCCTCGGACCTGAGCTCCCTCTGTGTGATTTCCCACCTGTTTTTTTCTCTCTGCTCATCAGACGTAGAACGTGACTCTGGCTCCAGGTGAGCCTGATTGGGACCCTGAATTCTTACTGCGTCACTAAGGCCATGAGGAAAGTCTGTTTCTCCTTTCCCTGCCTTTCTGCATTGTGTATGCTGCAACTGTACGTGTGGCTGTAAGGTAAGCTCTTCTTTTATTTTACTCTTTAATATCTCAGGGTCTGTGCTATCTAACTCATGACAGGTAAGCTCTTCTTTTATATTACTCTTTAATGTTTCTGGCTTAGTGCTGTCTACCTCATGACACCTTCTACCTTGACCGTACGTGGGAGCACTGGAGGGCAGTTCAGCTCTTCGTCTTTTATGACCCCAATAAGTTGGGGTTGGCTGTCTCCAAGCGTACTTTGTCCATATGGGTAGCTGACTGCATCGCCTGGGCTTACAGGGCAGCCGGGTCGAGTTACGGCTCACCGTGTCAGGTTGAAGGCTGCGTCAGTGGCTCATCTCCGCTCTGTTCCGTTGGCAGTCATCTGCCGGGCCGCTACTTGGTCTTCAAGCCAGACTTTTGCGGCCCACTACTGCCTTGAGAGGGAGTCCCGCAGGGACAGTGCTTTCAGGCAAGCGGTACTCCATAATCTCTTTGGGGGTCTAGGCAACTCCTACCCTCTGGCCCTGGTATTGGGCTACCTGTCGGGGGCGTTATCAGAGAAGATTCTGATCTTGCATGCTGAGGCTCTAGAGGGAGCTCAATTTTTCAGTTTGGGGCCTCTGGTAGCCCTGAGCTAGGGAGTCCCATATGTGAGGACTGACTTCCTGCTTGGTCCTGGAGAAAGAGTAGTTGCTCACCTGTAAGAGGTGTTCTCCAGGAGCAGCAGGAATCAGTCCTCACAACCCTCCCTCCTCCCCTTGGAGTTGCAGTCATATAATTATATTTTGCTATTTTTGCTGTCTTTTAGCTATGTCATCAGACTGAGCAAGATGGCACCCTTGGGCGGGAAGGGGACCGCGCATGCGCGCTGCATTCCCAAAGGCTTTCTATGAAAGCTGGGAAAATGCTCCGCACGGGGGCTCCATCGGCGCCGACGTCACCCATATGTGAGGACTGATTCCTGCTGCTCCTGGAGAACACCTGTTACAGGTGAGTAACTACTCTTACTGATCCATCCCTTGCACAGACAGTATCTGTGCTTTATATTCCAAGGAAACCATTATCAATACCGAGTTCTCCCCTTTGGTCTAGCCTCTGCCCGAAGGGTCTTCACAAAATTCATGGCAGTCATCGCTGCCTACCTATGCACTTTGGGGATATTTGTCTTTCCTTGCTTAAATGATTGGCTGGTCAGGGCAGACTCCCCTCAAGAGGTAAGACTCTCACTTCATCGCATCATCACGGTGCTCCAACACCTAGGCTTTGTCATAAACGTCCCAAAGTCTCACCTCACTCCAACCCAATGATTGAAGTTCATTGGAGCTCTCTTAAACACTCAACAGGCCTGAACTTTCCTCCCACAGGATCACTGTGTCCGCCTCATCGAGCTGGCAAAAAGAGTACAACAGCAAAGCGAGTTATAGCTCGAGAGATGCTATGACTATTAGGACACATGGCTTCCACGGTCCATGTCATCCCCTGTGTTCGATTACACATGTGACAAGTTCAATGGACTCTGTCTGCTCAATGGAAACATGTGAAGGGCTATCTCAGAGACAAGATCCACATCACTCCTCAACTGATCAAGTCCCTTCAGTGGTGGTGTTCCCCGCTAAGCCTACTTGTTGGGTCACCTTTTAAGATGCCTCCACCTCGATGCACCTTGAGGACGGATACTTCCAAGCTAGGTTGGGGAGCACATCTAAATGACCTGACCACTCAGGGGCTGTGGACACCACAGGAATCTGCCTTGCAGATCAACCTGATAGAACTATGGGCACTGATAAATTCTCTTTGGGTTTTTCAACCCCAACTTTCATGGCAACTTGTTCTAGTCAGGATGGACAACCAAGTTGCCATGATACATATCAACAAACATGGGGGATGGTATCCCATCCCCTTTGTGAAGAAAATATTCACCTATGGTCCTTTACCATCTCTCACTACATTCACCTCAGAACGGTATACCTCCCAGGCAAACTCAATGTCCTAGCAGACAGGCTGAGCCATATCCTTTGTCCACATGAATGGACCTTGCATCGGGAGGCGGCTGCTTGGATCTTTCAAATGTGGGGAACCCCACTCATAGATCTTTTTGATACTCCACAAAATATACAGCTTACGCTGTTCTGCTCCAGGTGTCCGTCACTGCACTGACAGGCCCTTGATGCCTTCCTTCTCCATTGAGGACAAGGACTGCTATATGCATACCCTCCCATGCCCTTGATACCGAAGATGCTATTGAAGCTACAGGCCAAGAAGGGCTTGATGATTCTCATAGCTCCCTTTTGGCCTCGACAACCGTGGTTTCCTCTGCTTCTTTTCCTGCCACAAACTCAACCACTCAATCCGGGATGTGGGCCTGACCTCCTCTCGCAGGACCATGGGATGCTCCTCCATCCCAGCCTTCGCTCCCTCTGCCTGACAGCATGGCTTCTGAAAGGCTAGTGCTTGCCAACTTCGACCTACCACAGGCGAACAAAGATGTGGCATAAAGATTCTACCAGGCGATCTTAGATGCATTTAAATGACGCAGGTTTGCCCTTTGGTACTCCCCAAAGGACTTGAACCCCTTTTCTTGATCGGTGGCATCACTTTTACAATATCTTCTCCACTTATCCATGGCAGGTCTTAAAACTAGCTCACTGAGAGCTCACCTTAGTGCCATTGCAGCTACTCACAGACCACTAGATGGACAGCCTATCACCTCATACCCTTAGTAGCATGCTTCATGCAGGGCCTCCTGCTGTCCAAGCCACCCATTAAGCCACCTCTGGTGGCCTGGGATCTCAATGTGGTTCTCACTCAACTTCTAAAGCCTCCTTTTTAGCCTTTAGCCACCATTTCCCTGAAGTTTCTATCTTCAAAGGTCATCTTCCTCATTGCCCTCACTTCAGCTCGCCACATCAGTAAGCTGCAGGCTCTGGTGACAGATCTGCCCTATACCCGGTTCCACCTTGGCACCTTGGCATACCCATCTGCATTTCCTTCCAAAGGTAGTCTCTTCCTTCCATCTAAACCAGTCAGTAATCCTCCCAGTTTTCTTCCCTAGACCACATGGGCTGAAGCAGAGCTGCACACCTTAGACTACAAACGAGTGCTGGCTTACTACTTGGATAGAACTAAAGATCATAGAAGACCCTCTCAATTATTCATCTCCTTTGATCCTAGTCACCTGGGTCTACCAGTAATGACAAGTACTCTATCCAGATGGATATCAGATTGCATTTATTTTGCTTAGACACAAGCAGTACTCTCTTTGGAAAGTCATGACACTGCTCATAATGTGCTGGCTATGGCAACCTCTGTAGCTAATCTCCATTCAGTATCCATTGAGGAGATCAGTCATGCAGCTGCCTGGTCCTCCATTCATACTTTTGGTGCACACTAGTGTCTAGACAGAGACTCCCATTGGAACACTGGGGTATGTTTACTAAACTGCGTTAGTGTGATTCGCGTTAGGAGCCGCGTTAGTGGAAGAAATGCCAAAAAAGGACATGGGCGGTACATCGTTAGTGATAACGCGCGCTATAACACGCCGTGCAGCAACGATCGTTACAGGGCGTGTTACTGCACGTTAAGCACAAGATGGCGCACAGACACCCAAATACAGAAACAGAGCTGTAGCACAATGGTTACTACACAGACTGATGGTACAAGGGTCATGGATTGGATTCCCCAGTGTGCCTAATGAATAAGGCTGGTTGAGGTGTCATGTGTAACCCTTTGAAAGCTGACTATAATATTTTAGTCTGCAGCCGGGTTAAAGTTTGCATATGTCAGGAAAATTGTACCCGTCTTATGCAATATGTTCCAATAGTGACGTTCCCTCTGACATGGTCATGTATTATATACCATTTGATAGGAATATTTAGGCGCTCCCTATAGGGCGAAGTGTAAGGCGCGCCCTATAGGGCGACTTGTAAGGCGCACCCTATAGGGCGACTTGTAAGGCGCGCCCTATAGGGCGACATATAAGGCCCCCTAGAGGACGCACCCTATAGGGCGCCTTATGAGCCACCCTAAGGTGACAGTACCCTGAGGGTGGTTCTGCTGGCAGCACTATTATACATTAAAAATAGACAATGCCTAAGACAGCCCTATCGATGAACCCCACTGTGGGTTGTGAACCTATGACCTCAGGCTCCATGGGCAGTGAAGTAACCAGTGGGCTAGAGCTGCTAATAAACACCTGGCTGGCTACAGGAGGACTGCACGGCACCATACCCACATTCTGCTGTGGTTACCAGAGAGATTACATACCACCACCCAACTCACCCTCTGGGATTCAGGGTGGGGGACAGGATCCCCAGCCAACAGATCCACTTTCAATCCCCTGCAATGGTGGCAGTAGCGGGGACCATCACTCCAGTCCTGCTAGGGATCAAACACCCTACAGGGCAGGCAATGCAGAGCAGTACACATCCATAACACAATAGCAGACAGACAGCAGGTCTGGAAATGCTCAGCTGACCCCCACCATTATCTGACATTCTCCAGCAGCACGTCTCCAGCCGCTGCACCCTGCACGGTGTTCCAGCAACACACATACTAGCTGCAAACAGTCCACCAGCTAGTCCATAGTGCATGGTCCTGGAGGAGATGCATGTACCCAGAATGGAGATATCAGCATACACACCAAGCAGATAAGTCAGTGATTGGGCCCCAAAAGGAAACCCATAAATATCACATAAAATAAATACTAGATAGCACTATGGGGGAACCTAGCCATGCCATGGTCACTGCTCAGTCAGGGTGAGAGTGATCTCCCAGCAGGACATGCTATGGCCACCCTGTCCGTGCAGGTGGTACCGGGCACTACAATGTCCGGCCATTGCCCTATGCCCTGTGCAGATGCGGACAGGCCAGGCCACCCTATCCAGGCTATTCCCACAGTACCTTGCTCCTCATTATGCACATTGGCAGGCCAATACTGGCAACAGTGCTAGCAGTGTGGGCTGTGGAGGGTGTTGGCAGCCACCACACACTGGATAGACAGACACACACTCCCCACACCTATGCCAGCATTGTGCAACTATAGAGGTGTTGGGCAGCCCAGGCCACCACACCAGTCCTGGGCACAGTGCAGGCATGGCTATGGCATGCAATACTGTAGGAGTCACTCCCCAGATTGGTAAACACTGTCAGACACAAGACCTGTAGCACACTCCACAGACATCAGAAAGGTTGCTATGATGCAGCTCACTCCGTAAATTGTACTTAACCTAGGAATTGCTATCTGCCAGTACTCATAGCAACCTTTTGATAGCTGTGTACCATATTCCCAGGTTTAGGGTGGCATTACTAAGGTATGCAAGTGCTAGTTTTGGGAGATGCACGCAGAGCCCAAAGTCCTGCCTCTCCAGGAGGCTTGGATAATGGGGCCTGTGGGTGCGGGTGTGTCTGCCCCTGTTGGCTGCTGCTTTACGGCAGAGGTTCCCAACTCCAGTCCTGCGGTGCAAAACACTGTTCGGGTTTTCATGCTGTCCCTCATGAATATGCATGAAATACATCTGCATACCATGGGGGTGGCGCATAGAAATGCAGCACAGGCATCTTTATCAGAGGCAGCATGGAACCTGAATGGTGTTTGGCCCTCCAGGACTGCATTTGGGAGGCTCTGCTCTAGGTAATGTGCATGTTTATGGTGTCTGTGCTCTGTATGGTAAAATGTAGGTGTTTTGGGCATGTTCACGTCATCTGCAAGAAAGGTTCTGTCTGTATTAGCACGTTATAGTAGTGGGTAAAATATGAGGAGTGGGTTGGCAGAAACCACAGCTGGGACTTGAACCTGCAATCTTCTGCTTCCGAATACACTGGTTTTCTGCACTGCACCACCATGTTATCACAGAGATGGTGCATTCCCTGGTGATACCATGACTGTCGGTCAGACAGGGCCTGTCTGTTGCAGTGCATGGCACCCACCTACACAGGGCTAGGCCACGGTCTGCTCTGGGCAGCTGCCACTGCCCCCTCCACCACCAGTATCCCTCAGCCACCATGCTGACATGCCCTTCTGCTGGTGGAGCTGGTGGTGCGCAGTCTCAGGCCATCCAGTGTGCAGGTAGGTGGCTGCCTATGGTGCGGGTTCTGGGGTAGGAGTGCCTGCATAGACGTCCACGCTCCCCCCCCAGCCCCGCCTGCAAATGTTCCGTGCCCTTGTGGGTAGCTGTTGGGTACTATCCCCTGTGACACTTTGGGAAACCCACTCGTGCCCATGTTGGGCCTTCAGCAGTTGCTGTCTGGCTGCTCCGCTGTTTCAGCATTCGTATGGGCCACCTAGGCATCACCCTAGTCCGCACTGTGGCCCAGCTCCACCACAGCATGTGCCGCCTGCGGCCCTCTGTATCCCCTTCTCCGGCATCTGTCCAGTTGCCGTTCTGACATGCCCGCCCTGCTGTTGCGGGACATGTGCACGCCATAGGAACCCTGTCTGATGGTGGAGAAAACTCTGAGCAGCGCTATTTCACTGTGGGCCCATTCACTTTGTATGGGGACGGAGTATAGACCCTTTCACGATTTATATCTGTTCTATGGTGCTTACTCGGGCGGGGGGAGGGGTTGATGTTTCTCATTGATGCCACTATTGACCAGCTTGGTTATTGTTTTTTTCCAGTTTGTTGGGGTCATTTTCAGTGTTTCTGTGCCCTTTTGTTCTGTGCACATGTATCACACTTATCTTTTTTTTTTTGTTTCCCTGCCTGGGCTGTACATTGCTGACATTTAAATGGTTTCTCTCCCCTTTAATATGCCTTTAACGGCAGGTTTTCATTCGCATTGGAATTCAGCTCTGAAAATCAGCGCGTTAGTGTGAAGGGAGCCTCTCCCCGCCCACTCTCCGCCCATTGACCCCTTCTCTCCGCCCTCTCTCCACCTTCTGTGGTGTTTTAACGCGCCATGGGGCATTACGATCGTTAGCGTGTCATAACGCGCGCTATGATGTGCTAACGATCGTGGCGCATCATAGCGCGCGTTATGACGCGCTAATGATCGTTAACGTTACATAACGCGCGTTATTCACGATTACCGCAGTTTAGTAAACATACCCCACTGTCTTTGGCCAAGCTGTACTCCAGCACCTTTTTGGGATTTCTACAAGACTATCATTTGGAAAGTATTGACTCCTGGAATCGAGTCCAATGGCCTACAACTCTTCCAGAGTCTTCAGCTAAAAAATATTTACTCAGGGATCGCACTACTCTCCCCCCATACCAGTCTGGTACCTGGGCGCTAGAGAGTCTTATTTCTGAAGACTGCATTTCTGCTTGTTCCTGGAGATAGTGTAGTTAATCACCTGTAGCAGGTGATCTCCGGGAACAGCAGGAATCAGTCTTCACAACCCACCTCCTCCCCTAGGAGTTGTAGAGTTCTTTTATTTTACTCTTGCTCTCAGCTACAAACTCAACTAAGGAGAGGAGTTGGAAGGTGGGAAGACAATCATGTAGGCACAGTGCTCCCAAACGCTTTCCTATTGGATGGGCGATCAGTGACGATCACCCATATGTGTTCCCGGAGATCACCTGTTAAAGGTGAGTAACTAAACTTTCTCTGATTAGTCTTAAATGTACTATAGTACTTTATAGCTTCATTGTATGTCCCCTAGGCTTTGTACCTTTTAAAGGAGTAAACAACCAATTTGTGTTTACTCATTTCACTCCACTCATTTTATAGATCTCTATCATATATCTGAAGTGCAGGAGTAGCCTAGTGGTTAGAACACTGGCTTGGTAACCAAGAGATCAAAATTTGATTCCTACTGGCATTCCTTGTGGCCTCAAACAAGTCACTTAATCCTCCATTACCTCGGTCACACTATCAAGAAAACCCAGGAGCTGCTGGGTCAGAATTGACTTGAAAGCATGCATTGCATCATATCTCCACTCAGCTGTCTTGTCTCCAAGATGAAGATCCCTAATCTTTTTAGCCTTTCCTCGTAGGGGTATCCTTCCAGCCCCTTTATCATTTTGGTCTCCTTCTCTGTATCTTTTCTATTTCGACTATATATTTTTTTAGAAGTAGTAACAAGAATGCATGCAACATTCAAGTTGCACCATGGAGCAATACAGAGGCATTATTATATCCTGTTTTATTCTCTATTCCTTTCCTTATAATTCCTATTGTTCTACTAGCTTTCTTGGCTGCTGCTGCTGCACACTGAGAACTTAAAATTTTAGATTTCACCAACATGTCCAGGTCCCTACTCATGCCAGTGGATTACAGGATCCGAGGCAGCATGGATTCACCAGAGGCAGGTCTTGTCAGACAAATCTGATTGATTTCTTTGACTGGGTGACCAGGGAGTTGGACCGAGGGAGAGCTCTAGATGTGGTGTATTTAGATTTCAGTAAAGCCTTTGACACTGTTCCTCACAGGTGACTTATTTTTTTTTTTTAAGTTTTATTTATAAAGTTTTCCAACATATAAACATATGGATTACATAGTCAGTCTGTAAGCCTATACCCACAATACAACAGCATAACACACCCCGCCCTCCCGCCTCCCACCTTCCCACCCCCCCCCCCCCCCCCAGGATCTCAGGAAGGAATAACAGTGATAAAAGGAAAGGAAAGATATAAAGAAAAAAAATGGAAAATGACCGTTTCGGGCCAGGAGGCTTCGGTTAATTATAGGCAGGCCTGTCATCAAGACACGCTGCACCCTCATGATTGCCCCCCAGCACAGTACAGGGGGTCATTGCATTTAAAGGGCCACGGATCTGGCAACATATTGATCTAATAGGGACCATCTATCATAGTTAAACTCCCCTCTATCGGGGTGATGTAGCTTGCTATACAGCTTTTCATATTTGGCATAACGGCATACCAGCCCCCACCATTCCCCCAGATGGAGATTCGCCAGATTCTTCCAATTGGAAAGAATCAACTTAAAAGCAATGGCAATCAGGAAGTTTAATAAAAAGGCTTTCGCTTTACACTGATCCTGAGGTAGTTCTAAGGACCTCAGAAAGATGACTTTCTTGGAGAGTGCACTGGGGATGTTTAATACCGCTTGTATTTGGCCCCAGATCATGACCCAAAAACGTTGTACAAAAGGGCAATCATAAAACATATGAAAAAATGTGCCTTTCTCCTTCCGGCAGGACCAACAGGTCCCGACAGATGACCCATCCCATTTTGAGAGTTTTATGGGCGTAATGTATGCCCTATGCAGCAAGAAGAACATAGACTGCGTAACAGATGCCGAGCGGGAAACACGCGTTATTGGGCCCCACAATTTTGACCACGAGTTAATAGGTAGTGCAAGAGGGAGGTCGGCTTCCCATGCCTTATACAATCCTGTTGGGCTTTGGCTAGCATAATCTCTGAAGAGAGCATAGATCCCAGAGATCACACCCCTCCGCTCAATCATGGCCTTAACATTTTTAATTAATGCACTCTCATCGACAAGCATATTGTGTTTTACTTTGGCAGCTAATATACAGTGCTTGAGCTATAACCATCGAAAATAGCAGCTCTGAGACATAGAGAACTCTCTCCGAAAGGCAGAGAAGTCCTTCCAACCATTGGCCCCTATTAGATGACCTACAGTCCATATTCCCTTTTCTTGCCAAGCTTTCCATGCGAATCTCTTCCCTCTGATTTTAAATAATGGGTTCCACCACAGTGGGGTCTGCTGGGAAGGTAGCCCATCCCTACCAGCTAGGTGCGAAAGTTTGAGGAAGGCTTCCTGGGTAGCCCGAATCACCGCCCCCAGCCCCCCTTCCTCCGGGTGTAACATCCCGAGCAGGTGCCTCAAAGGATAAAAGCCCGCCACCCGGGCCTCAACTTTGAACCAAATCGGACTTTGGGCCTCCTCCTCAGTTCGCAACCATACAGCTCCCTGTTTTAAGAGAAACGCATAATGGTACCATTGAAAATCGGGAAAGTGGACACCCCCCTTATCTTTAGAGGCCTTTAATTTCTTAATCGCAATTCGGGGTTGCGCGTCCTTCCAGAGAAATCTCGAAAGACTCCTCTCTAAACTTGCATAAGCCGCTACCGGCAGAGAAAAGGGAAGCATCCCCAACACGTAATTGATCCTAGGCACCAATACCATTTTAATGATTTCCAGTCTGCCCCACCAGGTGAGATACAATGGGGACCATGCCAGTATTGTGTTACGCACTGTCTGGGCGAGCTCCCCCAGATTCGTTTGGATTGTGCCTTCTACTGACGCATTATACCAAGCTCCCAGATACTTGATGCCTCCCGGCTGCCACCTAAACGGAAAAGGGGTCATCAGTCCTGCATTCAAACAGCTGTTCAGCGGAAAAGCAACAGACTTATCCCAATTTATCTTATATCCCGAGATAGTCGAATAACGTTGAATTAATTCCAATATTTGCGGTATCTCTGATGGCTGCGTAAACAACAATAGGTCATCCGCATATGCGGAAAGTTTCACCTGTAGTCCCCCGAAATCGAAGCCCTTAATGTCCTTGTTCTGCCGTAGAGCTATAGCAAGGGGTTCCAATGCCAGGTCGAAGAGCAGAGGGGATAAGGGACAACCCTGACGGGTGCCCCTATGCAAGGAGAAGGACCGGTGCAAACACCCATTGGCTAGAACCCTAGCACTAGTCCTGGCATATAGCAACCGGACCTTATCTATAAAGTCTACCCCTAGACCGAACCACTTCAGCACTGAGAATAGGAAGGGCCATTCCAATCTATCAAACGCCTTTTCGGCGTCAAGTGAGAGGGCTACAAAAGGGGATGTTTCCACAGCTGCCCTGTCAATCAGGTTACAGAACAGCCTAGCATTATCAGAGGTTGATCTGCCTGGTATGAAGCCGCACTGATCTGGATGCACTAGCTCTCCAATGACCAGGGCGAGTCGCTTGGCCAAAATGCTCGCATATAGCTTGTAATCGGCGTTCAACAGGGATATAGGTCTGTAATTCCTGACACTATGGGGATCTTTTCCAGGCTTTTCCAGTACCACGATTGTGGCCTCTGAGAAGTTGCCAGTACACCCAGGTCCTTTTTCCAGCTCCCCATAGTATATCGTTAGGTAAGGGGTCAGCTCTGCACTCAAGACTTTATACAGTTCAACTGGTAGCCCATCAGGGCCTGCTGCTTTCCCTACCGCCATGGCTTTAATAGCAGTACTTATCTCCTTACAGGAAATAGGTTTACCAAGCTGCTGGGCCTGATGATCCTCCAATGTGGGATGACATAAGTTATCCAAAAATCTGACAGACTCTTCAATATCTGCGCCCGCCTCCGAAGAATATAATGTGCTATAAAATTTAGAAAATTCTTCCAAAATTTGCTCATCTTTAAATACCTGGGTTCCGTTATCATCTACAAGGGATACAATTCTCGATTTTTCCCTATTCCCTCTCAAAGTGCTCGCCATTAGTTTACTAGCCTTGTTTTGTTCTATGTGATACCTAGCCGATTGCCGCAGCATGATTTGCTCAACCTCAGAGCTTAACAGCTCATTATACTGAAACCGCAACCTTTGCAACCGGAGCAATATCCCTGGATCGGGGCGCCTAATCCATGACCTCTCTTCGGCTTTGATCTGCTGCTCTAAGACTAACAGCTGTTCCTTTCTCCTTTTCGCCTCTCTGATCTTATAACTAGTGATAGTGGCCCTTAGCGAAGCCTTAAAGGCCTCCCACCAGGCCCAGTATGCCGTATCCCCTACCTTATTAACTGAAAAGTAGTCTTTGATTGCAGCCCTCAACTCGTTCTGAAAGGAGGGCTCCGCCAGCCAAGACCTATTAAATGTCCACGATGGGGTCCCTCTAGCTGCTTCTTTGAGCTGAATGCTGATCGTGATAGCCGCATGATCAGACACCGTCCTACCCAAAATTTCCGCTGCACAGCTGCTCGAGATTAGCGACCGAGAGACTAAAAAGTAATCTATCCGGGAGAGGGAGTTATGTACTGGTGAGTAGAAGGTATAATCTTTTTCGGACGGGTGGAACAGCCGCCATATGTCAGTTAGGCCGCAGTCCCCTATCAGAGCGGAGAGGGCCCCGTCTGCACGGGATGACCTGACCACTCTCGCTGGACTGCGGTCTACCAGGGAGTCTCTGACCAGGTTAAAGTCGCCACCCATTATTACTGGGGCTGAATATTCCCTCTGCAGCATGCCATTCAAGGCGCTGAAAAAGTTAGGATCATCCTTATTAGGACCGTACACGTTGACTAATAGTAGATCAGTGTCCCCAACCCTTATCAAAGATCTGCACCATCTCCCAAATCCATCGTGGTTAGTTTTAACTATCTTTGCGTCCACCGCTTTCCGCACAAGCGTGGCTACTCCATTTTTCTTATGATCTGCTGGGGAGGCACCTGCTAGGATATATTTCTTACCCACTAGCTTCCCAGTTTCTTGCAAATTTAAATGTGTCTCTTGCAATAAGATGACGTCTGCTTGCTGTCGGGCACAATATGCTAATATTTTTTTCCTTTTGATTGGTGTCTGGATCCCTTTCACATTCAAGGATATAATTTTTAACCTGTCAGCCATTACCCCTTGACTTACTGTATGATACATATATGCTATATAGTCTGATTAGGCCCCCACCATCAATCTGATACATTGGCCCCCAATAAAGACAAGATTGATTCCGCTCCCGAGATCCAACCCCCTCCCCCCAACAAAAAACCACCCCACAACAAGGACATCCTGGGTAAGACCACAAGGACATCCAGCACAGCGCAGCCGGGCCCCATACTACCCACCCACCACAAATCACTCGTACACACATAGCATCACAGTTACGAGAGATCTGAAACATAGACATACTAAGAACAAACACAATGCTTGTAAATTATCCACTCCGTAGCATTCGCAGAAGTTTCTACCGGCCTATGCAGCTCTTGCAAGCAGGCTGGTATCTCCCTGCCAGACCGAATCTGCTGCCAGGAAGTGACTGATCCGAGAGTAGGCCTGGAACATAAGAGTCTAGTAGGCTCCAGTCCAATTCCCCTCAAAACATGGCCACAAATTATACACACTTATGTCCATACACGGCATCATACTGCCTAGGTTGATTGCATCTGTAAAGCCTCTTGGTCTTCGATGTATCTCTCCAGTGCTGCGGGATCTTCAAATGATTTTGTTTCATTATTTAATGTCACCTTGAACCTCGCTGGGTTAAATAAACCGTACCTGGCCTGCAAGCGCTGGAGGCGAGGCCGCAATGCTAAGAACTGTTTTCGCCGCTCAACAGTAGGCTTACTAAAGTCTGGGTAGAAGGCTATCTTCTGGCCCCCGTGCTGGAGGGGCTGTGCTGCCTTTGCCGCCGCCAGGATTTGAGTAGCGTGTTGATGTCGGAGCGCACAAAAGATCATCGGGCGCGGGTACTTAGAGCTTTGACTGATATTAGAAGGTAGCCTGTGAGCTCTTTCTATTTCAAACGGACGTGCAAACTCTAATTTCAACAGTTTTGGTATCAGAGATTCCAGATAGCGCACAGGGTCTCCCCCTTCGGCTCCTTCTACTATTCCCAAGACACGTACGTTGTTTCGCCGGGCCCTGTTGTTCATATCTTCAAGGCTCCTTTCAAGCCCATCAAGCTTGCGGTTGAGTCTTGGGAGCAGGGCCAGCTGTTTCTCATGCCCCGCAGTTGCCTTTTCCACACTATCCACCCTTTGGGTTAATTGCTGTATTTGGGTAGTGAGGTCTCTTAGGCCCGCTTGCATTGCAACCAGGGACTCACCGTTAGACTCCACCCGACAGCGGACCGCTCTCACTTCTTTCAGGATCTCCTGCAACCCCTCCGCCGCCTCATGGGGAGCCGCCATGGTTTGCGGCGAGAGTGGATCAGATTTGGACCTTTTAGTTCCAGACGCCGCCGCAGCGGCGAAATCCAGGCGAGTCTGTTTGCCCGTTGCCATCCTCGAGCACTGCCTCTCCAATTCGCTGCGTTTCAAGCAGGCTAAAATGCTATTAAACAGGATTCGCAGTTAAGGGGCCGGGAGAGACTCTCTTATGCGGCCATGCTGGTTCCTCGCAGGCTCCGCCCCCCTCACAGGTGACTTATAAACAAACAGAGCACCCTAGGGATGGACATTAAAGTTGCTGCTTGGGTTAGAAATTGGTTGGGTGGGAGGCGACAAAGAGTACAAGTAAATGGAGCTCACTCTGAGGAGAAGGATGTTACCAGTGGTGTGCCCCAGGGATCTGTCCTTGGTCCGATTCTTTTTAACATCTTTGTTAGTGATATAGCGGAAGGACTGTCGGGTAAGGTTTGCCTCTTTGCAGATGATACCAAAATCTGAAATAGAGTAGACACCCAGGAAGGTGTAGATAACATGAGGAGGGATCTAGCTAAGCTTGAAGAATGGTCTAGAATTTGGCAGCTGGGATTTAATGTTAAAAAATGTAAGGTCATGCATTTGGGCTGCAGCAATCCAAGGGAGCAATACAGTATAGGAGGTGAAGTACTTTTGTCCACTAAAGAAGAGCGGGACCTAGGCGTGGTTGTGTCTGATGATCTTAAAGTATCTAAACAGGTAGAAAAGGCGACGGCAAAAGCTAGAAGGATGCTTGGGTGCATATGGAGAGGAATGGCTAGCAGAAAAAAGGAGGTGATAATGCCTCTGTATAAGTCTTTGGTGCGACCTCATTTGGAGTATGGTGTGCAATTCTGGAGACCGCACCTTCAAAAGGATGTGAACAGGATGGAGTCGGTGCAGAGGGTGGCTACTAAAATGATTAGTGGGCTTCATTATAAAGCATATGAGGACAGACTTAAGGATCTTAATATGTACACCTTAGAGGAAAGGCAGGATAGAGGTGATATGATTGAGATGTTTAAATACCTCCGTGGCATAAATGTTCAGGGAGAGAGCCTCTTTCAATTGAAAGCAAGTTCTGCTATGAAGGGACATGGGATGAGGGTGAAGGGAGATAGATTCAGGAGTGATATGCAGAAATATTTCTTTACAGAAAGAGTAGTGGATCCATGGAATAGTCTCCCAGTGGAGGTGGTAGAGATGAGGACAGTAACTGAATTCAAAAAAGCATGGGACCAACACAGAGGATCTCTAAAGGTAAAAAGTGGACTGCTGTAGTTGTTGTTATGGAAGGACAGACTAGATAGGCCATGTGGTCTTTTTCTGTCATCATGTTTCTATGTTTCTAGATCTCTTCACTATGACAGACAACGCCAAATGCAGGCTCTTCTGCTCCATCTGACCAAGTCCTCTCCGATGTGCACACAATGCCTTTGCTATCTTTTGGAGTCACCGGTTCTGCTACGCCTTCCTTCCTTTTCCACTCATCAGTCACATTATCAGAGTAGCCTTCTTGCCATGGGGGTTCTGGCACATCAGCTCCAGATCTTGCATTACCACCATGATCTCCTCTTACAGCTAGATGATACTCGAACCTTATCAGTAGACGAGCAAGCTCAACTTCTAACTAATTTACATGAGTCTCTATATAATATCATCTGTACTACCTATGATGCCTTTGATTCGATGGTGGTGTTACGTCACTACGGCTATTTCAGCCAGACACATAGCCTGACTCTGGATATCTGGACTCCATGAGGATCTTTATGACCATCTTGCAGATGTCCCATGTCAAGGAAATAACCTCTTTGGATCTAAAGTTCAAGAAGAAGTCTCAGAGGTTAAAACCATTCATTCACAGTTAGGGAGTTGACTGCCCAGCCAATAGAACCAAAACAAACAACCAAAACCCCAAACAAGGCAGACAAAAATCAAAACAAAAAACAGAAAACAAAAAACAAATAGCAAGTGAGACAGAAAAACCAGATAAACCAGCTGGGATAAATAAATTAGAGGAAAAAAGACCTCAGTAACCCTCTATGCAATAAAGGAGGAAACGAGTCACTCGTGAAGGGAACAAGTCCCGTAAATCATGAGAAGACTCTCTTTACATCAAAGGTCTACAAAAACACCTCTAATTACCCACCAGCTGGTATAACTAACAGCAGAGCCAGGCAAGAAAAGACATTCAGCGTTAAAGTTATGCAGCGTTAAAAAAACAAAAACTTATCTGAAGTCAAGATTCAAATGTCCAAATGTCCAGATACCAAACGAGCCCCGACATGAGCCCCGACATCAGATGTTTCGCCTTGCGGCTTCCTCAGGGAGCTTCAACGTGTAGGAACTACAATTTGAAAAAAGGACGCTGGCTGAAAAACGCTGACCTGCAAAAAAGCAGAAAAATGCTGTCTCACTACAAAAATCAAACAGAAAGACAAAACGCTTCACCATGGAAGAACAGGCAAAAACAACTTACTTAAAAAAGCTGTGTGGAGCGATAAGCTATGTTGAATCACGGCATCTACGAAATCCCAAAATGCAAAAAGACGCCGAGGGAAACAGAACCCACGCATGCGCTTAAAAAAGAAGAAACCTCCATGACGTCAGGGGAAAACCCCAAAAAACAAAAAGACGCCGGAGGAAACAAAACATGCGCATGCGCTTAAAAAAAGAAGAAACCCACATGACGTCAGGGGAAATTCTAGAGCCGAGAAAAAACAAAAAAAGCTACAGCTCAACAACAAAGCAAAAAGAAACCACATAAAAAGGTGTAGAAAAATGTAGAAAAAACCCACCAACCCACCCAGAAAAGAACGGATCCAAAAACAAAAGAAGTCATAAACAATTCTTCCATTCGATGGACTCGTTGAGATCATGAGGGACCACTGTATTCAGAGAAAAGATCCAACGTTGCTCCAAATGAAGCAAAATCTTGTCCAAATCGCCTGATGTTAAAGCACATTGCAAAATCGCCAAACATTTGAAGTCTTCAAACACATGTCCAAAAGCTTGACAATGCTGGACTAAAGGTGCACCCTCCACTGCATGGACCAGGCGACTGCGATGTTCAATTAAGCGTGTTCGAAGAGTCCGAGTGGTCTTCCCAATATACGCTAAACCACAAGGGCAGCGAAGCAAATAGACCACCCCTGAACTTCCACAGGATGTGGATGAAGACAAACGATAGGAACGCTGATTATGGCAAAAAACTTGACAAGTCTCCATGATGGAGCAAACGGAACAGTGTCCACAGCTTTGATGCCCACCTGATGTAGACGATGTAGAGGAAGATCTGCCAAAAGTCGAAGGATCCATTCTTTTCTGGCTGGGTTGGTGGTTTTTTTCTACATTTTTCTACACCTTTTTATGTGGTTTCTTTTTGCTTTGTTGTTGAGCTGTAGCTTTTTTTGTTTTTTCTCGGCTCTAGAATTTCCCCTGACGTCATGTGGGTTTCTTCTTTTTTTAAGCGCATGCGCATGTTTTGTTTCCTCCGGCGTCTTTTTGTTTTTTGGGGTTTTCCCCTGACGTCATGGAGGTTTCTTCTTTTTTAAGCGCATGCGTGGGTTCTGTTTCCCTCGGCGTCTTTTTGCATTTTGGGATTTCGTAGATGCCGTGATTCAACATAGCTTATCGCTCCACACAGCTTTTTTAAGTAAGTTGTTTTTGCCTGTTCTTCCATGGTGAAGTGTTTTGTCTTTCTGTTTGATTTTTGTAGTGAGACAGCATTTTTCTGCTTTTTTGCAGGTCAGCGTTTTTCAGCCAGCGTCCTTTTTTCAAATTGTAGTTTCCACACGTTGAAGCTCCCTGAGGAAGCCGCAAGGTGAAACATCTGGTGTCGGGGCTCATGTCGGGGCTCGTTTGGTATCTGGACATTTGGACATTTGAATCTTGACTTCAGATAAGTTTTTGTTTTTTTAACGCTGCATAACTTTAACGCTGAATGTCTTTTCTTGCCTGGCTCTGCTGTTAGTTATACCAGCTGGTGGGTAATTAGAGGTTTTTTTGTAGACCTTTGATGTAAAGAGAGTCTTCTCATGATTTACGGGACTTGTTCCCTTCACGAGTGACTCGTTTCCTCCTTTATTGCATAGAGGGTTACTGAGGTCTTTTTTCCTCTAATTTATTTATCCCAGCTGGTTTATCTGGTTTTTCTGTCTCACTTGCTGTTTGTTTTTTGTTTTCTGTTTTGATTTTTGTCTGCCTTGTTTGGGGTTTTGGTTGTTTGTTTTGTTTTGCTGGCTCCTGAGGATTTTTTGAATATAGTTTGACTACAGCCAATAGAACCAGCATCACAACTCAGATTTTCTCAACTTTCTCACTACCGGAGAGCTTACCATTATCAATATTTTCAGTAATTTTTCCCTTGGAGAAAATTTCAGCCATATTTCAGGCAACCATCACAACAGCCTGCTGCATCAGCTTACTTCAATGCTCCAGACAATGGGAGAGAAAACAACCCTCCAATCCAATTCCTACCCCCAAACCTACTCCTAGTTTTTGACTATCTACAGGTAGTGGGCAGAATTCAATATTTCAGGGAAACCTGGAATTCCATAGCTACTGATAGGTGGGTACTTGATATCATCAAGAGGGGTTACAAAATCAACTTTTTGCAACTTCCACCCCCTCATCCCTGCTCCAAAGTGCCCACATTTTCAGCTCAAAACTTACAGATCCTGGAACAGGAAGTCGTCGAGCTCCTATGCAATCAAGCCATTGAAGTAGTTTCTCACGAACAATGCGGCCAGGGTTTCTACTTGTGTTTCTTCTTGATTCTAAAAAAGACGGGAGGATTATGCCCCATCTTAGATCTTCAGGAGCTCAATTATTATATCAAGAAAGAAAAATTCAAGATAACTTCTCTCAGCATGATGCTTCCCTTGCTCAGTCAACATGACTGGCAGGCCTCTCTGGACCTGAAGGATGCCTGCACTCATATTCCCATTCATCTTTTGCACTAGAAGTACCTTTGCTTCAAGTTCAAAAGTCAATACTACCAATAGAAGGTACTCTCTTTTGGCCTTTCTGCTGAACCCCATGTATTCAAAAAGAGGCTGATTCCAAATGGTGCACACCTGGGCCATCTGCATGGCCAAAATCCGGAGGGGGCCAAGATGTACCTGATTCCACAACCATGGGAACTAGACACACCTGCAATTGCGGAATCAGGCACTTAGACAGCCTGGTGTGCACTGTATTCTGTGGTGTGAGACATCTTGAACGATACCCTTCCCCTGCACAGCACACTCTGACTGCAGTGGCATCCCATTTTCATGCCACAGCACATCCAACTGGCCCCACAGAATGGCATGCCCATCCTCACAGAATGCTGTCCCACAGTGGGGCCCACAGGGGCATGCCAAGCTGGACTGCTCAGTCTTGGGCCATTGCCATGGTATGTGGGGAGGCTGCAGGCTGCCAAGACTGAAGTGGCCAGCACTTATTCCACCCTTGGGGTGGAATAGGCTGGCCGTCCATGTCAGCGCCGGGGGACATAGAGAGGCTGTTCCTGAATGGCATCTGTATGTCCTGGAGTGTTGTCCTGCCCTCACTCTGGCCATGTACAGCACTCCCCACCAGGGGCGGCCCAAGGGGGGTGCGGGGCCATGTGCGGAGACTCGGTGCGGGGCCTCATTTGCATAAGGTGCCTCATTTGCATAAATATTTGCATAATGTTACCATACACTAACTTTTAGTAAACATGCCTCTTAATGAGTATATGGATAAAGAAAGACTAAAAGGTTTCTACATTACTATAATCCAGTACTAACCGCCAGGCACATTAGGAACTACTACAAACACTGCCCATTTAGAACCCATAGCAAACCCGCCGTATCCTAACAGCACTACCAGGACTCACAAAGCACCCTACCCTAACTATCAAAAGGCAACACTGCAAATATTAAACCAATACATTTCATAGAACAATAATACATGACCTACTGGGGAAAGAACAAGTGGCAATGTCAAATAGGAATTACATAAACAGTATACCTCAGCTCAGTTACACATGCAGAACATAGACCATCACCAAACAAGGAATCACAATTTAGAAACAGGAAGACCATAATTAAACTGGGAACCCCAAAAGCCAAACTTGGAATATACAACAACACTGTAGAAATAAAACTATAAATTAATTTCCTCTTGTACTAAACAAAGCGCAAAAATCAATGATGCACATTTCCCAGAGCTGACATATTCCAGTTAATAAATTCAAAATAAAGAGATATTTTTCTACCTTTTGTGCATTTTTTTTCAGTTGCAATTGTTCCAGCCACTTTCTTCTGGTTTCTTCGTGTCTTCTGCTAACTCTCCATCTGCTGTCCATTTGTCCTTTCTTCTGTCTTGTTTTTTTTTTTCCATTCTCTCTCTACATCTGCTTTAACATGCTAATCTTTCTCCTTTTGCTCTTTCCTCATTCCTATTTCATCCACTCAAATTTTATCCCTCCTTCCTCAATCCCCACTTATTCTCCCAATATCCGGCCAATTGTAGATTTGTCTTCCCTCCCACGCAAAATATTTTTCCCTCTCCATTTCACTCTCCCAGCTCCATCCCATTTTAATCCTCCCCCAACATCAGCTCCTTTCTAGTTCCAGCCCCACCCAGCATCTGCTCCCTTCTTGTCCCTGCATCAGCCCATTTCCAGTCCTAGTCCCCATCAGCCCATTTCCAATCCTATCCTAGCCCCACCATCAGCCCATTTCCAGTCCTAGCTCCCCCATCCATTTCCAGTCCTATCCGAGTCCATCCATCAGTTCATTTCCAATCCCAGCCCCTCATCAGCCCATTTCCAGTCCTATCAGTTCCTCCATCAGCTCATTTCCAATCCCAGCCCCCCATCAGCTCATTTCTATTCCTTTCCTAGCCCCACCATCAGCCCATGTCAAATCCTAGCTCCCCTCCACTCAGCCCATTTCCAATCCAAGCCCCTCATGAGCCTACTTCCAGTTCTAGCCCCTCCATGAGTCCATTTCAATTCAAGCCCCCACCACAGCCCATTTCCAACCTTAGCACCCCCAACAGCCCATTTCCAGTCCTATCCTGGCCCCTCCATCAGCCCATTTCCTGTCCTAGCCCCCCCCCCCCCACTCAGCCCATTTCCAGTCCTAGCTCCCTCTCCTCACAGCCCATTTCCATTCCAAGCCCCCCTCCCCATCAGCTATTTGCAGTTCAAGCCCCCTTTCCACTCAGCCCATTTCCATTCCAAGCCCCTGTCCCCATCAGCTATTTGCCGTTCAAGCCCCCCTTCCGCTCAGCCCAGTTCCAGTCCTAGCAACCCCCCATCCCATTACCAGTCCTAGCTCCCCCATCAGCCCACTTCCAGTCCGAACCCCCTATAGCCCATTACCAGTCCTAACCCCACATCTGCCCACTTCCAGTCCAAACCCCCTATAGCCCATTACCAGTCCTAACCCCCCCATCAGCCCACTTCCAGTCCTTACCCTCCCATCAGCCCATTTTCAGTCTTACCCCCCCATCAACCCATTACCAGTCCTAACCCATCAGCCCACTTGTAGTCTTAGCCCCCCCCATAGCCCAGTACCAGTCCTAACCCCCCCCCAGCCCATTACCAGTCCTAACGCCCCCCACAGCCCATTACCAGTCCTAACCCCCTATCAGCCTACTTGTAGTCTTAGCCCCCCCATAGCCCATTACCTGTTGTAACCCCCCCATCAGCCCATTACCTGTCCTAACCCCCCCATAGCCCATTTCCAGTCCTAATCCCCCCATCAGCCCACTTGTAGTCGTAGCCCCCCATAGCCCATTACCTGTCATAACTTCCCCCATCAACCCATTTCCAGTCTTAGCCCCTCCATAGTCTATTACCTGTCCTAACCCCCCATAGCCCATTCCCAGTCTTAACCCCCCCCCATCAGCCCACTTCCAGTCTGAACCCCCTATAGCCCATTACCAGTCCTAACCCCCCCCATCAGCCCATTTACAGTCCTTACCCCCCTCCCTCCCTCCCTATTTACAGTCCTTACCCCCTCCCCATCAGCCCATTTACAGTCCTCCCCCCTCAGCCCATTTACAGTCCTCCCCCCTCCCCATCAGCCCATTTACAGTCCTTACCCCCCTCCCTCCCTCCCCATCAGCCCATTTACAGTCCTTACCCCCCCTCCCCCCTCCCCATCAGCCCATTTACAGTCCTTACCCCCCCCTCCCTCCCTCCCCATCAGCCCATTTACTGTCCTTACCCCCCCTCCCCATCAGCCCATTTACAGTCCTTAGCCCCTCCCTCCCTCCCCATCAGCCCATTTACAGTCCTTACCCCCCCTTCCCCATCAGCCCATTTACAGTCCTTACCCCCCCTCCCTCCCTCCCCATCAGCACATTTACAGTCCTTACCCCCTCCCACCCCCCCCCCATCAGCCCATTTACAGTCCTTACCCCCCCCCCAGCCCAGCTAAGTTTAAAAAAAAAAAGACCCAGAAACCGGCTGCTGCTGCCGCTGCCGCCGTGGCAGCGGCAGAATGGAGAATCCCGCGGGGCCCCCCTGTCCGGCAGTCTTTGATGCGGCCTCAGCGCGGGCTTTTCAGAGCCGCGCGAAGGGAGAGTTTCCCTTTCTCGCGGCTCTGTTAATCCCGCCGCGGGGCTGATGGGAAATCCCATCAGCCCCGCGGCGTGATTAACAGAGCTGCGAGAGGAGAAGCTCTCTCTCTTCGCGCAGCTCTGACAGCCGACGGAGGCCACAGAGAAGACTGCCGGACAGGGGGGCCCCGCGGGATTCTCCATTCTGCCGCTGCCACAGCGGCAGCAGCAGCCGGTTTCTGTTTTTTTTTTTTAAAACTTAGTTGGGCTGATTGGGGGGGGGGGTGGTACGGACTGTAATTGGGCCCCGCGGGATTCTCCATTCTGCCGCTGCCACGGCGGCAGCGGCAGCCGTAGCCGGTTTATGATTTTTTTAAAACTTTAATGGGATGCAAGATGTTTTTTGCGCGGGGCCCCCTGAAACGCGGGGCCCCCTGAAACGCGGGGCCCTGTGCAAAAAACATTCTTGCTCAATGGACGGGCCGGCCCTGCTCCCCACACAAATGTTATGTATATGCAGGGAGCACTGTCTTCAGAATACACAGGGCTGATATGCACCTGTTGGACATCTGAGTCAGACGTCTAGCGGTGCTATTTGCCAAACGGAATGTCCCCCAGTCTCTAGCAATCATCTCAAGCCATCTCCAGAGGCAGGGGCATTGTGTTTATCTATATTTGGATGATTGACTTCTTTCGGGACCCTCCACAATGGCAATGACCCACACAGTTCAAGATACCATAACCTTCCTTCTTTGTCATAAATAAACAAAAATCTCAGCTGAATCGTCAGCAAAATCTCTGTTTCACTGGGGCATGCATAGACACAAAAGGGCAAAGCCTTCCTTTCCAACGACAGACTCAGACTTCTGCAAAACCTCAGCAGCAGACTGTTTCACCTCCGGGCTATGACTGCTCGCACCCTGTTTCAGTTACTGGCCATATGGCAGCCTCTGTACATGTAGTACCACTTGCAAGACTGTACATACGACCTGTTCAGTGGCACCTTAGAACACACTGGAATCATCACGCACAAGCCCTTTGGATGAAAATTAGATTGTGCACAGATGCAAATCTAGGGGGTATGTTTACTAAAACCCCGTTAGGGTGCGCGCCACGCTAGTGTGCGGATGCCATATAAGGAGTGGGCGTTTCAGTCTGAAAAAGCAAAACCAGGATTAATCATGCGCTAATCTGCGATGCGCTCATGTGCGCCCCGCACATTAGCGCATGAGAAAGTTGCGCGGAAAGCATAGGTGGTGCGCTGAATGGCAAGTATAGGAACAGAGCCACAGTACAATGGTTAAGACACTGACCAATGATGCAGGGATTATGGGTTCAATCCCCCACTGTGCCCAATGAAAAAGGCTGCCTGAGGCATTACCTATTATGGGGAAGATTGCTTTAGGAGGCATTTTATCTTTATTTTAATTATCTCTACTAGCAAACGCACTCTCAAAGCGTGTTAACATAAGGCGCCCCATAAGGCACATTTTAAAGTGCACTGTCCGCCAAGGCACCCTAGAATGTTGCTTATAGGGCGCCTTATAGGGTGCCGTATGAGTTACCGCAAGGTCACAGCACTGTTTTTGATGGCAGCACTGTGCAGTTTAAGGAATGAAAATCATAAGTAGGTGCGCTGACATGCAAGGAGGAGCAGCAGTGGAGCACAATGGTTAAGACACTGACCAATGATGCAGGAATCATGGGTTCAATCCCCTACTGTGCCTAATGAAGAAGGCTGGCTGAGGCATTACCTGTTATACATAATATTGCTGTAGGGGGCATTTTATTTTTATTTTAATTAGTGCTGCCAGCAAACACACCCTCAAAGTATTGTAACATAAGGTGCTGCATAAGGCGCCTCATAGGGTACCCCAGAGGGCACATTTTAAAGTGTATTGTCCGCCACGGCACCCTACAATGTTGCTGAAAGGGCGGCCTATAGGGCGCCATATAGGGTGCCCTATGAGGCACAGCAAGGTCATAGCACTGTGTTTGATGGCAGCACTGTGCATTTAAATGCATGGAAATCTTAAGTAGGTGCGCTGACATGCAAGGAGGAACAGCAGTGTAGCACAATGGTTAAGGCATTGACTGCTGATACAGGGGTCATGAGTTTGCTCCCCAGTGTGCCTAATATGTAAGGCTGGCTGAGGCATCAGCTTTGCAATGTACATATTGTTTCCTGCAGCACTTTATTTGTATTTTATTAATTGCTGCCAGCAAACACGCCCTCACGTGCCGTAATTGAAGGTGCCGCATAAGGCACCCTATAAGGCACTCCATAGGGCACATTATAAAGTGCACTGTCCGCCATGGCACCCTAAAATGTCCCCTATTGGGCACCCTATAAGTTGCTCCACAGGATAACGTATAGTGCACCTTATATGGAGGGTAACCATAAGGTGACCTATAGGGCGACCTATAAAGCGCCCTCTGAGGCACCTTATGGGTACAGTACGATGAGGGTGTTTTTGCTGGCAGCAATAATGTACATTAAAGGTAGATAATGCTTTGGGCAGCCCTATCAAAAAACCCCACTGTGGGTTTGAACACATGATTTCTGGCTTCACAGGCAGTGAAATAACCATTGTGCTATAGCTCTACAGCTGCTAGCAAGCCCCTGGCTGGCTGCAGAGGGAGTGCACGTCACCACACAGACAGTCTGCTGTAGTAACCAGGATAGGGTTAGCACACCCATACCCATGATGCACTGCACATGCAAATCAGCTGTCCACAGATAAACACAAGATGGGGTATGCACCCCCACAGCACCTCGACCTGGTAGGGGGAACTGACCATGTGCACCCCCACAGCACCTCTGCCTGGTAGGGGGTACTGACCGTGTGTTTTACTGGCACAGAGTAGCTACACACCGTCACATTGTGCGGGTACTGTGCTCACCCTGAGGGTGCGGTGAGGCGCCCAGCACCAGGTCCACAGAACCTTCCATGGCAGAAATAGGCCAGGCTGGAGATCCAAAGCAGTGTTAATGTGTGAGATAGGTATTTTTTGCAGGAACACCTTGGATATATCTGTTTGTCTCAGTCAGGTGTAGTCCCCATGGACCCCTAGGAGGATTATGTACCACCACCCTCCTCTTTCTCCAGGGCTGAGGGTGGCAAACAGGGTCTCCCATCAACAGATCCACATTCTACCTCCCTGCAATGGTGGCAGTAGAGGGGACCATCAACCCCATTCCTGCTGGGGAACAGACACCCTACAGAGCAGTCAATGCAGCTCTGTACACCTCCATAACACAATAGCAGACAGCCATTAGGCCTGGATATGCTAAGCTGCAACCCACCACTGTCTGATATTCTCCTGCAGCAAGCCTTCAGCCACTGTACCCTATAAGGCCCTCCATCAAGACACATACCAGCTGCAAACAGTCTGCTAGCTATCCATAGTGCATGTTCCTGGTGGAAATGCAAGCACCCAGAACTGGAATATCAGCATACAACAAGCAAATAAATCAGTGACTGGGCCCCAAAAAGAAACCCATAAATATCACATGACAGAAATGCTATATAGCACTATGGGGGTGCCTAGCAATGCTGTCGTCACTGCACAGTCAGGGTGAGCGTGATCTCCCAGCAGGACATACTGAGGTCAGCCTGTCTGTGTAGGTGGTGGCCGGGCACTAAAATGTTCCAGCCAGTGCCCTATGCCCTGTGCAGATGCATCCTGGCCAGGCCACCCTGTCTGGGCTATACCCATGGTACCTTGCTCCTCATTATGCACATTGGCAGGCCAATACTGGCAAAAGTGCTGACAGTGTGAGCTGTGGAAGGTGTTTGCAGCCACCACACACTGTATAGACCAGGGGTGGGCACCTCCGGTCCTGGAGGGCCGCAGACCAGTCAGGGTTTCGGGATATCCCTAATGAACATGCATGAGATATATATGCATTAGAGATATCCTGCCAACCTGACTGGTTTGTGGCCCTCCAGGGCTGGATTTGGAGACCCCTGCCTTACACCTCTGTCATTTAAGATCGTGAGTGGGCAAGGTACAGATGTCCTAGACATCGAAAGGGTATATAGAATGTGTCACATTCCTCCTCGATTCTCACCACCACCAAAAAGTTGTCTAATAGACAGTTTTTTGGTGGTGGTGAGAAGTGAGGAGGACTATGACAAATTCTATCTAACCTTTTTGATGTCTTGGACATCTGTACCTTGTCCACTCACAATCTTAAATGACAGAGGTGTAAGGCAGGGGTCTCCAGATCCAGCTCTGGAGGGCCACAAACCAGTCAGGTTGGCAGGATATCTCTAATGCATATATATCTCATGCATATTCATTAGAGATATCCCGAAAACCTGACTGGTCAGCGGCCCTCCAGGACCAGGTTTGCCCACCCCTGGTATAGACAGACACACACTCCCACACCTATGCCAGCATTGTGCTACTATAGAGGAGTTTAGCAACCCTGCCCACCACACCAGTCCTGGGCACAGTACAGGCATGGATATGGTACGCAATACTGTTGGGGGTCACTAGACCTGAAGCACACACCACAGACATCAGAAAGATTGTTATGATGGAGCTCAATGAGCAAACTGTGCTTAACGTAGGACTTGCTATCTGACAGTAATCATAGGAAGCGTTTGATACCTGTGTACCATATACCCAGGTGTAGGGTGGCATTGCTAAGGTATGCAAGTGCTAGTACTGGGAGATGCACGCAGGGCCCAATGTCCTGCATCTCCAGGAGGCATTGGCCAATGTGGGTGTGGGTGTGTCTGCCCCTGTTGGCTGCTGCTTTACGGCAGAGGTTCCCAACTCCAGTCCTGGTGTGCAAAACACTGTTCGGGTTTTCATGCTGTCCCTCATGAATATGCATGAGATACATCTGCATACCATGGGGGTGGTGCATATATATGCAGCACAGGCATCTTTATTAGAGGCAGCATGGAACCTGAATGGTGTTTGGCCCTCCAGGACTGCATTTGGGAGACTCTGCTCTAGGTAATGCGCCTGTTTATGGTGTCTGTGCTCGGTAGGGTAAAATATAGGTGTATTAACCATGCGTATGTTCTCTGCAATAAAGGTTTGTCCTTACTATCACGGTTTAGTTGTGTGAAAAATATGTGGACTGGATTGGCAGCAGCCCCAGCTGGGCTTTGAATCTGTGACCTTCTGTTCTTGCACACACTGTCTGTGTGCACTGCACCACCGTGTTGCCACAGATATGCTGCATTCCCTGGGGAGTCCATGACTGTACATCCGACAGGGCCTGTTTGTTGCAGTGCACGGCACCCACCTGGACAGGGCTAGGCCATGGTCTGCTGTTGCCACCAGCTGCTGCCACCTCCACCACCAGTACCGCTCCATCCTTAGATTGGAGACAGCATAAACCCTGAAGGATTTGTGGCCCTCCAGGACTGCATTTGGGGTAATCTGCTCTAGGTAATGTGCATTTTTCTGGTGTCTGTGCTCTGTAGCGTAAAATAGAGGTGTTTGAGCCATGCTTATGTTCTCTGCAATAAAGGTTCGTCTTTACTATCACGATATAGTTGTGGGTAAAATATGGGGACTGGATTGGCAGGAGCCCTAGCTGGGGCTTGAACCTGTGACCTTCTGTCTCCAAACACACTGGTTGTGTGCACTGCACCACCGTGTTGCCACAGAGACAGTGTATTCCCTGATGATACCATGACTTTGTCCGGCAGGGCCTGTCTGTTGCAGTGCATGGCACCCATCTACACAGGGCTAGCCATGGTCTGCTCTGGGCAGCTGCCACTGCCCCCCTCCACCTCCAGTACCCCTGTGCCACCATGCTGACATGCCCTTCTGCTGGTGGTGCTGGTGGTACACAGTCTCAGGCCATCCTGTGTGCAGGTAGGCAGCTGCCTATGGTGCAGGTTCTGGGGTAGGGGTGCCTGCATATCTGTCTTCACCTCCCCCAAACACCGCCTGCCAATGTTACGTGCCCTTGGGGGTACCTGCTGGGTACTATCCCCTGTGACACTGTGATAAACACTCTCGTGCCCATGTTGGGCCCTCATCAATTGCTGTCTGACTGCTGTTCAGTTTCAGCATTCCTAGGTGCCATCTAGGCATCTGCCTAGTCCGCACTGTGCCCCAGCTGCACCACAGCATGTGCCGCCTGCAGCCCTCTGTATCCCCTTTCACAGCATCTTTCCAATTGCCCATTTCGACCTGCCCGCCCTGCTGTTGTGTAAATGTGCATGCCATAGGTAACCTGTCCAATGGAGAGGGAAACCCTGATCAGTGCTATTTCACTGTGGGATCATTCACCTTGTATGGGGACGGAGCGTAGACCCTTCTAAAATTCATATTTATTTTTTGGGGCTTTCTTGGGAGTGTTTTTTGATGTTTACCATTACTATCACTATTGCCCAGCTTGATTATAATTTTATTATATTTTGTTGGGGTCATTTTTAATGTTTATTTGCCCTTTTGTTCCGTGCACATGTATCACACTGCTCACTTTTTGTAGGTTTCCCTGGTTTTGCTGTACATTGCTGACAGAAATGGTTTCTCTTCCCTTTAAATCGGCTCTACCGCGAGGTTTTCACTCGCTGTATTTTTTTACTCGAATTTAAGCCCCGCTGCTGTGCGGGGAGCCTCTCCCCTCCCACTCTCCACCCATTGACCCCGTCTCTCTGCCCCTGGGGAGCCTTCCTCCGCCCTCCGGGAGCCTTTCCACGCCTCTATCGCACATCAGCGTGCCGCGCACATGAGCGGGCACTTTAGTGCGGCGCGCACGTGTGCGGGGCACAAAAATGCATCATTAGCATGTGCTAAGGTACCTTAGTGCATGCTATTGTGCGCCGCGCACTTGTGCGCCGTTTAGTAAACATACCCCTAGAGCTTCTCAACAGTTTACGCTGGTGGACCGTCAAATCACACCTCTCGGTAGGTTGCCTGTTCCTGCCACTTCAACTTCAACTCACCCTAACAACAGACGCGTCCTCCTATGAAAATGTAAAAGGTCAGAGACAAAGGGACTGCTAGTATACAATGCCTTATGGACCAGAATTAATCATTTATACTGAGGATGATAGCAGCGGGGAAGCCAATTTAGATGGATTAGTGGAAGGGTAATGTAATCAAACTGGATGGTGTGAGTGATGATGCAGGCAACAGCATTTTGAATTAATTGTAGGCAATGAATCTGGTATTCAAAAGTACTTATCCATATAGCAACTGCTGCTATATGGTAAGTCTCGTATTTGTGGATTCATATGTGGATATGTGGATTCATACATATAGGTGCTAAATTTATAAGGAGCCACATAAAGATACGTACCATCAATGCATGTAAGTTGTGTACTTTCAATGACTTACGCGCCTGTATGGGTCTTTACATGTGTATTTAGCCAGTTGCTATTTTGTAAGTATGCACGTCAGGCTGATGGTGCATATTTCTGGTATGAGCGAACACAGGGACAGAACACAAAGTTATCCACCTAAGTTATACAATACTATAACTTACACGAGTTCTTTAAAAATCTAGGCATTTGTGCCAGCCATAAGTTGGTGCTGGTGCTCGCACGTAGATTTAACATGCGTTTTCAGCCACTTACACCCCTATTTTATAAAGAAAAGTAGGTGGGTGCCTGTTCTTTTTATAAAATAGCCTTAATATAGGTGCATTTTTGCTGCCTAAATCTAGAAGCTTGGTTATAAAATTATCCTCATTATGCCGATGAAAATATTCTTGATCACTCATGCACTATCTTTATATTGACAGGGTGGATCAAGGACAGAATGAGGACATTTTCCCCAACTAAATAGATAGCAAGAATAGTCATCTATTACAGTATCTGTATAATTAAGCAGTTTAATTTAGGTCAGCTAAAGTACTATCCTAAGTTAAATCACATACTGTAGCTATGCATATATTGTGGCTAAATATTCTCGCTATACAAATAGCGCTACCAGGCGTGAGCACTGTCTACATATATTCAGTGCTTCTCTCCTATCTGAATAATAATGCTGAATAAATGCATTTTTTAAAATGATACAGCTGGCATTTACAAAACTGCTTACTATTGCTGAATACTGAGCTGATTGTTTTTGTTTTTTAATTTTACATAAAATATCATTACAACACAAAATAATGGTATTTTTTTAATGTGTTGTATATTTGTAGGAATGTCAGAGTGATCCATGCTGTGACATTGACTGCACATTGAGGGAAGGTGTACAGTGTATTTCTGGAACATGCTGCACAAAATGTAAGGTAAGACAGAGGTAGGACTCAGTTTTTCATGAGGCTGATTTTTTTTGTGAGAATTTTTCCTAGTACATTAGAATCCTGTTTTAATGAACTCTGCTATGAATTTCATGATCAGAGCTCACTAACAAAAATGCAATGTGTGCCTTTGAGTCAGTCCTGACTCCTGGCAACCCAGAAGCTCCTGGGTTTTCTTGGCAGTGTCACTGGAAGTAGATTACCAGGTCTTTCTTCTGAGGCAATAGAGGGTTAAGTGACTTGCCCAAGGCCACAAGGAGTGCTAGTGGGAATTGAACCTTGGTTACTTGGTTACCAAGCCAGTGTTCTAACCACTAGGCTACTCCTCCACTCAAAGCTCATTAACAGTCTTATAATAATTATTATTTTAAGTAATAATGGGTGTACACAGCTCTGTACAGTGGTGGAAAAGAGAGATAATATCCTCACACATGGGTGACATCATTGATGGAATTCTTGTGCAGGAACCCTTCCCAGCTTCTTCTAGAAGCATTTGGAAAGGTTTCATGGCACATGTGCATGTCATCTCACCTGCCATCACCACACCATTTTGATTCAGTCTCTTTTAGATGCAGTGTCACTGGTCATGTTTTTCAGTTTGTGTTACCTCATCTGAACATTTTTCAAGTTTTGTGAGTTTTTCTCAATTTTGTTAGCATCTGCAGATGCATGCCTTACTCTCTCCTTCTTAGTTCCTTAGTCAAGTTTTTCAGCCATTTTTTTAGGTTTCTTTTCTTTTTTTGCTTATTACTGTCACCGACTGCTTAGGAACTCCAGCAATCCAGCTACATTGTATATGTTTTCATCATCCAGTCATTTTGATTTCACAGCAGCTATTTTTCCAGACGAAATGTTGCAAAAGCTCACAGCAGGTTTAAATAGTGCGCCAGGTGTGGCAGAACCATGCCCCATACAAACATCCACAAACGGTGCCTGAGATGTCTGGGACCTGACCATAAACTACCTTCTTGAATCATTGGCAGCATCCATCTCCATGAGCTCAGAAGCTGCACCGCATGTTGGCAGAGCATTGGTATCATGGGGTTCTCGAGGTCAGCTGGAATTGAGCTCCCATAGGTTATCTCAGTATTCATCATCTACTGATATCACCTAGAAAAAGAGGAAGGATTCATCCTCATCTTCTTCAGCATCCAGAACTAAGGCTGCTGAGCATCGGGCAGAGCATATGCTGCATTGCTGCTGACATCTACTTCCTACTTTATCCCCCTTTGTACCCCTCTATCTTTCCTCCACCCCTTCTCATGAATGCATGTACTCTGTTTCCTATATATATTATTGGAGTTCTTTTCCATTTCTTAACTAATTTTATATTATAAATTGCTCTGCTGCCCCAATGAAGGGCAGTATATCAAGGTTATAATAAAAATAAACAAGTTTATTGGAGCACAATGCTGAGATCACCAAGGGATTGCAGGCTTGAGTCTCAAAGAAGTCTCAATGTGAGGAAACCTCATCCTCCTTAGTAATGGAAGGGCTGTGCTAGCTTTCATGAGACCAAGTTAACTTGCTGATACACTCTGACAGATTCTGGGAACATCAGCTGAAACTGCTGTAGGTCCCTTGCCTTTCGAGATACTGTAGCAGTCATAGAGAAGAGGCTGATAAAGAGTCTCAAGGACAAAATGGTCTTCACCATGCACAAGCTTAAAGCTCTGTCAGCACCGAACATGGTGCATTGAGAAGTTGATCCCATCATTGAGACTCGCTGCCTGCCTGCTGTATTGTCTTAGAGGTGTCAAAGGGCCTTGACACAGATACCTGACTGCCAATATCACAATCCAGCACATCGGGAGAACACTACCTCTCGACGCATCAGAAATCATCGGTGCATTGGCACTCCCAGAGGAGCTTTGGTTTCCCTAAGGGACAAAGAGCTTCCAGGCAGAGACTCAAACGTTATATAAGTATCCCTCTGAGTCAAAGTCAGACTGCTGGGATTCTAAGTATGACTCAAAGTAATCTCTGAGGTTGCCCTAGGATCCCTCTCCACCTCGGGAGAGAAGAAAGTCTCCTCCTGAGGAATTATCCTTCCATAATTTTGTAAGGGAAGTGGCTAAGTTCATAACATTTCCATTAGAGGAGAAGGAGCCTAGGACCAAAGAATTGAATATCCTCCAGTATTTCATTGCCCCTAAGAAAACAGTGACACCAGAGAAAATCAAACAATATTTTTCCCTTATGAGCCAATGGAAGGAACGTGGTAAATGCACTGTATGTGTGATATATGGTATTTCAATACAACATCAAAAGCCTCCTCTATGAGCATTGATGCATGGAGACACTCATGAGGCTTCTGGAGTCCAATGGATTGCAGGATTCAAGGCAGCATGGGTTTACCTGAGGCAGGTCTTATCAAACAAATCTGATTGATTTCTTTGATTGGATGACCAGGGAGATGGACCGAGGGAGAGACCTAGATATGGTGAACTTAGATTTCAGTAAAGCCTTTGACACCTTTCTGCACAGGTGACTTATAAACAAACCGAGCACCCTAGAGATGGACCCTAAACTGACTGACTGGGTTAGAAATTGGTTGAGTGGGAGGCAACAAAAGGTAAAGGTTGTTGTTGTTAAGTGCCATCGAGTCGGAGTCGACTCATGGCGACCCTCTGGCTAGCTATCCTAAATTGTGTTCGGTCTTCAGTCAGGCGGCTTATTGTTGACAGACTGGTACCCGTAGCTGCTGTTATTGTATCGATCCATCTCATTGCTGGCCTTCCTCTTTTGCATTGACCTTCTATCTTGCCAAGCATGATGTATTTCTCTAATGATCTCTCTCTTCGCATGATGTGTCCAAAGTATGAAAGTCAAAGTCTTGTCATCTGAGCTTCTAAAGAAAGCTTAGTTTTGATCTCCTCTAGTGCCAACTGGTTTGTTCTTTGGGCAGTCCATGGTGTACACAGTATTCGCCGCCAGCACCATAGTTCAAAGGCATCAATTTTCTTCCTATCTATCTTTTTCACTGTCCAGCATTCACATCCATATGATGTTATTGAAAATACCATGGCTTGAATAAATCAAATCTTTGTATGGAAAGAGACATCTCTGCTCTTGGGATTCTTATCTAGGTCTTTCATAGCTATTCTGCCAAGAGCAATGCGTTGTCTGATTTCTTGACTGCTTGTTGCTTCTTTATTGATAGTTGATCCAAGTAGGTTAAAGTTGTTCACAATTTCAATTTCTTCTCCTTCAACGATGATCCTGTTGATTATGCCAGTTGTCATGATCTTTGTCTTCTTTACATTAAGGTGCAGGCCCATTTTGAGACTATGTTCTTTGATTGTGAGAAGCACATGTTTCAGATCATCTTCATTTTCAGCCAGTAATGTGGTATCATCAGCATAGCGAAGGTTGTTGATGAGTCTTCCACCAATCTTCACACCTCTGTTGTCTTCATACAATCCTGCTTCTCTGATGATTTGTTCTGCATATAAATTAAACAGGTAGGGGGAAAGTATGCAGCCTTGTCTTACACCTTTGCTTATTTTAAGCCATTCTGTTTCTCCTTTTCCGTTTGAACTGTTGCTTCTTGATCAATGTACAGATTGTGCAAGAGTACGATCAGGTGTTCTGGTATACCCATGCTTCTTAATGTGGCCCAGAGTTTCTCATGGTTTACACAGTCAAAAGCTTTGCTATAGTCGATAAAGCACAAATAGATATCCTTTTGGTATTCTTTAGTCTTTTCAAGGATCCATCTCACATCCACAATGAAGTCTCGTTCCTCGCCCTTTCCTGAACCCTGCTTGCACTTCAGGTAGTTCTTGTTCCAGGTATTGTTGTAGTCTCTTTTGAATAATCTTCAGTAGAATCTTGCTGACATGTGGGATCAGAGCGATTGTGCAATAATTTCCACAGTCATTTGGATCACCTTTCTTCAGTATTGGTATAAACAGAAATCTTTTCCAGTCAGTTGGCCATGATGTTGTCTTCCATATTTCTTGGCAGAGCCTTGTAAGTACGGTAACAGCTGCATCAGATTTCTGTAATACTTCTATGGGAATGCTATCAATGCCTGGTGCTTTGTTCTTTGATAAGGCTTTCAATGCTGCTTCAGCTTCTTCTTTCATCATCAATGGTTCCCGATCATAAGGTACAGGTTGAAATGACTGTTGGTCCACTTGATCTTTATCATATAAAAACTCTGTATATTCTTTCCATCTTTTCTTGATCTTCTCAGCATCATTCAACATAAAACCTTGAGAATCTTGTAACATTCCAATTTGAGGCTGGAACTTTTTCTTTAACTCTCATAGCTTTAAGAAAGCCGATCTTGTTCTTCCTCTAATAGTTTCTGCGTCTATTTCCTTGCATGCATCATTGCTGCACGTTGGAAATCTCTGTTGAGTTCTATGATTGTTTTTCTTTCTCCTCTGGCTTTAGCTTCTCTGCGTTTCTGGGCAATTTTCAGAGTTTCTTCCGTCATCCATTTTGGCCGTTTTTTTCTTTTTCACCTTTTGTAGAGACTTCTCGCTTTCTTCCAACACATCCTTTTTGATGTCATTCCATAACTGTTCTGGAGCTCTGTCATTTGTATCTAAAGCAGCAAATCGATTTTACAGGCAATATTTAAATTCCAGTGGTATATTCTCAAGGTCATATTTTGCTGCATTCATGAGTGGTTTGCTCTTTTTCAACTTTAGCTTGAGTTTGCATACTAGTAGTTGATGATCTGTACCACAGTCAGCTCCAGGTTTTGTCTTTGTTGATGTTATAGAGCTTTTCCATCGTTGACTTCCACAGATGTAGTCAATTTGATTTTTATACAATCCATTGGGTGAAGTCCATGTGTACAGTCGCTGCTTGTGTTGCTGGTAGAAGGTGTTTGAGATGAATAGATCATTGGTGTTGCAGAATTCTATCAGTCTTTCTCCAGCTTCATTTCTTTGCCAAGTCCATATTTTCCAACTACTTTGGGGCATGTTTACTAAAAACCGCTAATTTGCGCGCCGCAAAATAGCGCACTAAAAGCGATACTTAAGAGCGCTTAAATGCCCCGCAATTGTGCGTGTCACCCCCGCACAGGTGCGCGGCACAATAACGGGCCCCGCACAAGTACAGGCCCGCAAATGTCCGATAGAGGCGTGGAACGGCTAACGGCGGGCGGAGGAAGGTTCCTGAGGGGCGGAGAGACGGGTTTAATGGGTGGGGAAGGGGAGGGGAGAGGCTCCCCGCACATTATCGGGGCCGAATCCCAAAGCAAAACTACCGCGAGTGAAACACTCGCGGTAGAGGGCATTTAAAGGGAAGAGAAACCATTTCCGTCAGCAATGTACAGCAAAATCGGGGAAACCTGCAAAACGTGAGCAGTGTGATACATGTGCACAGCACAAAAGTGAAAATAAAAATAGAAAGTGACCACAACAAAAATATCATAAATAATAATGCAGCTGGGGAACAGTTATAGTAATGGGCAAATATAGAAAACACACCCAGGAAAGCTCCAGAAAGAAGAAATGAATATTGGAAGGGTCTACGGAGCGGAGACTCATCCAAAACAAATGTCCTTTTTGGAGCTTTCCTGGGAGTGTTTGCTATGGTTGCCCATTAATATCACTTTTGCCCAGCGTGGTGATATATTGTCCCCCAGTGTCTGTGGTCATTTCTGGGGTTTATGTGCACGTTTGTCACCAGACAGAGTGCATGTGCCCACAGTAGAAATGCGTAGAGCAGGGTTTGTGACTCCATCCTGTCAGGTATACTACCTCCAGGGGCTGCATTGTCTCTGTGGTCATAGTGTGGTGCAGCGGACAGATCCAGTACCTCTATGGACCAGAGGGTCAGAGGTTCAAATCCCAGCTGGGGCACATGCCAGCCCAGCCCCTATATTTTACCCACCACTAAACAAAGATAGCGCAGACACCCCTGTATTGCAGGGAACATAAGCATGGGGAAAACACCCATATTTTACACAACACTGCAAAAACACAACAACAATGGGCATTACCTACAGCCAAATCCCCCAAATGCAGTCCCGTACTGCCACATTGCAATCTGGTCATCTGCTGTTTCTGAGAGAAGCTCATGCCAGCATGTTGGCGGACGAGTACATGTGGTGCAGGGGGCAGTGGCTGCTAGCCACAGAAGACAGAGGCCTAGCCATGTGCAGGCTGGCACAGTCCACTGCAACAGACAGGCCCTGCCGGATCCACAGTCATGGACGTTCCAGGGAAACCAGCCAATCTGTGGCTACACGGTGGTGCAGTGCACACAGACAGTGCATGCAAGAACAGAATATCACAGGTTCAAAGCCCAGCTGGGGCTTCTGCCAATCCTAGCCACATATTTTTCCCACACCTACACAGTGATAGTAAGGACACACCTTTCGTGTCGAGGACATATGCAATGGTAATACGTCTATCTTTTACCCCACTGAGCACAGACACCATGAACAGGGGCAGTACCTAGAGCAGACTCTCCCAAATGCATTCCTGGTGTGCCACACACCAGTCAGGTTCCATGCTGCCACTCATACAAATGCCTGTGCTGTATATCTATGCACCACCCCCATGGCATGTAGATGTAGCTCATGCATATTCATGAGGGACAGCAGGAAAACACGAACAGTGTGATGCAGACCTGGACTGGGGTTGGGAATCTCTGCCGTAAAGCAGCAGCCAACAGGGGCAGACACACCCACACCCACACCCACAGGCCCCATTGGCCAATGTCTCCTGGAGAGGCAGAACAGTGTACCCTGCGTGCATCTCCCAATACTAGCACCTGCATACCTTAGCAATGTCGCCCTACACCTGAGGTATATGGTACACAGCTCTGAGACGTTTGCTAGGAGTACTGGCAGATAGATATCCATACGTTACGCACATACTGCTAGTTGACCCCATCAGAACAATCTGTTAGGTGTTTGCGGGGCGTGCTCCAAGACTGGCCTCTGACGGTGTTTACCACCCTGGGGAGTGACCCCCAGTAGTACTGCGTACCATATCCATGCCTTGCCGTGCCTAGGACAGGTTTGGTGGCCAAGGCTAATTACCTCCTCAATAGTAGCACCATGCTGGCATAGGTGTGGAAGTGTGTGTCTGTGGGTGCTGGCTGCAAGCCCCTTCCACAGCCCACACTGCCAGCACTGTTGCCAGTATTGGCCTGCTAATGTGCATAATGAGTAGCAAGGGACCATGGGTATATCTCAGACAGGGTGGGCTGACCAGGATGCAGCTGCACAGGGTATAGGGCACTGGCAGGGACATGGTAGTGCCCGGCCACCACCTACACAGACAGGGGGATCACTCTCACCCTGAGTGTGCAGTGATGGCAGCATGGCTAGGCACACCCATAGTGCTGTATTGTGTTTCTCTCATGTGATATATATGGGTTTCCTGTTGGGGCTTTTTCACTGACTTATCTGCTTGTGTGTGCTGCCACCCCAGTTGTGGGTGCATGCATTTCCATCAGGACCAACCAGCAGACTGAGCACAGATGGTATGTGTCTTGATGGAGTGCCTTGCAGTGGCTGATGGCTTGCTGCAGGAGAATATCAGATAGTGGTGGGGTGCATCTATGAATATCCAGGCCTAATGTCTGTCTGATATTGTGTTATGGATGTGTGTGTGTAGCTGCTTGGACCCGGGGGGGGGGGGGTCTACTTCCCCAGGAGGACTGGGGTTGATTGTTGACTCTGCTGCCGGGGGGGAGAGGAAAAGGATAGTATGGGGAATCTGTTGGTGGGAGGCCCTGTTTTGTCTGCCGGGGGGGAAGGGTGGTGTGGTGTGTGTGTTCCACTAACTATGGCAGACAGCAATCTCCAAGACAGTTATGCAGTGCCTATCTATTTCACAGGTTATTGCTGCTTTGGAGTTCTGGCATGGCCACATTCAGCCATGCAAGGTGTTGTGCACCTGGTCCTGGGCGCATCATCACACACTCAGGGTGGGCATAGTAACCGCACAATGTGATGGTGTTTAGCTACTCTTTGCCGTTTGTCCACCCACTCAGGACAGCCTACCAGGCCAAGGTGCTGTGTGGGTGCACAAGGACACCTCCCCCTACCAGGCCGGGTAGCTTTAGGGGTACAGTTCCCATCTTGTGTGCATCTGTGGACAGCTGATTTGCATGTGCAGTGCATCATGGGTACGGGTGGCCTAACCCTATCCTGTTTACACAAGCAGACTGTCTGTGATGTGACGTGCAGGCTATCTGCAGCCAGGCAGGAGTTTGCTTACAGCTTTAGAGGTGTAGCCCAATGGTTACACCACTGCCTGTGCAGCCAGAGGTCATGGGTTCATACCCACAGTGGGGTTCTGTGATAGGGGTTTCCAAAGCATTTTTTACATTTACTGTACATATGTTGATGCCTGCAATAACACCCTCAGCGTACTGTACCCATAAGGTGCCTCTGAGGGTGCTTTATTGGGCGCCCTATAGGGCACTTTATGGTTGGCATCCATATAGGGTGCACTATACATTATCCTGTGTCGCAACATACATGCTGCCCTATAGGGGACATTCTAGGGTGCCTTGGCGGACGGTGCACTGTAGCATGTGCCTTATGGTCCGCCTTATGTTAACATGCTGTGAGAGTGTGTTTGCTAGTAGTTATCACAAAATAGAATTAAAAAGCCTCCTAAAGCACTCCACAACATAAAATATACTGCCTCAGCTAGCCTTTTTCAATGGGCATTGTGAGGGATTGAACCCCTGGTCCCTGCACCATTGGTCAGTGTCTTAACCATTGTGCTGTGGCTGTGTTCCTTTGCTTTAGCATCAGCGCGCCGCCTTGTGGCCATCAGTGCGCCGCATCCTGCTGCCCACAATGAACAGTGCGCGGCCTTATGCTGCCCCACAATGAACAGTGCGCCGCCTTATGCCGCCCCAATATGAACAGTGCGCCGCCTTATGCCGCCCCACAATGAACAGTGTGCCGCCTTATGCCGCCCCAAAATGAACAGTGCGCCGCCTTATGCCGCCCCAAAATGAACAGTGTACCGCCTTAAAATTATTTTGCCTCCTGACACACATTTTCACATTCAAGGTGGTGCCTCAGCCAGCCTTTTTGGGCTGCACACACTGGGGGATTGAACCCATGACCCCTGCATCATTGGTTATTGTCTTCACCATTGTGCTATGGCTCTGTTCCTATATGTGCCCAGCTGCGCCCCTCTTAGCCTTCCCACGCGCTAATGTGGGCCCCGCACATTAACGCGACGCGCACACATACGGTCTTTTTTTTTCCTTTTTCGGCCTGAACCGCCCACTCCTTATATGGCACAGGCACACTACCGCGGCCCCGCACGTTAGGAATGTTTAGTAAACATGCCCCTTTGTCTTCTTCTTTGTTGCCAACTTTTACATTCCAGTCACCCATGACTATCAGGATAATCTGCATGTTCCATCAATTTCATCTTGTACTTGTTCATAGAACTCTTCAATTTCATTCTCTTCTGCAGCTGTTGTTGGGGCATATACTTGAATTATAGTTGTGTCGATAGGCATTCCTCGTAGACGAATAAAGATTAAGCGTTCGCTGACTGCATTGTATTTCATTACAGTTCTTGCAAATTTCTTCTTTATTATAAATGCAACATCGTTTCTTCTTTGTCTTTCATTTCCAGCATAGTAGACCATGTGATCATCTGATGCAAAGTGCCCGATGTCAGTCCATTTCAGTTCACTGACGCCCAACAGATCAAGTTGTACACGTTCCATTTCATTCTTGACCACCTCCAACCTCCCTTGGTTCATGCTTCGTATGCTCCATGTTCCAATGTGTAAGACATCTTTACAGCTTCTGACTCTCATTTCATGCGCAGCTACATCAGCAGTCAGATGTCCCGAGGGCTTTGATCCAACCACATCATAAATGCTGGCTTTACTCTGAAAAGTCTTCAGCTCTTCCCTAGTAGCTAGTTGAGTGGCTTCCGACCTGGGGGTCTCATCTTCCAGCACTATAGCACAGTTTGTTTTGTTGTAACTATCCATTGGGTTTTCATGGCAAGATACAGAAGTAGATTGCCGGGCCTTTCTTCTGCGCAGTTTAAGTTTGGTGTTGTTGCCGTTGTCACAGAAATGTGATCCTCCGCCGCCAACACTATCCCATTCTGCTGCTGCCCAGATGGGTGGTTTGTCTTGGTCTGGCACCTCAGCTGAGACCTGTCCCTCTTGAGAGACACTGCCAGTAGTTAAACTACCGATAGTTTAGCTCTCAGCAACACTGATGCACACAAACTCTCACAGCACGACAAGCTGCAAACCAAGTGAGGGAAGGTAAAGGTAAATGGATCTCACTCTGAGGAGAAGAAAGTTACCAGTGGTATGCTGCAGGGATCTTTCCTTGGTCCGATTATTTTTAACATCTTTGTTAGTGATGTTGCGGAAGGGCTGTCGGGTAAGGTTTGGTTCTTTGTGGATGATACCAAAATCTGAAATAGAGTAGACACCCAGGAAGGAGTACTTAACATGAGGAGAGAAGAATGGTCAAGAATTTGACAACTGAGATTTAATGCTGCAAAATGCAGGGTGATGCACTTGGGCTGCTAAAATTCAGGGGCAAAGCACTTCTGTCCACGAAAGAAGAGTGAGACCTGATTTTTCTGATGATCTTAAAGCAGCTAAAGAGGTAGAAAAGGTGACAGCAAAAGCCAGAAGGATGCTTGGGTGCATAGGGAGAGGAATGGCCAGCAGAAAAAAGGAGGTGATAATGCCTCTGTATAAGTCTCTGGTGCGACCTCATTTGGAATATCGTGTGCAATTCTGGAGACTGCACCTTCAAAAGGATATAAACAGGATGGAGTCAGTGCAGAGGGTGTCTACTAAAATGGTTAATGGTCTTCGTTATAAAGCATATGAGGACAGTAAGTCCTCATATGCTTTAATATGTACACTCAAGATCTTTAATATGTACACTTTAGAGGAAAGATGGGATAGAGGAGATATGATAGAGATGTTTAAATACCTCCATGACATAAATACACAAGAGGAGAGCCTCTTTTGATTGAAAGCAAACTGTGCTACAAGGATGAAGGTGAAAGGAGATAGACTCAGGAGTAATATGCAGAAATATTTCTTTATGGAAAAAGTGGTAGATGCGTGGAATAGTCTCCCAGTGGAAGTAGTAGAGACGAGGACAGTATCTGAATTCAAAAAAGCATGGGACAGACACAGAAGATCTCCTAAGGAAAAAAGAGGACTATTGTAGTTGATATGGAAGAGCAGACTAGATAGGCCATGTAGTCATTTTCTGCCATCATGTTTCTATGACTCTGGGCTACAGACTAGGGTCCAGGAGTAGTTTGTTAATGTATCATGCTGTGGAGACAATGAGCTGTATATTGCAAGGCATTTATATGGTTTCCAGAGCTGTAGACTGCTGAATATCCCAGAGTAATGCCACTATACGCTCCAGTGCTAACTGTTTAGCATCAGGGTGTGTTCGGGGGTGTTCTGGGGGCATTACCCAGGGATAACCCGTCAGTGGTGATATTCAGCTGATGCCCGGTTATCCCTCAGTGGTGAATTAGGTGCAGCGAAAGCTGTCCTAACTTTTGCCACCGAAGTTAACCAGACAGAGACTGAATATCGCCACTGCCCAGTTAGCCTCTACACTGTGCGTGGCTATGCGGCAAACCCAGATATTCAATGCCAGTGGCAGGATATGATCCCAGCATTGAATATCCAGGTAAACGTTTCAGTGGCAACCGCTAGGTGCTGTACCCTTACTAGCCACTGCCTATGAATTTTGGGCCAGTCTCTTCAGAGATAAGGTACAAGAAAGTGCTTCTATGATTGAGCAGCATTCTGACACTGTAAGAATTCTGTCTAGGTGTACATCAACCAAATCTCCTCAGCATCTGGGAGGTTTCACAGTGGGGTGTGTGGCAAGGCCAAGCCACAGGGATGGGTTAGAACAGGCTCTCTACAGCAGAGTAAAATGTACCTTTTCCCCCAACTCTCCATTGCTGAGAGGACTTGAAACACAGAGAAACAGCAAGGGGAGAAGCAGGGGTAGTCATTGGGGTCGCTGAGGGTGGGGTAAACTCCCCTAGCCACCGATAATACAGGACCACTTAAAGTCAGAAGGGAGAGGGTATCTGACTCGCTGGGAGGAGTCCAATGAGGAAGCAGGGTAGGATCCTACCGTGCAAGGCTTGCTCAGTAAAATGCTCAGAAAACCCCCAGAAAAAAAATACTTCTGATGTAATAAAAAGAATTATTCCATATCGAAGGCCTTTTTGAACAGGTTGTGTGTGGTGTCCTTGAAATGTACTTTCTGGGATAATATCTCATCATCATTGGCATATTGTTAATAGGAGGAAGATTAAGCCAGTAAATGAAATTTTTGTTGAGTTGAAGTGGAATCATATTGCTAGGCCTGAGGCCAATATTAGTGCAGCGATTGTGCTTGTGAGGGGTCATGGCCTGGGGTCGACTATATGGAAAGCGTTTGATTGATGTGCCATTAGATGTTTTCTTGTAGATATAGGGTTAATAATAGTACAAATACGTATGCCTGGATTATTGCAACTGCTAGCTCTAAGGTTGTAAGTAGGAGAAGAACTAAAGTATTCTCCAGGACCAAGCAGGAAGTCAGTCCTCACATATGGGTGACGTCGGCGTCGACGGAGCCCCCATGCGGAGCATTTCCCCAGCTTTCAAAGAAAGCCTTTGGGAATGCAGGCACGCATGCGTGGTCCCTTTCCCGCCCAAAGGTGCCATCTTGCTCAGTCTTCTTTTTTCCGCGGAGCCCTACAGACGCCTGTCCTTGTCACCCGTAAAAAAAGTTGATTTTTCTGCGTTGGGTCGAGTTTTTTCTTCGGTTCAACGTCGGTTCCTTTCCCGCCTGGACTCGGTACACCAGTGCCGAGCCCGGATCTCTCTTTTCGGTTTTTGTCCTTAGAGACTGCGTTCGTGCCTTTTTTCTTTTCCCTGGCAGCCCAATGCTTTGATCTTGCAGGGGCCCTTTTTCCCCCGATGGCTGCCGGTGGCTTTAAGAAGTGTGATGGGTGCAAGAAACTGATGTCTCTCACCGACACACATGACTGCTACCTCCGGTGCCTAGTTCCAGACCATGATTCTACGGTCTGTAGCCCCTGTGGCAAAATGTCTTCCAAGGCATTACGGAGCCGTCAGAACCAGTGTGAGAGGATCTTCTCCGAATCTGCCTCTGGACGGGTCCGGACTTCATCAGAGGCCTCGACGTCTCGGGAGTCTGACCCTGAGCATCGTCGGGGCTCCTCTGAAAGGGAGTCCCCCTTGAGGGAGCATTGAAGGAAGAAGAAATCCGTGAGGGCGGGATCGGTGGACGCTCTTGGCTCCTCGAGAGCCAGGTCGCATAGCCCCGATCTCCGTCCCGGGTCTTCGGAGTTGGAGAGGCCTGCAAAGCATCCTCGTGTAGAGTCGGAGGCCCCGAGTCACGTGAGTACTGTAGTCCTCGTGGACTCTCCACCGGGGGAGCTGACGTCGGGCCCGATGCCGTCGGGGCCCGAGTCAGAGGCTGCTGGGTCTCCTGAGCTCGGACTCAGGTTGACGGCCCTGGAGAGCAGATTGTCTGCCTTCATGGAACAGCAGCGGGTGCTGATCGCTGGTCTCACCGGTGCATCTGCCCCGACCACCGGGATATCGACGTCCAAGTCGACCCCGGAGGCCGAGCCGATCCTCGAAACCATGCGAACTCGAGTCGATCCTCGGCCGAGGTCACCCTCAGCCTCCCGTTCGGGACCGAGGTCGTCGACGCCGGTCCCCTTGGCGTCGGGGCGGATGGCGTTGGTGCCCGCCCGCTCGGAGCCGCTCGATTCCTCCTCAGAGGAATCGGCATGGGAAACGGAGGAGGAGGAGTCCCCTGACACCTTCCGGACTCGGTGCATCCCTTCGGACTCACCGGGATCCGAGCCTCGGACAAGGTCCCCCCCGGAGGATACCAGGTTCTCGGATTTCGTAAGGGACATGGCCAAAGCACTGGCATTCCCTGTGGACCCCGAGGAGGAACCTCGAGCCGAGGAGCTCAAGGCTCTGGAGTATGACTCTCCTCCCAAAGAGGCCTTTACTGTACCGGTTCCTCCGATGCTTTAGCGGTTTCTCTTCCGCATATGGGAGGCGCTGGCCTCGATGCCGGTTCTAAGCAATCTGGTCGATTCCATCTATCGAGTCCACAAGAGCCCCGGGTTTCAAAAGGCACAGCTACTGCACCACTCCATGGTTGTGGAATCAGCAATGCATCACCTGAAGAGTCAGAAGATGCACTCCTCGGTGCCTCCCGGCAGGGAAGCCCAGAACCTGGATGCCCTCAGTAGAAAGTGCTTCCAGGGCTCTGTGCTTGCTTGCCGTATCCAGACCTACCAGCTGTACATGGGCATGTACCTTTGAGACCTGGCAAAGGAGATTTCCGGGTTCTCTGCTGGTCTGTCCAAGGAACTTTTGCAGAGGTTCAAGGCCTTGTCTTCTGGTATTCAAGAGTGCTCGAAGTTTATATCTCGAGCAGCCTACGATGGATTTGAGGCTTCGGCCTGGGTAGCAGGGGCCGTCATCTGTGCATGCCGCCAGGCCTGGCTACAATCCTTGGACCTCAAGTCATGGGTACAGGACAAGTTGGTCGATGTCCCTTGCCGGGGTGAAAACCTCTTTGGAAAGCCCATGGCCGAAAAGGCTGCAGAACTCGAGACCGAGACTCTTACCCAGACAAGGCTGTCCAGGAAAACCTCTGCCCCTTCTCAGAAGAAGAAGGTCTCGGGGAAAAAGGCCTTTTACCCGAAGAAGACCGCTGCCTACAAAACCTACCCTCACTACCAGGCCTCTGCAGCTCCCCAACAGGGCCAGCAGGCCAAGGGGCAGGGTCATGGGCCCTGTAGGCAGAAGGCTCCCAAGCCTCCTACTCCGGCTCCTGCTCAGCAGGGAGGAGTTTTTTGACTATGCCGGCATAGCCTCTCCTTCTCTCCAGGGCACAGAAGGTCGGCTGACCCTGTACGCAGACAGGTGGCCAGCCATCATAGGGGATACGTGGGTGTTAAATATCATCCAGAAGGGCTATCTGCTCCACTTCACCCAGCTACCCCCTCCTATTTTCCAGGGGAGCCTCCAAGACCCCCTCTGCACAGAAACTTACTCCTTCAGGAGTTGAAAGGTCTGCTACAGGACCAGGCGGTGGAACCGGTGCCCCACCACCTGGAAGGACAAGGCTTCTACTCAAGGTACTTCCTGGTACCAAAAAGAACAGGGGGCCTCAGACCCATACTGGACCTGAGAAATCTGAACAAGTTTCTGGAGAGGGAAAAGTTCAATATGCTTACCCTTGGAATCTTACTGCCCTACCTCCAGCAGGGAGATTGGCTATGCTCCTTAGACCTGAAGGATGCTTATACTCACATCCTCATCCATCCCAGTCACAGACAATTCCTCAGATTTGTGGTGGGAGGAAAAAACTTCCAGTATAGAGTGCTTCCTTTTGGCCTCACCTCCGCCCCCAGGGTTTTTACAAAATGCCTGGCGGTGGTTGTGGCCTACCTCAGGAACCAGGAGATCTTTGTTTTCCCTTACCTGGACGACTGGCTTATCAGGGGCCATTCTCCACAAGAGGGCAGGCAAACTACCTTCAGAACCATATCCCTGCTTCAGCACCTGGGGTTCGTTATAAACTTCCCCAAGTCCACTTTAGTCCCCTCACAGGATGGGGAGTTCATAGGGGCAAAATTGGATACCATCCATGCAAAGGCCTATTTGCCTGTGGAAAGAGCTCACAGGCTGATAAAGTTGGCCGGCCAGTCGGATGAGCTCTCTGGTCTCGGCCAGACACTTCCTCCGGCTCTTAGGTCATATGGCTTCCACAGTGCATGTCACCCCACATGCCCGGCTGCACATGAGGCCGGCTCAGTGGTGCCTCAGGGCACAGTGGCTACAGGCCACAGGGAAATTGTCAGAAAGGATAAAGGTGTCCAAACTCTTGGTGGACTCCTTACGCTGGTGGAGGCATCTCCCAAATCTGGTCAGGGGTGTTCCTTTTCAGGCCTCCCCACACACTCAGGTACTGACAACCGATGCTTCCCTGTAGGGCTGGGGGGCACACTGCCAGGGAGCATGCACCCAAGGCCTGTGGTCTCCGTGGGAGGCTGCCCAGCAGATCAACCTGTTGGAATTGAGAGCCATTCGACTAGCCTTGCGGACTTTCTCTCAGATCCTGTCTCACCAGTATGTCCTAGTTCAGACGGACAACCAGGTGGCTATGTTCTACATCAACAAGCAGGGCGGCACAGGATCCAGACTCCTGTGACTGGAAGCACAAACTCTCTGCTCCTGGGCTATCAATCAGGGCATGACCCTCAGAGTGGTATACCTCCCAGGCCAGGAAAACTACCTGGCGGACAGGCTAAGCAGACTCCTGCAGCCTCACGAGTGGCAGTTGGATCCTATGGTAGTTCAACAGATCTTTCTGAAGTGGGGACTTCCAACCATGGATCTTTTTGCCAGTCCGCTGAACAGGCAACTACCCAGGTTCTGTTCCAGGCAACCGCATCCCTTGAGAACAGCTCCAGATGCATTCCTGATCCCCTGGTCAGAGGGCCTGCTGTATGCATTTCCTCCCACACCTCTGGTGGCCCGGACTCTATTCAAAATCCAGCAGGACCGAGCCACGGTGATCCTGATAGCCTCCAGGTGGCCCAGGCAGCCGTGGTTCCCTCTTCTTTTGCAGTTGGCAGTGGATACTCCACTTCCTCTGGGGCTGCAACCCGACCTTCTGACTCAGGATCAGGGGTCCCTCTTGCATCCCAACCTCATATCCCTCAATTTGATGGCCTGGCTGCTAAAAGGGTAGTCCTTGCTCCCTTGCTCCTATCAAAGGAGGTTGAAGAGGTGGTGTTGACCTCCAGGAAGCATTCCACTAGGAAGGCCTATGCTCTGAAGTGGCGTAGGTTTTCTACTTGGTGTTCTCAACAGCAGGAGGACCCCTTCTCCTGCTTGGTCCAGGTGGTGCTACAATACCTGCTCCACTTTCCAACCTAGGACTTCAGTCCAACTATGTCCTGGTTCACCTCAGTACCCTCTCAGCTCACCATTCGCCGGTGGAGGGACAATCTCTCTCAGACCAACCTCTGGTGTCTCGCTTTCTCAGAGGCCTGCTTCTGCTGAAGCCTCCTATTCGTCCACCGGCCACTGAGTGGGATCTCAATGTGGTCTTACAGCAACTGACTCACCCACCTTTTGAGCCGATGGCAAACTTCCATTTACGTTTCCTCTCCTGGAAGGTGTTGTTCCTTGTGGCACTCACCTCGGCTAGGCAGGTGAGTGAGCTTCAGGCCCTGGTCTCAGATAGGCTGTATACCAGGTTCTATAGGAACAGGGTAGTCTTGCGGACTCATCCTAAGTTCCTTCCAAATGTAGTGTCCTCCTTCCACCTCAGCCAGGAGGTGGTACTTCTGATGTTCTTTCCCAGGCCGCACGCCAGTAGGGCCGTAACTGTCTTGCATAACCTGGATTGTAGAAGGGCGCTTTCCTTTTATCTAGAACGTATGCAGGGGCATAGAAGGGCTTCTCAGCTCTTCATTTCCTTTGACCCTAATAAATTGGGGTTGCCTGTCACTAAGCGTACGTTGTCCATCTGGGTGGCAGACTGTATCGCCTTGGGCGTACAGGGCAGCTGGCCTCTCCCTGGAGGGTCGAGTCATGGCCCACCGGGTCAGGGCAAAGGCCGCATCAGTAGCTCACTTATGTTCTGTTCCGTTGGCAGACATCTGCCGGGCCGCTACTTGGTCTTCAAGCCAGACTTTTGCGGACCACTACTGCCTCGAGAGAGAGTCCCGTAGGGACAGTGCTTTTGGGCAAGCGGTACTCCGTAATCTCTTTGAGGTTTAGGCAACTCCTACCCTCCGGCCCTGGTGTTGGGCTACTGTTCAGGTGTGGTCTTGGAGAAGATTCTCTCACTGTTGCTGAGGCTCTAGAGGGAGCTCTATTTTTCAGCCTGGGTTCCTGGTAGTCCAGAGCTAGGGAGTCACCCATATGTGAGGACTGACTTCCTGCTTGGTCCTGGAGAAAGAGTAGTTACTCACCTGTAACAGATGTTATCCAGGAGCAGCAGGAATCAGTCCTCACAACCCTCCCTCCTCCCCTTGGAGTTGTAGTTGTATATAGTTCATTTTCTTTTTTGTGCTGTCTTTTACCTATGTCATCAGACTGAGCAAGATGGCACCTTTGGGCGGGAAGGGGACCGCGCATGCATGCCTGTATTCCCAAAGGCTTTCTTGTAAAGCTGGGGAAATGCTCCACATGGGGGCTCCATCGACACCGACGTCACCCATATGTGAGGACTGATTCCTGCTGCTCCTGGAGAACACCTGTTACAGGTGAGTAACTACTCTGTAAGAAATTAAATGGTTGGCATTATTGGTATTAAGAGTAGTGATGCTGTTGAGATTACTTGAATGAGTAAGTGGCCGGCGGTTAGGTTGGCGGTAAGTCATATGCCTAGGGCCAGTGGACGAATAAATAGGCTGATTGTTTCGATTAAAATTAGAGGTGCGATCAGGAGTGTAGGAGTTCCCTCAAGGAAGGAGGTGGCCCAGGGATGTGGTTATTTGGTGTTGTATAACTAGGAGGACGATAGCTAGTCATATTGGGACTGCTAGGGCTATGTTTATTGATAATTGAGTGGTCGGGGTTAACCTGTATGGTAGGAGGCCCAGTAGGTTTGTGAGAATAAGGAGGACTATCAAGGAGGTTAATAAGAGTGCTCATTTTTGGCCTTTTATGTTCATAGTGGATATTAATTGTTTTGTGAAGTTAAGTAGGAATCAGGATTGAAGGGTTGTTAAGTGATTTATTGTTCCTTTTTGGGTTGGCTTGTAATTAAAACTCATGGTAGAGTTGTTGATAATAAAATTAGTGGAATATATAGGAGTGTTGGGCTTATAAATTGATCAAAAAATGTTAATGTCATGGTCAGTTTCATGGGGATAGTGTTTTAGTTTGAGTTTCTGTTAAAATGTTATTTATTGGTTGGTGTTTTATTGTTTTTAGGACAAGAATGGTTGTGAGAATTATTCAGGAAAGTAGGAAAATTGGAAATCAAGGGGATAGGTTTAATTGTGGAATATCACTAAGGGTGATTGGTGGTCACCGGTGCTAGCTTAAAAGGCTAGTGCTATCCATGTTAGCTTCTTAATGAGAGTTCTACTAGTGTAGTTCAGGTTAGGAATTCAAAGTATGGTACAGATTCCACAATGATAGGTATAAAGCTATGGTTTGCCCCACAAATTTCAGAGCATTGTCCGTAATAGATGCCCGGTCGTGAGGCTATAAGTGTAGTTTGGTTTAAGCGTCCTGGAATAGCATCTGTTTTTACGCCAAGAGAGGGGACAGCTCATGAGTAAAGAACATCTTCTGCTGAGACTATTACTTGGACTGGTAGCTCTATTGGAATTATTATACGACTATCTACTTCTAGTAGTCGGAATTCCCCAGGTGTAAGGTAGTCGGAGAGGGTTATGCATGAATTAAATGATAATATATTGAAATCAGTAAATTTATATGTTCAGTATCATTGATGGCCAATTGCTTTTACTGTAATGTATGGGCTGCTAATTTTGTCTATGAGATACAGGATTCATAGTGAAGACAGGGTGATTACGATTATAATAATTGCTGGCAGGACTGTTCAAATTATTTCCACTTCTTGAGCGTCTATTGTGTTAGTATTGGTAAGTTTTGTTGTTATTATGATTGTAATTGTATAGTGGACTAGAGTACTAATTAGAAATATTTATTTATTTATTTAGTATACTGCTACTTCCAGTGATCAGCAGTGGTTTTGATTACAGATTGGAAATTGTCAAATCATGACAGGAAATTTTTGAGGTATAAACACATTGATTAGACAGTAAAGCACAGCACACAGAGAACTATTTTTACAGGGAACATGGGCTATGGAGGGTTAAGTGGCTTGCCCAAGACTACAAGGAGCACCTGTGGGACTAGAAACCCCAGTCCTTCTGGCCCAAGGTTGCTGTCCTCTAGTGGGATTTGAACCCCTGACCTTCTGGCCCAAAGTACCTTGCCCCAACCACTAGGCCACTCCTCCACTCCACAATTGAGTGTGATCATGAAAATTAAGTAGTTCTTCTATAACTGGTGATGCTGCGTCTTGGAATCCTAGTTGTGATGGTTGTGCCATAAAGATGTACGTGGGTTAACTCATGATTTTATCTTGACAAAATAATGTAAATACTTTACTAACATCTTATGAAAAAGGAAGCATAGTGGTTGTGTGATTGGCTTGAAACTAATTAAATGTGGGTTTGATTCCTACCCTTTTTGTACTTGTACAAATGCTGGTTCTTCATGTTCATATGTGTAATAAGGTGGAGGGCATCCATGTAGTCACTCTACATTTGTTATTGCTAATTCTGTAGATAGGATTTCTTGTTTAGCTGATAATGCTTCTCAGATAATAAACATTATTATAATAACAGCGACTAGGGATATTAAGGATCCAACGGATAAGATAGAATTTCATAGTGTGTATGCATCAGGGTAGTCTGAATACCATCGTGGTATTCCTGCAAGACCTAAAAAATGTTGTGGGAAGAAGGTTATGTTTACTCCAACAAATATTACCCCAAAATGGATTTTTGTTCGTGTGTTGTGTAGAGTGTAACCAGAGAATAGTGGGAATCAGTGAATAAAACCCACCATAATTGCAAATACTGCACCTATAGATAAGATATAGTGGAAGTGGGCTACTAAGTAGTATGTGTCATGAAGTACAATGTCTAGAGACGAGTTGGCTAGTACGATGCCTGTTAATCCCCCAACAGTAAATAGAAAGATAGTAAGAGGAGACAAGGCGATAGCAGAGAGACTGAATGAATTCTTTGCTTCGGTCTTTACTGAGGAAGATGTAGGGATGCTACCCAAGACTGAAGTGGTATTTAAAGGTGATACTGCAGAGGAATTGAGAGAAATATCGCTACACCGGGAAGATGTATTACAACTATTTGATAAACTGAATAGTAGCAAATCACTTGGACCGAACGGTATACATCCAAGAGTGTTGAAAGAACTGAAATATGAGATTGCAGACCTGCTATTAGTAATCTGTGAACTTTCATTAAAATCATCTGTAATACCTGAAGATTGGAGGGTCGCCAATGTAACGCCAATTTTTAAAAAGGTTTCCAGGGGTGATCTGAGAAATTACAGACCGGTGAGCCTGACGTCCGTACCAGGGAAAATGGTAGAAACCATCATAAAGAACAAAATTACACAGCATGTATATAGTCATGGCCTAATGGGAGACAGCCAACATGGCTTTAGACAAGGAAGATCTTGTCTTACTAATCTGATGTTTTTTTGAAGGTGTGAATAAACAGGTAGACAATGGTGAGTCGGTTGATATAGTGTTTCTGTACTTTCAGAAAGCCTTTGACAAAATCCCTCATCAGAGACATTTGGCAAAACTAAAGAGTCATGAGATAGGAGGCAGTGTACTATTGTGGATCAGGAACTGGTTAAAAGATAGAAAGCAGAGGGTAGGGCTAAATGGCCAATTTTTGCAATGGAGAAAGGTGAATAGTGGTGTACCCCAGGGATCTGTGCTGCGTCCGCTATTTTTTGACATATTTATAAATGACCTGGAAAAGGGAATAACTAGTGAAGTTATCAAATATGCAGATGACACAAAACTGTTTAAAGTTCTTAAAACCCAAGAGGACTGTGGAAAACTGCAGGAGGATCTGGATGAATTGGAAGACTGGGCATCCAAATGGCAGATGAAATCTAATGTGGACAAGTGCAAAGTTATGCACCTAGTAAAGAACAACTCACACTATGGTTACACAATGCAAGGTTCCACATTGGGAACCACCACCCAGGAAAAAGAATTAGGAGTCATCGTGGATAACATGTTAAAACCCTCCGTCCACTGTGCAGCGGCGGCCAAGAAAGCAAATAAAATGCTAGGTATCATAAGGAAAGGAATGGAAAATAAAAGAAAGGATATTATAATGCCTCTGTATCGTTCCATGGTACAATCGCATCTTGAATATTGTGTGCAATTCTGGTCGCCGTATCTTAAAAAGGATATAGCATTATTAGAAAAGGTACAGAGAAGAGCCACCAAAATGGTAGAGGGGATGGAAGACTATTCCTGTGAAGAGAGGCTACAAAGGTTAGGGCTCTTCAACCTGGAAAAGAGACGGCTGAAGGGAGATATGATAGAGGTCTATAAATTAATGAATGGAGTGGAACTGGTAAACGTAGATCGATTGTTTATGCTATCAGAATATAGAAAGACTAGGGGACATGTAATGAAGCTACAGGGTAAACTATTTAAGACAAATAAGAGAAAATATTTTTTCACTCAGCGTGGAGGAAATGTCCATAAACCATTATTAAAAAGGGACCCAGGATATCAATGCTTGACCCAATTCAAGCATTGTGGAACCTGTGTATTTTGGGGATATTGCTAGGTACATATGACCTAGATTGGCCACTGTTGAAAACAGGATCCTGGACTTGATGGACCTTGGTCTGACCCAGTATGGCATATCTTATGTTCTTAAAACCTAATGATCAGAGCATAGCTGCGTCTCATTTGATTGCTCCTCCATAGAGGGTTGTTAATCAGCTAAATACTTTTACTCCAGTAAGGATAGCAATAATTATTGTTGCTGATGTGAAATATGCTCGAGTATCAACATTTATACCAACTGTAAATATATGGTGGGCTCATACAATAAATCCGAGAAGTCCAATGGACATTATAGCTCATACTATACCCATATAACCAAATGGTTCTTTTTTACTAGAGTAGTATGTTACAATGTGTAAAATCATACCAAATCCAGGAAGAATTAAAATGTAGACTTTAGGATGGCCAAAGAATCAAAATAGGTGTTGGTAAAGAATTGGGTCTCCGCCACCAACCGGATCGAAGAAGGTAGTATTTAAGTTACGGTCTGTAAGGAGTATCGTGATACCAGCTGCTAGCACTGGCAGAGAGAGTAATAGTAACACTGCTGTTACTAAAACTGATCAGACAAATAATGGAGTTTGATATTGTGATATATCATTATGTGGTAATAAAATTAATTGCCCCAAGGATTGATGATACTCCTGCTGAGTGGAGTGAGAGGATAGTAAGGTCAACTGATGCGCCTGCGTGGGCTAAGTTGCCAGCTAGTGGAGGATAGACTGTTTATCCTGTGCCAGCTCCTGCTTCTACTCCAGATGAGTTTAATAAAAGGAGAAATGATGGGGGTTATAATTAGAAACTCATGTTGTTTATTCGAGGAAATGCTATATCTGGGGCACCAATTATTAAAGGTGCTCATCAATCTCCAAATCCGCCAATTATAATTGGTATGACTATAAAGAAAATTATAACGAATGCATGGGCAGTTACAGTAACATTGTAGATTTGATCGTTTCCTAGAAGAGCCCCAGGTTGGCTTAATTCTGCGCGAATAAGTAAGCTAAGTGCAATTCCTACTATTCCTGTTCAGGCACCGAAGATTAAATTGAGAGTGCCGATATCTTTATGGTTTGTTGAAAAAAATCAGCGAGTTATTGCCACAGGTAGAATGGCTGAGTAAGCGGCGGCTTGTAGTTCCGACGACAGAGGATAAAGCCCTCTTTTTACCAGCCTTGTGGTGTATTTCACATAAGACTGCAAATCTTAAAAAACAGAATAAACTCTGTCCGGGCTTTCTTCCGCCTTTCCCCCGGTGGCGGGAGAAAATAGATTGAAGCTCTCTGCGTTGAGCGTTTAGCTGTTAATTAAAAGGTCATGGGATAAAAGCCCATCAATCTAGAAGTCTTTAGCTTAAATAAAGTGTCTGGGTTGCATTCAGAAGATGTTGGATAGAGTCTTGCAGGTCTTAATCTGAAACTAGGAGGGTTTAACTCCTACCTTGGGCTTTGAAGGCCCTTGGTCTGTGTATCCTAAGTTTCTATAGTGACAGTAGGCTTGGTGTAACAGGTAGAAGTAAAATTGTTATAATGGTTATTAATGAGTAGATCGCTGATGTTTGGTTGGATTTATGTCATCAGGTGATTGTAGTATTTGATATATTTGGGGAATTTGTTAGGGTTATTGTATAGGTTAATCGTAGGTAAAAAAATATAGGCCGAGTAGTGATGATATGGCCGAGATTGTTGCTGTAATTGTCGTGTGTTGTTTAGTCAGCTCTCGGCCCTTTGCTGTTACAAATTCTGGAGGTAATTCTTTTCTGTTCTTTCGAATTGTCCCCAAAAGTGTCATTTGTTTTTCTAGAAATTTCCGTGACAGGGATAAACTGCAGAAGAAATTGTCAACAGTAACATTTCTGCCAGATCGTGTCAATACTTCAGTGAGTTGAAGCACAGCCCTTTCACCCTGATTCAGTTCCCTGTTTTGTCCGAGTTCCCTTCCTGTATATACTTGAAGATGCAGAACATATGACGTTGCACTGTCACACAACATCCATAGCTTTATACCATATTTCCCAGGAGTGCTGGGAATATATTGTCTGAATGGAACACGGCCACAAAATGTAAGCAGCTGCTCATCCACGGTAACATTTCACCAGGAACAAAGGCGTTACTTAGAGTTGCTTCGCAGGTATCAAAAATGTGTCTGATTGGAGCAAGCTTATCCACGCCTCATTGTTCACGTCTGTTGGTTGCATCATCAAATATGAGAGCACAAGAAATTTGCTGAAAACGGTTACGGGCCATATTTTTGCCGAAAACAGAACAACCATCTTCAAGGTTCCACAACTGAACTATGGATTCATTTCGTGACTTGTACACGCCTGAGAGGATCAGAAGTCCAAGAAAACATTGAAATTCTCCATCTGTCAAATCTTTCCAGGTGTCGTCATAAATGTGTCTTTCTTGTTTGCTCATCCACATCATGATTTCAATCAATAACTTCTTCCTCATTAACAAGTGGAATGCTGCGAGAGGGCCATCAACATTTCATACAGCATACCTTGTAGGACCTTGTTCTATGGGCATGACATTAGCTCTGGCGTATCTTCCAGCAACTTGCTTTATAGGTTTCCTGTTCCATGATGTGGCATCCTTAGATACATAGGCTTCAATGGCAACATTTGTGCTTATAGTGGATGACCTCTTAGCTCATCTACGACCACAACTAAGATTCCTCACAGATGATACTGACACCGAGGACTCCTGCCTTCTTCCCCGTCCAGCACAGCCTCGAACTTTGCCTCGACCTGTAACTTAGAAACATAGAAACATCATGACAGAAAAAGACCACATGGTCTATCTAGTCTGTCCTTCCATATCAACAACTACAACAGTCCACTTTTTACCTTTAGAGATCTTCTGTGTTGGTCCCATGCTTTTTTGAATTCAGTTACTGTCCTCATCTCTACCACCTCCACTGGGAGACTATTCCATGGATCCACTACTCTTTCCGTAAAGAAATATTTCCGCATATCACTCCTGAATCTATCTCCCTTCACCCTCATCCCATGTCCCCTCATAGCAGAACTTGCTTTCAATTGAAAGAGGCTCTCTCCCTGAACATTTATGCCATGGAGGTATTTAAACATCTCAATCATATCACCTCTATCCCGCCTTTCCTCTAAGGTGTACATATTAAAATCCTTAAGTCTGTCCTCATATGCTTTATAATGAAGCCCACTAATCATTTTAGTAGCCACCCTCTGCACCGACTCCATCCTGTTCACATCCTTTTGAAGGTGCGGTCTCCAGAATTGCACACCATACTCCAAATGAGGTCGCACCAAAGACTTATACAGAGGCATTATCACCTCCTTTTTTCTGCTAGCCATTCCTCTCCATATGCACCCAAGCATCCTTCTAGCTTTTGCCGTCGCCTTTTCTACCTGTTTAGTCTTGTCATCTGAGCTTCTAAAGAAAGCTTAGGTTTGATCTTCTCTAGTACCGACTAGTTTGTTCTTCGGGTAGTCCATTGTATACACAGTATTCGCCGCCAGCACCATAATTCAAAAGCATCAATTTTCTTCCTGTCTGTCTTTTTCACTGTCCAGCTTTCACATCCATATGATGTTATTGAAAATACCATGGCTTGAACAAGTCAAATCTTTGTATGGAGAGAGACATCTCTGCTCTTGAGAATCTTATCTAGGTCTTTCATAGCCATTCTGCCAAGAGCAATGCGTCATCTGATTTCTTGACTGCTTGTTGCTTCTTTATTGATAGTTGATCCAAGTAGGTTAAAGTTGTTCACAATTTTAATTTCTTCTCCTTCAACGATGAACCTGTTGATTATGCCATTTGTCTTGATCTTTGTCTTCATTACATTAAGGTGTAGGCCCATTTTGAGACTATGTTCTTTGATTGTGAGAAGCAAATGTTTCAGATCATCTTCTCTTTCAGCCAGTAATGTAGTATCATCAGCATAGCGAAGGTTGTTGATGAGTCTTCCACCAATCTTCACACCTCTGTTGTCTTCATACAATCCTGCTTCTCTGATGATTTGTTCTGCATATAAATTAAACAGGTAGGGGGAAAGTATGCAGCCTTGTCTTACACCTTTGCTTATTTTAAACCATTCTGTTTCTCCTTGTTCCGTTCGAACTGTTGCTTCTTGATCAATGTACAGATTGCGAAAGAGAACGATCAGGTTTTCTGGTATACCCATTCTTCTTAATTTGGCCCAGAGTTTCTCATGGTTTACACAGTCAAAAGCCTTGCTATAGTTGATAAAGCACAAATAGATATCCTTTTGGTATTCTTTAGTCTTTTGAAGGATCCATCTCACATCCGCAATGATGTCTCTCGTTCCTCCCCCTTTCCTGAACCCTGCTTGCACTTCAGGTAGTTCTTGTTCCAGGTATGGTTGTAGTCTCTTTTGAATAATCTTCAGTAGAATCTTGCTAGCATGTGGGATCAGAGCGATTGTGCGATAATTTCCACAGTCAGTTGGATCACCTTTCTTTAGTATTGGTATAAACACAGATCTTTTCCAGTCAGTTGGCCATGATGTTGTCTTCCATATTTCTTGGCAGAGCCTTGTAAGTATGGTAACAGCTGCATCACCAGGTGATAAAGATATTTCACATCTGGGGAACCCCAGACATAGACCTCTTTGCAAGTCCACTGAATGCCAAATGTCCCCGGTTCTGTTCCAGAATTCCGGCTCACAATTGCCAGGCAAGGGACGCCTTCCTCCTTCACTTGGGTCAGGACTTCCTCTATGCCTTCCCACCCATTCCCCTCATTCCCAAAACACTCTTCAAGCTTCAGAAAGACAGAGGTAGTATGATCCTCACAGCGCCATGGTGGCCACGACAAACGTGGTATCCCCTGCTTCTACATCTCTCTCAAGTTGCACCTCTGGAGTTAGGGTGTGCTCCAGACCTTCTCTCCCAAGAGAACGGGTTGCTATGGCACCCGAATCCCCAATCCCTGCATCTCAGGGCCTGGTTGCTTAAAGCCTAGACCTGCAGGATCTTAACCTTTCCCAACAGGTAAAGGATATCCTTCAGGCTTCTAGAAAACCTTCCACAAGACGCTCTTACGCCTTTAAGTGGAAACGTTTTACTATATGGTGTTCTCAAAAGGGCTTAAACCCCCTTGTGATACCTTTGGAATCGGTCCTAGAGTACCTACTTCATTTATCAAATTCTGGGTTAAAGACCAATTCAGTAAGAGTCCATCTTAGTGTAATTGCAGCTTCCTATAAGCCTCTAAATGGACAGCCAATTTCCTCTCATCCACTCATAGCAAGATTTATGAGAGGTCTTCTCTTAACAAAGCCTCCCATCAGGCCACCACCAGTGGCATGGGATTTAAATCTAGTTCTCGGACAGCTCATGAATCCGACCTTTGAACCTTTAGCCACAACAACCCTAAAGTTTTTATCCTGGAAGGTCATCTTCCTAATTGCAATCACATCCGCATGTCGCTTTAGTGAATTGCAAGCTTTAGTGGCTTACCCCCCGTATATAAGATTTCACCATGATAAAGTTGTTCTCAGAACTCATCCACATTTTATGCCAAAGGTGATTTTGCCTTTTCATCTAAATCAATCGATTTACCTTCCTGTATTCTTTCCTAGACCTCATGCCTCTAATGCAGAAAGGAACCTTCATACTTTGGACTGCTTTGATTCTAGTCATTTGGGACTTCCAGCCTCCAAAAGAACTCTAAATGGATTGCACAATGCATATCCTTTACTTATGAGAGTAAGGGTCTTCCTCTTCAAGGCCATGTCACAGCACATAATGTGAGGGCCATGGCAGCCTCTATGGCAAACCTTCACTCTGTGTCTATCGATGACATCTGCCGAGCAGCCACGGACTTCGGTGCACACCTTCACAGCCCACTACTGCCTAGCTAAAGCCTCCCGTCGGGATGCCTTCTTTGGCCAGGCTGTTCTTCAAGATCTCTTTAAGACTTAATTCAACTCCTACCCACCAACCCTGGTAGGATGCCAGAGATCCATGGGAGGAAGCATGGCCCACCTCACTATAGGTGGCAGCTTCCTGGGGCCATCTCCCTGGCATCTTCAGTTAGGGAGTCCCCATATTTGAAGACTACATTCCTGCTTGTTCCTGGAGATAGCGTAGTTACTCACCTGTAACAGGTGATCTCCGAGAACAGCAGGAATTTAGTCTTCAAAACCCACCCACCTCCCCTAGGAGTTGTCTCTCTATCTCTCTGTCTCTTTCCTCTCTCCCTCTATCCTTTCACTCAGCTACAAACTTAACTGAAGAGGGACAGTTGGAAAGGCGGGAAGGCAGTGTGCATGTGCTGAGGGATTCTCCCAAAAGCGTTCCTATTGGACGCTGGGGAGCGTTCCCGCGCAGGCTCCGTCGGTACCAACGATACCCATATGTGAAGACTAAATTTCTGCTGTTCCCGGAGATCACCTGTTACAGGTGAGTAACTACGCTTTTCATGCTTGGCTGGATCACATACCATGCTGAACTTTTATTTCCTAATAAGGCTTGGAACATCTTGATATGTTTACAGCTTACACATTCACATGTGTATTTCATCCTGTGTCTCTCATTATAATGTGCCACACACATGGCATGGTGCATTTAAGGATCTGCTTATCTATATTCTCTCACATGGCTTACATTATGTATTGCATGTACATTCTCTGATCTGTTCACTTCATGGACATAGGGGAATACAGTGACACCCCAAAGCTATTTTATTTTGCTGAGTCTGCACCTGTATGGGACATGGTTTTTACTGTGCTAGCACATGTGGTTATCACAACTGGCTCCATCTCAAAACTGTAGATCATAGCCCAGATGACGGAAGGCATTTATAGAGGTGACAGCTATAGTTACCTGTGTACATGACTTCTGGGTAGTTTTGGCACATCACCTACTCAGGTGCTGGCCCTCTGAGATGCTATGTGCCTCCTGAACACACCCATATGCTGTGTGAGTGGCATCATCATGTGTTAGGGTGATTGTATGGCAACACATGATCAGATAAACATGGTGGCAGGTAGGTACGCTTTTCTGGGCAACACACATATCCATCTGTGCATGATCCCTTAGCACTGATTCTTCTGAGCTAACTTTCTGGCATAGGGTCTCTGTGGTGTGGCAGATAATTTTTTCATACCTGGCTAGATCCTGCTCACTTTCATTTGTGTGTATGGACCCTGGTTTTCAATAAACAGGCCACATATGACCACATCATTCACATCGAGGTTAGACAGATGACAGTCAATCAATGCACCAACACATCGCTGTGCGCCACCCAGATGAATATCTGTGAACCATGTATTTTTGCACATGGCATTCATATATGCTCACCCATTCACAACAACTATGTTGAAACATCAGCCATCTGCCATATGTCTCATGAAAGTTCCGGGGATGATGCAGGACACATCATTGCATACCCTCCAACTCACTCACCACACTGACATCCCTAGGGCAACAGTGTCCTCACTGGCTTCTGTGGAGATATATAATACACTAATATGTGGAAGCACAGTTTTCCAAATGTGCTATGCATGCCATGGCTCAGATCTCTGTGAGATAGCACATATGTATAAAGGTGCACACCTCTAATCTTCAGATGTGTGCACAATGTGTCAGTTCACACAGTCACAGCCATTGCTGAGGTATACCATTTCTCTTTCAAGTGGTAATCTCTTAGAGATAGCTTTGAGGTTCATATATATCTGGACACATCATACCCCAACATGGCTTGATTACTGCTGTCTGACCTGTGGCTCACTGAGACATCCCATGCTTAATAACAAATGTTATCAGTTAAGTAACAGTGCCTGAGGCATGGGTGACATGTGTACAGTATGCTCATATTTAGCTGAGCCTAGCATTTCTTTCACATGGGCCATAGCTCCTGTGACACATGTGCGATTGTCAGCAGCAGCCCTTTTGCAGATGGCCACTGCATATGTATATACATTTACTGTGCCCAATACAATAAACCTTTAGGTACTATCCCAGATATCATGGAGGGATATGCGAAGCATCATCTACATGCTTGCTTAACAACATGACTGTACACATTAGTTATTCCAGCTGCCTCATTTTGTGTTGCTTTTGCACATAGCTACTCAGTGCATGCTACACATACAGACCCTGTATAGCCACTCTTCATTGGGCAACACTGCAAGAGATGCAATAGTGGTACAACAGGTGTACTTTGTGTGCACATGCACAGTATGTAGCCTTACAGACTCAACAATCATTCCATGGCATAATCTTCATGAGGTCCACAGCAAGCGAATTCATGGCTGATGCAGCATGGCCCCATAATGTCCAAGGAAATTGCATCTGGTTCTGTCTCCATGTCTGTGCAGCACCATTATGATGCTCTTATCCAGGTCAACTAACACCATTCTTAGTGCCATGCTGCCAGAGCCACAATATGTTGGCCCATAGACAGCGTTCAGCTGCATGTCGGCTCCTGCATTTCTTCCTGCCTTGTTTTCAATTCATCCACATGTATTTCCCCCCAGGCAGGATGACTAGGTCCAACTTAATAAGTTAACACCCCATCTGACTAGCCCATTAGGGACATAGTTGACCTATGACATATTTAGCACTGGCTATCCAGGTTGACGAGCAACAAACAGCCCCCACTTGCACCTTCTGGTACACACACCATCCCTAACACATCTGTGGCTCTACATACACCTCCACTGTTGTTGCAGGATATACATGTGCTGGATTGTCATGGTTAACATGACAGGCAGTAATGCCATATAGTGTGTGACATACATAATGAGTGTTGGTGACTCATAACTGGCAACATGATGCCTACACACTTGCTCTGAACATTCTGGCCTGCGGACCATGGACTGCAATGAGGGCCATGCAGTGTAATGCACATAATGCAACTCCTACTTGGCATCTGTCATGGGGATGAGCCTTGAACATAGCACTGGATGTACATGGGACCTGTTGGTAACAGACCTTGTGTCTTTCCCATCTCTGCACTACACACCAGCTCATCAACTGCTGACATGGGAAGATACCTAAATGTTCACACATTGCAGGCAGGCACATGCAGCTGCATTGTTTGCTAATTTCCCACAGTTACACATTGCAGGAGCCTAGCATCAGGGCTTCTGCACTGTCCTTGTAACAGCACCACCCAGTGGGAGGTACATCTGTTGGTATGCAACATGCGACTACTCACCTGCATGCAGTGCAAGACAACCTGCTGCATCTGTATGTTCGTGCCAATATGTGCAGAATACACATATCAATCAATGTCCGGTGAGATTGAGTTGGAACCTGCTGATTCATTACAGGCAGATACTTACTTACATACAAACATTTCTTTTATTAGTAGGTCTTCCCATATCAGGTGGTATGCAAGGTTAGCATAATGGTTGTGACACTGTGTTTGTATACCCTGGAGAGCTAGTTCAGTTCCCGCTGGTGGTTTTTATTTTCATTTTGTTCTTGGCTGGTGCAAGGACTATCCAAATGGGGTGCAGGTTCAGCACAGCTCCAGGCACCTTTGTATCTATTCTGTGTGAGCTATGCATGCCATTTTCAATCCATCCTATGCGACAGGCAGGGTGTGCGGCCTGAGCTGTGAATCACTGGAAATTGTTTGTCTTTGACCACTGCTGATGCATGACCCATCAGTTGACAGGTCTGGGGGACTGGTGGCTGCCAGTGGGGCTGGTGGGGGTCTCCATCACATATATACTGGACATGCAGCCACATCCTACATGGGTGAGGTGGATATTTACTCCTGTTTGTACTTTGCAGAAAGATACATATTTGGCACTGGCTATCCAGGATGACGGGCAATAAACAGCCACCACTTGTACCTTCTGATACACACACCATCCCTACTGCATCTGGGGCTCTACATACACCTTCACTGTTATTGCAGGGTATGCACGTGCTAGATTCTCATGGTTAAGATGACAGGAGGGAATGTTATATAGGGCGTGACATACATAATGAGTGTTGATGACTCATAACTTGCAACATACTGTCTACACACATGCTCTGAACATTCTGCAATGAGGGACATGCAACACAATGCACATAATGCAGCTCCTACTTTGCATCTGTCCTGGGGATGAGCTTTGGACAGAGCATTGGATGTACATGGGACCTGTTGGTAAGAGACGTTTGCCTTTCTCATCTCTGCACTACACATTGGTCCATCAACTGCTGACATGGGGAGATGCCTACATGTTCACACATTGCAGACAGGCACGTGCTGCTGTATTGTTTGCTGATTTCCCACAGTTATACATTGCAGGGGCCTAGCATCAGGGCTTCTGCACTGTCCTTGTACACAGCACCGCCCAGTGGGAGGTACACCTGTTGGTATGCAACATGCGACTGACTTAATTGCATGCAGTGCAAGACAACCTGCTGCATCTACTTTGCAGACGGATACATACGTTCCCTTTGTGGGTAATCCCTGCCATGCCAAATGCCTTGTAGGTTTAGCGTAGCAGTTGTGGCACTGTCTTTGGGCACCCCAGAGAACTGGTTTAATTCTTGATGGTTGTTTTTCTGTTCATTTTGTTGTTGGCTGGTGCAAGGACCATCCAAAAAGGGTGCAGATTCAGTACTGGCCCAGGCACCTTTGCATCTATTCTGTGTGAGCTACTTTATGCATGCCCTTTTCAATCCATCCTGTCAGACAGGCAGTCACATTCTGACTACAATATCAGATGGACAGGGATCATCTGGTCTACAAACTACCACCTGTCTGTCCATCCCTCACCTTCTGATTGACTTCCATTGATGCTGCGTCATCCAGCACCTTCTCCCTCAGGGCCCTTTCACCTTGGCCACATTGACCCTCAGGGCACTTTCACCTCAGGTGCCTTTGATTGCAGCACCTTATACCCTTCGGGCACCTTCATGTGTGTTACCTTGATGTGTGACATGCCATTACTGTGCAGTTCATGGTCAGGGCACGCTGTTCCATTTCTGGAAATGGTCAGGGTGCCCTATTCCTTGCGGTAAATGGTCAGGGCACCCTGTTCCATGTGGTAATTGGTCAGGGTGCCCATTTTCCATGTTGTACATGGTCAGGGCACCCTGTTCCATGTGGTAATTGGTCAGGGAGTCCTGTTCTGTGCAGTACATGGCCAATGGCTCCCTTTTTGCTGGCCCACCCACACCCGCTCATAGTCTTATACGGCATCGGTAACATTACTGTTGACCTTACCGTCGTTTAGTAAATATATCCCAAAGTCTCTTCACAGAAGGAAGGTTGAGATGGAGATGGAGCTAGGAGATCTGGAAGTACAGGAGAGTGAGATAGCCAAAGTCTGGTCAAAAAGTTAGCTGAAGAGAAAGAGGAAAAGGAGGAGAAAGATCCAGAGGTGAAGGAATTAAAGTTTGAGTCCCTTATTTTTGTGGAAAAAGATGAGTATGCTGGGTTCCTAGCAAGGGAGAGATTACCCAGCTCAAATTTAATCTCTAAAGTTAAGATGCTAAATCAAATGCCTGTATAAAGACACAGGGGCATGTTTACTAAAACCCCGCTAATGTGCGGGCCGCGCTAGTGTGCGGGTGCCATATAAGGAGTGGGCGTTTCTTCCTGAAAAAGAAAAAACGTGATTTAAATATGCACTAAGGTGCGCGGCGCCCATGTGCGCCCTGCACATTAGCGCATGAGAAAGCTGCGCGGGAGGCATAAGTGGCGCGCTGATGTATAAGCAGAAGAGCAGAGCCACAGCACAATGGTTAAGACACTAACCAACAGTGCAAGGATCAGGGGTTCAATCCCCCACAGTGCCCAATGAAGACAACTGGCTGAGGCATTACTTTAGGAGCCAGTTTAATATTGGGCAGCATAAGGCGGCAAGCTGATGTGCATAAGGTGGTGCGCTATTGCTTTAGGAGGCATTTTAATATTGGGCAGCATAAGGCGGCGCGCTGATGTGCAAGCACAGGAACAAAACCACAGCACAATGGTTAAGAGACTGACCAATAGTGCAGGGATCAGGGATCCAATCCTCCACAGTGCCTAATGAACAAGGCTGGCTGAAGCATTACATATTATGGGGAAGATTGCTTTAGGAGGCATTTTATTTTTATTTTAATTATCACTACTAGCAAACACACTCTCAAAGCGTGTTAACATAAGGCGCCTCATAAGGCACATTTTAAAGTGCACTGTCCACCAAGGCACCCTAGAATGTTGCTTATAGGGCGCTTTATAGGGTGCCGTATGAGGTACCGCAAGGTCAGAGTACTGTTTTTGATGGCAGCACTGTGCAGTTTAAGGAATGAAAAGCATAAGTAGGTGCGCTGACATGCAAGGAGAAGCAGCAGTGGAACACAATGGTTAAGGCACTGACTGCTGATACAGGGGTCATGTGTTTGCTCCCCAGTGTGCCTAATACGTAAGGCTGGCTGAGGCATCAGCTTTGCAATGCACGTTTTGTTTCCTGCAGCACTTTATTTTTATTTTATTAATTGCTGCCAGCAAACACACCCTCACATGCTGTAATTGAAGGTGCCATATAAGGCACCCTATAAGGCACTCAATAGGGCACATTATAAAGTGCACTGTCCGCCACGGCACCCTAAAATGTCCCCTATAGGGCACCCTATAAGTTGCGTCACAGGATAATGTATAGTGCACCTTATATGGATGGGAACCATAAGGTGCCCTATAGAGCGCCCTCAGAGGCACCTTATGGGTACAGTACGCTGAGGGTGTTTTTGCTGGCAGCACTAATGTACATTAAAAAGAGAAAATGCTTTGGGCAACCCTAACAAATAACCCCACTGTGGGTTTGAACCCATGACCGCTAGCTTCACAAGCAGTGAAGTAACCATTGGGCTACAGCTCTATAGCTGCTAGCAAACCCCTGGCTGGCTGCAGAGAGCCTGCACGTCACCACACAGACAGTCTGCTGTGGTCACCAGGATAGGGTTAGCCCACCCATACCCATGATGCACTGCACATGCAAATCAGCTGTACACAGATAAACACAAGATGGGGTATGCACCCCAACAGCACCTCGGCCTGGTAGGGGGAACTGACCATGTGCACCCCACAGCACCTCAGCCTGGGTACTGACCATGTGTTTTACTGGCACAGAGTAGCTACACACCGTCACATTGTGCGGGTACTGTGCTCACCCTGAGGTTGCGGTGAGGCGCCCAGCACCAGGTCCACAGCACCTTCCATGACTGAAAGGGGCCATGCTGGAAGTCCAAAGCAGTGTTAATGTGTAGGATAGGTAGTTTCTGCAGAAACACTTTGGATGTCTCAGTCAGGTGTATCCCCTATGGACCCCCAGGAGGATCATGCACCACCCCCCTCCCCCCCCCCCCCAGGGCTGAGGGTGGCAAACAGGGTCTCCCATCAAAAAATCCACATTATACCTTCCTGCAATGGTAGCAGTAGAGGGGACCAGCAATACCTGATCCTGCAGGAGAACAGACACCCTACAGGGCAGTCAATGCAGCTCTGTACACATACATAACACAATAGCAGACAGACATTAGGCCTGGATATGCTAAGCTGCACCCCACCACTATCTGATATTCTCCGGCAGCAAGCCTTCAGCCACTGCACCCTGCAAGCCACTCCATAAAGACACATACCAACTGCAAACAGTCTGCTAGCTAGTCCATAGTGCATGTTCCTGGCAGAAATACATGCACCCAGAACTGGGATGTCAGCATACACAACAAGCAGATAAGTCAGTGACTGGGCCCCAAAAAGAAACCCATAAATATCACATGAGAGAAAAACCATATAGCACTATGGGGGTGCCTAGCCATGCTGTCGTCACTGTACAGTCAGGATGAGAGTTATCTCCCAGCAGGACATACTGAGGTCACCCTGTCTGTGTAGGTGGTGGCTGGGCACTAAAATGTCCCAGTCAGTGCCCTATGCCCTGTGCAGATGCACCCTGGCCAGGCCACCCTGTCCGGGCTATACCCATGGTACCTTGCTCCTCATTATGCACATTGGCAGGCCAATACTGGCAACAATGCTGGCAGTGTGGGCTGTGGAGGGTGTTTGCAGCCACCACACACTGGATAGACAGACACACACTCCGACACCTATGCCAGCATTGTGCTACTATAGAGGAGTTCAGCAGCACTGCCCACCACACCAGTCCTGAGCACAGTACAGGCATGGATATGGTACGTAATACTGTTGGAAGTCACTCCCCAGGGTGGTAAACACTGTCAGAGACCAGACCTGAAGCACACACCGCAGACATCAGAATGATTGTTATGATGGAGCTCAATCAGCAAACTGTGCCTAACGTAGGAATTTCTATCTGCCAGTACTCATAGCAAACGTTTGAGAGCTGTGTACCGTATACCCAGGTGTAGGGTGGCATTGCTAAGGTATGCAAGTGCTAGTATTGGGAGATGCACGCAGGGCCCAATGTCCTGCCTCTCCAGGAGGTATTGGCCAATGGGGCCTGTGGGTGTGGGTGTGGGTGTGTCTGCCCCTGTTGGCTGCTGCTTTACGGCAGAGGTTCCCAACTCCAGTCCTGGTGTGCCAAACACTGTTCGGGTTTTCATGCTGTCCCTCATGAATATGCATGAGCTACATCTGCATACTATGGGGGTGGTGCATAGATATGCAGCACAGGCATCTTTATTAGAGGCAGCATGGAACCTGAATGGTGTGTGGCCTTCCAGGACTGCATTTGGGAGACTCTGCTCTTGGTAATGCGCCTGTTTATGGTGTCTGTGCTCGGTGGGGTAAAATATAGGCGTATTAACCATGCGTATGTTCTCAGCAATAAAGGTTTGTCCTTACTATCACGGTTTAGTTGTGGGAAAAATATATGGACTGGATTGCCAGTAGCCCCAGCTGGGCTTTGCACCTGTGACCTTCTGTTCTTGCACACACTGTTTGTGTGCACTGCAGCACCGTGTTGCCACAGATAGGCTGCATTCCCTGGGGACTCCATGACTGTACATCTGACAGAGCCTGTCTGTTGCAGTGGACTGTGCCAGACTGCACAGGGCTAGGCCACTGTCTGCTGTGGCTAGCAGCCACTGCCCCCTCCACCACCTGTACCCTTCCGCCAACATGCTGACATGTCCTCATCTTGGTAAAAGCATATGACCTGATTGAGTTGTGGCACTCCAGGACTGCATTTGGGGGACTCGGCTGTAGGTAATGCCCATTGTTATGGTGTGTGTGCGGTGTAGGGTAAAATATAGGTGTTTGAACCATGCTTATGTTCTGTGCAATAAAGGAGTGTCTTTACTATCTCCGTTTAGTGGTGGGTAAAATATGGGGATGGGGTTGGCAGGAGCCCCAGCTGGGATTTGAACCTGTGATCCACTGGTCCTACAGGCACTGGCTGTGTCTGCTGCACCACACTGTGGCCACAGAGACAGTGCAGTCCCTGGAGATAGGAAATCTGGCTGAATGAATCAGAATCCCTGCTTTGCACAATTTTACTGTGGGCTCATTCACCTTGTATGGAGACAAAAGGGCAAATAAACCTCAAAAATGACCTCGAAAAAAGGGGAAAAAAACATAACCAAGCTGGCCAATAGTGATATCAATGGGCAACATTAAAAAACACTCCCAGGAAAGCTCCAAGCAAAAGAAATGATTTTTGGAAGGGTCTACGGAGCGTAGACCCTTCCAAAAATCATTTCTTTTTTTTGGAGCTTTCCTGGGAGTGTTTTTTAATGTTGCCCATTGATATCACTATTGGCCAGCTGGATTACAATTTTTTTGAATTTTGTTGTGGTCATTTTCAAGTTTTATTTGCTATTTTGTTCTGTGCACATGTATCACACTGCTCACGTTTTGTAGGTTTCCCTGGTTTTGCTGTACATTGCTGACAGAAATGGTTTCTCTTCCCTTTAAATCTGCTCTAACGCGAGGTTTTCACTCGCGGTATATTTTAGCTAGAATTTCAGCCCCGCTCCTATGTGGGGAGCCTCTCCCCTCCCAGTCTCCACCCATTGACCCCGTCCCTCCGCCCCTCGGGAGCCTTCCTCCGCCCTCGGAATGCCTTTCCACGCCTCTATCGCACTTCAGCGCGCCGCGCACTTGTGCGGGCCCGTTAGTGCAGCGCGCATGTGTGCAGGGCACAAAAATGCACTATTAGCATGCGCTAAGGTACCTTAGCGCACGCTCAAGTGCGCCCCGCACAATTGCGCGGTTTAGTAAACATACCCCACAATATATTGACATCACGGAAATAAACTGAATACAGTATTGTGCCTCCAAAATTATTACTGAAAGAAATCTACCAACAAAAATGCAGGTCCAGAAGAAAAAGTGACTAACACTGCATGTGGAGGTATCCCAGATAGACAAGTATCTAAAAGGACTGAGATCATTAAAGATATTGAGGAAAGCGAGGAAGTGACATCATCGACAAAGATGGCAGCCTAAAGTTTGGGCTCCCTGCGGCAGTGTAATAATTAGAGCATCCAAAGCGGTGCCTAGACACCCTGGGGCTGCTCAGTTAGAGGGAAGGCTCCTCTCATTAATAGTAGTATGTCGGTGCAGAAGAAATTGGAGCGCTTTTGCTCTTCTTATACTAACAAGGAAGGCTTGGAGCAGCGGTGGGAGGGCTCTGAAGCAGGATGGAGTGCAGAGTCGGAGGAGGAGATAGAGAGAGCTGATGATCAATGTACAAGGGGCGATCTTTGGCAATGGTTTTGCGAGCTGCGGAAGGACTTCAGTGTGGTGCTGAATGAACTGCTGGAGGGGTTGAGAGAAATGCGAGGTGAAATCAAGACTATTGGCAATCGCCTCAAAACAGTCGAGCTCTGGCAGGAACAGCACGAAAAGGCCTCCCACACGCACATGGCACGCATTCAGCAGCTGTAAATGGAGCAAGCTCAGCTATGCGATAAAGTGGAAGATCTGGAAAATAGATTGTGACGGAGTAATCTTCGGTTTCGAGATATCCCCAATACAGATAAATATAAAGAGGCTAGAGTTGTAATACAAAGCATAGGTAAGGCCTTGTGGTCTGGGGAGGGTGAGGATGCTCAAGAAGAGAAATTTGATATTGAAAGAGCTCACCGGGCATTGGACCCATTGGTGGGGCAGAAGTCATGGGACATTGTGGTTTGTATGAGTTCCTACACAGTCAGGGAACAAGTCCTATGTTTAGCATGGAAAAAAGGACCTTTTACTTGGGACTCACATACTATGGAGATATTTCAAGATTTAGCGTCAATCACACTGCAACACCGCCATGCAATGGGGGGAGTTACCCAGTACCTGCGGAATGAACAGATCCGTTACCGTTGGTTATTTCTGTTTGCACTGCAATTTGAGCTTAATGGACAGGCGAAGCGTGTGCGGACTGAGAAAGAGGTGTGGGCTTGTTTGAAGGAGGAAGTAGTGGCAAATTTACCTACCAACATTTCTGCAAGCACTATGGAGAGTACTACATCTCTTCCCCGTAGTGGGAGCGAGCCACCTCCAAGGGTCAGCGTTTATGGAGAAAGGGACACGCCCAGGGACAATCTGCCACATCAGAGAATGGAGAACTGAGGAACCGGGGAGAGTGACTGTGTGCAGGACTTTTTTTTTTTATTTCTCTTGTCTACATTAGATTGGTAATAAGTGGTTGTATGTGGCTGGAAGGAGGGAGAGGGGGGAATGATGCTGTACAGTGCAGATGAAAGGCTGGATGTGTGCATGGATGATATGAAGGCGTTTGAATGGATGAAGGACGAAGGGGGAAGGGGAAGTAAAGGGGGAGGTTGGGTGTATTGAGATGGGGGGGGGGTCTGGCGCCACAACTGGGCACTGCAGTAGAGGCACTTCCTTTGGAGATATGGCAGAGGAGTACTCTGCAGGAGAGGAGTGGGAGGGGAGAAGAGTGGGAGGGGGATGTGGGGGGGGGGGGTAGTAGAAGTACTCAGCAGGATACGAGCGGAAAATGGATTTATCACTTAAGTAGATATGCCAAGTTTTAAACTTGGGTCACTCATCATTAAGGGCCTCAATACCCCACAAAAACATAAACTGCTATATAATGACTTGTGCCGGGGAGGATGGCATATAGCTTTTGTCTAGGAAACCCATCTAATAAAAAGGGATGAGCACCTGATCTATCCGCGGGCCTATCCTCATTTCTTTTTTGTGGGCTCAGAGACAGGAAAAAAGAAGGGAGGATTGGCCATGCTCATTCGAGGGGATGCTTTGTTTCAACTGGGTGGAGTAGAAAAGAAAAAGGATGGGAGGGCCATATTAGTGTGGGGAACTTTGGGGGGAGAAGAAATTACTCTGCTAAATACTGTATATATGGCCCCAGCAAGAATGGTTGACAATTTTGGGAAGACCTGGGCAGTTGGATGGAAGTAAGGGTTTGAAGCCAGCTTATTGCAGCTGGTGACTGTAATGTGGTCATGGATGTGAGGATGGACCAGTCTCGGTACCTGACAGTGGGGGGAGTCCTAGCCCCCAGCGACCAAGAGCTGATTAACTGGGTGAAGAGTTGGGAGTTGGTGGATCTGTGGCACTTATCAAATCCTTTAGCTAGGGATTATACATTCTATTCTGTGCCTCATGACAGTTACAGCTGCATTGATTATCTTTTTACCACCCACCATTGGGAGGAGAGGTTGCTGGGGACGAAGATTGAAACCATTACTTGGTCAGACCACACGCCAGTATGTGCCGAACTTGGGGATGGCCCTGAGGAGGAGGGTAGATCTTTTTGGTGCCTTAATAAGCTCTTGATTCAGCAAGCAGAGGTTGTTAAAGTGCCAGACGAAACAATTAATGATACTTAATGATACTGGGGAAGTAGGGATTGGTACTTTGTGGGATGGATTAAAAGCCGTGGTATGAGGTAGGTTATTCAGCTGGTAGCCTGCCAGAAAAAGGAGAGGGCAGAGTGCACTAAAATATTACAGTACTGGTTAGAGGATCTAGAGAAGCTACACAAGAAGACGGGAGATCAGCGAGTGCATGCCCAGTTTGTGGCGGTGTGCACAGAATTAAATGAGCAACAGATTTCAATGAGTCTCTTTCCAGCTACAAAAAACACACCAACTTTACTATGAATTTGATAAAAAAATTGGGGAAATTATTGGTGCATAAGTTACCTGCTAGGGAGCGAGCCTTTCAGGTAACTAATTTAAAAGCAACAGATGACCGGATACTTTTTAAGAATTTAGAGATCCGGGAGAACTTTGCGCAATTTTACCAGTTGTTATATCAACGTGAGGGGGAGGTTTCTACAAACCGGATATTTAGTTATTTGTTGGGGGTGGAAGCCCTGTCAACCCTAGGGGAGGATGCGAAAGCAGGATTGGAGTGGGCTATCAGGGCAGAGAAGTTGGGAATGGCAATCAAGGGCTTACAACTGGGCAAGGCCTCTGGTCTAGATGGGTTCACAGGGTTGTTTTATAAGAAACTTGCTCCAGTCTTAGTACCAGTCCTCCTGAGGGTCTTTAATGGAGCACTGCAGAAGGGCGGGCTTCCACAGACCTTTAGGGATGCGGTCATCTCTGTGATACCTAAGCCGGGGAGAGACCCTGCGCTATGTGCCTCTTATAGGCCTATATGCTTGATTAACACGGATGCTAAGCTATTGGTGAAGATCCTGGCCAATTGACTGGCTAGGCTGCTTCCGGACCTTATTAGGTCGGATCAGACTGGCTTTGTACAAGGGCGCCAGGTGGGTGATAATATTCTCAGGGTCCTCCAGTTGATTTGGCGAGCTCAAAGAGACCGGAGGGCAGCCTTTTTGTTAGCAATTGATGCTGAAAAAGCATTCAAACGCGTGCATTGGGACTTTCTATTTGCTGTACTCGAGAGGGTTGGCATAGGGCCTAAGTTTGTGGCATGGGTGATGCACTATATACTGCCCTGAGGGCCATGGTGTAGGCTAATGGGGGCTATTTAACATTTTTTGATTTGCAAATAGGTACAAGGCAGGGGTGCCCTTTGTCGCCCTTGCTTTTCTCCTTAGTGACGAAACCCTTAGCGTGTATGATTAGGGCTAACACCAACATTAAGGGGATCCCGATAGAGCGGGATCACCATAAGATTGCACTATTTGCAGATGATCTTCTTTTTACACTGATGCAACCAATGCTCTACCTGCCCCACTTGATGCGGGAACTTGCTCAATTCGGGGCCTTATCGGGCCTCCAGATCAATTGGGATAAAATGGAGGCACTGAATGTTTCATTAGAGCAGGAGGTAGAGAGACAGATAAAGCTTAAGCTTCCCTTCAAGTGGGCATATGACTCTGCTTTATTTGGGGGTTCACATCACGCGCTCACCTGATAAATTATATCAGGTCAATTACCCGGCCTTACTGCGGAAAGTGGAGAGAGATCTGAGTCGGTGGCAGCTCAGTGACCTTTTTGTTTGGGAAGGACAGTGACAGTTAAAATGAACATGCTCCTTAGGATACTATATCTTTCTCGGGTGTTGCCGGTCAAGGTGCCCTCCTCTGTGCTCCCGCGGCTACAAAGGAGGGTTCTGGACTTCATATGGCACAAACGCCCACCACGGGTGGCAAGACGAGTTCTCTACCTTCCACCCTGTAGAGGAGGTTTGGGGGTCCCAGACTTCAATCTTTACTACCTTGTTTCACAGGTGTGCCAAGTCATGGACTGGAGGGAGGAGATCGACAAGTAGTTCTGGGGGATAGAGTAATCCTGTGCAGGCGATGTGAAATTGGCTCACTTGCCGTGGATATTGTGTGGGAAAAGGATATGGGGGTTGAGTGACTGGAGAAAGAGTGGGAACAGGTGTGCTTGGGAAATGGCCAACAAGCGCTGTCTCTTTCAATTCGGGAAAATTCTTATAAAATTATGATGCAATGGTACTATACTCCTGTAAGATTACATGCTATGTTCCCTTTAGCTTCTGAGTTCTGTTGGAGACTCTGTGGGGCAAAAGGTTTACTGCATCATATTTGGTGGGAGTGTCCAGGGATAATTTCTTTGTGGGAGAACATACGAACAGTTATTAAACAAATTTTTGCTGTGGACCCTGGGTGGGATTCGGGCTTTTATCTTTGGGGTAAATGGGCTCTACCTATTAGGGTGTGCATACAGGCAGCCAGAGGAGAGATTGCTTGGAACTGGAGAAATGTAAACGCTCCCACACTAGAGGCGTGGAAAACACGGCTCTGCAGAGTTGTTTTGATGGAGAGATTGACAGCGGTTCAACGCCAGAGGACTGACCAGTTTATTAATCAATGGCAGCTTCTTTGGGATTTTTTGCACAAGTGACCTGCTGAGGGGAGGGGGGGAGGGGGAAGGGGACAGGGGGGTATATTCTGGAAAAATTTGATGAACATTGAGCTTTTTTTCTTGCATGGATATTGCTCTGATTTGTTTGACTATGTTCAATGTCAAAAAAAGTTAAAATTAAAAAAAAAAAGATATTGAGGAAAATTTGAAATATCGAACTGAAACATGCTGCATTAACAGAAGAAGACTTTGAATTCATATGTTCAAACAATAAATTGAAAGCGACAGCTAAAGCACAAAAACTGTGAAGATGCGAAGAGAATAGGAAAGAGAAATATGAAAATAAACTATTTAGAGCGAATCCAAAACAGTTCTACATGGAAATGGGAAAGAGGATTAGTATGGTAATTAAAAATCACCAACCACAGCTAAAACATAAACCTTCCAGAGAAAACTTACAAAGACCCTATAGAGCACAATCGAGAAGCAGAATGGTTACCCTGCATATGGAGAATTTACAGTAGAAAAGGCAAACATCAGACTTATGGAATGGCTTGAAGTAACAACAAAAAAGCTGAAGAACAGGTTAAAAAACGCCTCAAAGTGGGAGCCTGGCCCAGATGGTGTGACTAACCTTTAGCTCAGACAGTTAACATCACTTTACCAAGACCTGGAAAACTGTAAAAGTCAATTGGTAAAGCATCCAAATTTAACAACTGAATGGCTTATAACAGGAAGAACACTTCTTCCAAAGAGGAATCCAAGTAACATTTCGAAAAATTATAGACCAATAACGTGTCTACCTACCATCTATGAGCTGTTCACTTCAATAGATGCAGACAGAATATAAGATCAAATTGATTCCAGTGATATAATAGCAATAAAGCAAAAGAGCAATAAGATGGGAGTATATGATATAAAAAACTAGTTAATGTTGAATAAGGCTATCATGACAAGCAGAAATCTTAGGGGCATGTTTACTAAAACCCCGCTAATGTGCAGGCCGCGGTAGTGTGCAGGTGCCATATAAGGAGTGGGCGTTTCAGGCAGAAAAAAGCAAAACTGGGATTAATCATGCACTAATGTGCGCGGCGCGCATGTGCGCCCCGCACATTAGCACATGAGAAAGCTGCGCGGGAAGCATAAGTGACGCGCTGATGTGCAAACACAGGAACAGAGCCACAGTACAATGTTTAAGACACTGACCAATGGTGCAGGGATCATGTGTTCAATCCCCCACTGTGCACAATGAAGAAGGCTGACTGAGGCATTACTTTAGGAGGCATTTTAATATTGGGCAGCATAAGGCGGCGCACTGATGTGCATAAGGCGGGGTGCTATTGCTTTAGGAGGCATTTTAATATTGGGCGGCATAAGGCGGCGCGCTGATGCACAAGCACAGGAACAGAGCTACAGTACAATGGTTAAGACACTGACCAATGGTGCAGGGATCATGGGCTCAGTCCCCCACTGTGCCCAATGAAAAAGGCTGGCTGAGGCATTACCTATTATGGGGAAGTTTGCTTTAGGAGGCATTTTATTTTTTATTTTAATTACTACTACTAGAAAACGCACTCTCAAAGCGTGTTAGCATAAGGCGCCCCATAAGGCACATTTTAAAGTGCACTGTCCGCCAAGGCACCCTAGAATGTTGCTTATAGGGCGCTTTATAGGGTGCCGTATGAGGTACCGCAAGGTCACAGAAATGTTTTTGATGGCAGCACTGTGCAGTTTAAGGAATGAAAAGCATAAGTAGGTGCGCTGACATGCAAAGAGGAGCAGCAGTGTAGCACAATGGTTAAGGCACTGACTGCTGATACAGGGGTCATGAGTTTGCTCCCCAGTGTGCCTAATATATAAGGCTGGCTGAGGCATCAGTTTTGCAATGTATGTATTTTTTCCTGCAGCACTTTAGTTGTATTTATTGTATCACGTGCCGTAATTGAAGGTGCCGCATAAGGCACCCTATAAGGCACTCCAAAGGGCACATTATAAAGTGCACTGTCCGCCACGGCACCCTAAAATGTCCCCTATAGGGCACCCTATAAGTTGCTCCACAGGATAACGTATAGTGCACCTTATATGGACGGTAACCATAAGGTGACCTATAGGGCACCCTATAAAGCACCCTCTGATGCACCTTATGGGTACAGTACGATGAGGGTGTTTTTGCTGGCAGCAATAATGTACATTAAAAATAGACAATGCTTTGGGCAGCTCCATCAAATAACCCCACTGTGGGTTTGAACTGATGTCTTCTGGTTCCACAAGCAGTGAAGTAATCATTGTGCTACAGCTCCATAACTGCTAGCAAGCCCCTGGCTGGCTGCAGAGGGAGTGCATGTCACCACACAGACAGTCTGCTGTGGTCACCAGGATAGGGTTAGCCCACCCGTACCCATGATGCACTGCACATGCAAATCAGCTGTCCACAGATAAACACAAGATGGAGTATGCACCCCCACAGCACCTCGCCCTGGTAGGGGGAACTGACCATGTGCACCCCCACAGCACCTCGGCCTGGTAGGGGGTACTGACCGTGTGCTTTACTGACACAGAGCAGCTACACACCGTCACATTGTGCGGGTACTGTGGTCACCCTGAGGGTGCGGTGAGGCGCCCAGCACCAGGGCACAGCACCTTCCATGGCTGAACTAGGCCATGCTAGAGGTTCAAAGCAGTGTTAATGTGTGAGCTAGGTAGTTTCTGCAGATAACACCTTGGATATATCTGTCTGTTTCAGTCAGGTGTAGCTCCTAGGAGGATCATGTACCACCACCCTCCTCCTCCAGGGCTGAGAGTGGCAAACAGGGTCTCCCATCAATGGTGGCAGTAGAGGAGACCATCAACCCCAGTCCTGCTGGGGAACAGACACCCTACAGCGCAGTCAATGCAGCTCTGTACACATCCGTAACACAATAGCAGACAGACATTAGGCCTGGATATGCTAAGCTGCACCCCACCACTATCTGATATTCTCCTGCAGCAGGCCTTCAACCACTGCACCCTGCAAGGCACTCCATCAAGACGCATACCAGCTGCAAACAGTCTGCTAGCTAGTCCATAGTACATGTTCCTGGTGGAAATGCATGTACCCAGACCTGGAATGTCAGCATACACAACAAGCAGATAAATTAGTGACTGGACCCCAAAAGGTAACCCATATCACATGACAGAAATACTATATAGCATGATGGGGGTGCCTAGCCATGCTGTCATCACTGCACAGTCAGGGTGAGAGTGATCTTCCAGCAGGACATACTGAGGTCACCCTGTCTGTGTAGGTGGTGGCCGGGCACTAAAATGTCCCAGCCAGTGCCCTATGCCCTGTGCAGATGCATCCTGGCCAGGCCACCCAGTCTGGGCTATACCCATGGTACCTTGCTCCTCATTATGCACATTGGCAGGCCAATACTGGCAACAGTGCTGGCAGTGTGGGCTGTGGAAGGTGTTTGCAGCCACCACACACTGTATAGACCAGGGGTGGGCACCTCCGGTCCTGGAGGGCCGCAGACCAGTCAGGTTTTCGGGATATCCCTAATGAACATGCATGAGATATATATGCATTAGAGATATCCTGCCAACCTGACTGGTTTGTGGCCCTCCAGGGCTGGATTTGGAGACCCCTGCCTTACACCTCTGTCATTTAAGATTGTGAGTGGGCAAGGTACAGATGTCCTAGACATCGAAAGGGCATATAGAATGTGTCACATTCCTCCTCGATTCTCACCACCACCAAAAAGTTGTCTAATAGACAATTTTTTGGTGGTGGTGAGAAGTGAGGAGGACTGTGACAAATTCTATCTAACCTTTTTGATGTCTTGTTTTTTATGCTGTTTTTGATGCTGTTCAGTTTCAGCCTTCCTAGGTGCCATCTAGGCATCTGCCTAGTCTGCACTGTGCCCCAGCTGCACCACAGCATGTGCCACCTGCAGCCCTCTGTATCCCCTTTCCCTGCATCTTTCCAATTGCCCATTCCAACCTGCCCGCCCTGCTGTTGTGGAAATGTCCAATGGAGAGGGAAACCCTGATCAGTGCAATTTCACTGTGGGATCATTCACCTTGTATGGGGACGGAGCGTAGACCCTTCTAAAATTCATATTTCTTTTTTGGGGCTTTTTTGGGTGTGGTTTTTGATGTTCCCCATTGCTATCACTATTTCCCAGCTTGATTATAATTTTATTATATTTTGTTTGGGTCATTTTTAATGTTTATTTGCCCTTTTGTTCCGTGCACATGTATCACACTGCTCACGTTTTGTAGGTTTCCCCTGGTTTTGCTGTACATTTGCTGACAGAAATAGTTTCTCTTCCCTTTAAATCGGCTCTACCGCGAGGTTTTCACTCGCGGTATTTTTTCCATTGAATTTCAGCCCCGCTCCTGTGCGGGGAGCCTCTCCCCTCCCACTCTCCACCCATTGACCCCATCTCTCCGCCCCTGGGGAGCCTTCCTCCGCCCTCCGGGAGCCTTTCCACGCCTCTATCGCTCACTTGTGTGCCGCGCACTTGAGCGGGCACGTTAGTGCGGTGCGCACGCGTTCGGGGCACAAAAATGCATCATTAGCGTGCGCTAAGGTACCTTAGCGCATGCTATTGTGCGTCACGCACTTGTGTGCCGTTTAGTAAACATACCCCTTAGTATAGCATGGATTATTTTTATTTTATTAACAGGTTTTTTTTTTAAATTTTAAGAAATACTGTGGTAGAATATTGTACTAATACTAATTTTTTTAGAGGTGTGAATAAACAGCTAGAAAAAAGGTGAATAGGTGGACATAGTGTATCCGGATTTTTAGAAAGCCTTTGATAAGGTTCCTCATGAAAGAGTCTTGAAGAAATTAAAAAGTCATGGGGAGGCAGTGTCCTACTGCGGACTGGGAATCAGTTAAAAGAATACAGAGAATAGGGCTAAATGGTCAGTTTTCTCAATGAAGAAAGGTAAATAGCGAAGTACCCTATGGATCTGTGCTGCACCCATTACTTTTTACCATATTTATAAATGACCTGAAAATGGGAGCAATATGTGAGGTGATTAAATTTTCAGATGATACAAAATTATTTAAATTTTTTAAATCACAAGAAAAAAATAAAAGTGTGTGCTTTTAAGTAAATGTTGAATCCTGGCAAACCAGTCGCTGGATTTTCTTAGCAAGGTGCAATGGGACGTAGATTGCCAGACATTTATTCCACACAGTAAGGGCCCGATATTCAGTTGGGTGGGCTATGTGCTGCATCAGCACATAGCCCTGCCAGCTGACCTCTAAACCCAGATATTCAGTGCCATGGTGAAGGTATTGAATATCCAGGTTAGGTGATGAGGGGATTCACCTGTAGAGCCTAGCCAGGTAGTGGCGATATTAGACTGCTACCCTGTTAGCCATCCATGGCTAGAACTAGGTGAGCCAAAAGCTTGCCTAGTTTTAGCCATGAATGGCTAAGCAGGTAGCGGTCCAATTTCACCACTACCCAGTTAGTGGGACTCCCCGCTTCCGCTCCACCCCAGAATGCTCCCAACACGCCCCAATGCTAACCGGACAGCATAGGCGACATAGATGGGAATATTCAATAGCGCTAACTATGTAGATGCCATTGAATATTCCCATTAAAGGCATTTACACGGTTTACAGGGCTGTAAACCATGTAAATGCCTTTCAAATATTGGGCCCTAAGTCTATATGCACCTGATATTCCAAAGTGGTCACCCATCCAAGTACTAGCTACGTCTAACACTACATAGCTTCTGAGATCATCCAAGATCAGGTTCATTGAGGGCAGTGAAGCTGTGAGGATGGTAAGGAATTGGAAGTAGATCTTGAGAAATTGGGAGACTGGACATCCAAATGGCAGAAGAAATTTAATGTATTCAAGTGCAGTATTCTGTTTCCAACAGTGGCCAATCTAGGTCATATGTACCTAGCAGTTTCCCCAAGAGACACAAGTCTATAAATTAATGAACGGAGTGGAACGGGTAAACGTAGATCGATTGTTTACCTTATCAGAATATAGAAAGACTAGGGGACATGCAATGAAGCTACAGGGTAAACTATTTAAGACTAATAAAAGAAAATATTTTTTCAATCAACGTGTAATCAAACTCTGGAATTTGTTACCGTAGGATGTAGTAAAGGCTGTTAGTGTAGCTGGGTTTAAAAAAGGTTTGGACAAGTTCCTGGAGGAAAGGTCCATAAACCATTATTAAGAAGGGACCCAGGATATCAATGCTTGAACCAATGCAAGCATTGTGGAACCTGTGTCCCTTGGGGAAACTGTTAGGTACATATGACCTAGATTGGCCACTGTTGGAAACAGAATACTGGGCTTGATGGACCTTGGTCTGACCCAGTATGGCATATCTTATGTTCTTATGTTCTTATATCTTCGAGGCATCAGGTCATGGGAGCCATATCCGGAACTAGTGTGTCTATTGTGACATATACCATAATGTCATCAGCATACCTATGATAATGTAACATATGGCGTTTGATAATGCTGCAGATCGGTTGAAAGTAGATGTTGAATAGTATGAATGAGAGTGCTGATCCTTGAGATACTCCTTGGTTGATGGGGAACTGTGATGATTTTCTTTGGGCGCATTTGACCTGCTGCGTTCTGTTGCTTAAATATGATGTGAATCATTTTATTGTATTGTTGCGTAGCCCTATATCCTGTAGTCAGTCAGTTTAGCATTATTGTGTGGGAGACTTGTGTCGCATGCCACTGAGATGTCTAAGAATACTAGAAAAAATCATTTTTTTATATTGTCCAGTTCCTTCAGCAGATTGTCAAAAAGGGATGTGAGTAGTGTTTCTACATTGTGCTGTGGCTTGAATCCATGCTGCTGAGGGTCTAATGGGGCTTGTAGATCAATGTGGTCCTGTAGTTGCCTTGGTGCTACTTTTTCAATAACCTTTGATATGAAGGGTAGGCTGGATATGGGGCGGCATGATTTTGGGTCCGTAGGGCTCAGCCTTGTGCCCTTGTAGACGGGTTGTATCATGGTTTGTTTAAGTGCCTGTGGCATGTGTCCTTGCTGCAGGGACTCCGTTACGATTTTGTGGATATGCTGGGATAGTTGTTCCTTGGAACTTTCGATCCATTCCACTGGGCATGGGTCTGACGGGGACGTGGTTGTGTTCAGGACATTCACAATGTCTTTTATGTACTTCACTGTTGGTAAGGAGAAGTCTTTCCAGGTTAGGTGGGTCTTGGGCAAATTTTGGTTGTATGTCACCTGAGTGATCTCCGGGGCTTGTTCGGTGTTCTTGCTCATTAGGTAGTTTGCGTATTCTTGAGGGTCGATTTGGTGGGTGCTGTGCCCAGAGTTGTCTTTATTAAGCTTTTTCACAATGCTAAAGAGCTCCCTTGGCTTGTTTGCTGCTTTCATAATAAGGTTGGTATGGTGTTGTTGTTTGTGCTCATTGATCAGATTGTTGTAAATTTGTTGTTCGGTTCTGTACTGTTGCAAGGTGTCCAATGATTTGTTCTGTCTCCATTTCCTTTCCAGTCTTCTGACGGAGCGTTTTGCTTTTCTGATTGTGTTGGAGTACCAGGGGGCATTGGATCTCTTGTGGGTAGGAGGGCTATCCCTGCTTGGTGCTGATGCAGCCTTGGATATGATGTGGTTCCATTTGGCTATTGTTTCATCTAAGTTGCTGGATTCTTGTTGAATGTGCGGCATTATTTCCTTCAGAAAAACTTCTTTATTGTAGGCTTTGAATCTTCTTGTTGTGGCATTTTCATCGTGAGTGTGAGTCGGGACCTGTAGGTGTAAGGTGAATGTGATTACATGATGATCTGACCAGGGGACTGGTGTAGGTATGGGGTTTGAGAACCGGTTCAGTTTGGACAGTTGAGTTGGTATGAAAATAAGGTTTGGGGTAGTCCCATGTTGGTGTGAGGGTGCATGGACCATATGTATGAAGTCAAGAGCTTCCAAGGCTTTAAGAAAGGCTTTAGTGTCCTTTGTTGGTGCAGAGGTAAGGTTGAAGTCTCCCAAGGTGATGAGCGGTTTGTGCTGGTTGTTTATTGTGCATATTGAATCAAGTATCACTGATAGGTGTTCGTCCTTGGCATTGGGTGGCCTGTACGTGAGACAGAAGCTGATGTAGTGGTTGGCGATGATTATAGTGGTTGATTCATGTGAGTTGAGCGTGGATATGAGTTAAATTTGTAGCTTCTCCTGGCCAATATTCATGCTCCTCCTCTTCTTTTGTTTATTCTGGGACAACTGAATGCTGTGAAGTCAGGTGGAGTAACCTGGTTCAATATGACTTGGTCCGTTTCTGCAATCTATGTCTCCGTGATGCATACTATGTCCAGTTTTTGATCTGAAATGTAATCGTTGATGGTATGTAGTTTGTTCCTAATGGATCTGGCATTCATTAGTGCGCAATTAACATCAGTGGCGAGCATTGGGTTGTTAGGTGCTTTTGTTAATGGTGGTGTCTGACTAGCTCTGTGTTTTTTGTGTGGCATTTGCTGGTTGGGGTATCAGTTGATGAGCGGTGCCATGTAGCTAGGTATATATAGTGGGTGTGCCAGTAGGTATACGTTGGGTGGTGCTTGTGTGGAAGATTTAGTTTGTGTTGCTAGGAGTAGCAGTGTTAAATAGAAAAGATAGTAATGGTGAATTGTGGACATGTTTGCACACTAGGGTGTGTGTGTTAGTGAGATTGTAGCATTCCTTTCTCCTTTACTTGCCAGAGCTCTGCTGCCTTGAATCTTGATATATGGGGCCCTCGGTTGTATCTTGCCTTTTTTTTGGCATCACTGAGTGTATTGTGGGCAGCGGTGTGCCGGCGTAACGGTGAGAAAGTTGTGACTATACCTTTTTTTGGTGGGTTCTTGTTGGAGCCAGTCTGTGTCCTGGATCTGGAGTTTCCTTGGATGGTCCATAAGGTGGTGTTGCTTGTCCTTTCGGGAGCGAGCGCCTCAGTGCCCCGCCTAAGGGCCACGCCAAAGGGCCCTCTGGCAAGGCTCTCAGGTGTGGGGCCACCAGGTGCAGGCGCGCCCGCAGCTGCCGCTGATTTTTGTGCTGATTGGGAGGTGTCCTGTGAGCCCCGATTGGGCTGGAGCCTCAGAGCGGGGGAGATGATGGCCTCCTGCTCCAGTGCTCTAACCCGATCAGGGGAGCTGCTCCAGCAAAGATGGTGGTGTCTTTGTAGTTTTCCTCGGCTGCTGCCACTGCTTTTTGTGCTGATTGGGAGGTGTCCTGTGAAGCCTGATTGGGCCGGAGCCTCAGAGCGGGGGAGATGCTGGCCTCCTGCTCCGGTGCTCTACCCCGATCGTGGGAGCTGCTCCAACAAAGTTGGTGTAGTTTCCCTTGGCTGCTGCTGCTGCTTTTTGTACTGATCAGGAGGTGTTCTGTAAGCTCCGATTGGGCTGGAGCCTCAGTGCGGGGGAGATGCTGGCCTCGCGCTTCGGTGCTCTACCCCGATCAGGGATGGCTTAGGGGAGTTTAATAGAGGTCTATAAAATAATGAGCAGAGTAGGACAAGTAAAAGTGAATTGGGTGTTTACTACTTCAAATAGAATAAAGACTAGGGGACATGCAATGAAACTAAAAAGTAATATATTTAAGACTAACTGAAGAAAATATTTCTTTACCTAATCTGTAATTAAGCTCTGGCGTTTGTTGCCATAGAATGTAGCAAAAGCTGTTAGTATAGCTAAATTTAAAAGGTTTTGGAAAGTTCCTGAGGGAAAGGTCCCTAGCCTTCTTAAAGTGGACTCGGGGTAATCAACTGCTTATCCCTGGGATAAGTAACATGGAATCTGTACCTTTTGTGATTCTGCCAAGTACTTATGTTCTGGATTGGCCACTGCTAGAAAAAGAATACTAGCTTGATGGCCAGTGGTTTGACCCAGTATGGCAAATCTCATATTCTTATATTTTATGTTATTGGATAATAAATTGCCTTGAAATATGTAGAGTAAACCCTGGCTTGATCTGGTACATTAAGTTCACCATGAAACTGCGGCAGACCATACCACTTTTGAAGTATGAATATAATCTGTTCATCATTCCTAACATGAAGAGCCAGTGAGTAAATTCAATGAGATTGTCTGTTGCCACTTTTGTTTTGTATGGCACTTAATTCACTGAGTAGCCTTATCAATTGTTTGTGATATGACTTTAGCCTTAATTCTAAAGAACTATTCAAAATATCTCAATTACTGAATGAAGCAAAATATGGTGAAAGCCATCCACAAAGAATGCATTCATTCAACTTATTCGGGAGTGTGAAATAATATAATACTTTTTTCTTTTTCTTATTTTATTAAGATCAAGGAGGAAAAAGATCTCAGAATCTTATGAGCAGTTGTATTGGGCACTACCATGTCCTTAACCCAAAATCAATGCTCCTTGCATCACAGATCCAAAAAACTCCTTTTATTTAATCTTTCTTATTCATCTTACTCATATCCTCTATATTTTGACTTTTATATAGGTAATTCATTTGCGCACTTATCTGCAGGATGCCATGTGCACCCCAGTGCCACAGATGTCTCCAAATTGTTTCGCCTGGAGTTTCACCAGGTGGTGATCCAATATTTCCTTTCAGGCAATCATGCACTATAAAAAACAGGGATATGTATTATATTTCTTTCATAAAAAATGTCTCATATAAAGAATTTCCTCTATTATTCTATTATTATTGGGGCCACTTGGCAATAGTGATCATAGCATGTTCGCGTTTGATACCTTTTAACTTTCAAAAGGGAGACTATAATAAAATGAGGAAACCAGTTAAGAAAAAGCTAAAAGGAGGAGCTGCAAAGGTTAAAGATTTACATCAAGCATGGATGCTATTTAAAAATACTATCTTGGAAGCCCAGACCAGCTGTATTCCACACTTTAAGAAAAGTGGAAGGAAGTCCAAAAAACTTCCAGCATGAGGTCACAGAGGCTGTTGTAGCCAAAAAAGCATCTTTTAGGAAATACAAAAAGGAGTCAAATGACAAAAACTGAAAACAACATAAGCACTGGCATGTTAGATGCAAGACATTGATAAAGCAGGCAAAGAGAGAATTTGCCAAAAAAGCTTGCTGTGGAAACAAAAGCACATAATAAAAGTTTTTTCAAGTACATTCATAGCAAAAAACCCGTGAGAGAGTTAGTTGGACCACTGAATGATAGAAGGGTAAAAGGGGCAGTAAGAGGGGACAAGGCCAAAGTGGAGAGACTGAATGAATTCTTTGCTTCAGTCTTATCTGAAGAAGATGTAGGGAAGTTACCCATGATTGAAATGGTATTTGAAGCTGATGCAGCAGAAGAATTGAAAAAAATATCAATAAACTGGGAAGATGTATTACAACTATTTGATAAACTGAAGAATAGAAAATCATCTGGGCCAGATGATATACATCTGAGGGTGTTGAAAGAACTGAAATATGAGATTGCAGATCTACTATTACTAATCTGTGAACTATAATTAAAATTATCAGTAATACCTGAAGATTGGAGGATGACCAATGTAACTCCAATTTTTAAGAAGAGTTCCAGGGGTGATCCGGGAAACTACAGACCGATGAGCCTGATGTTAGTACTGGGAAAAATGGTAGAAACCATTATTAAGAACAAAATTTCTGAATATGTAGATACTCATGGTTTAATGGGAGACAGCCAACATGGCTTTAGCCAGGGAAGGTTTTGTCTTATTAATCTGTTATATTGTTTTGTAGGTATGAATATACAGGTAGACAAAGGTGGGTCAGTCGATGTAGTGTATCTGGATTTTCAGAAAGCCTTTGACAAAGTCCCTCATGAGAGAATGTTGGTGAAATTAAAAAGTCATGGGATAGGAGGCAGTGTACTATTGTGCATCAGAAACTAGTTAAAAGATAAAAACCAGAGGGAAGGGCTAAATGGCCAATTTTCTCAATCGAGAAAAGTGAACAGTGGAATACCCCAGGGATCTGTGCTGGGTCTGCTGCTTTTTAACATATTCGTAAATGACCTGGAAATGGGAATAACAAGTGAGGTAATCAAATTTGCAGTTGACACAAAATTATTCAAAATTGTTAAAACCCAAGAGGATTGTGAAAAACTACAAGAGCACCTTATAAATTGGAAGAGTGGACATTCAAATAGCAGATGAAATTTTATGTGTATGAGTGCAAATTTATGCACCTAGGAAAGAACAACCCAAACTATGGTTACACAATACAAGGTTCCACATTAGCAACCACCACCCAGGAAAAAGATTTAGGTGTCATTGTGGATAATACATTCAAACTCGCTGCCCAGTGTGCAGCGGTGGCCAAGAAAGCAAATAGAATGCTAGGAATCAAAGGAAAGGAATGGAGAATAAAGCAAAGGATATTATAATGCCTCTGCATCGTTCCATGGTGCGACCACAGCTTGAGTATTGTGTGCAATTCTGGTAGACTTATCTTAAAAATGATACAGTAGAATTAGAAAAGGTACAGAGAAGAGCCACCAAAATGGTAAAGGGAATGAAGGATACCCCTATGAGGAGAGGCTAAAAAGGTTAAGGCTCTTCAATCTGGAAAAGAGACACTGAGGGGAGATATGATAAGTGTCTATAAATTAATGAATGGGGTGGAACGGGTAAACGTAGATCGATTGTTTACACCATCAATACGTAGAAAGACTAGGGGACATGCAATGAAGCTACAATATAACCTATATAAGACTAATAAGTGAAAATATTTTTTTTACTCAACGCATAATCAAACTCTGGAATTTGTTACCAGGGAATGTAGTAAAAGCTGTTAGTGTAACTGGGTTTAAAAAAGGTTTGGATAAGTTTCCGGAGGAAAGGTCTATAAACTTGGGAGATCCACTGCTTGCCCCAATACAAGCATTGTGGAACCTGTGTATTCTGGGGAAATTTCTAGGTCTTCTGACCTAGATTGGCCACTGTAGGAAACAGGATACTGGGCTTGATGGGCCTTGGTCTGACCCAGTATGGCATATCTTATGTTCTTTATGTTCTTATGTCCAAATAAATTATCACATGAGAGAGATCAGCACCTGATGACACTGTATACTTTTAAACCTCCTATTGAAAAACAAGAGGATTGTGGAAATCTGCAAGGGGACCTTATAAATTGGAAGGCCTCTTCTATGCATACCCTCACACACCCCTGATCTCCAAGACCTTTCTTGAGGTTCAGGTTGACTGAGCCACCTTAATCCTCATAGCTTCCAGGTGTCCACAGCAGCCAAGATTCCCCTTGCTTCTTTGCCTTTCCCAAGTGCGGCCAGTTCCCCTGAGCTGCACTGCAGACTGGATCTCACAGGAGGACAGCGCTTTCCTACAACCCAACCTCAAAGCTCTCGCCCTGATGGCCTGGCTGCTGAGAGGGTGACCCTGGCACAGTTCAACTTGCCCAGGGACGTGGAGGATGTTGTGCTTATCTCCCACAAGGATTCCACCAGCTGGGCCTATGCCTTCAAGTGGTGCAGGTCCTCAGTCTGATGTGATGAGAGGGGCTTCAGTCCTTTCTCCTGTTCCGTACTGGTGGTGTTGCAATACTTGCTACACCTTTCCAATGCTGGCCTAAAATCCAATTTGCTCAGGGTTCATCTCAATGCGCTGGCTGCACACCATCATCTGATTGATGGGCAACCTCTGTCCACCCATCCTCTAGTGGTCCGCTTCATGTGGGGTCTCTTGGTCACGTGGCCTCCCATTTGTGCACCCGCAGCATCATGAGATCTGAATGTGTTTCTGGGGAAGCTCACGGCTCCACCCTTGAAATTGCTTGCTTCTTGACACCTCAAGTACCTTTCCTGGAAAGTGATCTTACTTGTGGCACTCACATTGACCCACTGAGTCAGTGAGCTGCAGGCGTTGGTGGCTCATGCCCCCTACACCCAGTTTCATAGCAACAGGGTGGTCTTCCGCATGCACCCTAGGCTTCTCCCTAAGGTGGTCACCTCCTTTCATCTCAACCAGGAGGTGGTTTTCCCAGTCTTCTTCCCTTGGCCTCATGTGAACAGGGCAGAGGCCACTCTCCACACCTTGGATTGTCAGAGGGCACTGGCCTACCTAGAGCGCACTAAGGTTCCTCACAGTTCTTCATCTCCTATGACCCGAATCGGCTTGGTGTTGCGCTAAGTGCACCTTGTCTACCTGAGTAGCAGACTGCATCTCCTTTGCCTATGAACAGGCTGGTCTCTCTGTTGGGTGCCATGTTACAGCCTATAATATTCAGGCTATGGCAGCCTCTGTGGCAAACCTGCTTCCGTCTCCCTGCTGGAGATCTGCCGGTCACCACCTGATCCTTAGTTCACACCTTCAAGCTCTTTGCTACCTGGAGGAGGACTCCTGGCATGACAACACCTTCGGCCAGGCAGTACTCTGATCTGTTTGGGGAATAATGCAACTCCTATCCTCTGGCCCTTCTGTGTGCCCAGACTACCAGAGAATTGATTCCCTGTTTGAAGCTGTGATCATACCTGAGATCTTGCGGCTACTCAGTGCTCTCTACTGTCATTCACGGTTCGAGTTTTCAGTCGCCCGTGACTTTTTACAGGTTTTTTCAATAGCCTATAGCTGGGGAGTCCCATATGTGAGGACTGACTTCCTGCTTGTTTATGTTTATGTTTATGTTTATTTGAATTTGATATACCGCTCAGGCCGAAGCATTAGAGCGGTTTACAATAATATATCATTTGTGGAAATATGAAAGGAACGCCATTTGTAAGATAGGAAAGAGTAGAGGACAGAAACAGTCAAAAGGATAGGCAAAGAAAAGAAAGGGAACAGCAGGTTACCATAATATAAGCGTATGACAATCCAGACCACATATTCAAAGAAAGCGTAGTTATTCACCTGTAACAGGTGTTCTCCGAGGATAGTAGTTGTAAGCCCGAGGGTGTTAGTGATTTGTTTATATTCCAAAGGTCAACATTTGGTTTCAAAATTTATTTTATTTGCTTGCTTTAAATCTCCTGACATACTGTGGGAAACACGGTATATAAACAACACAGGCACAGAGTTTATTTTTTAACTTCACAGCATAGAAAGCAAAGTTACTCACCTGTAAAATGTTCTCCAGGGACAGCAGGAATCAGTCCTCACATATGGGTGACATTGGCACCGATGGAGCCTGTGCAGTGAACAGTCCCCAGCTTTCACAGAAAGCCTTTGGAAGTTAGACCACGCATGCACGGTCACCTTCCCACCCAAGGGTGCCATCTTACCTCAGTATAATGACATAGCTTAATCAAGTCAAAAAAGAAAAAAACAACTCCATGGGGAGGAGGGAGGATTGTGAGAACAGTGGATTACAGAAGAGATGGTTTATAGCAAGCATAAAAAAACCTGGCAAAACAGACATATCGAGATTCTGTAAAAAATCTGGAAACAGTCATTCATCTCATAGCTGGCTGCGAAGTTCTGAGGGTAAAAAATTATTATACAGAAAGGCACAATAAATTTGCATGTCTGATCCACTGGAAAGTTTGTGAACACTACAACATTGCTGTACTAGAAAAACAGTAGATTCATGAACCTAAGAAAAGTACAGAGAATGAAGAGGTTAGGATCACCTGGTATACTTCTATTCTCACAGATAAAAAGTTAGATTCAAGGAAACTAAACATAGTGGTAAATGAGAAAAACGTCAGAACAACATTGACTACAGAGATGTTGATTATTCTGTGAATCACATGGAGAGGGAGAAGAGCCTCAAGTACCAAGAAATGCAGTCAGAAACCAAGAAACTATGGCAGAAAGATACAGAGATATCTTCTATTATATTGGATGTCACAGGCTTGATTAAAAGGAATTTCAAAGCGCCCCTTAATAAATTGTCTATACGTGGTACATGTTATAAACTCCAGAAAGAGGCTCGTTGACATAATGCAAGCACTATGCCAAGTGTTAGCAGTAAATCTGAGAGATTGATATCATACCCTACGTACCCTGGCTTAGGCACGAGGTTCATTACTGTCATGGTATGTGCAAACTAATCCATTTGGAGAACTTACTCCTTAGAAACTATTTTTTTCCCAGTTTTCTCTTATGTTCACAGTTCCGCCACTGTCATGCTGCTGTGTGGGTTCACGGTGTCCCTGTTAGTTCTTTATATAGGTTTTGGTTGTTCTTTAAGTTTATTTCTATATTTGCATCTGTCCCTTGAGGCCTGTTTTTGAGTGTTTCAGATGTCCCTATCAGGTTAGAATTCAAAATCCAGTCATTTGGTTTCACTGCAGCTGTCTTTTTCAGTGACATGTCACAGTAAAAGCCCCCAGCAGCTTTAAAACATTTTACCTAGTTTGGCAAGAGTACTTACATGCCAGATTACTATAACTGGTGCTTACAAAGCTCGGGATCTGACCAAGAACCTGTTCATTAATTTTTGTGTTCATAGATGACAAAAAGAGAACTTAGGCCATGAACAGCAACATGAATCGATTTTTGACATTTCTAAATCCATTGACATTGGCATTAGAGGAATCGGTCCCTAAGAATCCAGGAGCTGATTTGGATGCTGGGGATACATCAACATTGAGAGTGCATTGAATGCCCTCTACATCAAGCCATTAAGATTAGACATCCACAGAAGCTCACTTGAGGAAGAGGAATAATTCGTCCTCTTCATCAATGTTAAGCATTTCTGATGCCGAACACTAGGCGGAGGCTTGAGTGAATTGATATTACACCTCAGCAGAGTATGGTCGAGAGCTTCAAGGCGCCAAGTTCATCATCTCATCTCGTACTGACAGAGAGAGAGAGAAGATCTTCAAGTACCAAGAAATGCAGTCAGAGACCAAGAAAATGTGGCAGAAATATACTGAGTTATTTCCCATCGTGTTGAGTGCCATGGGCTTGATTAAGAAGAATTTCTATGCACACCTTGATAAATTACCCATACATATTACATCTTAGAAACTCCAGAAGGAAGCTGTCTTTGGTATGTTGTAAGTACTACACCATGCATTAGCAGTAAATTTGAGACTAATATCATACTCCACATACCCTGACTGAGGAAGTGAGGTTCATGACTATCACGATATGCACAAAACTAATCCATTTGAAGAAACTGCCCTGATAGAAACATAGACAATGATGGCAGATAGGCCATATGGCTTATCTAGTCTGCACATCTATAAGAACTATTAAGCTCTTCAATCACTTCCTGTTCTTTTAGATCCTCTGTATTTGTCCCATACTTTCATGGCCAACATCAGGCATTTCTGGCCTATCGATGCATATTTGAAACAGACATGGTTATGATGTGAGTGGGCAACATCCTATCCATGTAATTTGTGCAGTTGTATGTGTATACGTGGTCACACCCACACACAACTAGCTGCCCCTTAGGCACATTTAAATGAAAGCAGCTTAGCACTCAAAATGGCAGACTTGGTTACACATGCATTGAGGAGGTAACCGGGTAGCAACGCAATCTCAGATAAAAAAGTGGCATGCCCATTTATGAAGAGCTACCCGTGCATGTTGAAAATGGCAGAGTGGTGCATAACTGTTTATGAGGAGTCTTATCAAACAAATATAACAGGTATGTGCATATCACTTTCCACGGCTGTGCACTGTGTTGAACAAGCTGTTGGCATGTCTGGCAAATTGAATAATCTATGTGAAGCATGGGACAAATACAGAAGATCTCTAAGGGGGTTATTCTGTGCCACGAATAGCGGGGATGGACGACCATCCCCACTATTCATGCCTTCTCCCTCTGGCGTTTAGTTTCCCTGCCGGTCATGCAGGGAAGTTAGAATGGGGGTGGGGAAAGGGTGGCTCGGGGATGGAGTCTGGGCGGGCAGTGGGTGGTCACCGGCCCTGGACGTACAGGGCTGATTCTAATGTCGGCCCTGTACGTCCAGGGCTGGCGACTTGTGTGGGGATGTTATTCCACCTCCCATATGGAATAACTTCCCTGGATGTTTTTTGTTGTTGGGCCCGGGGCATGGATGGGGTAGGGGGGGTCAGAGGACATTCACCACAGCCTGACCCTGGCCTTAGGAGGTCAGATTGGGGGTCGGGCTGCGAGGAATATGCAGTTTTTTCCAGATGCTGCCATCATAGCTTTTAAATGGACTGATCGCAATTCTGATCCCGAGAGGCTAGACGTGCCCCACGGGATCAGAATCGTGAGCCCCTCTGTACATCTGGCTGAGACCAGACATACAGACAGATCTATGTCTAGGATGGAATCAGGCTGTAAAGGAAAAAAAGGGGACTTTTGTAGTTGATAAGGAAGGGCAGACTAGATAGGCCAAGTAGTCTTTTTCTGCCATCATGTTTCTATGGGCCCAATATTGAATTGAGCAGTATATGTACCACTATGGCGCATTGCTGACTCCGCCAACCTCTAACCCTGGATATTCAATGCCGAGGTCATATGTGGCCATGCCAATGAATATCCGGGATTGCCGCACATGCTCTAAAACCGCAGAAGCTAACCGGGTAGTAGCGATGTTGCACCGCTGCCCGGTTAGCTCCCACGGGTAAAACTAGGCCAATTTTTGCAGCGCCTAGTATTACCCACAGGACACTAACTGGGTGGTGGTGCAATATTGTCGCTACACGGTTAGTGATTGTTGCTGCCTCTGGAATGCCCACGACACACTCCAATGCTAAGCAGTTAGCATTGGGTCATGTAGCAGTGTTAATCGGGGATATTCAGCAACATTTACCATGTTAGTGCTGTTGAATATCCCATTCAGTGGCATTTAAATGGTTTACAGCTCTGTAACTACTAAATAAGCTGTATAGGGGCAAAAGTAATGAAAACCAAAAAAGTTGCTCCTAACCCAGAAAATATCTTATAACATACACAACATAAATTTTGCACAATTCAATGGCAAAGACCTCAGAAGATTTCACACCCCACAAGTAGCGCTCAAAAGCACTATAGGGAGTAAAGACGTTCACATCACCGGTCTTAATGCCACCACACAATCACCCTTAAAAATCACTCACAACGTTCAAAAACAACCAATAACTATGGGAAAGCTCTTCTAAACAACATTAACCGTCTAACAAGCATACAAAGCCATACATACAAACATATACATACATACAACAGCAACAAAGCACTCTCACAACAACGTCTTCATACAAGACTCAAAAGAGCCTCAATATGCAGGAAAGAGCCGGGGTTACCCGAGGCCAGAATGCAGAACCTGAAAAGAGATAGAAATCAACTATAAAAGTGGTGTAACACTACAACATACAAATGATTCCAATCACTTAACTGAAGGATGGTAACATAGCATCGGGACCGCAGCAACCACACATCAGCGTCGGATCCCACAGGACCTCCACGAGGTATAGCAGGAAACTCATAAACGTCGCGGATAACAATAACTCCCACCAAAACATCAATGCACATAGGATCACAAGGACCTCCACGAGGTCTATAGGATCCTGCTATACCTCGTGGAGGTCCTTGTGATCCTATGTGCATTGATGTTTTGGTGGGAGTTATTGTTATCCGCGACGTTTATGAGTTTCCTGCTATACCTCGTGGAGGTCCTTGTGATCCTATGTGCATTGATGTTTTGGTGGAGGTCTCTATGATCCTGTGGGATCCGACGCTGATGTGTGGTTGCTGCGGTCCCGATGCTATGTTACCATCCTTCAGTTAAGTGATTGGAATCATTTGTATGTTGTAGTGTTACACCACTTTTATAGTTGATTTCTATCTCTTTTCAGGTTCTGCATTCTGGCCTCGGGTAACCCCAGCTCTTTCCTGCATATTGAGGCTCTTTTGAGTCTTGTATGAAGACGTTGTTGTGAGAGTGCTTTGTTGCTGTTGTATGTATGTATATGTTTGTATATATGGCTTTGTATGCTTGTTAGACGGTTAATGTTGTTTAGAAGAGCTTTCCCATAGTTATTGGTTGTTTTTGAACGTTGTGAGTGATTTTTAAGGGTGATTGTGTGGTGGCATTAAGACCGGTGATGTGAACGTCTTTACTCCCTATAGTGCTTTTGGGCGCTACTTATGGGGTGTGAAAACATCTGAGGTCTTTGCCATTGAATTGTGCAAAATTTGTGTTGTGTATGTTATAAGATATTTTCTGGATTAGGAGCAACTTTTTTGGTTTTCATTACAGCTCTGTAAACCATGTAAATGCTTTTGAATATCGGGCTCTATGTTTCTATGTTATGGCCGACCCCAATGTGTGCTGCAGACTTACCTGTGCTTGACCACCCCTGGAAACCCCCACCCTAGGCCTGTAATCACTCATTTATAGCCCAAACCTCAGATTTCCTAGTCTGCTGCTTTAGTTATGGCTATGGTTATGATTATGATTACACTTTTTTTGCTATATCGCAACATTGTATACAATCTATGCGGTTTATTTTCTTTTTTATTTATTTATTTAACATTTTTTATATACCGCACTATTCATCATCAGTGTGGTTTACATTGAACAACAATATACCTGTCAATACATGACTGATCTAGGTTTACAGATAACAGGGAAGGTAAACTGGGTGTGAACTGGGGATAACTATCTACATAATTATACATAATTATATATACATTGAATAGGTTACATCAAGATTTGATATTTGACAAGAATACAGTGTTTTCGCATTTTGATCCTTTGTTCTGGATTGTTGTTATGTGTAGGAGTTAACTGAGTGAGGCGAGAGCCGGTTCTATTGTGTGTATGGTAGACTGAAGTGCAAAGTGAATAAATAGTGCTTGATGGACTTTCTAAATTGGGTGATATCCCTGATTGACCTGATGTTTGGAGGTAGTTTGTTCCAGCACTTGGGAGCATAGGACACAAAAGCTCTGTTAGTAGTTTGCTGAGTCCATTTTGTGGAGATACTAGGAGTAACTAGTGTGTTTTCTGCTACTAGTCTCCTGGGTCTGTTATTTGGTGTGAGGGTGATGAGATTTGAGATCGATGCAGGAGATAATTTATTAATAGCCTTGAATGTGATGAGGAGGGTTTTGTATGTTATTCTGCAGTTTATCGGAAGCCAGTGCAGATCGATTAGTATTGGTGTTATATGATCTCTTATAGAAGCTCCAGATAAGATGCGGGCTGCCGCGTTCATCGCCATTTGAAGTGGATTTAGTGTATTCTTGGGGAGACCATGAAGGATAATATTCGCATAGTCAAAATGCGGTGTGACTATTGCTTGGAGAACTGTACGGAAGTCCTTGGTCTCCATCATTGGTTTCAGGTGGCGCAGTGTTTTTAGTTTGTAGTAAATTGACCTTACTGTGTACTTTATGTGCTCTTTAAGATTGAGTTGTTGATCGAGTATCACACCGAGGTACTTTATGGAGGCCTTGATTGGGAGTTCTGCATCTCTTACTATGAGGGTGGTTGGCGGAGAAAATTGCTTGTTTCTTGTGGCTATGAGTACTTCGGTTTTCTTGAAGTTTATTCTCATGTTCTGATTGAGAAGCCAGTTGGTTATTTCATTGAAACAGTTGATTAGTGGAGAGTAGTCAGGATTTGATATATTGATCGGTGTGAATATCAGCACATCATCTGCGTATAATAGGCAAGATATACCGAAATCTCTAAAATAATTTTTAAAACAATTTAAAACAAATAGAGGCTGATTCTGTACTGGCTGTCTAGTTGCTGCACGGCTGATCAGAATCAGGGCGTATAGAGGTAGAACCTATTCTTATCCCACAGGGACTAATGTGCCCATGGGATCAGAATTGGGTCTGCAACCTGGATGTGTAGGCTGGGCCCGATTCTGACCAGCCGCATGCCCAGCCACATACCTGGCTAACTCAGCCTGGCTCTGTAATGAAGCCGCAGTGCCATGGTGTCTCATTGCCACGGCACCATAGCTCCATTACAGAGCAGCAATCCCCGGCCGCTGACCCAAAATGCCCTTTCCCTGCAGCCTGTTCCCCAATCCAGCCTCCCATGGCCAGGGATGGGCTATGGGAAACCCCCTTCACCCCTCATCGGTCTGTCCCCGCCACCTGCTGCCATCCCCCACTGTCCAGGGGGATTTATTCCACCTCAGAGGTGGAATAAGTCCCCATCTACCTGGCAGATCCCGGACGAACAGGGTCAATTTCTGAATGGGCCCTTTACGTCCAGGGTCTTGCACCGCCCATGCCTCAACCTCACCCCGCTTCCTCCCACCCTCACCTATGGCTCCCCGTACAACATAACTGTATGTATGGAGAGTCTGTGTACTTGGGAAGCAGCGGGGTGAATAGCGGGGATGTATGTCTCGACAGGACATACATTCCTGCTATTCGTGGCACAGAATGACCCCCATAGTGAAAAGGAATTTACAAAATTATAATAAAAAAGCATAAGCAAGTACAGGGCCGTACCAATGGCTAAATGCGCCCTGTGTGACTTGCACATCAGGTGCGTGCCCCCCTCCCCCTGGCACCTCCATCTAGCCACTTTATGGGGGCGGGAGAGAAGAGGTGCGCACCAGATGTGCAAGCCGCCAGCCGCCGGCACGCTAAGCAGGTCTGGTCCCTCCGGGAGGGACCAGAACTACTTAGCGTGCCGGTGGGAAGACTTCAGGGGCGCATTTTGGCTCTCTGCCGATGGCAGCAGGCAATGGCAGAGAGCCAAAATGCGCCCCTGAAGTCTTTGCGCCCTGTGCGGCCGCTCCGCTCGCACAGAGCTCGGTACGGTCCTGAGCAAGTAGATAAAAGTGAGGAGAGGGGGTAAAAAGGAGGTCGGGGAAAAGGTTTTTTTTACTGTTACCGAACCAACAGCCTTAAAAAACAGTGGGGTTAAGATTAAAGACAGACTCAAACAGAAAGGTCTTTAGAGCCTTCTGAAAACTCTTAAAGTTATCTTCCAGATAGATGGCAGTGGATAAGCCATTCCAGAGGGCAGGAGGGCAGGCACTGCTGCAAATATAGCCTATTTCCTCCTGCTGTCATATTTGACAGCTGCTGGGGTGGGGGGAGTGTAATCTTTGTCCATGGATAGATCTTAAAGCTTTGGTTGGGGCATGTAGGTAGATAAGCATTGAAAGATAGTCAGGGGCAGACACGTGAAGTGCTTTATGAACTAAAGATAGTACCTTAAACTAGATGAGGGCATTAATAGGCAAACAGTGATACTGAATAATAAGGAGGGGGGGTGACATGATCATATTCTCGCACTAAGTTGAGAATACAGATTGCTGAATTCTCTATTGTCCATAGTTGCACTGCCTAGCAATATATACCTTACCACAGATGTTACAAGGTGCATGCGTGGCATTCCTCAAACTAAGTATGGTGTACAAGGATCGAGTGGTGAAGTGGCTCCATACCCAGCTGTGTGTGTCTCTGACAGTCCATTTGGAGTTCATCTGCACGGCATTCGAGCTCACTATGGGGCCTGCAGCAGTGGCACCTAGGGCTGGACTATGTTTACTTATTTATTTTATTTAAGCAGTTTTTCTATACAGCCCCTTCCAGAGATCAGGGGCAGTTTACATCAAACAAACCATTTTACAGAGTATATGAGATAACTATGTACAGTTATAGAAAAAAACATTCAACTATATATAATGTATCTTCTTGCCTCCGGACAATTAGAAGGATATCAACAACTATATTCTTGTGGGAAGAGTGGACACATTATACCTTGCAATCAAAGGTGCGCTGCACACTAGAATAGCTCATAGCATGGAAATGACCATGTACTCTGTGGAGCATCCATAGGACAACATGACACTATGCCCCTTACTCTATGCCTAACTCTACAGTTATGTGTCCTTAGCTCATTCACATCTTCCACACCTCGACAAATAACCCATATTCACAACATCTGAGATTGTGTGATGAAACCTATTGACCCTATCCACCCATTCTTCCGCATGTGTCACTCTGCATAAAGTCAGCAAGGGGTTGATACACATATGTTCTGCAGCAATGGCTGACACTGTCTTGTCAATAGCCATATATAGGGATACTGGGCCCAGAGACACTCCTGCGAGGTCTCATTTTGCACCTATTGTGGAGCTCTAGCGTTTTACAGATGTCTGTCATTTCACTTGTCAGCTATGCTGATATATAGGCAGGCCTTTGCTGCCTTCATCCTCAGGCCACTGGATTATACGGCAACCATGCAAGTGAGTCTGCCACTTGGAAGAATGCACAGGTTTGTAACTGCTGCCTGCAGCTGCAGGTGTGGGAGCACCATAGCATGTTGCTGTGGATTATGCTGCGCATAAATGCATAGCTGCCGTGGATGGTGTCATCAAGAGTGTTTTGGTTTCCTAGACAATGGGATGAAGCTCTAAGGGCTGCAGAGCAGAAATGCCATCCATCTGACCAAGAAGGGTCGACATGTCTTCAGTAGCAGACTGACTACTGGGAGTCGGGCAATACTGGGAATACCTCAGGGAGTCGTTAGTGGGATGGGAACAGCTGGGGGATGTAGAAAAACAGTGGGCAAAACTGAAAGGGGGTATTTTAAAGGCAACCAACCTTTTTGTTAAAATGGTAAATAAAGGCAAAAGGAACAGGAGACCGCTATGGTTTTCGAAGGAAGTAGCTGAAAAAGTGAAGAAAAAGATGGAGGCCTTCATGAAATACAAGAGATTACAGAGAGAGGAAGATAGGCATCTGTATTTGGAAAAACTTAGAGAAGCTAGCAAAGTAGTCAAGAAGGCAAAGATTCAAAAGGAGGAGGAAATAGCCAATGCAATAAAATGGGGGGATAAGACATTTTTCAGATATATTAGTGAGAAGAGGAAGGGCAAAAGTGGTATTGTCAGACTCAAGGGTGCAGGGGGGGAATATGTAGAAGCTGATAAGGATAAAGCGGAATTGCTTAACAAATATTTTTGTTCTGTGTTCACAGATGAAGAACCAGGAGCAGGACCTCAGAAAACACCCACAAATAGGAACAGAAGCGAGGGACATCTTGAACAATTTTCAAAAGACTGTGTTCGTGAGAAACGAGCTCAACTTAAAGTAGACAAAGCGATGGGACCGGATGGGATACACCCTAGAATACTGAGGGAACTTGGGGACGTTCTAGCAACTCCACTGACTGACCTTTTCAATGCCTTGTTGGAGTCGGGAGTGGTGCCAAAGGACTGGAGAGAGGCTCATGTGGTGCCTTTACACAAAAGCGGAAGTAAGGATGTGGTTGAAAACTACAGGCCGGTTAGTTTAACTTCGGTGGTGAGTAAATTATTGGAAACGCTGCTGAAAGAGAAAATAGTGAGGTTTCTGGAGTCCGGCGGATTACAGGATCCAAGGCAGCATGGATTCACCAGAGGCAGGTCTTGTCAGACAAATCTGATTGATTTCTTTGACTGGGTGACCAGCGAGTTGGACCGAGGGAGAGCTCTAGATGTTGTGTATTTAGATTTCAGTAAAGCCTTTGACACTGTTCCTCACAGGCGACTTATAAACAAACTGAGCACCCTAGGGATGGACCCTAAAGTTACTGCTTGGGTTAGAAATTGGTTGGGTGGGAGGCGACAAAGAGTACAAGTAAATGGAGCTCACTCTGAGGAGAAGGATGTTACCAGTGGTGTGCCCCAGGGATCTGTCCTTGGTCCGATTCTTTTTAAAATCTTTGTTAGTGATATAGCGGAAGGGCTGTCGGGTAAGGTTTGCCTCTTTGCGGATGATACCAAAATCTGCAATAGAGTAGACACCCAGGAAGGTGTAGATAACATGAGGAGGGATCTAGCTAAGCTTGAAGAATGGTCTAGAATTTGGCAGCTGGGATTTAATGTTAAAAAATGTAAGGTCATGCATTTGGGCTGCAGCAATCCAAGGGAGCAATATAGTATAGGAGGTGAAGTACTTTTGTCCACTAAAGAAGAGCGGGACCTAGGCGTGGTTGTGTCTGATGATTTTAAAGTAGCTAAACAGGTAGAAAAGGCGACGGCAAAAGCTAGAAGGATGCTTGGGTGCATACGGAGAGGAATGGCTAGCAGAAAAAAGGAGGTGATAATGCCTCTGTATAAGTCTTTGGTGCGACCTCATTTGGAGTATGGTGTGCAATTCTGGAGACCGCACCTTCAAAAGGATGTGAACAGGATGGAGTCGGTGCAGAGGGTTGCTACTAAAATGATTAATGGGCTTCATTATAAAGCATATGAGGACAGACTTAAGGATCTTAATATGTACACCTTAGAGGAAAGGCGGGATAGAGGTGATATGATTGAGATGTTTAAATACCTCCGTGGCATAAATGTTCAGGGAGAGAGCCTCTTTCAATTGAAAGCAAGTTCTGCTATGAGGGGACATGGGATGAGGGTGAAGGGAGATAGATTCAGGAGTGATATGCGGAAATATTTCTTTACGGAAACAGTAGTGGATCTGTGGAATAGTCTCCCAGTGGAGGTGGTGGAGATGAGGACAGTAACTGAATTCAAAAAAGCATGGGACCAACACAGAGGATCTCTAAAGGTAAAAAGTGGACTGTTGTAGTTGTTGTTATGGAAGGACAGACTAGATGGGCCTTGTGGTCTTTTTCTGTCGTCATGTTTCTATGTTTCTATGACTAACCTACTGAAGAGGATTTTAAACTAGATTAGTTGGAGATGGATGAAGAAGGTAAGGGAAACATTAAATACCTTTATAGAAATGGGTAAAAGGGACAACATCTGGAAAGCAGTGTATATAAATTCTTGTAGAATGGAAAATAAGATCCAAGATCTTGAGGCTTTAATGAAAGAGGCTCACTTGGATTTAGTGACAGGTACAGAGACATGGTTCACGGACAACCATGACTGGGATGTAATTTGAATGATGTGCTTTCTCACCGGGCAATAGAATCTGAGCTCTTGGGATTCAACCCCTTCACTCTAAGCAATGGAAGAGAGAGAGAGGAGTAATAATGAGTAATAAAACAATTCACACATACAGAATTATGTTAAAAACACAGTACTCTTAAGACTTTAAGAGGAGGGAGTTCACAGTCCTGCAAACTTACGCAGTTACTGTAAATACCCTGGCTAGGCCAGAGCACCTCCTTTATTGAAAGAAATATGCTGTACCATAAAAATTCAGCTCTACATCAAGCATGTTACGGGTCAGAGCACAGACATTTATCAGCATTCTGTCTTGTTCTGCTAAACATGGCCTTGGTTTTGGGTACACATATCTCTCCAGGCTGCTGGTGAATTCCAAACTGCCAGGCTTCAGGCTGTTAACAAATTCAAAGCCATTTTCCATATTAACCCTTGCAGAGGGCTCTGGTATCCCACTTCAAGTCCCTCGCATCAATACCAGGCAATACTTTATTCAGGAAGGATAGGGTAGGAAGAAGGGGAGGAGTAGTGGCACTATATGTAAAAAATAATATTAAAGCTATAGAATTACAAGGATTGAAGGGGAGAGAGGAGGCACTGTAGGTTAAACTAGAAAGAGAGAAAGAGAAATCCATTTGCATTGGCATGATATATAGACCCCTCTCACAGGGAGAAGTGGATGGAGATTTAATAGCAGACTCATACACAGCATTGCCAGGAAAGGGGAAGTGCTACCGATAGGTGATTTCAATATGTCAGATGTTGATTGGCACATCCCTGTTGCAGTGTCTTCTAGAAGTAAGAAGGGGCCCCTGTGAATTAATCTATGCGGGTAAGACTATTCGCCCCTTCAAGAGAGCTTTCTGATTAAATTTAGAACCCAAGACTCCCTCTTTTCAAGCAAGGGTTCTGGGACGTCCCCTGGAAATAGGTGACAGGTTACCTTAGAAGCACAGGACAGGGTACTGTGTAGCAGCCAGCTTTTAATAAGTCTTTTAAACTCCCTCCCTCCCCAGCACCCTCCCACCCCTGGGATAATTGTAGCTTTATAGGTGTATAGACCTCTCAAAGGAAAGGAAGTGCCATATTCACTCTCAGGTTCAGCTGTTTGTCCTCATCAGGTATACATTAAGGACCTGAGATTAATTAAGCTTCAGGTGAACAAAGCACATTAAAAGTATTAGCATAAGTACCCCTACCAACCCTTAGTAGGTAAAGAACTTAAATATCTAAAACTATGATGCAGACAGCAGTCCAGCAGCAAAATGGGGGTTTTCCGGTCTTTTGCATTGAGTGTCACATGTATGATTTTCTCCCATGTGGTGCAGGGTTTTATGTGTTCACTAGATGCAAGAAGCTCTTTGCTCTCAGGTAACGAGTCCAATCTCTGGAAGCTAGAGTAGCGGACTTGGAGGACGTAAGGAAGACAGAGAGGTACATAGACGAGACCTACAGGGATATAGTCCTGAAGTCCCACCTCCAGTCTGGCAGCATCCCTGTTGCCATGGAGGAGAGAGGTCACGTGACGGGAGAGCATCACCCTAGTGTGGCAGGAAGTGATCCTGTAGCTAGGACCTGTCCTCCAGGTGATGTAAAATCCTCTCACACCAAGGATATTTCTCCAGGGCCATGTGCCCATGAGGGAAGAGTTAGAACAGCTGTTATAGTCGATGATTCAATCATTAGGCATGTAGATAGCTGGGTGGCTGATGTACATAAGGATCGCCTGGTAACATGCCTGCCTGGTGCGAAGGTAGCAAACCTCACACGCCACCTAGACAAGGTCTTATATAGTGCTGGGGAGGAGTCTGCTGTCTTGGTACATGTCAGTACCAATCACATAGGAAAATGTGTTAGGGAGGTTTCTGGAGGCTACATTTAGGCTTTTAGGTAGGAAGTTGAAATCCAGAACTTCCAGGGTAGCATTTTCCGAAATGCTTCCCGTTCTACACGCAGGACCCAAAAGGCAGACAGAGCTCCGGAGTTTCAATGCGTGGATGAGACGATGGTGCAAGGATGAGGGTTTTGGATTTGTTAGGAACTGGGGAATATTCTGGGGAAAGTAGGGGCTCTTCCGAAGAGATGGACTTCATCTTAACCAGGATGGAACCAGGCTGCTGGCATTAACCTTTAAAAAGGAGATAGAGCAGCTTTTAAACTAGATAATAGGGGAGAGCCGACACTTGCCCAAGAGCGCATGGTTCGGAACAATGTATCCTTAAAGGATACTACCAAAAATATGAAGTTAGGGCAAATCAGCAGAGGTTCCAATAAAGAGAAAAGTAACCCAAATGTCCTTGAGTACGGAGCAGACAGAGCATAAAGATTTCCCCTTGGATATCCAGATTAATATGAATAAAATACATTCTCTAAAATGCTTGTATGCAAATGCTAGAAGTCTAAAAAATGGGAGAGTTAGAATATATAGCACTAAATGAAAGGTTAGATATGATTGGTATCTCAGAGACATGGTGGAAGGAGGACAACCAGTGGGACACTGTGATACCTGGGTACAAACTATATCGTAATGATAGAGCTGATCAAATTGGTGGAGGGGTTGCGCTCTATGTTAGAGAGGGCATTGAGACACAAAGGATTAAAGTTTTGCAGGAAACAAAATTTGCTGTAGAATCTCTATTGATTAAAATTCCATGTAAAAAGGGGAAGGTGATGGCAATGGGGATATACTATTGACCACCTGGCCAGAATGAACAAATGGATGATAAATTGTTCAAAGAAATCAGGAAAGCTAACAAAAGTTGCAGCACAATAATAATAATGGGTGATTTCAATTACCTCGGTATTGACTGGGTCAGTGTCATGGTAGGACATGCTAGGGAGTTAAAGTTTCTAGATGAAATAAATGACTGCTTCTTAGAGCAGCTGCTTCATGAACCGACCAGAGGGGAAGCCATTTTGGACCTAGTCCTTAGTGGAAGACCAGATCTGGTGCAAGAGATAAGGGTGTTGGTGTCACTTGGCAAAAGTGATCATAGCATGATTATGTTTGATTTAATTCATGAAGGAAGGATGGTAAGGAAATCCACAGTACTACCTTTTAACTTTCGAAAGGGAGACTATGATAAAATGAGGAAAATAATTAAGAAAAAATAAAAGGAGCAGTTGTAAAGGTTAAAGACTTACATTAAGCTTGGGTGTTGTTTAAAATACTGTCTTGGAAGGCCAGACCAGCTGTATTCCACGCTTTAAGAAAAGTGGAAGAAGTCCAAAAATCTACCAGCATGGTTTAAAAGTGAGGTCAGAGAGGCTGTTGTTGCCAAAAAAGCATCTTTCAGGAAATGGAAAAAAGAGCCAAATGACGAAAACTGGAAACAGCACAAGCACTGGCAAGTTAGATGAATTGATAAGACAGGCAAAGAGAGAATTTGAAAAGAATCTTGCTGCGGAAGCAAAAACACGAAATAAAGACTTTTTCAAATACATTCGTAGCAAAAAACCTGTGAGAGAGTTTGTTGGACTATTAGATGATAGAGGGACAAAAGGGGCACTAAGAGGGGACAAGGCCATAGTGAAGAGACTGAATGAATTCTTTGCTTCAGTCTTTACTGAGGAAGATGTAGGGATGTTACCCATGACTGAGGTGGTATTTAAAGTTGATACTGCGGAAGAATTGAAAGAAATAGCGATACACCAGGAAGATGTATTACAATTATTTGATAAACTGGAGTGTAGCAAATCACTTGGACTGGATTGTATACATTCAAGGGTTTTGAAAGAACTGAAATATGAGATTGCAGGCCTGCTAGTGATCTCTGAACTATCATTAAAATCATCTGTAATACCTGAAGATTGGAAGATGGCCAAAGTAATGCTAATTTTTTTAAAAAGGGATCCTGGGATGATTCGGGAAACTACAGACCGATGAGCCTGATGTCAGTATCGGGAAAAATGGTAGAAACCATCATAAAGAACAAAATTATTGAACATGTAGATAGTCATGGCTTTCTCAAGGACCAAGCAGGAATCAGTACTCACATATGGGTGACGTCGGCGCCGACGGAGTCCTCGTGCGGAGCATTTCCCCAGCTTTCAAAGAAAGCCTTTGGGAGGGGGGGCGGAGCCTGATGTCCAGCGGGTAGGACGCTTTGCGTGGAAGCTCCCGAGAGGCCTACTTAGAATCCTGACTTAATACCTATACAAATTTACTATTTCGCTCCGAGCTGACCGGGGCACCTCGGGGGGATGGCGGCCCATAAACCAGCGCGCTTGGACTTCGGGTCTCCTTCTTCTTCTCACGGAAAACGCTCCAAAACAGAGGTGTCCTCCCCACAGAAGATGGTTCCATTTCGTGAAAACCCCGAAATGCACCTGGAGATTTTGGAGGAAATACGCGGCGTGAAGGAATTGGTGCAGTCCAATGGAGAAGCGCTTCGAGCCATGCGAGAAGACTTTGGAGTGCTCCAGGACCGACTTGAAAGTCTTTCATTACGGCAGGACAACATGGCGGGGGTCCTCGACTCGCACGAGGTGCGCTTGGGCAAACTGGACAAGGCTGAGCGCCAGATACAGAATCTTCAAAAGGAGTTAGAAGATAGCAATAATCGAGCCCGTCGCAACAATGTGAGGCTCCTCGGAATGCCGGAGGGGGTGGAAGCAGGAGATATAAGAGAATTCTTGCTCAAAACTCTTCCCTCCTTGCTGAAGATCACTTTTCACAGAGAACTGGAAATCGATCGAGCACACCGTGTTCCTGCCCACATGGCGCTCAACCGCACGACCCCCCGGCCTATTATCTTTAGCTTGCTACGATATCAACAAGTGGAACAAATTTTACATGCTGCCCGAGCGAATCATCATTTGGAATTTGAAGGTCGTAAGGTCTCCTTCTTTCCTGATTTGGCAAAGCCTACCGTTGACCGTCGGAAGAAACTCCTTGCTTTTCGCCCTCGACTTCAACAGCTACAGGCTCGCTTTGGCCTGTTGTATCCAGCGAAGCTCCGAGTGACTCTCCACAACCAAACCAGGACGTTCGAAGATCCTGATCTACTATCAACATTTTTAGACTCCAAAGAAGCAGAGCAGATGCGCTGATCCCAAATCTTGGACTCTTATCTGCCGGCTCTATCCGCCATTTTGAAGGGCCCGATGCGGCGGTCATAGCCAAGCACAGAAATAGCCTGGACTTTCTTTCTTTCTCTATATGACTTTTGTTTTTTGGTCTCCTATCCCTTCATGATGTGTGCCTCGGTCGGATTCGGAGCACGCACAGTCCTACAGGTTATGTGTTTTTTCAATTTCGGCCTTCTCTGGGGTTTCTCCCCGCAGACACATGGTCGCCAGTAATTTTGGGGTTTTGCTTCTCCTCTACCGTACTGCGGTTTTCTTTGTTAATGTGGGGCGCTTCATTGTATTATATTAGCTTATTTTTCCTATGTCATGTGTACAGCCAGATACAGTCAGTTTGAGGGACATAGTGAAATTATGTGTGCTATCATGCTCAGAATTTTTAACTTTTCTGAATGGCCTTATGTAAAATCTTATCATTCACCGTCAAAGGCATTAATGGTCCACTCAAAGGAAAGAAAATCCTTAGCTATCTTAGCCATGAGCATGTTGATTTAGTGTTTCTTCAGGAAACGCATTTAAACTCTGCTGAAACACTGAAACTCAATGCTAAGCCTCACATGGTAGCTGCCTATTCTCCCACCGTTTCCAAATGGTACGGGATAGCCATTCTGGTTAGGAAGTCTTTGCACGCTACTGTACCTGATATTAGCGCTGACAAGGAGGGTAGATGGGCCCGTGTACACCTTGAGGTTGGAGATAGTGAATTCACGTGTATTTGCATTATGCCCCGAATGTGGACAACCCTGCTTACTATGCAAGTATTGCGCAGTTGGCCTTGGCCTCTGCCAATGCTCCATTAATACTTGGTGGCGATTTTACTCAAGTGTTCCCTCAATCTTTTCTTCTCAAACAAGGTGCTCGTTGGTTGGAAGATCCAGTACCGAGTAGACCTGTGTGGCTAGATATAGAAGCGGACCTTTGCAAACCGATTCCTCTTACCTTTCTCCCTGGTATGACTCTCCCATCAGACTCCCACTATCCACCAATGCTTTTAGACACTTTAGGTGCCTTTAATACTCTTATGCAATCTTTAGACTCCCGACTCTGGTCAGTGCAACTTCAGCATCGCCTTCGGAGCACTAGAGGACTCCCGCCATCGGCATTCTCTACATAAGGTTGCTTGGAGACTTTCCGATCTCTCGGTAGTTCACCGGGTGTAGCATCCACTTTTACTAAACCTTATGTAATGCTATAACTAGAGATACCCCTATAGCGCAGAAAGTATGGGAGAGAGAATTGCATGTGACTTTGACCTCGGAGCAATGGAGCCTTATCTGGAGTAGAGGGACACGGGTTCCCGACCCGCCTCACTCACTCAGACCCTCTTCTTTCTAGCCCACCGGTGTTTTTACACTCCTCACAGATTAGACAAATGGAACACTACTCAGGGCAATGGTTGCTGGACACGTCCTGCGGCCATTGGTTCATTGCCTCATGTTATGCATGAATATCCCGCACTACAGTATTACTGGCGTCGGGTCTGGGGTCGTATTTAGTCTATCTCGCACTCTCAGGAGCCCCTTTCTTGGAGGATAGTGGGACTTCGCCCAGTTGCGGGGATCCCCTCTCTCCCAAAAATGGCTTATCTCCTTTCGAACTTTATGCTTGGCATTGCTATTTCCCTAATTAAGTAATACTGGAAAATTAGCTCCCATCTGAGCCCCAATGAATGGTGGAATCATGCTTGTCTTTACAGTAAATATGAACAAATACCTCGTCTGTTCGCTTCCTCCGTTCAGACTCCTTCTCATTGGTCTCAATGGAAGATGCTCAATGACTATGTACATTTTGCTAAATGCTCTCATCTGACTGTCTAACTTTGTATATATCTCTGTCCCATGATCATGCTGTATTGTAGATACTCTTTTGATCGTTTGATGTATAATCACTGTTAATTGGAAGCGCTCACATGCTGATATAATCGGGTAGAGAAGAAGCATCGGGGTGGGGGTAATGGGTTTACTTTTCCTTATTGTATACTTGTTTTGTCTCTTTTGGTGTGTTGTTTCTTTTGTTTGTTGCAAAATGAAAATAAAAGTTTAAAAAAAAAAAAGAAAGCCTTTGGGAATGCAGTGTGCATGCGCGGTCCCCTTCCCGCCCAAGGGTGCCATCTTGCTCAGTCTTTCTTTTTCCGCGGAGCCCAATGGACGTAGTTCGTGTCACCCGGGAAAAAGTTGATTTTTCTGTGATTTTTCGCGTTCCTTTATCCGATTCAACGCCGGTTCCCCATCCCGCCTCGGCTCGGTACACCGGAGAAGGAGGACGAGGAGTCTCCTGATACCTTCCAGACCCAGTGCGTCCCGTCGGACTCCCTGGAGTTCGAGCCTCGGAGAAGGTCCCCCCCGGAGGTTACCCGGTTCTTGGACTTCATCAGGGGCATGGCCAAGCCTTTGGCATTTCCAGCGGAGGTCGAGGAGGAGCCTCGAGCCAAAGAGCTCGATGCCCTCCAGTATGACTTTCCTCTGAAGGAAGTCTTTACTGTTCCGGTTCTTCCGATGCTGGAACGGCTGCTCTTCTGTATGTGGGAAGCACCGGCCTCAGCGCCGGTTCTTAGCAAATGGGTCGATTCCATTTATCGAGTCTGTAAGAGCTCTGGGTTCCAAAAAGCGCATCTACTGCACAACTCCATGGTTGTCGAATCGGCCATGCACAGGCTGAAAAGTCAAAAGATACACTCCTCGGTGCCTCCTGGCCGGGAGGCCCGGAACCTGGATGCCCTCGGTAGAAAGTGCTTTCAGGGCTCTATGCTATCTTGCTATGTCCAGACTTACCAGCTGTACATGGGCATTTACTTACAGGACCTGGCAAAGGAGATTGCCGGGTTCTTGGCTGGCCTCTCCGAGGATCCCTTGCAGAGATTTAAAGCCTTGTCTACAGGGATCCGAGAGTGCTCGAAGTTTAGCTCTCGAGCAGCCTATGATGGCTTCGAGGCTTCGGCCTGGGTAGCCGTGGCCGGCATCGGTGCACGCCGTCAGGTCTGGCTACAGTCATCGGACCTGGAGTCATGGGTGCAGGACAAGTTGGTCGATGTCCCGTGCTGAGGTGACAACCTATTCGGCAATCCCATGACTAAAAAGGCTGCAGAAATAGAGACCGAGACTCTCATCAGGACAAGGCTGTCCATAAAGACTTCTGCCCCTTCTCACAAAAAGAAGGGCTCGGGGAAGAAGCCCTTTTTCCTAAGGAAGAGTGCTGCCTACAAAACTTACCCTCAGTATCAGGCATCTCCAGCTCCCCAACAGGGACAGCAGGCCAAAGGGCAGGGGCATGGGCCCCATAAACAGAACCCCCCAAGCTGCCAGCCCCAGCTCCTGCACAGCAGGGAGGGGTTTTTTGACTCCCAAGGCATAGCCTCTCCTCCGCCAGTAGCTCCACTCAGCACAGGAGGTCAGCTGACCCTGTACACTTACAGGTGGCCAGCCATCACAGGGGATACCTGGGTACTGATCATGGTCCAGAAAGGCTATATGCTACATTTCCACTAGCTACCCCCCTCCTACTATCCAGGGGAGCCTCCAAGACTCCCTCTACACAGGGACCTCCTCCTTCAGGAGTTGGCAAGTCTTCTAAAGGAATAGGCGGTGAAACCGGTGCCACAACACCTGGAAGGGCAAGGCTTCTACTCCAGGTACTTCTTGGTACCAAAGAGAACAGGAGGCCTCAGACCTATCCTAGACTTGCAAAATCTGAACAAGTTTCTGGAGAGGGAAAAGTTCAAGATGCTGACCCTTGGAATACTGCTGCCCTACCTCCAGCAGGGAGACTGGCTATGCTCCTTAGATCTAAAGGATGCTTACACTCACATCCTCATCCATCCAGACCACATAAAATATCTCAGATTTGTGGTGGGAGGAAACCACTTTCAGTACAGAGTGCTTCCCTTTGGCCTGACCTCTGCCCCCAGGGTTTTCATCAAATGCCTGGTGGTGGTGGCGGCTTTTCTCAGAAATCAGGGGATATTTGTCTTCCCGTACCTGGACAACTGACTAATCAGGGGCCAGTCACTCCAGGAGGCCCGAAAGGCCACTATTCATATTGTCTCTCTTCTTCAGCATCTGGGCTTTGTCATAAACTATGCAAAGTCCACTTTGCTCCCCTCTCAGAACCTGGAGTTCATAGGGGCCAGGTTGGACACCCTTCAGGCAAGGGCTTACCTGCCCGAGGACAGGGCCCACAGGCTTATGGACTTGGCCTACCAGTTCCACAACAATTCTTCTGTTTCCGCCAGGCAATACCTGCGGCTCCTGGGCCACATGGCATCCACTGTACATGTGACCCCCGAATGCCCGTCTGCACATGCAGATGGCCCAATGGTGCCTCAGAGAGCAGTGGACACAAGCCACTGGCGGTCTCCGAGACAGAGTAAAGGTGTCCAGACAACCTCTGAACTCCTTACAGTGGTAGCTATAGCTGCCAAACCTTCTCAGGGGTGTACCTTTTCAGCCTCCAGCACACTCAAGGGTACTGATGACAGATGCTTCCTTAAGAGGCTGGGGTGCACATTGCCAGGGCTCATGCACTCAAGGCCTGTGGTCCCCTCAGGAGGCCACACAGTAGATCAACCTTTTAGAGCTGCGGGCAATCCGCTTAGCTCTGTAAACCTTCTGACATGCTCTCTCTCAGCAGTCTGTCCTAGTTCAGATGGACAATCAGGTGGCAATGTTCTACATAAACAAACAAGGAGGCAAAGGGTCCAGGCTCCTATGTCAGGTGGCACTGGCCCTTTGCTTCTTTGCGGTCAAACAAGGCATGTTTCTCAAAGCAGTTTATCTACCAGTTCAGGAAAACCTCCTAGCAGACAAGCTAAGCCGGATTCTCCAGCCCCATGAATGGCATTTGAATCCACTGGTGGTCCAGCAGATCTTCTTCCGCTGGGCACTTCCATCCATCGATCTCTTTGCAAGTCCACTAAACCATCAGCTGCCCAGGTTTTGCTCCAGATAACCTCATCCCCTGAGGATGGCAGCAGATGATTTTCTAATCACTTGGTCTACGGGCCTCCTGTATGCGTTTCCTCCCACGCCCCTGGTGGCCTGAACTCTGTTCAAGATCCTCCGGGACAAGGCCTCGGTGATTCTGGTAGCCCCCAGATGGCCGAGGCAGCCGTGGTTTCCACTTCTTCTGCAGTTGACGGTGGAAGCTCCATTCCCTCTGGGGCAGCAACATGATCTTCTGTCTCAAGAGCAGGGTTCCCTATTGCACCTGAACCTCAGGTCCCTCAATCTGATAGCCTGGCTGCTGAAAGGATAGTATTAGCTCCCTTACTTCTGCATAAGGAGGTTGAGGAGGTGATCTTGGCCTCTAGGAGGCAGTCCACCAGAAATTCCTATGCCCTCAAATGGCATAGGTTTACGGTGTGGTATGCTCAGCGCAATGTAGATCCTTTCTCTTGCCTTGTGCCAGTAGTACTGCAGTATCTACTTCACCTTTCAGACCTAGGCCTTAAGTCTAACTCTGTTCGGGTCCACCTCAATGCTTTGTCAGAGCACCACTCACCGGTGGAAGGACAGTCTCTGTTGGTTCACCCCTTGGTGTCCAGATTTCTCAGAGGTCTGCTTCTAATCAAGCCTCCGGTTCATCCACTGTCGCCTGAGTGGGATTTGAAAAGTGGTCTTGCAGCAACTTACTTGTCCACCGTTTGAGCCAATGGCTACTTGCCATTTACGCTTCCTCTCTTGGAAAGCGCTCTTCCTGGTGGCTCTTACCTCGGCCAGACATGTGAGTGAACTACAAGCTCTGGTTTCTGATAGACCGTACACGCGGTTCTATAGGAACAGGGTGGTCCTACGGACCCATCCCAAGTTCCTCCCAAAAGTGATCTCCTCTTTCCATCTCAATCAGGAGGTGTTTCTTCCAACCTTTTTTCCCAAGCCACCATACCAGCCGGACTGAAACAGTCTTGCATACCCTGGACTGTAAAAGGGCGTTGTCCCTTTACATAGAACGTATGCGGGAGCATCGAAGGGCTACTCAGCTCTTCGTCTCCTTTGACCCTAATAGGATGGGGTTACCTGTTCCAAGCGTACGTTGTCCACTTGGGTGGCAGATTGCATTGCCTGGGCGTACAGGGCTGCCGACCTCCCTTTGCAGGGTCGGGTCATGGCCCACCGTGTCAGGGCGAAAGCCGCGTCAGTAGCTCATCTCCGCTCTATTCCATTGGCAGACATCTGCCGGGCTGCAACTTGGTCTTCAAGCCAGACTTTTGCAGCCCATTTCTGCCTGGAGAGAGAGTCCCGGCAGGACAGTGTTTTCGGCCATTCGGTACTCCGTCATCTCTTTGAGGTTTAGGCAACTCCTACCCTCCAGCCCTTGTGATGAGCTACTGTACGCGGTGTGTTCTCAGAGAAAATTCTTATCACGGATGCTGAGGCTCTTGAGAGGGAGTCACTTTTTCAGCTCTGGGTTCATGGTAGCCTAGAGCTGGGGAGTCCTATATGTGAGGATTGACTTCCTGCTTGGTCCTGGAGGAAGCGTAGTTACTCACCTGTAACAGGTGTTCTCCAGGAGCAGCAGGAATCAGTCCTCATGACCCTCCCTCCTCCCCTGGAGTTGCAGTCCTATCCTTCATTTTGATTTTTTGATGTCTTTTTGCTATGTCATCAGACTGAGCAAGATGGCACCCTTGGGCGGGAAAGGGACCGCGCATGCGCGCTGCATTCCCAAAGTCTTTCTTTGAAAGCTGGGGAAATGCTCCACACAAGGGCTCCGTCGGTGCCAGCGTCACCCATATGTGAGGACTGCTTCCTGCTGCTCCTGGAGAACACCTGTTACAGGTGAGTAACTATGCTTAATGGGAGACAGCCAACATGACTTTAGACAAGGAAGATCTTGTCTTACTAATCTGTTATGTTTTTTTGAAGATGTGAATAAGCAGTTAGACAAAGGTGAGCCAGTTGATATAGGGGTATGTTTACTAAACTGCGGTAACGTGCATTAACGTTACTTAACGATCGTTAACGTCCCCGGCCGCGGTAAACACCGCAGAAGGTGGAGAGAGGGTGGAGAGAAGGGGTCAATGGGCGGGGAGAAGCCCCTTTCACACTAACTCACTGAACTGAAGGGCTGAATCCTACCGCGAATGAAAACCTACCGTTAGATGCACATTTGCAGGAGAGAGAAACCATTTAAGTGTCAGCAATGTACATCCTAGGCAGGGAGCCCAAGAAATGTGATAATAGTGCTCCATTTTCAGCAACACCATAGTGCTATGGCGATGGTGCAAATGGGGCATAGGGGGCCGCAGGCGGGACATATAGCATGGCAGCTGGGGCACAGTGTGGACCAGACGGGCACCTAGGTGGCACATAGGAACATAGAAACCAGAAATCAGCAAGACAGCAGCCGACCAAGGCCAAACACAATCCACCTATATCTACCTGGTTCACCCTAGCCAATAGTTGCTAGGGCACTGACCTGACATCCCCCCAGCCATCCCGCCCCCATGTAGAAGGGACATAATATTGGTAGGCAGTGATGGGGGGGGATGTGAGGATGTCCATGTATGGCCCCCCACCCTGGGATCCGCTCCCTAGGCAGGTGCCTACCTACACAGTGGATGGCCTGGGACTGCACACTACCAGCACCAACAGCAAATGGCCATGTCAGCTTGGCAGGGGGTGTGTGCTCGTGCTGGAGGGGGCAGTGCCACCTCCCTGCAGTGGACTTAGGCCATGCCCTGCATCAGTACGTGGTGTGCAGTGCAACATATAAAGTCTGGCTGAGGAAAAGTACAGGTAGCACCAGGGACTATTGTGCATCTGTGGAAACAGTGTGGTGCAGTACACCCAGCCAGTGTGTCCAGAAGCAGAGAGTCACAGGTTCAAGCCCCAGCTGTGGTTCCTGCAGAGCTTGTCCCTATGTTTTACCCTACCATGCAGATACAACAGCAACATGTGCAAAGCCCAAAGCAGCAGCGAACAGAGGTACAAACACCCACCTACACAGGCTCCACAATCCAAAGATGCATGGAGAGTCATGCTGTTGGCCCCAGCATTGAGCTGAAGTTATCACCAGTGCAATACTACTACCCCCTGCACAGTTTAGCAATGTCGGCACTGTGATCAGGACCAGTGTGGCGGGCAGGGTTGCCAACCACCCCTACCTTTGTACAATGCTGCAATAGGAGTGAGCGTGTGTGTATGTCTATCCATTTTTCTGTGGCTGCTCACCCTTCACTGGGCCCAAAATGTCCCACTGTTTCCAGCGTTAGCCTGAATAGGTGCATAATGAGGAGCAAGGTATTTTGGGTATGGCCCGGACAGGGCAGATTGGCCAGGATGCATCTTCACAGGGTGTGGGGCAATGGCTGGGACACTATAGTGCCAGACCACCACCTGCATGGACAGGGTGGCCACAGCATGGCATGCTGGGAGGGCACTCACTCTGACCGAACAGTGACCATGGCAGGTCTAGGTTCCCACATAGCACTCTATGCTATCTGCTTCCAGCGGTATGTTTGTGTTCTCTGGTTCTGGGGTCTCAATCACTGAGTTGCCTGCTTGCTGACCATAGTTTTTCTGTAAGCAGGTTGGTGGACTGTCTGCAGTTAGACTGTGCATGGTCAGAACACCTTTAAGGTACAGTCTGACTGTGCTGTCTGCTGCTGACTGGCAGACAGTGGTGGGAGGCAGTTGGGGTTTTCCAGACCTAGCCCCAGTATTGCTTCTGGTCTGCTACTGCTCCAGTCATAGAAATGGCTCTGGCTCACCAACCCTGGAGGGCTGTCTCATACAAACAGGATGGAGTTTGCTTCCCCAGGGCAGGGGCACCTGTTCTTTACCTATAAGAAGGGTGATGTGGGCTCTTTGGGGTATGTGGTATATACCACTGCAACCTATAAAAGCACTGCTACACACATCTCATGCAATTCTAGGAACCCTTCTGCCCTGATAACAGGTGCCCACATCAGCCAGACCCTAACACAGGGTACACACCAATGTGGCTGGTGTCTGGTCCCACAGAGCCACATGTAACTGCAGGATACAGATGGACACCAAATTACCTTTAGCTGCACTGGCAGCAATGGGGATGTACAGCATGACCTATCTCTAGCACCACATGTACTGCGGACCTAGTGCTGGGCACCCATCCTATCCCTCAGGGTGAACACAGAACCTGCACAATGACATGGTCTGTAGCTACTCTGTGCCAGTGTCACACACTGTCAGTTCGTCTTTCCAAGCTGAGGTACCGGAGAGGTGCAGACCCCATTTGGTGATCAGCTGTAGACTGCTATTCAGCATGTGCATTGCATCATGGGTACTGGTGGGGTTACCCTATCCTGGCACTCAGAGCAGACAGTTTGTGCGGTGACCTGCAGTCCTTCTGTACCCAGACATTGCTGTGACATACACCATGGAGGTATAGCCTACTGGTTAATACAATGCCATTCTTGGCAGTGTTCATGGGTTCAGTTCCTCATTATTCCCTCCTCTCATGCCTGTCCTACTCAAATAGTGTGCATGCCTGTAGAGGTCATATATTTGAAGATCTGTGCTGCCAGCCCATAATACCCTCGCCACAATTGCCAACATTCCCTCGGTCCCTCTATCTGCATCTGTCAGCTGTGTAGAGTCCTGTCTGCCAGTGCTGGCTGCCACCCATGTCATGCACTGCTACCCTTTCCTGCATTGTGCCTCTTCATGCTTGCCTCGCCTGTGCCTGATCTGCATGGCACCACCACTCCTCTGTCCACCCATCATTGTAACTATCCTGCCACCTCCGCCTCCACTGGGGGACACGTATTCCCATCGTCTGCCACCAACTGTTTTTCCAGTACTTTACATTGCCAACAACCTGTGCTGTGTTACAGCTGCCCCACCATGTTTGTCATCAGTACTGGCAGGCACATGGGATGCCTGCATATATGGCAGGTCCAGCGGCTCCCAGTTCACCCTCCTTCACTCACCTGTTCATTGCCTTTCCTGAGTGCTCTATCTAGTGTTAGGGTTATATCTGTCTCTGTTCCGCACAGGTCATGCATGTCATCCTGAGGCACCTTGCAGTCCCTAGGGCACACTAACCTAGGACACCATAACCTTGTTAGGCCACCTTAACCTATGGTTCCATAGCCCAGGGTGCCTTCTGCGGTGCCTTGTCCAAGGGTGCCTAATATGGTGCTTAGCCTAGGATGCCCTATAGGGCGCCTTATGAGGCACCTTACTAGGCACCTTACATGGCACCTTACAAGGCACCTTACAAAGGCGCCTTACAAGGCACTTTATAGGGCGCCTTACAGGGTGCCTTGCAAGGTGCCTTACAAGGCGCCTTGTAATGCTCGTTAGTCTAAGGTGCCTTGTAATGCGCGTTAGCTGCTACAGCTTGCTGTAACGATGCAACATCCACACCTTTATATGGGCATCTGTACCTTTACCGCGGAACCTAACGCGAATGACATTACCGCAGTTTAGTAAACCCCATAGTGTATCTGGACTTTCAGAAAGTCTTTGACCAGGTCCCTCATCAGAGACTTTTGATAAAACTAAAGAGTCATGGGATAAGAGGCAGTGTACTATTGTGGATCAGCAACTAGTTAAAAGATATAAGCAGAGAATAGGGCCAAATGGCCAATTTACCCAATCAAGAAACGTGAACAGTGGAGTACCCCAGGGATCTGTGCTGGGCCCGCTGTTTTTAACATATTGATAAATGACCTGGAAATGGGAATAATGAGTGTGGTTATCAAATTTTCAGATGACACAAAACTATTTAAAGTTGTTAAAGCCCATGAGGATTGTGAAAAATTGCAAGACGATCTTGATAAATTGAAAGACTGGGCATCCAAATGGCAGATGAAATTTAATGTGGACAAGTGCAAAGATATGCACCTAGGAAAGAGCAGCCCAAACTATGGTTACATGATGCAAGGTTCCACATTATTTACCACCACCCAGGAGAAAGATTTAGGCGTCATCATAGATGACACGTTAAAACCCTCTGCCCATTGTACAGCAGTGGCCAAGAGAGCAAATAGAATGCTAGGTATCATAAGGAAAGGAATAGAAAATAAAACAAAGGATATTATAATGTCTCTGTATCGTTCCATGGTGCGACTGCACCTTGAATATTGTGTGCAATTCTGGTTGCTGTATCTTAAAAAGGATATAGCATTATTAGAAAAGGTACGGAGAAGAGCCACCAAAATGATAAAGGGGATGGAAGGATACTCCTATGAAGAGAGGCTAAAAAGGTTAGGGCTCTTCAACCTGGAAAAGAGACGGCTGAGAGGAGATATGCGAGAGATTTATAAATTAATGAATGGAGTGGAACGGATAAACGTAGATCAATTGTTTACATCATCAGAATATAGAAAGACTAGGGGACAGGCAATGAAGCTGCAGGGTAACCTATTTAAGACTAATAAGAGAAAATATTTTTTCCCCCAATGTGTAATCAAACTCTGGAATTTGTTACCAGAGGAAGCTGTTGTTGTAGCTGGGTTTAAAAAAGGTTTGGACAAGTTCCTGGAGGAAAGGTCTATAAACCATTATTAAAAGGGACACGGGTTATCCCTGCTTGACCCAATACAAGCATTGTGGAACCTGTGTCTTTTGGGGAAACTGCTAGGTACTTATGACCTAGATTGGCCACTGTAGTAAACAGGATACTGGGCTTGATGGACCTCGGTCTGACCCAGTATGGCATATCTTATATTCTTATGTTCCACACAGACAACTTATAAACAAAATGAGCACCCTAAGGTTGTACCCTAAAGTTACTGATTGGGTTAGAAATTTGTTGAGTGGGAGGTATCAGAGGGTACAGGTAAACGGCACTCACTCTGAGGAGAAAGAGTTTACCAGTGGTGTGCCGCAGGGATCTGTCCTTGGTCTGATTCTTTTTAATATTTTTGTTAGTGATATTGCAGAAGGGCTGTCGGGTAAGGTTTGTCCCTTTGCAGATGAAACCAAAATCTGTAATAGAGTAGACACCCAGGAAGTAGTAAATGAGGAACGATCTAGCTAAGCTTGAAAAATTGTCAAGAATTTGTCAGCTGGATTTAATGCTAAAAAAAAATGCAGAGTCCTGCATTTGGGCTGCAAAAAATCCAAGGGAATGGTACAGTGTAGGGGGTGAAGTACTTCTGTCCTCAAAAGAAGAAGAGGACCTGGGTGTGATTGTGTCTGACAATCTTAAAGTAGCTAAACAGGTAGAAAAGGCGACGGAGAAAGCTAGAAGGATGTTTGGGTGCATAGGGAGAAGAATGGCCTGTAGAAAAATGGAGGTGATAGTGCCTCTGTATAAGTCTTTGCTGCAACTACATTTGGAGTAAGGTGTGCAATTCTGGAGACCACACCTTCAAAAGGATGTAAACAGGATGGAGTCCGTATAGAGGGTAGCTACTAAAATGGTTAGTAGTCTTCGTTATAAAGCATATAAGGACAGACTTATGGATCTTAATATGTATTCTTTAGAGGAAAGGCGGGATAAAGGAGATACGATAGAGACGTCTAAATACATCCATGGCATAAATGCACAGGAGGAGAGCCTCTTTGATTGAAAGCAAGCTCTGCTATGAGGGGACATAGGATGCATTTATGCCACGGAGGTATTTAAACATCTCAATCATATCACCTCTTTCCTACCTTCCTCTACTTATTAAGATCTTTAAGTCTGTCCTCAAATGCTTTATAATGAAGACCACTAACCATTTTATTAGCCACCCTCTTTACTGACTCCAGCCTGTTTATATCCTTTTGAAGGAGCGGTCTTCAGAATTGCACACAATACTCCAAATGAGGTCGCACCAAAGACTTATACAAAAGCACTATAGCCTCCTTTCTTCTGCTGGCCATTCCTCTCCCTATGCACCCAAGCATCCTTCTAGCTTTTGCCTTCACCTTTTCTACCTATTTAGCTACTTTAAGATCATCAAACACAATCACACCTAGGCCCCTCTCTTCTTTAGTAGACAAAAGTACTTCACCCTCTATACTATATTGCTCCCTTGGATTACTGCAGCCCAAATGCGTGACCTTGTATTTTTTAACATTAAATACAGCTGCCAAATTCTAGACCATTCTTCAAGATAAGCTAGATCCCTCCTCATGTTATCTACACCTTCCTGGGTGTCTACTCTATTGCAGATTTTGGTATCATACGCAAAGAGGCAAACCTTACCCAACAGCCCTTCCTCTATAGCACTAACAAAGATGTTAAAAAGTATTCTAGGGTGTATCCCATCCGGTCCCATCACGTTGTCTACTTTAAGTTTAGCTAGTTTCTCACGAACACAGTCTTCTGAAAATTGTTCAAGATGCCCCTCGCTTCTGTTCCTGTTTATGGGTGTTTTCTGAGGTCCTGCTCCTGGTTCTCCATCTGTGAACACAGAACAGAAATATTTGTTAAGCAATTCTGTCATCAGCTTCTACATATTCCTCCCTTTCACCCTTGAGTCTGACAATACCACTTTTGCCTTTCCTTTTCTCACAATAGAAGCTAAATGTGTAGAACATCGATTCAAACATTTTGATAAAGAAACAGAGTTTTTAGAAAAAACTCTAACCACTGGGTCAAGGGGATGTTTAACCCTTTGAAGGCCTACTTTTAATTTTTAATCCACATTCTGCGGCCGGGTTAATTTTTGCATATTTCAGGAAAATTGTACCCGTCTTATTCAATATGTTCTAATAGTGATTTTCCTTCTGCTATGCTCATGTATTATATACCATTTCATAGGAATATTTAGGGGGATGTTTACTAAACTGCGGTAACGTTACATAACGCGCGTTAAGTAACGTTAACAATTGTTAATGCATCATAACACGAGTTATGAAGTGTTAACGATCGTTAACACTTACATAACGCGCGTTAACCTAAATTAACGATCGTAAAGTTCTGCGGCGCGGTAAAACACCACAGAAGGTGGAGAGAGGGCGGAGAGAAGGGGTCAGTGGGCGGAGAGTGGGCGGGGAGAGGCTCCCTTCACACTAACGTGCTGATCTGAAGAGCTGAATCCTAACGCGATTGAAAACCTGCCGTTAGATGCACATTTGCAGGGGAGAGAAACCATTTCAGTGTCAGCAATGTACAGCATAGGCAGGGAAACCTACAAAAAGTGATAAGTGTGATACATGTGCCCAGAACAAAAGGGCACAGAAACATTGAAAATGACCCCAACAAACTGGAAAAAAAACATAACCAAGCTGGCCAATAGTGATATTAATGGGAAACATCAACCCCCCCGAGAAAGCTCCACAAAAAATATATTACTCGTGGAAGGGTCTATGCTCCGTCCCCATACAAGGTGAATGAGCCCACAGTGAAATAGCGCTGTTCAGGGGTTTCCCCTCCATCGGAAGGGTTCCTATGGCGTGCACATGTCCCGAAACATCAAGGCAGACATGTCGTAATGTCAACTGGACAGATGCCGGAAAAGGGGATACAGAGGGCCGCAGGCGGCACATGCTGTGGTGCAGCTGGGCCACGGTGTGGACTAGGGTGATGCCTAGGTGGCCCATACGAATGCTGAAACAGCAGAGCAGCAAGACAGCAACTGCTGAAGGCCCAACATGGGCACGAGTGTGTTTCCTACAGTGTCACAGGGTATAGTACCCAACAGCTACCCCCAAGGGCACGGAACATTGGCAGGCGGGGCTGGGGGGGAGGGTGGACATCTATGCAGGCACCCCTACCCCAGAACCCGCACCATAGGCAGCCGCCTAACTGCACACTGGATGGCCTGAGACTGCGCACCACCAGCACCACCAGCAGAAGGGCATGTCAGCATGGTGGCAGAGGGATACTGGTGGTGAAGGGGGCAGTGGCAGCTGCCCAGAGCAGACTGTGTATTTAAAACAAAGCCAGTTCGGTCTAGTTTTTGAGCGATCACTTCTAAGTGCTACTTTATATTCCTATGCTCATCCAAATATTTCTAAATCACCTGTGTAATTTGTATGTTACAAGATATTTGTTTCTTCTTCGGGTCTCAGACTGATCATCGGCAAACAATTCTGGGCATTTCAAATGTACCCAGTGTTTTAGGAAGTTGCATCAACGACCCTTTTTCCAAATATCTTAAAACTCATTACGTTGCTGCTGTATTATTTCAACTTATCTGATTATGATGAATCTTATATTTATACTTGAAACATTCTTATGGATTTGACTGTTTGCTCGATCCACTTTCTCTTGAATTCCCAACGCTGTTATCAAAAGCGCCCCCGCATTTCACTAATATGGTTCTTCAGGGGATTCGGCTCCTACTGGCTCCTCCTACCTATCCAAGGCTATGCCTATCATATTTAATGTGCTCTTAAACCATATACTGATGTAATCTTCCCTTCCAGAAACCTCATATACATGCTCCCCATTCTATTGCTACCTTGAGGCCCTTTCGGTTGAACTGTCCCACAGTATTGCGATCGCGACAAATGTCACACAGGGAAGGAGGACACAAAGCTTGTGGCCAGTGTAGCATTTGCCATATTTCGAGTGAAATAGAGCAATTCACTCACAAGGGGATAATTTATCGGCTGAATAGTAGCACTACTTGCGAGTCCACACATGTAGTCTATGCGGTGCGATGCCCATGTGACTTAATGTACATAGGGAAGACAATTCGGAAGTTCCGAGTCTGCATGAAAGAACATGAGAGCCGATTGCGGTGTAAAAAAATGGAAGCACCTATGGTAGCTCATTGTGTAACTCAGGAACACAAATTTCAAGATCTTAAATGTTGGTGCATAGAACAAGTAGTTACCGGAACCCAAGGCAGGACACGAGAGCAAACTTTAATAAAGCAGGAACAACGATGGATTCATCGATTGGGGACAGTTCAACCGAAGGGCCTCAATGTAGCAATAGAATGGGGAGCATGTATATGAGGTTTCCGGAAGGGAAGATTACATCAGTATACGGTTTAAGAGCACATTAAGTATGATAGGCATAGCCTTGGATAGGTAGGAGGAGCCAGTAGAGAGCCCTTTAAATGAGAGCATCGCTCTTATCCGCATGCACGGCGTTTCAGGACGGTTACAATACCGACTCTAAGGAGAACATCAATCAATTAGAAACGCGGGCAGCATTCCTGCAATTAAGAATTTTGTTTGAGATTTCAAGTAAGTAGATAGTCTTTAGATAACATTACATAAGGCAGATAAAAATTTCGACACTAAATCACAGGTGGTTTTAGTAACATATTTTGCTTTGTACATTTGTAGTTTGATCCCGAATCCCCTGAAGAACCATATTAGTGAAACGCGGGGGCGCTTTTGATAACAGCGTTGGGAATTCAAGAGAAAGTGGATCGAGCAAACAGTCAAATCCATAAGAATGTTTCAAGTATAAATATAAGATTCATCATAATCAGATAAGTTGAAATAATACAGCAGCAACGTAATGAGTTTTAAGATATTTGGAAAAAGGGTTGTTGATGCAACTGGGTAAAACACTGGGTACATTTGAAATGCCCAGAATTGTTTGCCGATGATCAGTCTGAGACCCGAAGAAGAAACAAATATCTTGTAACATACAAATTACACAGGTGATTTAGAAATATTTGGATGAGCGTAGGAATATAAAGTAGCACAGAGCAGACTGTGGCCTAGCCCTGTGTAGGTGGGGGCCATGTACTGCAACAGACGGGCCCTGTCTGATGAACAGTCATGGTATCACCAGGGAATGGACTGACTCTGTGACAACAAGGTGGTGCAGTGCACAAAACCAGTGTATTTAGATACAGAAAGTCACAGGTTCACGTCCCAGCTGTGGTTCCTGCCAACCCAGTCCCCATATTTTACCCACTACTACAACGTGCTAATACAGACAGCACCTTTATTGCAGATGACATAAACATGCCCAAGACACCTACATTTTACCCTACAGAGCACAGACACCATAAACATGTGCATTACCTAGAGCAGAGTCTCCCAAATGCAGTCCTGGAGAGCCAAACACCATTCCAGTTCCATGCTGCCTCTAATAAAGATGCCTGTGCTGCATTTCTATGCGCCACCCCCATGGTATGCAGATGTATCTCATGCATATTCATGAGGGACAGCATGAAAACCCGAACAGTGTTTGGCACCGCAGGACTGGAGTTGGGAACCTCTGCCGTAAAGCAGCAGCCAACAGGGGCAGACACACCCGCACCCACAGGCTCCATTATCCAATGCCTCCTGGAGAGGCAGGATGTTGGGCCCTGCGTGCATCTCCCAATACTAGCACTTGCATACCTTAGCAATGCCACCCTAAACCTGGGAATACGGTACACAGCTATCAAAAGGTTGCTATGATCACTGGCAGATAGCAATTCCTAAGTTAAGCTCAATTCGCTGATTGAGCTGCATCATAGCAACCTTTCTGATGTCTGTGGAGTGTGCCTCAGGTCTTGAGTGTGACAGAGTGACCCCAACAGTATTGCATACCATACCCATGCCTGCACTGTGCCCAGGACTGGTGTGGTGGCCTGGGCTGCCAAACACCTCTATAGTTGCACAATGCTGGCATAGATGTGGGGAGTGTGTGTCTGTCTATCCAATGTGAGGTGGATGCCAACACCCTCCACAGCCACACTGCTAGCACTGTTGCCAGTATTGGCCTGCCAATGTGCATAATGAGGAGCATGGTACCGTGAGAATAGCCTGGATAGGGTGGCCAGGCCTGGATGCATCTGCACAGGGCATAGGGGAATGGCTCGGAAATTGTAGTGCCCGGCCACCACCTGCATGGACAGGGTGACCACAGCATGTCCTGCTGGGAGGTCACTCTCACCCTGACTGAGCAGTGACCATGGCATGGCTAGGTTCCCCCATAGTGCTATACACTATTTCTCTCATGTGATATTTATGGGGTTTTTTTTGGGGCTTAATCGCTGACTTATCTGCTTGGTGTGTATGCTGACATCCCCATTCTGGGTACATGCATCTTCTCCAGGACCATGCACTGTGGACTAGCTGGCAGACTGTCTGCAGCTAGTATGTGTCTTGCTGGAACACCTTGCAGGGTGCAGCGGCTGGAGGCTTGCTGATGGAGAATGCCAGGTGGTGGTGGTGGTGGTGGTGGTGGTGGGGGCAGCTGAGCATTTCCAGGCCTACTGTCTGTCTGCTATTACGCTATGGATGTGTACCGCTCTGTATGTTCCCTAGCAGGACTGGGGTTGATGGTCCCCTCTATTGCTACCATTGCAGGTAGGTAGAATGTGGATTTATTGGTGGGTGATCCTGTTTCTCACCCTGAGCCCCAGTGGGTGGGTTGTGTGGTGGTACATAATCTGCCTATGGGCCCAAACACCCCCCTCCCCCTCCTCCTCCCCCTCCTCCCCCTCCCCCTCCCCCACCCCCCTCCCCCTCCCCTCCCCCACCTCCCCCTCCCCCACCTCCTACCGCGGATCCTAACGAGAATCACACTAGCGCAGTTTAGTAAACATGCCCCTTAGTCAGAATTTTGGATCCCGAGAGTTTTAGGCTCGGCCTGGAAAGGGTTAAACCACATACCCAAATCCTGATTCCCATTAGCATATATCTGCTGAACTAGTATATTCAAAAAATCACTATAGTGAGGCATCTTAGACAGGAGAGTCTCACTCCCTGGATGCATAGCTGTATACAGACATAAGGCATCACTAGCAGGCACAGGTTCAGCCGCCAAGTACTCTCCAGAGAGAGCAGAAGGGGGCAAAGCTCTGCATACTATACTATTTGTGGCTTTGCTCAAAAGCTTAGTTTCCTGATACCATGTGTTAGAATGCAATGATGGAGTATAAGAATGCAACAATGCCCATACCACCCCAAAGAGTCCCACAAAAGTCCACAGAGACTTCATGCTGTCTCAGTGTAAGGAGCTGGTTGCACTCTGGTAATGTGATGCCACTGCAAAGATCCTTCCACTCGCAAAGCCAAGGGGTTGACCACAGCAACCTTGTAAGGACCAACAAAGAATGGTTCAGTCCAACAGGACCGAGTATAGTTCTTTAGATATACATAGTCCCCTGGGCTGTACGAGAGATGTTTCTCAGTGTTCGTATTAGGTGGAAGGCGATCTGCAGCTTCTCGTATCACTGCCCATGCTGCCTGGAGAGCTGTCCAGTAGGTGCACTGTTGTCTGCTGGAACAGCTGAGGCTACCTGAAGCACTGGGGAAGACAGTGATCGACCAGTAACAAGCTGGTGGGTGTCAGATGAGAGGCCTTCAATGGGGAATTCCTGAGAGAAAACAATGCAAAAGGTAAAGCTGTTAGCCAATTCAAATTTGTAGAATGTAAAATCTTACGAAGCGTTGTTTTTAGTAATCCATTAACTCTCTCCACCAGTTCCTTTGCTTGTGGCCTGTAAACACAAACAAAAGAATGTTGCATCTCCAACCCTTCAGTAAGTTTCTGAATTAACTTATTACGAAAATGTGTGCCATTATGTTTGGATTTTCTGAGGGAAACCAAACCTGGGAATAATATCCTCCACGAGGTGCTTCACTATTATTCCTGCTGTTTCTCTCCTGCAAGGGAAGGCTTCAATCCACTGAGAGAAAGCACATACGCACACTAGCAAGTACCTGTGTCCATGTATCAGAATCTGCATGTCAGTGAAATCAATGTGAAGATTTTGAAAAGGTCCTGAAGGACGTGGTAACATAGCTCCTATGGGGATTATTTGCATAGCATAAGAATTGTCCTGTGAGCATATTTTACACAAAGACACATATTGAATCACAATTTGCTTCATCTCTGGACACCACCAACTCTCTCTTAATTTTCCAAGCATAGCTCTGGGAGACTGATGTGCCGTTCCATGCAGAGATGGCAACGCCAGCTGTAGTGCAACTAGAGATATGCACAATGCTCTGCTTGGGTGTGCCCACAAACCTCTCTGATTCATTTCACATCCTGCTGCTTTCCATTTTCTCTTCTCTTCTGCTGTAGCTGCGGTCTGTATACCTATCAGTAAATCCTGCATGTCTGTCTCCCCTCCAGACCATAATGTCACAGTCTGTACTATTGCTAAAGGAGACAGCTCAGGTAGAGCTCTCGCAGCTGCCTGTTTAGCTAAAGAATCTGCCTGATTATTCCATTCACAGTGTTCTCCTGTCCTTTGATGTACTTTACATTTAACAACTGCTGTTGGTACTGCTAGAGTATGTTTAATTGCTAGCATTTCCTGAAGCAACATTAACAGAGACAAATGCTGTACTGCCTTCCCACAACCCTGTTTAAATTCTGTCCTGTCCCACGTCTGTAAATATTCTGTTACAGTATTCACTACATATTCAGAATCAGAAATGATTGTCACAGGATCTGAATTGGTTAAAGCAATAGCTAACAGCACTGCCAACAATTCAGCAGACTGGGAAGTGTAATATCTAGGAGAGAGTGATTGTACCACTCTCAATCCCTGATGCTCTGTACTCCCTTTTTCCACTACAACTACCCCTATTCCTGTGGGGTTATCTTGGGGGCCAAGCGCTGAGGCATCTACATATATCTGCCTTCCTCCTTTAATGGGAGTATCCTGCACATATGCCCTATCTTTCCCCACCTGACAAACATGTCCTGGATCTAGTTGCCCCTGAATTAATCCCTTATAGGGCAACCTTGTAGATGGAGGAAGGAAAGTTATATATAGAGCATCTAGAGTGGCTAGATATTTAGCCATCCTTTGTGCTGTAAAATCCTGTTTTGGGAGCACCTAAAAGTGCTGGGACTTCATGGGCAGTATGTATCTCAACTAAGGGGTATGTTTACTAAAACCCCGTTAGGGTGCGCGCCACGCTAGTGTGCGGATGCCACATAAGGAGTGGGCGTTTCAGTCAGAAAAAAGCAAAACCAGGATTAATCATGTGCTAATGTGCGCTGCGCTCATGTGCGCCGCGCACATTAGCGCATGAGAAACTTGCGCGGGAAGCATAAGTGGCGCGCTGAAGTGCAAGCACAGGAACAGAGCCACAGTACAATGGTTAAGACGCTGACTGATGATGCAGGGATCATGGGTTCAATCCCCCACTGTGCTGAATAAAGAAGGCTGGTTGAGGTGTTACCTATTATGGGGAAGATCGCTTTAGGAGGCATTTTATTTATATTTTAATTACCTCTACTAGCAAACGCACTCTCAAAGCGTGTTAACATAAGGCGCCCCATAAGGCACATTTTAAAGTGCACTGTCCACCAAGGCACCCTAGAATGTTGCTTATAGGGTGCTTTATAGGGTGCCGTATGAGGTACTTCAAGGTCACAGCACTGTTTTTGATGGCAGCACTGTGCAGTTTAAGGAATGAAAATCATAATTAGGTGCGCTGAGATGCAAAGAGGAGCAGCAGTGTAGCACAATGGTTAAGACACTGACCAATGATGCAGGAGTAATGGGTTCAATCCCCCACTGTGCCTAATGAAGAAAGCTGGCTGAGGTGTTACCTGTTCTAGGTAATATTGCTGTAAGGGGCATTTTATTTTTATTTTAATTAGTGCTGCCAGCAAACACACCCTCAAAGTATTGTAACATAAGGTGCTGCATAAGGCGCCTCATAGGGTACCCCAGAGGACACATTATAAAGTGCACTGTCCGCCACAGCACCCTACAGTGTTGCTGAAAGGGTGGCCTATAGGGCACCATATAGGGTGCCCTACGAGGCACAGCAAGGTCATAGCACTGTATTTGATGGCAGCACTGTGCATTTAAACGCATGGAAATCTGAAGTAGGTGCGCTGACATGCAAGGAGGGACAGCAGTGTAGCCCAAAGGTTAAGGCACTGACTGCTGATACAGGGGTCATGAGTTTGCTCCCCAGTGTGCCTAATACGTAAGGCTGGCTGAGGCATCAGCTTTGCAATGTATGTATTGTTTCCTGCAGCACTTTATTTGTATTTTATTAATTGCTGCCAGCAAACATGCCCTCACGTGCCGTAACTGAAGGTGCCGCATAAGGCACCCTATAAGGCACTCCATAGGGCACATTATAAAGTGCACTGTCTGCCATGGCACCCAAAAATGTCCCCTATAGGGCACCCTATAAGTCGCTCCACAGGATAATGTATAGTGCACCTTATATGGACGGTAACCATAAGGTGCCCTATAGGGCGCCCTCTGAAGCACCTTATGGGTACAGTACGCAGAGAGTGTTTTTGCTGGCAGCAATAATGTACATTAAAAAGAAATAATGCTTTGAGCAGCCCGATCAAATAACCCCACTGTGGGTTTGAACCCATGATCTCTGGCTCCACAGGCAGTAAAGTAACCAGTGGGCTACAGCTCTATTGCTGGTAGCAAGCCCCTGGCTGGCTGTAGAGGGACTGCATGTCACCACACAGACAGTCTGCTGTGGTCACCAGGATAGGGTTAGGCCACCCGTACCCATGATGCACTGCACATGCAAATCAACTGTCCACAGATGAACACAAGATGGGGTATGCACCCCCACAGCACCTCGGCCTGGTAGGGGGAACTGACCATGTCCACCCCCACAGCACCTCGGCCTGGTAGGGGGTACTGACCGTGTGTGTTACTGGGGTCCACAAAGAAACAGCGCTAGCCACTCGAACGAGCAGAGACAAAAACAGGAAGCGGCAGATTCAACACCCAATGAATTTATTATAACCAAATAAGTGGCCTAAGCCCAACACAGGCCGTGTTTCGTATATAACTTCCTCAGGGGCTATCAGGACACACTAAAAAATAAATTGTAAAACCACATTAGTATAATTAAACCATAAATATACCAAAAAATATACAAAAAAGGAGGGTTAAAATAAAAAGTTGTAACGTGAATATACAATATACATAAAATAAGGCAAAATTGGACTATATCAAATGACTTAAGTCTCAAGGAAAACACATCAATAAAATTCGAAGAACAGTCAAAAATAATCAATTAAAATCATAAAAAAACCATATACAGTCACTAAAAATGAATCCTAATCTATTCAATAAACTATTCTATAGATCAGATGACATATAAATATGTATACATACATATGTATAAGTACATAAATAGGATAATTAAGTAAATAAATAATTAAAAGTGCTAATTGGAATACAATAAAAACACCAAACCATTTATAATCGTACAAGCATATGCAACAGAAGATGTAAAAAATGCCATATACAAACACTTAAAATTGAATCCTCATATATTAAATAAACTATGCTATAGGTCAGTTAACATATAAATATGTATACATACATATACATAAGTGTATAAATAATAAAATTATTAAATAAATAAATAATTAAGAGTATAAGTGCTAATAGGAATACAAGAAAAAAAATAAAATCACCAAACATTTATAATTGTGCAAGTATATACAACAAAACTGTAAAAAACAACTATATGCAATCAAAATGGGAAGGGATGAGGAGACTAAAGGAGTAGGTTCGATTGAGAAACAATTATGATAATAATAAATAAATAAAACCTATGCTGTAAAGTTGAACATTACCTGTGGGTGTGATGTGCATAGACTTCACCAGGCTCAAAAGAGACAATGGAAGTCGCTACTATCAGAAAAGCTTCTAAAGATTAAAAATAAAAACGGAAAACTTACGCCAAAATAGATGACTAAATACTATAAGTCATTACGAATATTGCACTCTACTTTAAAAAAATAATAACAATAAATAAAATTATATAAAAAGATAAGAATATACTTCTTTATATTGAGATATAGAAGGTATTGGATGCCACCCCCATAAAAATATAAATATATTTCTAATTGTAAAAACTGCCCCCATTAAAAATACATGACCATACACATAAGTCAATGATAGAATAATTAAATAGATAAAAAATGTATAGGTCATATGAACAAGAAAGATAGAAAAAGAAAGATAGAAAAAGGGGGGGGGGAAGGGGGAAGAGAGGGGGGGAAGGAGGGGGCGGGGCAGGGAGGGAGGAGGGGGAAAGGGAAGGGGAAGGGAAAGAAAGGGGGGGGGGAGTGCTTATATCAGACCTTCCTTGCACCCTATGTTTTTGAGACTATAATAACCCAATATGTATTTCTTCTAAGGTTCTATGAACATTGTGTCAGAATCCTGTAGTGGATCACGTGGTACGAGGTGTCCATCGGATTTTGTGAAGGCAAGAAAGATTAGAATGTTTAGATGTGTCTATTTGGACTTCTTTTCGAGCACTGTCCGGTGTCCCCATTTTTTAACTTTATGGGACTCCCCTGCATTGATTTTTAGAGATACAATATGTTCCTTAAATTATCGGAGTCAGTTTGGGTTTAAAACGGTTTAAAACAGTTCTTCTTTACCCTTCCTCCTCCCCTCCCCTCCCCTCCCTTCTCCTCTTCTCTCCCCTCCCTCCCCTCCCCTTCCCCCTCCCCCCTCTCCCTTCTCTCCCCCCTCCCCCCCCTTCCTTTCCTTTCCCTTCCCCTTTCCCCCTTCACCCTACCCCCTTACCCCCCTTCTCCCCTCCTTCCTTTCCCTTCCCATTACCTTTCCCCCTCCTCCCTCCCTGCCCCGCCCCCTCCTTTCCCCCCCCTATCTTCCCCCCTTCCCCCCCCCTTTTTCTATCTTTCTTTTTCTATCTTTCTTGTTCATATGACCTATACATTTTTTATCTATTTAATTATTCTATCATTGACTTATGTGTATGGTCATGTATTTTTAATGGGGGCAGTTTTTACAATTAGAAATATATTTATATTTTTATGGGGGTGGCATCCAATACCTTCTATATCTCAATATAAAGAAGTATATTCTTATCTTTTTATATAATTTTATTTATTGTTATTATTTTTTTAAAGTAGAGTGCAATATTTGTAATGACTTATAGTATTTAGTCATCTATTTTGGCGTAAGTTTTCCGTTTTTATTTTTAATCTTTAGAAGCTTTTCTGATAGTAGCGACTTCCATTGTCTCTTTTGAGCCTGGTGAAGTCTATGCACATCACACCCACAGGTAATGTTCAACTTTACAGCATAGGTTTTATTTATTTATTATTATCATAATTGTTTCTCAATCGAACCTACTCCTTTAGTCTCCTCATCCCTTCCCATCTTTGATTGCATATAGTTGTTTTTTACAGTTTTGTTGTATATACTTGTACAATTATAAATGTTTGGTGATTTTATTTTTTTTCTTGTATTCCTATTAGCACTTATACTCTTAATTAATTATTTATTTATTTAATAATTTTATTATTTATACACTTATGTATATGTATGTATACATATTTATATGTTAACTGACCTATAGCATAGTTTATTTAATATATGAGGATTCAATTTTAAGTGTTTGTATATGGCATTTTTTACATCTTCTGTTGCATATGCTTGTACGATTATAAATGGTTTGGTGTTTTTATTGTATTCCAATTAGCACTTTTAATTATTTATTTACTTAATTATCCTATTTATGTACTTATACATATGTATGTATACATATTTATATGTCATCTGATCTATAGAATAGTTTATTGAATAGATTAGGAATCATTTTTAGTGACTGTATATGGTTTTTTTATGATTTTAATTGATTATTTTTGACTGATCTTCGAATTTTATTGATGTGTTTTCCTTGAGACTTAAGTCATTTGATATAGTCCAATTTTGCCTTATTTTATGTATATTGTATATTCACATTACAACTTTTTATTTTAACCCTCCTTTTTTGTATATTTTTTGGTATATTTATGGTTTAATTATACTAATGTGGTTTTACAATTTATTTTTTAGTGTGTCCTGATAGCCCCTGAGGAAGTTATATACAAAACACGGCCTGTGTTGGGCTTAGGCCACTTATTTGGTTATAATAAATTCATTGGGTGTTGAATCTGCCGCTTCCTGTTTTTGTCTCGTGTGTGTTACTGGCACAGAGTAGCTACACACCGTCACATTGTGCGGGTACTGTGCTCACCGTGAGAGTGTGGTGGGGCGCCCAGCACCAGGTCCACAGCACCTTCCATGGCAGAAATAGGCTATGCTGCAGGTCCCCAGCAGTGCTAATGTGTGAGATAGGTAGTTTCTGCAGAAACACCTTGGATATATCTGTCTGTCTCAGTCAGCTGTAGTCCCCATGGACCCACAGGAGGATCATGTACCACCACCCTCCTCCCCCAGGGGCCAAGGGTGGCAAACATGGTCTCCCATCAACAGATGCACATTCTACCTCTCTGCAATGGTGGCAGTAGTGGGGACCATCAACCTCAGTTCTGCTGAAGAACAGACACCCTTCTCCAGGACCAAGCAGGAAGTCAGTCCTCACATATGGGTGACGTCGGGGCCGACGGAGCCCTCGCGGAGCAATTTTCCCCAGCTTTCAAAGAAAGCCTTTGGGAATTGCAGCGCGCATGCGCGGTACTCTTCCCGCCCAAGGGTGCCATCTTGCTCAGTCTTCTTTTTTCCGCGGAGCCCTACAGACGTTGGCTGTGAATCCCCGCAGAAAAGTTGATTTTTCTCTATTTTTCTCTGTTTTTTCTTCGGTTCGACGCCGGTTCTTTTCCCGCCCAGACTCGCGACGCCGGTTGCGAGTCCGTCCTTTATTTTTCGGTTTTTTGTCCTTCGTGACAGATTTTGCACTTTTTTTCCTTTTTCCCTGGCTGCCCGGTCGTTCGACCTCGCAGGGGCCCTTTTCCCCCGATGGCGGCCAGTGGTTTCAAAAAGTGTGACCTCTGTAAGAAACTTATGTCTCTTACAGACACTCATGACTTCTGCCTCCGCTGCCTCGGCCCAGATCATGACCCCATGATCTGCACGCCATGCGGCAAAATGTCCTCAAAAGCATTGAGGAGTCGGCAGCACCAGCGGGAGCGTATCTTCTCTGACTCCGGCCGGGCTCGGACCTCGTCAGAGGCTTCGATGTCTCGGGACTCTGGTCCTGAGCATCGTCGGAGTTCCTCTGAAAGGGGGTCTCCTACCTGGGAGCATCATCGGAAGAAGAAACCCACGAGGGCGGGATCGGTGGACGCTCCTGGTTCCTCGAGGGCCAGGTCGCATAGCCCCGATTCCCGTCCCGGGTCCTTGGAGTCGGAAAGGCCGTCAAAACATCCTCGACTCGAGGTGGACTTGCCCGCTCACGTAAGTACTGTTGTCCTCGTGGACTCGCCTCCAAAGGACCCGACGTCGGGCCCGACGCCGTCGGGGCCCGAGTCAGGGGCTGCTGGGTCTCCTGAGCTCGGACTCAGGTTGACGGCCTTGGAGTGCAGTTTGTCTGCCTTCTTGGACCAGCAGCGGGCATTGATCGCTGCCCTCGCTGGCGATTCTGCCCTGACCGCCAGGACGTCGACCTCCAAGTCGACCCCGGAGACCGAGCCGATCCTCGAGTCCATGAGGGCTCGAGTCGATCCTCGGTCGAGGTCTCCTTCGGCCTCCCGTTCGGGACCGAGGTCGTCGACGCCGACTCCCTCGGCGTCGGGGCGGATGGCATCAGTGCCTGCCCGACTGGAGCCGGTCGACTCCTCCTCCGAGGTGTCGGCCTGGGAATCTGAGGACGAAGAGTCACCTGGTTCCTTTCGGACTCGGTGTGTCCCTTCGGACTCCCCCGAGTCCGAACCTCAGGAGACGGTCCCCCCCGGAGGATACCCGGTTCTCGGACTTCGTGAAGGATATGGCCAAAGCCTTGGCCTTCCCTGCGGATCCCGAGGAGGAGCCTCGAGTCGAAGAACTCGATGCCCTCCAATATGACTCTCCCCCGAAGGAGGCCTTTATTGTACTGGTTCCTCCCATGCTGGAACGGCTTCTCTTCCGCATGTGGGAGAGCCCGGCATCGTCGCCGGTGTTAAGCAAGCGGGTCGATTCCATTTATCGAGTCCGCAAGAGCCCCGGGTTCCAAAAGGCACAACTACCGCACCATTCCATGGTGGTGGAATCGGCCATGCATAGACTGAAGAGTCAAAAAATGCACTCCTCGGTGCCCCCTGGTAGGGAAGCCCGAAGCCTGGATGCCCTCAGTAGGACGTGCTTCCAGGGCTCTATGCTTGCTTGTCGAGTCCAGACCTACCAGCTCTACATGGGCATGTATCTCCGAGACCTGGCTAAGGAAATAGCCGGGTTCTCTGCTGGTCTCTCTGACGAACCTTTGCAGAGGTTCCAATCCTTGTCTACTGGCATTCGGGAGTGCTCCAAGTTTATCTCTCGAGCAGCCTATGATGGTTTTGAGGCTTCGGCTCAAGTAGCCGCGGCCGGCATCGGTGGACGCCGCCAGGCTTGGCTTCAGACGTCCGACCTCGAGCCCTGGGTACAGGACAAGTTGGTCGATGTCCCCTGCCGAGGTGATAACCTCTTTGGCAAGCCCATGGATGAGAAGGCTGCACAAATCGAGACGGAGACTCTCACCAGGACTCGTCTCTCAAGGAAGACCTCTGCCCCTTCTCAAAAGAAGAAGGCCTCGGGGAAAAAGCCCTTTTACCCGAGGAAGGGCGCTGCCTATAAATACTACCCTCAGTATCAGGCCTCACCAGCTCCCCCACAGGGAAAGCAGGCCAAGGGACGGGGTAATGGGTCCCATAGGCAGCAAGCCCCCAAGCCTGCACCACCGGCCCCTGCTCAGCAGGGTGGGGGTTTTTGACTTTCTCAGCATAGCCTCTCCCCCTCAGCTGGTTTCTCTCAGCACAGGAGGCCGGCTGGTCCACTTTGCCCACAGGTGGTCCAACATCACCACAGATACCTGGGTGCTTCAGATAGTTCAAAAGAGCTATCTTCTTCATTTTCACCAGGTACCTCCCTCCTACTTTCCAGGGGAGCCTTCCAGACTCCCTCTGCACAGGGACTTACTCCTTCAGGAGTTAGCAAGTCTTGTTCAGGAACAAGCTGTGGAACCGGTGCCCCACCACCTGAAGGGTCAGGGGTTTTATTCCCGATACTTCCTGATTCCGAAAAGAACAGGAGGCCTCAGACCCATCCTAGACTTGCAAAACCTCAACAAGTTCCTTGCAAAGGAAAAGTTCAAAATGCTTACCCTTGGAATCCTGCTGCCCTACCTCCAGCAGGGAGACTGGCTATGCTCCTTAGATCTGAAGGATGCGTATACTCATATCCTTATTCATCCAGACCACAGACAATACCTCAGGTTTGTGGTGGACGGACGCCATTACCAGTACAGAGTACTGCCTTTCGGCCTATCCTCCGCCCCCAGAGTGTTCACCAAATGCCTAGCAGTGGTGGCGGCCTATCTGAGACTTCAGGGTCTCTTTGTGTTCCCATACCTGGACGACTGGCTCATCAGGGCCCAGTCTGCCCAAGAAGCCACTCAGGCTACTCATCGCACGGTGGCTCTGCTCCAGCACTTGGGATTTGTCATAAACTTCGCAAAGTCCACTTTGCTCCCCTCTCAAGATCTAGAATTCATCGGCGCCAGGTTGGACACTCTTCAGGCGCGGGCCTTCCTGCCTCTGGACAGGGCCCAAAGGCTCATGGATCTCGCCAGCCGCTTTCACAGCAATTCCCTGGTCTCGGCCAGGCAATTTCTGAGACTGCTCGGCCATATGGCTTCCACGGTCCATGTAACCCCCTATGCCCGCCTGAACATGCGACCTGCTCAATGGTGCCTTCGCAAACAATGGCATCAGGCCACTGGGAGCCTAGCGGACTCCGTACAGATCTCCGACCAGCTGGTCTCCTCTCTGCGATGGTGACTTCACCTGCCAAACCTAGTACTCGCGGTGACTTTTCAGCCCCCTACACATTCTCAGGTCCTGACGACCGATGCTTCTCTCCAGGGTTGGGGAGCACATTGCCAAGGGACTTGTACTCAGGGTCTCTGGACTCCTTGGGAGTCCGCTCAGCAGATCAACTTCCTGGAGCTCAGAGCCATCCGCCTAGTGCTCAAAGCCTTCTCTCACCTGATTTCTCACCAGTTAGTACTTGTCCAGACAGACAATCAGGTTGCCATGTTCTACGTGAACAAGCAAGGCGGAACCGGCTCCTTCCTTCTCTGTCAGGAAGCACAGAAGCTCTGCTCTTGGGCCGTCCATCGCAACATCGTCCTCAAAGCTGTCTATCTCCCAGGTCAAGAAAACTACCTGGCAGACAAACTGAGCAGGGTCCTCCAACCGCACGAGTGGAGGTTGGATCCGCTTGTGGTTCAGCGGATCTTTCTCCGGTGGGGCCTCCCCACCATGGATCTCTTCGCCAGTCCTCTGAACCGACAGCTTCCCAGATTCTGCTCTCGACAGCCGCATCCTCTCCGGGTGGCGGCGGATGCTTTTCTGATTCCATGGTCCACAGGCCTCTTGTATGCCTTTCCACCCATGCCCCTGGTGTCTCGGACGCTCTTCAAGGTTCTCAGAGACAAGGCGTCGGTGATCCTAGTGGCTCCCCGGTGGCCGAGACAACCTTGGTTCCCGCTTCTGCTGCAGCTGGCGGTGGACACACCTCTTCCTCTGGGGTTTCAGCCCGACCTCCTCTCGCAGGATCAGGGGACGCTCCTGCACCCCAACCTTCGGTCCCTTCATCTGATGGCCTGGCTGCTGAAAGGGTAGTCCTTGCTCCTCTCCAGCTACCTCCAGATGTGGAAGAGGTCGTCTTGGCCTCCAGGAGGCCTTCCACCCGGAAGTCCTACGCTCTTAAGTGGCATCGGTTCTCCGTCTGGTGTACTCAGCAGTCTCAAGACCCCTTCTCCTGTTCAGCATCAGTGGTATTGCAGTACTTGCTTTCCCTTTCCAATCTTGGACTTAAGTCCAACTCGGTCAAGGTCCACCTCAGTGCTATTTCTGCGCACCACCTACCGGTGGAGGGTAGGCCTCTTTCCAGCCACCCTCTGGTGGCTCATTTTCTCCGGGGCCTTCTCCTCCTTAAACCACCTTTGCGCCCGCCAGCCCCGAACTGGGATCTCAATGTGGTTTTACAGCGGCTTACCTGTGCGCCTTTTGAGCCTATGGCTACCTGTCCTCTTCGTTTTCTTTCCTGGAAAACCTTGTTCTTGGTGGCCCTCACTTCTGCTAGACGCGTTAGTGAGCTGCAGGCCCTGGTATCTGATCCTCCTTACACTAGGTTCTACAAGAACCGGGTAGTCCTACGGACTCACCCTAAGTTTCTTCCTAAAGTGGTTTCCCCTTTTCACATCAACCAGGAGGTGGTACTTCCGACCTACTTTCCCAGGCCACACTCCAGCCGAGCTGAAATGGTCCTGCATACCCTGGACTGTAGAAGGGCGCTGTTCAGCTCTTCGTGTCTTATGACCCCAACAGGTTGGGGCTCCCTGTCTCCAAGCGTACTCTGTCCATCTGGATTGCGGACTGCATCGCTTGGGCTTACGAGGCTACGGGCCTCGTGCTGGAAGGTAGAGTCACCGCTCATCGTGTTCGGGCGAAGGCTACGTCAGTGGCTTACCTCCGCTCTGTTCCGTTGGCAGACATCTGCCGGGCCGCTACTTGGTCTTCAAGCCAGACTTTTGCAGCCCATTACTGCCTGGAGAGGGAGTCCCGCAGGGACAGTGCTTTCGGACAGGCAGTCCTCCGTAACCTCTTCGAGGTATAGGCAACTCCTACCCTCCATCCCGGATGTTGGGCTACCGGTTGGAGACGTATTCAGAGAAGATTCCTTCCTTCTGTGCTGCTGAGCTAGAGGGAGCTCATTTTTGTGCTTAGGGTCTCCGGTAGCCTTAAACTTGGGAGTCCCATATATGAGGACTGACTTCCTGCTTGGTCCTGGAGAAAGCGTAGTTACTCACCTGTAACAGGTGTTCTCCAGGAGCAGCAGGAATCAGTCCTCACAACCCTCCCTCCTCCCCTTGGAGTTGCAGTTTTATGCTTTCGTTTTTGCTAATTTTTGCTGACTTTTTGCTATGTCATCTGACTGAGCAAGATGGCACCCTTGGGCGGGAAGAGGACCGCGCATGCGCGCTGCAATTCCCAAAGGCTTTCTTTGAAAGCTGGGGAAAATTGCTCCACGAGGGCTCCGTCGGCACCGACGTCACCCATATGTGAGGACTGATTCCTGCTGCTCCTGGAGAACACCTGTTACAGGTGAGTAACTACGCTTACAGCACAGTCAATGCAGCTCTGTACACATCCATAACACAATAGCAGACAGACAAACATTAGGCCTGGATTTGCTAAGCTGCACTCCACAACCATCTGACATTCTCTTGCAGCAAGCCTTCAGCCACTGCACCCTGCAAGGCACTCCATCAAGACACATACCAGCTGCAAACAGTCTGCTTGCTAGTCCATAGTGCATGTTCCTCGTGGAAATGCATGCACCCAGAACTGGGATGTCAGCATATAGAAAAAGCAGATACATCAGTGACTGGGCTCCAAAGGGAAACCCATAAATATCACATGAAAAAAATACTATATAGCTCTATGGGGGTGCCTAGCCATGCTGTGGTCACTGCACAGTCAGGGTGAGAGTGATCTCCCAGCAGGTCATGCTGAGGCCACCCTGTCTGTGTAGGTGGTGGCCGGGCACTAAAATGTCCCAGCCAGTGCCCTATGCCCTGTGCAGATGCATCATGGCCAGGCCACCCTGTCCAGGCTATACCCATGGTACCTTGCTCCTCATTATGCACATTGGCAGGCCAATACTGGCAATAGTGCTGGCGGTGTGGGCTGTGGAGGGTGTTTGCAGCCACCACACACTGGATAGACAGACAGACACCCCCACACCTATGCCAACATTGTGCTACTATAGAGGAGTTTAGCAGCCCTGGCCACCACACCAGTCCTGGGCACAGTACAGGCATGGATATGGTACGCAATACTGTTGGGGGTCACTCCCCAGGGTGGTAAACACTGTCAGAGACCAGACCTGCAGCACACACCACAGACATCACAAAGATTGTTTTGATGGAGCTCAATGAGCAAACTGTGCTTAACGTAGGAATTGCTATCTGCCAGTAATCATAGGAAATGTTTGATAGCTGTGTACCGTGTACCCAGGTGTAGGGTGGCATTGCATAAGGTATGCAAGTGCTAGTATTGGGAGATGCACGCAGGGCCCAATGTCCTGCCTCTCCAGGAGACATTGGCTAATGGGGCCTGTGGGTGTGAGTGTGGGTGTGTCTGCCCCTGTTGGCTGCTGCCTTACGGCAGAGGTTCCCAACTCCAGTCCTGGTGTGCCAAACACTGTTCGGGTTTTCATGCTGTCCCTCATGAATATGCATGAGATACATCTGCATACCATGGGGGTGGTGCATAGATATGCAGCACAGGCATCTTTATTAGAGGCAGCATGGAACCTGAATGGTGTTTGGCCCTCCAGGACTGCATTTGGGAGACTCTGCTCTAGGTAATGCACCTGTTTATGGTGTCTGTGCTCTGTAGGGTAAAATATAGGCGTATTAACCATGCGTATGTTCTCTGCAATAAAGGTTTGTCCTTACTATCACGGTTTAGTTGTGGGAAAAATATGTGGACTGGATTGGCAGTAGCCCCAGCTGGGCTTTGAACCTGTGACCTTCTGTTTGTGCATACACTGTCTGTGTGCATTGCACCACCGTGTTGCCACAGATATGCTGCATTCCCTGGGGAGTCCAAAGACTGTACATCCGACAGGGCCTGTTTGTTGCAGTGCCCGGCTCCCACCTGGACAGGGCTAGGCCATGGTCTGCTGTGGCCACCAGCTGCTGCCACCTCCACCAACAGTACCACTCCATCCTTAGATTGGAGACAGCATAAACCCTGAAGGTTTTGTGGCCCTCCAGGACTGCATTTGGGGGAATCTGCTCTAGGTAATGTGCATGTTTCTGGTGTCTGTGCTCTGTAGGGTAAAATAGAGGTGTTTGAGCCATGCTTATGTTCTCTGCAATAAAGGTTCGTCTTTACTATCACTAGTTAGTTGTGGGTAAAATATGGGGACTGGATTGGCAGGAGCCCCAGCTGGGGCTTCAGCCTGTGACCTTTTGTCTCCAAACACGCTGGTTGTGTGCACTGCACCACCGTGATGCCATAGAGACCGTGCATTCCCTGATGATACCATGACTGTTTGTCCGACAGGACCTGTCTGTTGCAGTGCATTGCACCAACCTACACAGGGCTAGGCCATGGTCTGCTCTGGGCAGCTGCCACTGCCCCCCTCCACCTCCAGTACCCCTGTGCCACCCTGCTGACATGCCCTTCTGCTGGTGGTGCTGGTGGTATGCAGTCTCAGGCCATCCTGTGTGCGGGTAGGTGGCTGCCTATGGTGCGGGTTCTGGGGTATGGAGTGCCTGCAAATTTGTCCACAAGTACCCTAATCATCGCCTGCCAATGTTCTGTGCCCTTGGGGGTACCTGCTGGGTACTATCCCCTGTGACACTGTGATAAACACTCTCGTGCCCATGTTGGGCCCTCATCAGTTGCTGTCTGGCTGCTGTTCAGTTTCAGCATTCGTAGGTGCCATCTAGGCATCTGCCTAGTCTGCACTGTGCCCCAGATGCACCACAGCATGTGCCGCCTGCAGCCCTCTGTATCCCCTTTCCCAGCATCTGTCCAATTGCCCATTCCGACCTGCCCGCCCTGCTGTTGTGGAAATGTGCATGCCATAGGTAACCTGTCCAATGGAGAGGGAAACCCTGACCAGTGCTATTTCACTGTGGGATCATTCACCTTGTATGGGGACGGAGCGTAGACCCTTCTAAAATTCATATTTATTTTTTGCGGCTTTCTTGGGAGTTTTTTTTTTTATGTTTCCCATTATTATCACTATTGCCCAGCTTGATCATAATTTTTTTAGATTTTGTTGGGGTCATTTTCAATGTTTATTTGCACTTTTGTACCGTGCACATGTATCACACTTATGACTGTTTAATAGGCTCTCCCGGTTTTGCTGTACATTGCTGACAGAAATGGTTTCTCTTCCCTTTAAATCGGCTCTACCGCGAGGTTTTCACTCGCGGTATTTTTTGGCTTGAATTTCAGCCCCGCTCGTGTGCGGGGAGCCTCTCCCCTCCCACTCTCCACCCATTGACCCCTTCTCTCCGCCCCTGGGGAGCCTTCCTCTGCCCTCCGGGAGCCTTTCCACGCCTCTATCGCACATCGCACCACGCACATGAGCAGGCACTTTAGTGCGGCGCGCACATGTGCAGGGCACAAAAATGCATCATTAGCGTGCACTAAGGTACCTTAGCGCACGCTAATGATGCGCCGCGCACATGAGCGCGATTTAGTAAACATACCCCTAAGTCTCCAATCCATCTTTCTGCTGCTTTTACTACAGACGCACATGCAATAACTGCGTGCTCGCACATAGTAAAATTATTTTCAATTTCTGAATATGTACCTGAAAGAAATGCAAGGGGACCTCTCCCTCCCTTGTCCTCTTGAGTCACAACCGCTGTCCAACCCTTGTCATCCTGGGTGACATGAATGACCAAAGGTCGACCAGGTATAGGGCTATCTAATGGCTGAGCTGTTTTTATATCCTGAATCAAACTCTCCACCCGTGCCCATTCCTAAGGGGATACTGCCACTGCTTTCTTACCATCCTTAGGTCCCATGCCCTTCAACAATTTCCTTAAACCTGCTGTTCTTGCAGTATAATGGGGCACCCACTGCCTACAAAAATTCAATTGCCCTAGGAGTGTACGCACCTGCGTTACTGTCTGGGGTTTTGCTACTGCCCTTAACCCTGTCTGTCTTTCTTCTGCCACTCTCCTCCCATCTCTTGACACCTTCTGTCCAAGGAAAACTACCTCCTGCTGACACATTTGGACTTTCTTCTTACTAACTTTATAGCCCTGTGATCCTAAAACCTGTAACAAATCCCCCATAGCTTCCTCATGCTTCTCCAGTGTGTCTGTGCATAACATAAGATCATCCACATATTGCAACAAGATCACAGAGTTCCCTTCCCATCTCTCTCTAAAATCTTGCAGATCCTGACTCAAAAGTATGTTAAAAATTGAGAGACTCTCTACATACCCCTGTGGTAGTTGGGACCAGGTGTACTGCTGTCTTTCGTATGCAAATGCAAACAATTCCTGGGAAGCCTTGGCTAAAGGCAGGGTCAAAAAGGCATTGCTTAAATCCACCACAGAAAACCACTCATACAGGAGACTATCTCCTGTCCACATTCCCACTGGATCTGGTACTACTGGGAACTCCACTACCACCATTTCATTCAACTTTCTCAAATCCTGAACCAACCTCCATTTACCATTAGGCTTATGTACTGGGCATATGAGGGTGTTATATGGGCTCCGAGTGCAGTATAAAACTCCTTGCTTCACCAATTCTTTTACCTGCTCTCAGATTCCCCTGCATGATTCTGCTGACACAGGATACTGCTTCACCCTTGGCCCTTCACACCCCTCCTTAAGAATAATCTCCACTGCTTTTACCTCCCGATGTAATCCCACATCTAGATCATTTGCTGCCCATACCTCTGGGGGAGGGGGGCCTGATCCATAATCCTGGATCCTACCTCCCAGGATTTCTCAGATCCCAAACTGAACTGATGCCATTGATACGGAAAGTATTCATGTGGCTCCAGATCGGGAAAGAAATCCTCATCCTTAACTGTTCCTGTTAAAAAAAATCCCTGTAAAGGATATTCTTCTCCTTCTATTTCCCCTCTCATCTCCACTTGGTGCTTCAAAAGCCAAATCAGGTCCTTTGAAGTGCTCCCCCCTCTCTGAAATACTACTGTTACCCATCACATGTCCTCACAGCCCTCTATAGATCCTATTGAATACACTGTTCCACATTCCTCTTGATAATTAAGGGACAATACCTGAACACGCTTAATTTCCTGTCTCCCACCTCTCTGGGCACTGCAAAAGTGACCACATTATCTGGCGGCAAGGTTTTAAATTCACCACCTTATCTCCCCACACCTGAACTACCAACTGCTGCAAGTGCTCTGCTGATTCTTTGTCTAAAATACATACTGGATTATGTTCCTCCCACCGGTGTGCCTGGAGGATTCTTAACTTTGGTGGCAACATAATTGGGCACATAGTACATTGTATCTGGATATCAAATTTCCCCAACAAATCCCTTCCTAAAAGATTGGCCGGTGACTCCAGCACATATAGAAGGGGAGCTACCACCTTAGTTCCTTCTATCACAATTTCTAAAGGTTGGGTGTAACTCAGACTATTGGATTCCCCTGTAAATCTTACTGTTCTTAATTTCTTTTCTGATAAAAGGAATGGCCCCTCTCCTTCTGCCCCTATGGTGGACACAGTAGATCTAGTGTCCAAAATGAACGTCATTTCCACACCCCCCGACCCTCGCCTTAATGTAAGGGTCAACTTTACCAATTTGTGCCACCAAGGGGTACTGTCCTAGTCAGTATTGTCTGTCCCCTTGTCTCCCTCGATCGCATTCCCTGCTAAAATGTCCTTGACATCCACAGTTCCAGCATATGGGTCCTTCTCTCATAGGTCCTCCTCTTCCCCTATCTCTGAACTCATCATCCTGCCACCCAGGCATCTGCCTAGGGCACTCCACACGAGTTCCTACAGGGTGCTGATATCTTCTCCTCTCTTCTCCTGTCCCTCTATACATGACCTGAGCTAGCTGACATCCTAACTCCTCCACTTGTTGGCCCAATGCCTGAACCTCTGCTCCCCAGGCACCCTTTTCTTTTTTCTCCTTTGTGCTAGCCCTTTGCTTCACAAAATGATCAATGTGTGATAGAATAACATTCCACTTCATATGTGGCAATCCCACTACTCCCTCTAAAGCAGTGGTTCTCAACCTGTGGGTCGCGACCCCCACGGGGGTTGCCACAAGATTTAGCAGGGGTCGCCTCACTCCAGTTTAAAAACTGCTGCCGAGTCCGAGTCCGCTTCTCGGAAGCAGCAAACTCACTGCCTCCCTTCTTCTGCAGCCGCTGCTCCCTGTTTCTTAGGGAACCGCTGCTGTGCCTGTGAAAATTTTGCGGAGCCTTCTCCAGGACCAAGCAGGAAGTCAGTTCTCACATATGGGTGACGTCGGCGCCGACGGAGCCCCCGTGCGGAGCATTTCCCAAGCTTTCATAGAAAGCCTTTGGGAATGCAGCGCGCATGCGCGGTCCCCTTCCCACCCAAGGGTGCCATCTTGCTCAGTCTTCTTTTTTCCGCGGAGTCCGACGGATGTATTTTCGTTTCATCCAAGGAAAAAGTTGATTTTTTCTGCGTTAAACTGTTTTTCTTCTGTTCGACGCCGGTTTCCCTTTCCCGCCTGGGCCCGATACATCGGTGTCGAGCCCGGATCTCTTTTTTCGGTTTTTGTCCTTAGTGACAAGCGTTCGCAACATTTTTTCTTTTTTTCACTGGCAGCCCTGTCTTTTGACCTTGCAGGGGCCCTTTTTCCCCCAATGGCTGCCAGCGGGTTTAAGAAGTGTGATCGGTGTAAGAAACTTATGTCTCTCACCGACACACATGATGGCTGCCTCCGGTGCCTCGGACCCGATCATGACCCGATGATCTGTGGTCCGTGTGGGAAGATGTCCTCTAAGGCGTTAAGGAGTCGGCAGCACCAAAAGGAAAGAATCTTCTCTGACTCCACGTCCGGTAGGGCCCAGACCTCGTCAGAGGCCTCGACATCTTGGGACTCCGGCCCCGAGCAGCGTCGAGGCTCCTCTGAAAGGGGGTCTCCCTCGCGGGAGCATCGCAGGAAGAAAAAAACTGCGAGGGCGGCGTCGGTGGACGCACTTGGCTCCTTGAGGGCCAAGTCGCATAGCCCCGAGTGCCGTCCCAGGTCTTCGGAGTCGGAGAGGCCTGCCAAACAACCTCTTGTGGAGATGGAGTCCCTGGGTCACGTGAGTACTGTAGTCCTCGTGGACTCGCCTCCAGGGGAGCCGACATCGGGCCCGGCGCCGCCGGGGCCCGAGTCGGGGGCTGCTGAGTCTCCTGAGCTCGGACTCAGGTTGACAGACTTGGAGAGCAGCTTGGCTGCCTTCATGGAACAGCAGCGGGAACTGATCGCTGGTCTCACCGGTGCCTCTGCCCCGACCACTGGGACATCGACGTCCAAGTCGACCCCGGAGGCTGAGCCGATCCTCGAGTCCATGCGAGCTCAAGTCGATCCTCGGCCAAGGTCTCCTTCGGCCTGCCGTTCGGGACCGAGGTCGTCGATGCCGGTACCCTTGGCGTTGAGGCGGGTGGCATCGATGCCTGCCCGACTGGAGCCACTCGATTCTTCCTCCGAGGAGTCCGGCTTGGAGACGGAGGATGAAGAGTCGCCCGACACCTTTCGGACTCGGTGTGTTCCTTTGGACTTGCCCGAGTCCAAACCTCAGAGAAGGTCCCCCCTGGAGGATCCCCGGTTCTCGGACTTCATGCAGGATATGGCCAAGGCTTTGGCATTCCCCGCGATCCCGAGGAGGAGCCTCGAGCCGAAGAGCTTGAGGCCCTGCAGTATGACTCTCCTCCGAAGGAGGCCTTTACTGTTCCGGTTCCTCCGATGCTGGAACGGTTGCTCTTCCGCATGTGGGAGGCACCGGCATCTACGCCGGTTTTTAGCAAGCTGGTCGATTCCATCTATCGAGTCCGCAAGAGCCCCGGGTTCCAAAAGGCACAATTACCGCACCACTCCATGGTTGTGGAATCGGCCATGCATCCTCTGAAAAGTCAGAAGATGCACTCCTTGGTGCCTCCCGGCCGGGAGGCCCGGAACCTGGATGCCCTCGGTAAGTGCTTCCAGGGCTCTATGCTTGCTTGCCGTGTCCAGACTTACCAGCTGTACATGGGCATGTACCTTCGAGACCTGGCAAATGAGATTGCCGTGTTCTCTGCTGGTCTCTCCGAGGAACCTTTGCAGAGGTTCATTGCTCTGTCCTCGGGTACTCGTGAGTGCTCAAAGTTTATCTCTCGAGCAGCCTATGATGGCTTCGATGCTTCGGCCCGAGTAGCCGCGGCTGGCATCAGTGCATGGCGTCAGGCCAGGCTACAGTCATCGGACCTCGAGACATGGGTGCAGGACAATTTGGTCGATGTCCCCTGCTGAGGTGAAAACCTCTATAGCAAGCTTATGGCTTACAAGGCTGCAGAACTCGAGACCAAAACTCTTACCCAGACAAGGCTGTCCAGAAAAACCTCTGCCCCTTCTCAGAAGAAGAAGGGCTCGGGGAAAAAGACCTTTTACCCGAGGAAGTCATCTGCCTATAAACAGTACCCTCATTTTCAGGCCTCTGTAGCTCCCCAACAGGGTCAGCAGGCCAAGGGGCAGGGTCATGGGCCCTGTAGGCAGAAGGCCCCCAAGACTCCTACTCCAGCTCCTGCTCAGCAGGGAGTGGGATTTTGACTCCAATGGCATAGCCTCTCCTCCTCAGCTGTCCCCTATCAGCACTGGAGGCAGGCTGGCCCTGTACGTCCACAGGTGGTCAGCCGTCACAAGGGATACCTGGGTTCTAAGTATAGTCCAGAAGGGCCATCTCCTCCACTTCCACCAGGTACCCCCCTCCTATTTTCCAGTGGAGCCTCCCAGACTCCCTCTGCACAGGGATTTACTCCTGCAGGAGTTGCCAGGTCTTCTGAAGGAACAGGCAGTGGAACCGGTGCCCCACCACCTGAGAGGTCAAAACTTCTATTCCAGGTTCTTCCTGGTACCAAAAAGAACAGGAGGACTCAGACCCATCCTAGACTTGCGAAATCTGAGCAAGTTCCTGGAGAGGGAAAAGTTCAAGATGCTTACCCTTGGAATCCTGCTGCCCTACCTCCAGCAGGGAGATTGGCTATGCTCCTTAGACCTAAAGGATGCTTATACTCACATCCTTATTCATCTAGACCACAGACAATATCTCCTATTTGTAGTGGGAGGAAACCACTATCAGTACAGAGTACTGCCTTTTGGCCTTACATCCGCCCCCCAGGGTATTCACCAAGTACCTAGCGGTGGTAGCAGCCTACCTCAGGGTTCAAGGCCTCTTTGTCTTTCCATACCTGGACGATTGGCTCATTAGGGGTCAATCCCCGCAAGAGGCCAATCAAGCCACCCTTCGCACTGTCGCTCTGCTTCAGTACCTGGGGTTTATTATAAACTTCGCAAAGTCCAGTTTGCACCCCTCCCAGAACATAGCGTTCATAGGGGCTCGACTAGACTCCTTTCAGGCAAAGGCCTTTCTGCCAGTGGACAGGGCCCACAGATTGATGGATCTAGCCAGGCTATTTCGCAGCAATTCTCTGGTCTCCGCCAGACAATTCCTGAGGCTCTTAGGCCACATGGCATCCACGGTCCATGTAACTCCAAATGCCCGTCTACACATGAGGCCAGCTCAATGGGGCCTCAGGACTCAGTGGCACCAAGCCACAGACAGCCTCACGGACAAAGTGAGGGTATCCAGCCTACTACAGTCTTCTCTGCAGTGGTGGCTTCATCTTCCGAATCTGGTGCAAGGGGTGTCTTTTCAAGCACCTCCATCCTCTCAGGTGCTGACAACCGATGCTTCTCTTCAAGGTTGGGGTGCATATTGCCAAGGGGCATGTACTCAAGGCCTGTGGTCTCCTTGGGAGGCCGGACAGCAGATCAATCTCTTAGAACTGAGAGCTATCCGCTTAGCCCTGAGAACTTTCTCTCACCTCATCTCTCACCAGTCCGTCTTGGTTCAGACGGACAATCAAGTTGCTATGTTCTATGTGAACAAACAAGGGGGCACAGGGTCCCGCCTTCTATGTCAGGAAGCGCAGAAACTGTGCTCCTGGGCAGTCAATCACTGCATTCTTCTCAAAAGAGTCTATCTCCCGGGTCAGGAGAATTACCTGGCGGACAGATTGAGCAGGATCCTGCAGCCGCACGAATGGCAATTGAATCCTTTAGTGGTTCAACAGATCTTCCTGAGATGGGGTCTTCCAACCATAGATCTCTTTGCCAGTCCTCTGAACCGTCAACTTCCCAGGTTCTGCTCCAGACAACCGCATCCTCTCAGAGTAGCAGCAGATGCGCTTCTCATTCCATGGTCTACAGGCCTCCTATATGCGTTTCCTCCTATGCCTCTAGTGTCCAAGACACTATTCAAAGTGATCCTGGACAAGGCCTCAGTGATCCTGGTGGCTCCCAGGTGGCCAAGGCAACCCTGGTTCCCACTTCTTTTGCAACTAGCGGTGGGCACTCCTCTTCCTCTGGGGATGCAACCCGATCTCCTGTCTCAGGAGCAGGGATCTCTCTTGCACCCCAATCTCCAGTCCCTCAATTTGATGGCCTGGCTGCTGAAAGGGTAGTTCTAGCGCCTTTAATACTGCCTCGGGAAGTGGAGGACTTGGCCTCTAGGAGGCAGTCCACCAGAAAGTCTTATGCCCTCCATAGCCCATGTTCCCTGTAAAATAGTTATCTCCAAGTTATAATGCCCCGTTCAATGTAATTTCAGTTTGTTCAATGTAAACCGCACTGATGCAGAATAGCGCGGTATATAAGAGAATGTAAATAAATAAAATAAATAAATAAGTGGCATAGATTCTCTACCTGGTGTACTCAACACAACGAGAATCCCTTCTCATGCCTGGTACCAGTGGTGCTGCAGTATTTGCTTCACCTGTCCAACCTAGGCCTTAAGTCCAACTCTGTTAGAGTTCATCTTATTTATTTTATTTTATTTATTTATTTATTGAACAGCTCTTATATACCGCGCTATTTGACATCAGTGCGGTTTACATTAAACAAAATACACTCAGATTTAGAGAACTTGTCCAAGTTACAGGTAACAGGGGAATAAAACAAGGATTTACTGGGGAATAGCATATGAATAATTAAATAAAAGCAATCTTAGTGCTCTTTCAGCACACCACTCCCAGGTGGAGGGTCGGTCTCTATCCAGCAATCCTTTGGTGGCTTTCTTCCTGAGAGGCCTGCTTTTGCTTAAGCCTCCAGTGCATCCACCTGCCCCTGAATGGGATTTAAATGTGGTCTTGCAACGGCTTACTTGTCCACCATTCGAACCTATAGCTACTTGCCCTCTGCATTTTCTATCCTGGAAAGCGCTAATTCTGGTAGCCCTTACCTCAGCAAGGTGAGTGAGTGAGCTTCAGGCCCTAGTATCAGAAGCACCATATACTAGGTTCTATAGGAACAGGGTAGTCTTACGGACTCACCCTAAGTTCCTTCCAAAGGTTGTCTCCTCCTTCCACCTCAATCAGGAGGTGGTTCTTCCGACTTTCTTTCCCACTCCTCATGCTAGCCGGGCTGAGATGGTCTTGCATACCCTGGACTGTAGGAGGGCATTGTCCTTCTACCTTGACCGTACGTGGGAGCACCGGAGGGCGGTTCAGCTCTTCGTTTCTTATGACCCCAATAAGTTGGGGTTAGCTATCTCCAAGCGTACTTTGTCCATATGGGTAGCTGACTGCATCGCCTGGGCTTACAGGGCAGCCGGCCTCTTGTTGCAGGGTCGAGTTACGGCTCATCGTGTCAGGGCAAAGGCTGCGTCAGTGGCTCATCTCCACTCTGTTCCGTTGGCAGACATCTGTCGGGCTGCTACTTGGTCTTCAAGCCAGACTTTTGCGGCCCACTACTGCCTTGAGAGGGAGTCCCGCAGGGACAGTGCTTTCGGGCAAGCGGTACTCCATAATCTCTTTGGGGTTTAGGCAACTCCTACCCTCCGGCCCTGGTGTTGGGCTACCGTTCGGGGGCGTTATCAGAGAAGATTCTGTTCTTGCATGCTGAGGCTCTAGAGGGAGCTCATTGTTTTGGTTTGGGGCCTCTGGTAGCCCTGAGCAGGGGAGTCCCATATGTGAGGACTGACTTCTTGCTTGGTCCTGGAGAAAGAGTAGTTACTCACCTGTAACAGGTGTTCTCCAGGAGCAGCAGGAATCAGTCCCCACAACTCTCCCTTCTCCCCTTGGAGTTGCAGTCATATGCTTTATTTTTTGCTATTTTTGCTGTCTTTTAGCTATGTCATCAGACTGAGCAAGATGGCACCCTTGGGCGGGAAGGGGACCGCGCATGCGCGCTGCATTCTATGAAAGCTGGGGATATGCTCCGCACGGGGGCTCCATTGGCAACGACGTCACCCATATGTGAGGACTGATTCCTGCTGCTCCTGGAGAACACCTGTTACAGTTGAATAACTACTCTTTCCCGTCTCTCAACGGGCTCCGTGCAGCATTGTCCCGCCTCCAAAGGAAGTTGTTTACCACTTCCTTTGGAGGCGGGACAATGCTGCACTGAGCCTGTCGAGAGACAGAAAGGCTCCGCAGTGGCTTCACAGCACAGCAGCGGTTCCCTAAGAGACAGGGAGCCGCGGCTGCAGAAGAACAGGGCAGTAGCAGGTAGACATAGGGAGAGGGGAGGAGGGGGCAGGGAACCTGCAATGCGGCTGACATGGACAGAGGGGGGCTGACATGGAGGGAGGGAGGGAGGGAGGGAGGGAGGGGGGCTGACATGGACAGAGGGGGGGCTGACATGGAGGGAGGGAGGGAGGTGGGGCTGACATGGATGGATGGATAGAGGGAGGGAGGGCTGACATGGACAGAGGGGGGCTGACATGGAGGGAGGGAGTGAGGGGGGCTGACATGGAGGTGGCTGACATGGATGGATGGAGGGAGGGAGGGAGGGGAGCTGACATGGACAAAGGGGAGAGACAGGGGGACATACTGGACAGACGGGATAAATGCTGGACAGAGGGGAGAAACAGTGCAGGTTAGGATTATAATGGGCTGATGGGGGGTTAGCACTGGTAATGGGCAGATTAGGGAAGGCTAGGACTGGGAATGGACTGATCAATAGGGGGGTTGGGGCTGATTGGGGGGTAGGACTGGTAATGGACTGATGGGGGGCTAGCATTGGAAATGAGCTGATCGGGGAGGTTAGAACTGGAAATGGGCTGATTAGAGGAGGCTAGGACTGTTAATGGACTGATGGGGGGTAGGACTATTAATGGGCTGATTAGGGGAGCCTAGCACTGGTAATGGGGTTGAGGGGGGACTAGCACTGGAAGTGAGCTGATTGGGGGGCTTCAACTGGAAATGGGCTGATGGTAGGGAGGGAAGGATAGAGCTGCTGGCCTTGGGAGAAAACTGGGGGGCTAGGGCTACAAATGGGCTGATGCGAGGGGATGGGAGAATGGGACCGAAAGGGAGTGGATGCTGAGAGGGGCTGCCATGGTATTTGGACTAGAAGGGGACTGGAAATAGGCTGATGGAAAGAAGTGAAGAAAACAAAAGAAGAGATAAGAAATGGCAGATGAACCATAGACTACAGAAAGAGAGCTAAGAGAAGACAGGAAAGCAGAAGCCTCAGATTGGGACCAGCATGATCAGAGAATAAATTGATCAGACAACAAAGGTAGAAAAAATAATTTTATTTCAAATTAGTCATTTGACTACAATATCATCATAATTTTGAAATCAAATATTGTTGCTTGTTATTGTGATTAATTATTGTGGTTTAAATAAGTAAATTTAATAAATAAAAACATATTGCAAAGGCCTATCATATATTAATAATCCAACAAATGATTACAGCGACAATGCGTTAACGGTAAAGGAAGAGAGATGCATTTCATTTTATCATTGGGGTTCACCACAAGTTGACCAATGGTAAAAGGGGTCACGGTACAAAAAAGGTTGAGAACCACTGCTCTAAAACCTTCTGCACCTCCGCCGGCAAACCGGCTTTCATTATCTGGAAAAACACAGCATGTCCATTTGCATCCCACTGATGCCCAGTCTCACGCTGCTAAGCCTATTGTATTTCACTCACCCACTAATACACTCCTTGTCCCTCTTTCAAGATCATAGAAGTCACTACTCCGAAATCCTGCACATCTGGGTACATGACCTGAAGAGCTGCCCACAACCTCTGCCTATATTGAGCCATTCCAGTCCCATCAAATCGGTGATCCTGGAGGGTGACAGCCGGTAATCCTGCCAGCCTGAATACCTTCTCTGTTCTCCCCTGAATTAATCTAGCCAAAATACCTTTCAGATGACTGAGGGCAATCTGATGTCTTGCAGTACATTCCTCAAACTTCGCTATCCAAGAGGTAGCTCCTCTTACTAAAGGGGGCAATGCCCTAGCCACATTTGCCATATCCATAAAGCTCCATGGTACATATTTTACTAAAGGTGGATTCCTTGCTGTTCCAGGATGTGGATTTAACACCAGGGGCAGTGCTTTTACTAACAGTCCCTTCTTTTCATATTTTTCCCATACTTCTAACCCTTCCTTCATATATTTAGAGTCCCACTGAGGGTTCCCCATACCCCTACAATGCATTTCCTAGCCAAATCCATATCCTGGGGCTCAAAACTACCCCGTCTCGGCCATGGAGAGAGATGCAAAGATAGACCCACTGTCCATCTTGCCAAACAATCACTCCACTTCCACACATACTGCCTACTCTGTTCTTTGTTCTGCACTTCTTCACAAGGGGTTAAATTTGCCTTCACACACACATTCATTCTCTCCTGACTATCTGATGTATCCAAAGCCTGCAGCCACTTATCGGCTGTCAAAGTAACCCCAGGGGACCCCTGTGAGCGTAACAACTCTCCTTCCAGTCCCTCTATGTTCCATTCATGTCTCTGTCTCCTTCCCTCTGATTTAAAGGAAGTGGATTGTAAATCCATATCATATACTGGCTTCCTAATGATCTGTATCTCCCTTTCTAACTCACTCAGCTCCCGAGTTAATTGTCTCATCTCCTTTTCCCTCTACTCTCATCCACTGGGATTCTGCTTCTTGAACCCGATTCCTACTCTCTAATCTCTGCAGCTCTCTCTGGGCTTCCTGATGGGGAGTCTCTGCTGGCTGAATGGGTGCACTAGGCTGCTTTTCCCTAGCTCAACGGGAGTCTTCTGCCAGCATCTGCACCGGCAGCTGCTGGTAGCCATCAGTCACCAGTCCGTGCAGAGCAGAAGCACCCTCCTGACCTGTAAGCATCAAGGTTTTTACTGCCGGGGCATAAGGTGCGGACAATGTATTTTTAATCTCCTCCAGCCTTCCTAATTTAGCCCAAAGTTTTAAACACTGCATATGTTTCTCTCTGCTTTTTACTTTTGGTTTGGTGGCTTCTATCCAAATCTGGACATCTGCCAGACTGTCCCTATCTTCTGCCCCGAATTGTGGCCAAGGTTTAGTCAGTCCCTGCATTCCTTTCATCCATTTCCAGTGGCACTCCTTCACTAAGGGGCATGTTTACTAAACATTCCTAACGTGCGGGGCCGCGCTAGTGTGCCTGTGCCATATAAGGAGTGGGCGGTTCAGGCAGAAAATAGAAAAAAAACGGTAGTAAGCAACCGGACGTGTGCGCGTCGCGCTAATGTGTGGGGGTCGACATTAGCGCGTGGAAAGGCAAAGTGGCGCGCTGCTGAGTATACAAAACAGCAGAGCCGTGGTACAACGGTGAAGACACTGACCAATGGTGCAGGGGCCATGGGTTCAATCCCCCAGTGTGCGCAATGACAAAGGTCAGCTGAGGCAGTAACTGTAATGATTAAAATTGTTTTAGGAGGCAAATTAATTTGGAACGGCATAAGGCGGCGCACAGTTATTTTTGGGCGGCATAAGGCGGCGCACAGTGCTTTTTGGGCGGCATAAGGCGGCGCACAGTTATTTTTGGGCAGCAGAAGGCGGCGCACTGGTCCCCTTGGGCGGCAGAAGGCGGCGCGCTGATAGGCACAAGGCGGCGCGCTGATGCACAAGCACAGGAACAGAGCCACAGCACAATGGTTAAAACACTGACCAATGGTGCAGGGATCAGGGGTTCAACTCCTCACAATGCCCAGTGAAAAATGCCTGCTGAGGCAGTATGTATTATGTTGTGGAGTGCTGTAGGAGGCTGTATAATTTTATTTTGTTATCACTACTAGCAAACGCACTCTCCCAGCATGTTAACATACGGCGGCACATAAGGCACATGTTACAGTGCACTGTTCGCCAAGGCACCCTTGAATGTCCCCTATAGGGCAGCATGTATGTTGCAACACAGGATAATGTATAGTGCACCCTATAGGGATGGCAACCATAAGGTGGCCTACAGGGCGCCCTATGAAGCACCCTCAGAGGCACCTAATGGGTATAGTAAGCTGAGGGTGGTCTTGCCGGCATAGACATATGTACAGTAAATAAAAATAAAGCTGTGGACAGCCCTACCAAAGGGCCCCACTGTGGGTTTGAACCCATGACCTCTGGCTGCACAGGCAGTGATGTAACCATTGCACTACAGCTCCATAGCTGTAAGCAGGCCCCTGGCTGGCTGCAGATAGCCTACACGTCACCTCACAGACAGTCTGCTGGTGTCAACAGGATAGGGTTAGGCCACCCGTACCCATGATGCACTGCACATGCAAATTAGTTGTCCGCAGATGGACACAAGATGGGGAATGCACCCCCACAGCACCTCGGCCCTGTTGGGGGAAGTGACCGGGTGCACCCACACAGCACCTTGGCCTAGTAGGGGGCACTGACCGGGTGTTTTACTGGCACAGAGTAGCCACACACCGTTACATCGTGCGGGTACTGTGCTCACCCTGAGTGTGCAATGAGGTGGCCAGGACCAGGTCAACAACACCTGCCATGGCTGATGGAGGCCAAGCGGGCGTTCCAAAGCAGTGTTAATGTGTAAGATAGCTAGTTTCTGCACAAACACCATGGATATCCCTGTCTGCCACCATCAGGCACCCACCCCCCAGTGGCAAACATGGTCCCCATCAAGGGATCCACACTCTACCTCCCTGCAAAGGTGGCAGTAGAGGGCAACATCAACCCCAGTCATGCTGAGGAACACCACCCCCCCCCCACACACACAGGCAGGCAGCTCCATACACAGCCATAACACAATAGCAGGCAGACATAAGCCCAGGGTATGGTAAGCTGTACTCCACCACCAGATATTCCCCTGCAGCAACTCAACAGCCACTGCACCCTGCAAGCCATTATAGCAAGACATTTACCAGCTACAAACAGTCTGCTGGTTAGTCCATAGTGCATGTTCCCAATGGAGATGCATGCACCCAGAACTGGGCTGTCTGCATACACAGCAAGCAGATAGATCAGTGACTGGGCCCCAAAGAGAAACCCATATCTATCACATGAGAGAACTACTATACAGCACTATGGGGGGGGGCCTAGCCATGCTGTGGTCACTGCACAGTCAGGGTGAGCATGATCCCCCAGAAGGACATGCTTTGGCCACCCTGTCTGTGTAGGTGGTGGCCGGACACTACAATATCCCAGCCAATGTCCCTGCCAGGGCCCTATGCCCAGTGCAGATGCATCCTGTCCACGCCACACAGACCCGGCTATACCCATGGTACCTTGCACCTCATTATGCACATTGGCTGGCCAATACTGGCAACAGTGCTGGCAGTGTGGGCTGTTGAAGGGGCTTGCAGCCAACACCCACTGTATAGACCAGTGTTTCCCAACCCAGTCCTATGGGGCACACCAGCCAGTCAGGTTTTCGGGATATCCCTAATGACTATGCATGAGATATATATGTATTAGAGATATCCTGCCAACCTGACTGGTTTGTGGCCCTCCAGGGCTGGATTTGGAGACCCCTGCCTAACACCTCTGTCATCTAAGATTGTGAGTGGGCAAGGTGCAGATGTCCAAGACATCAAAAAGGTATATAGAATGTGTCACATTCCTCCTCACTTCTCACCACCACCAAAATATTGTCTATTAGACAACTTTTTGGTGGTGGTGAGAATCGAGGAGGAATGTGTCACATTCTATATACCCTTTCGATGTCTAGGACATCTGCACCTTGCCCACTCACAATCTTAGATGACAGAGGTGTTAGGCAGGGGTCTCCAAATCCAGCCCTGGAGGACCACAAACCAGTCAGGTTGGCAGGATATCTCTAATGCATATATATCTCATGCATAGTCATTAGGGATATCCCGAAAACCTGACTGGCCGGTGTGCCCCATAGGACTGGGTTGGGAAACACTGGTATAGACAGACACACACTTCCACACCTCTGCCATCATGGTGCTACGATTGAGGGGGTACGTAGCCTTGCCCACCAAACCGGTCCTGAGCACGGCAAGGCATGGATATGGTACGCATTACAGCTGGTGGTCACTCCCCAGGGTGGTAAGCACCGTCAGAGGCCAGGCCTGGAGCATGCCCCGCAAACACCTAACAGATTGTTTGGATGGGGTCAACTAGCAGTATGTACGTAACGTATGGATATCTGCCTGCCTGTGCTCCTAGCAAACGTCTCAGAGCTGTGTACCGTATACCTCAGGTATAGGGTGACATTGGTAAGTTATGCAAGTGCTCGTTTTGGGTGCTGCATGCACAGTCCAATGTTCTGCCTTTCCAGGAGACATTGGCCAATGGGGCCTGTGGGTGTGGGTGTGTCTGCCCTTGATGGCTGCTGCTTTACGGCACAGATTCCCAACTCCAGTCCAGGTTTGCATCACACTGTTCGGGTTTTCCTGCTATCCCTCATGAATATGCATGGGCTACATCTACATGCCATGGGGGTGGTGCATAGATATACAGCACAGGCATTTGTATGAGTGTCAGCATGGAACCTGACTGGTGTGTGGCCCACCAGGACTGCATTTGGGTGATTCTGCTCTAGGTACTGCCCCTGTTCATGGTGTCTGTGCTCAGTGGGGTAAAAGATAGATGTCTTACCATTGCATATGTCCCAGCCATGAAAGGTGTGTCCTTACTATCACTGTTTAGTTGTGGGAAAAATATGTGGGCAGGATTGGCAGTAGCCCCAGCTGGGCTTTGAACCTGTGACGTTCTGTTCTTGCATGCACTGTCTGTGTGCACTGCACCACTGTGTAGCCACAGATTGGTTGGATTCCCTGGACTGTCCATGACTGTGGATCCGGCAGGGCCTGTCTGTTGCAGTGGACTGTGCCAGCCTGCACATGGCTAGGCCTCTGTTTTCTGTGGTTAGCAGCCACTGCCCCCTGCACCACATGTACTTGTCCGCCAACATGCTGGCATGAACTTCTCTCAGAAAAAGCAGTTGATCTGATTGCAATGTGGCAGTACGGGACTGCATTTGGGGGACTTGGCTGTAGGTAATGCCCATTGTTGTGGTGTGTGTGCGGTGTTGGGTAAAATATGGGTGTTTTCCCCATGCTTATGTTCCCTGCACTACAGGGGTGTCTGTGCTATCTTTATTTAGTGGTGGGTAAAATATAGGGACTGGGCTGGCAGGTGCCCCAGCTGGGTTTTGAACCTCTGCCCTCTGGTCCTAGAGGTAATGACTCTGTCCGCTGTACCACACTTTGGCCACAGAGACAGTGCAGCCCCTGGAGGCAGTAAGCCTGGCAGGATGGAGTCACAAACCCTGCTCTACTCATTTTTACTGTGGGCATATGCACCCTGTCTGGTGACAAACGTGCACATAAACACCAGAAATGACCACGGGAAAATGGGGGAGAAAATATCACCACGCTGGGCGACAGTGGTATTAATGGGCAACCATAGCAAACACCCCGAGGAAAGCTCCAAAAACGGAAATGTTTTTCGGAAGAGTCTCCGCTCCGTAGACCCTTCCAATATTCATCTCTTTTTTCTGGAGCTTTGCTGGGTGTGTTTTGTATATTTGCCCATCACTATAACTGTTCCCCAGCTGGATTACTATTTATAATAGTTTTGTTGTGGTCATTTTCAGGTTCTATTTGCAATTTTGTTCTGTGCACATATATCACACTGCTCACGTGTTTTAGGTTTCCCCGGTGTTCCTGTACATTGCTGACGGAAATGGTTTCTCTTCCCTTTAAATGCCCTCTACCGCGAGGGTTTCACTCGCGCTAATTTTTACATGGAAATTCGGGCCCGATACTGTGCGGGGAGCCTCTCCCCTCCCACTCTCCACCCGTTGACCCCGTCCCTCCGCCCCTCCGGAGCCTTCCTCCGCCCTCTTTTAGCCGTTCCACGCCTCTATCGGACATTTGCGGGCCCGCACTTGTACGGGGCCCGTTAGTGTGCCGCGTACCTGTGCGGGGGTGACACGCACGTGTGCGGGGCGTTTAAATGCGTTTCTGCGCGTTTAAATGCCGCGTTGCCGTGCGCTATTTTGCGGCGCGCAGATTTGCGGACTTTAGTAAACATGCCCCTAATTTCCTATCCAGCTCCGGCACCTACTTTAATAGGCGCCCTAAGGAGGAATCCTCAGGGATCTCTGTTGTGTCCTTACCACATCCCATATTAAAGTGTTCTCTTTATAGGAAAAGAGAGGGAAAAAGAAAAAAAAAGAAAAAAAATCCTAGTGTTCAGAACTATATAGCAGCTTTATAGTGTGTAAACCTATCACCAGTAAAATAAGTTCACTAAATAGCTTTGTCCAAAAGAAACAATAAACTAACAATACAGACTATAGCTAAAATACTATACTTAGAAATAAATGAAAAATCTGTGACTTACCATCTCCAGGGAAAGAATCCCTCAAAATCCTCTCGACGCTGCATCCGAAGTTGTCAAAGACCATGATAACTCCCCGTAAGGGCCACCAGTGTACGGAACTGGGGGGGGGGGGGGGGGGCAGTCCGTTGGCCAGGCAGATTGCCACCCCTCCTCCTCTGTGCAAGAGGGAAAACAAAAACCTTACATACACATACAGGGAGGGCTTACCATTTCCTCCCCCAATAAACCACACCTCATGCAGATTATACTCATACCTGGAACAAAATTCTCACAGATTCTTCTTACAAATATAATCCTTTATTTCTTTCTTATATCACAGAAACAAACATACAGGTAGCGCAACCAAAACTAACTAAATACAAAGTAACTTAGAGAATTCCTTCACCCTCTTCTTATTACAGCTGTAAAGTAATTAAGAGATTTCCTGTCCATAGCCAGATCCTAGCACAGTGAAAGAGAAGGATATATGACAGTGAGATTCCTAGCTACACTCAAAGATAAACTAAGGAGACTTTCACACAGACAACAGACACATACTCACTCTATCATTAGCAGACAAACAGTGGAAATTTACAAACCACCTTCTTCAGAAAATGGGATGTAAATTCCCAATCTTTAAGAGTTCTGTCCTGTTATATAGTTTTCTTTCCAAATAGTCCCTTTGTTTTTTATTCCATGCATCTGGATTTTCTCTTTCATTCCTTTCTTTGTCCTGTCATATCTGCACTCCCAATTCCTGATGACCTGTTGACCCTTATGGCCTTGTATATAAACATGTGCTCAGGCCTTTGTCAGATTTATTCCTTGTTATCTGACCCTTTTCCCACCTATTCAACTTTCACCTGGTCTGTTTTTCCATCCCCTATTTTTTAAGAAATATAGAAAATATATATCTTATTAGTTCCCTGATATTCTGACAGTTTCCATACTAGGCCTCAGTAGACCCTATGTCAAACTGGCATAACTATGCTAACAATTCCTTCTCTCTCCTGTGCTCTGTAGATGTGTGTTTTTTCTCACATTTTTTCCATCTGATGTCACCTAATACCCATAGCATCCCACAACGCACATGCAGTACAATGCCAGCAATTTGGACACATTTTAGATGTTCTTTGTGTTAACTCTTTCCCTTCTGGCTCTCCCCCCCCCCTCCCCCCCCCCCCCCCACATTTTATTGCATTGGCTATTTCCTCCTCTTTTTGAATCTTTGCTTTCCTGACTACTTTGCTAGCTTCTCCAAATATAAATGCCTGTCTTCCTCTCTCTGTGATCTCTTGTATATCATGAAGGCCTCCTTTTCATCTACTTCTTTTGAAAACCATAGCGGTCTCCTTTTCCTTTTCTTTTTATTTACCATTTTAACAAAAAGGTTGATTGCCCTTAAAATATCCCCTTTCACTTTTCCCCACTGTTTTTCTACATTTCCCAGATGTTTTCATCCCGCTAACGAGTCCCTGAGATATTGGCCCATCTTGGCAAAGTTAGTTTTCCTAAAGTCTAAGATCCTTGCTTTTGAATAGATTTTAACAGCCCTAGTTCTAATGCTCAACCACACCATCTGGTGAAAACTGGATGCAAAATGATCTCCCACTATAACAACAGAAATACTTTCACCATTGGAAAGCAACAAGTCCAGTATGGCCCCTTCACGTTTGGGTTCTGTCACCAGTTGCCTGAATGGTTCTCACTGTAGAGAATCCAGGATCTCCTCACTTCTAGATGATACTGTAGCAGGACTGTGCCAATCAACATCTGGCATACTGAAATCCCCTATCAGTAGCACTTCCCTTTTCATGACAATGCTGCGTATGTCTTAAATTAACTCTCCATCCACCTCTTCCTCATGTGAGGGTGGTCTGTATATCACGCCAATGCAAATAGATTTCTCTTTCCCTCTTTCTAGTTTAACCCACAGTGCCTCCTCTCTCCCTTTTAAACTCTGTAGTTCCAAAGCTTTAATATTTTTTATATATAGTGCCATTCCTCATCCCCTTCTTCCTACTCTGTCCTTTCTGCATAAAGTATAGCCTGGTATAGTTACATCCCAGTTATGCTTTTCTGTAAACCATGTTTCTGAAACTGCCACTAAATCCAAGTCAGCCTCTCCCATTAAAGCTTCAACATCTGGGATCTTATTTCCCATGCTACGGGCATTTATAAACACCACTTTCCATATGTTGCCCCTTTTACCCATTTTCATAAAGGTATTTAATGTTTCACTTACCTGGGGTCTTTTTTCACCTATTTCCAATGAATCTAGTTTAAAGCCCTCTTCAGTAGATTAGCCAGTCTGCTACTGAAGACACGTCAACCTTTCTTGGACAGATGGACGCCATCTCTGCTCTGCAACCCTTGGAACAACATCCTATGCACTCATGCAGTGGCTCAGCACTCATGCAGTGGCTCAACATTTTGTGGGGGCCTATCTCGGGGGGATCTCACATATGACTACCCAACCACAGCTGGCTATGTATTACTCCCCATCGGGGATGGCCATGCAACATTCGCCTGTCTGCGAGGGTGGACATCTTGAATAGACCCTTGCAGTGAACCTGTGTTAAGGGCTGATATGGCATCTATGTAGCCAAGCCCAATCAGCTATTGGTGGCCTCAGTGGAGCACAGATCAATAGGGGATGTGGAGCTTGTGGCACACCCTTCTCGGACTTCCATTTAAAGGTCTGTTTGTACGAGATTTCCTGATACTCTCACTGTCACCATACACCAGCCCACCTGTCTTTTACACCACACAGCCTAACACTGGCAAACCTCTACTGCCTAGGGTACAGAGCCAGACCAAACACAGAAATATGAAAGTAATAAAAACTTTATACATTAAACCTGTAAAAAAATGGGGATGAGGTAGCATGTAATAGAGGTACATATAAAATATATTGCTTGATGTTCCTTCACATCCCAACACCCATTTCCCCCCCCCCCATAACATTTCTACCTCCTAAACCCCTTTCCCCCCAACTAACCATCCCCTCTATCCCCCCCTTCAGCCAAAACTAACCTCCTTCACCCTGATTTCCTGTTAAGCAGGTGTCAGGGGCCCACACTCCCAGTGTGTGTCTGGTACAGCAACACTCCGTGTGATAGCTACTGGCCCCCCTCCCCTCTCCTCTCCTCCCTTGAGCACCTCGGCTGAGTGCTGCTGCTACAACATGACATTGGTGAGGCCTGCAGATTTGTGCATATTGCCTCTACTACCCCCTCCACTGCTTGTCTCCTGAACTGCAGCTTGTGTGCCACTGCATCCATGGAGTGCATGAGCTCATGAGGTTGGACTGCATCATGAGGTGATGGAGGAGCTGCAGTGGTGGCCATTGAGGATGCTGTTGCAGCCTTAATCTGCCCACTCCTACATAAGCAGCCCTTGGAGCCATGCTTGTGGAGTGCCAGGCTCTGGTGGGTGTGGGATAGTGCAATGATAGCCCTTCTGCTTCTGAGGCCTCCCCTGCCTCCATCTTTACAACTGCTGCCAGCATCATTGCAGCCACAGCCACAATTGGTTCTCTAACCACCGGTACTGCAGGCTGCCCTTACCTCAACTGCACAGCAGCAGCTTCAGGCCCCTCTGCCATGCCTTCATTTTGCTCCCTCATGTCCTCCACATCCTCTCTGTCTTCTAGTTCCTCACTGCCTGCCTCCTCCTCTTCACCCCCTTTGTCCTCTCCCCCTCACCTTCATCCTCCTCCTCTTCCATGTCTTCCTCCTCTTCCCCGTCATGTGTTCTTCCTCCTCTTCATCTTCCCCTTCTTCCACCTCCTGACCAATATCAGAGCCCACTTGCTGTTCGGGCCCCATGCTCTCAGCTGTGGAAGCTGTAGCTATGGTTGGGGTGCTGGTAAAGATGGAGCTGACCTGTTACTGCAGCAATGGCGTGCTCGTGATGTGGTAGGCTATGGCCTATGATAACCTGCAAATATCAAAGGCCTGTAAGTTAGGCCCTGATTCCAACCTCCATCTTAGTAAGAACCAAAAATCTGTGAAAGTCTGAGAAAGCTGCTTTAAACTACTTAATAAGAAGTTTTCATGAATACATAAATCTTTCATTATTCTCTTGTGTTCTGATGATAGAAATGTTTCAATACATGCATTCCTAGAGCTAGAAACGACCTTGCAGTAGAATTGTATCAATACCAAGAAACTGTACCATTGTTAGAACAATCCTAGAGGAGGGAACTGGGTGCTAGGCTCAGGAAGGATCTCCGATTGGACAGGTGCAGGGGGCGTTGGAACCAATAGAAAGTCTGCATGTATCAAGCTGAAGAGAAATGTATAAAATGAAGATGTTTCTGTAAGACGTTTGCTCAGTCCTTTTTGAAGCTTGACTGTCTGAGCCTTGTGCACAATAAATTGGCTTGGACCCTGCAATTGATTCCTGGATTTATTCATTGTTTGCACTTCGCTGCTTCATATTCTTGGTGCGTTGGCCGGGAAGTGCAAGTAGTGGATGGTATTCAAGTGAATATTCCACGTATTTCGCCTCCAGGTTTGGTCCGGTTGGAACCGTGTCTGTCCGACCGCAGGGGAAACCTCAGGCGCCACCGGTCCTCTTGTATCGGGGAGGGTTCCGCCTTGCCTCGGCGGGCCACTGGTTCCAGCTGGCGAACAGCTCCGAACCCGAGGGGAGTCCAGGATCCAACCCTTGAACTGGTTTGGTATCGAGAACCGGATCCGGTGAGTAGATATTTCTCTGTTCTTCAGTCAGTTAGTTTTGGGAAAGCCTTGCATGAGTATGCGCAAGACTGAATTGGTATGGGAATGCGGTACCAAGAGTCTGATCACCTCTCAGGGCATATCCGAGTAAGCCTTGCATGAGTATGCGCGAGGCCCAAACCACTGCCCTTGATTAATCAGCAGTCCCAGTACGTCTCGCATGAGTATGCGCGAGAGCAGCTGCTGTTGGTTAGTAAGATAGGCCTGGGAATTTTTGGGGAAACGTTGCTAGCATGTTTGGTTGTGGGTGTGAATGAGAGGTCTTGAAACATAGACCAAGTGAGAGCGGACTCCTGAGTAGCGCAGTTCCTGGCCAGGTGACTGTGCCCAGGTCGCGAAAAGGAGGAAGTGTTTGGTGTTTGTCCCCCCCATTGTTCTGTGGGCTGTATGGACCCCTTACCTACAGCCATACTACCAACCCTTACTGTCTGTTGTCATGTACGTCATTACATCATTACAATTATGGGAGGGGCGGAGTCCATGCAAACTCCGTTGGAATGTATGATCAAGAATTTACTTAAGGGATTTTCAGGAGACTACGGAATAAGAATGTCTCCGTCTCGATTAGAAATGCTCTGTGATAGGGAGTGGCCTGTGCTAGCTACTTCATGGCCCCGTGGGGGCACCTTTGATGTGGGAATAGTCTCCCGTGTTCATCAGCTTGTACAAAAAACGCACCCTGATCAGTTCCCCTATATAGACTCCTGGCTGGGTATTTGCGAGAGGCAGCCCCCTTGGATGAAGCATTGCTATGAGGAACAGTGTAGAATACTAGTAGCAACCACCAGGGGAACCCGGAAGTCTGAGGAAGGGAAGCCACCTGTGTATTGTCACTCACCTACTTACCCCTGAGGCGGAAGGCCTGGGGCTTCAGTGAGGCTCCTCTTATGTAGCAAGGACTTAGTAGTGCCCCCTGGGATTTGGAGTCCCAATAGCTAATCAAATAAGAAGGTAGTTGTGGTCGAGTAGCTATGCTTAAAGAGGTATTTATTTTCCCTTCCCGGGAGAACTTTTGCAACAAAGGTCAAAGGAAATTAAACCATAATACTGGTATAACACAAATGGGGACTACAAATTACAACAAAAATGCTTCTTGTCAGCGTTAACTAAACAAAAAGGGAAAAACAGGCTTTTTCAATCCAAAAAGCTGTACAGTGAAATCTGTGTTCCTCCACAGATTTCTCTTAGGCAGGTTTTACTCAGGCTTCAACAGAAAGAGGTCACACTATCGGAAAACACCAATGTACAGTCCATTTTGCAAATATCTGAGCTCTCTTCACAGAAGTCACATTCCATGTCCTCGTGTACTTCTTGGCTACTATCTTTTGCAGGGCTGTAATGTGTATCAGTGTTTAGTAGTCTCCTCTCCTCTTGGCCAGAGCTTCTCTCCCCTCTATCACTGCAGAAAGGCTGGTTACCGTGCACTATGGATTCTCCCCTTAGAGGGCCATACACTTCAGGACCATTGTGATTAAAATCCAGTGCCCCTCTATTCCAGGTACTATGCCTTTCTTCAGGCTGAGCTCTGCCTGGCCGTTTCGCAACCGGGAAGTTGAAACTTTTCTCCCTTTCACTTCCCCTCACAGGACGTCTTTCTCTTAGGTGGGAAATCTCTTTTGGATAAGAGCTTTTGCTCCCCAGGTACCTGCTCTCGTGGGTATTCCCTCTCCCAGCTCCTCGTGGTTTGCAGCTTGGAATCCCTCTCTGTCCCCAACCGGACTTTGGCTTAGTGCAGCCCAACTTTCCAGCACTAACCTCTGAGAATTCCTCCTGGGCAAACTCCTCTGAGGTGCAGATGGAATCCACGTCAGAAGCTTTCAGGTATGACTCCTGGCTCTCATGAGCTCTGCTTTTTCCTTTCCCGTGAGTCCTCTCAGTGTCTCTTTCTCTCCCTGTATCCGAGACTGAGTCTGACTCCCTGCTTGCGTCTCTGCCTGTATCTTTGTGTGTTTCTCTGCCTGTATCTCGGCGTGTGTCTCTGCTCCTGTCTGCTTTGCTCAAGACTGACCTTATTTTAAGTGCGTCATTCTTTGATTCTCTTGTTAGCTCAAATCCCTGCAGCTGTTTCTGCTTCTCTGATGAGCTATGACGTAATGCTATTCCTGGGCGTTTACCTACAGCCGGTGCTCTTGTTTTGCTTGGCTGCCCATAGCAACCCCTAGCCATGTGCTTTGCACTGCCGGTTTTAAAACTGCCCTGCATATCTTCCTCTACTTTCATAGGCACTATCTGCCTTGCGCCATGACAGTATTCTGCCTCAGAGTCCCCAGAAATCTTGGTCCGTTTGCCCCAGTATCCATATAGGTTAGTTCCCCCAGCTCTACCACCTGAAGCTGAACCTGATGTGGTACCCCATAAATTACCGCTGCAGCAGCAAAAGAAGCCCACTTCCCCGAGTGATAGCCCCGAGTCAGGCCCAAGTGCATCAGGAAGAACAGGGTCCTCCGATGATACTGGAAGCGGAGGCTCTCCTGCTAGTTCAGGGTCACCTGTTAAGGAAGCTTATACCCGAAAACCGTATGATTTAAGAAGTGTAACCCCAAAGAAGACGGAGAAAACAAGGCACCTAATGCCATTACGCCAAGTACCTGGTCTACCTATCCTAAATGAACAAGGCCAGATGGCGCCAGGACCAGTCAGTCTAATCTATGTACCTTTTTCCACTACTGATTTATTGAACTGGAAAACGCATTATGCATCCTATACTGAAAAAAACCAAGAATTGACGGAGTTAGTGTCTAGTATAATGCAGACTCATCAGCCCACTTGGTCTGATTGCCGCCAGCTCCTGTCCACTCTCTTTACTACCGAGGAGCGAGCACGAATTGTGCAAGCAGCCGTCCACTGGTTAGAAGAAAATCCCGTAGGGGGGGGGGGGGAATGAATCTCCCACAAGCAGCCGCCGCAGCTTTCCCAAATGAAGATCCTAGATGGGAATTCACCTACTCTTTTCAGTGCTGCTTTAAATCAAGATCTCTCAAGCTACTCTGTGAACCCAGGACAAAGGATTCTTCTTCAGTATGTGGACGACCTGCTCATAGCCACAAATTCAGAAAGAGAATGTCTACAAGCCACCAGTGAACTCTTGCACCTTCTAAACGAGGCTGGATACAAAGTCTCAAGAGCCAAGGCGCAATTATGTCAAACTAAAGTTAAATACCTAGGATTCCAGTTGTCCAGCGGAATTCGACGCTTGGGACCGGAATGCAAAGAAGCTGTATGCAGTATTCCTACCCCAACCACCAGGAGGCAAGTGAGAGCCTTCTTGGGGGCTGCAGGGTACTGTCATATATGGATCCCCAATTTCGCTCTGCTGGCAAAACCCTTGTATCAAGCTACAAAAGGAATGGAAAAGTCCCCATTGGAGTGGGGACCTGAACAGGATGCAGCATTTCGATCCCTAAAAATCGCTCTGATGTCATCACCAGCTCTGGGCTTACCAGATGTCCAGAAACTTTTCCGCCTCTACGTTCATGAGTCACAAGGAAATGCACTAGGGGTGCTGACTCAATCTCTTGGATCCTGGCAACGGCCAGTAGCTTATCTGTCAAAACAGTTGGATGTGGTAGCAAGAGGGTGGCCCCCTTGTTTGAGAGCTGTTGCAGCTAAAGCCCTTCTAGTGAGCGAATCAGACAAGCTCACTCTGGGACAAAATCTTCAAGTTACTGTACCACATTCTGTCCTGACCCTCATGGAACACAAAGGGAGTTTCTGGCTCACGAATTCACGAATGTTGAAGTATCAGAGTATGTTGTGTGAAAACCCCCAGATACAATTGAAGGTCAGTCAAGCTCTGAATCCTGCTACGTTGTTCCCAATTGGTCCTGGCCCCCCTGATCATGACTGTTTAGAAATTATGGACATTGTATTCTCAAGTCGCCCGGATTTGACTGATGTCCCTTTAGAGGACCCTGAACGAACTTTCTTTGTGGATGGAAGCAGTCTCATCATCAACGGACATCGTTGTGCCGGGTATGCAGTGGTGACCCTTGATCTGGTAGTTGAGTCCTCAGTTCTGGCCCCAGGAACTTCAGCACAGAAGGCTGAACTGATAGCTCTCACTAGAGCACTGACATTAGGAGAAGGACTCCAGTTAAATGTGTACACAAATTCCAAGTATGCCTTCACAACTTTGCATGCACATGGAGCCCTGTATAAAGAACGAGGGTTGATCACCTCAGGAGGCAAGTCCATTAGGTATGGGCCCGAGATATTGATATTATTGGATGCTTTGTGGGCCCCTAAGCAAGTTGCAGTCATGCACTGTCGAGGTCATCAAGCAGGAGTAGGAGAAGTTGCCCGAGGGAATATGTTTGCTGATGCCACCGCCCGAAAAGCAGCCACAACTGGACGAGTTGTGACCCAAGATACTTCAGTGCAGGCAGCCTTATTCCCTGTGCCCCTTAGCTCATGGGCCCTCCGATACACTACAAGAGAGTTAGATTACTTCTGTGAAAAGGAGGGGGGTGTCCTAACAGAAAAAGGTTGGATAGTGCTGCCACCTCCAGAGGGTAGCTCACCTCCAGGTCCCACAGTAATTCCTGAAGCTTTAGGACCAGCCTTTGTTCATGCCTTTCATCAGGCCACACATTAATGGAAAACTGCTATGGAAAGAGCCCTAAGACCCCATTTTTGTATCTCACTATTAGGAACCCTGTCCACCTCAGTAGCTCATCAATGTTTGACATGTGCTAAGAATAATGCTAAGCAGGGTCCCACTCCACCCGCAAGAGTTCAGTCAGTAGGAGTGACCCCTATGAGTGATATTCAGGTGGATTTTACTGAGATGCCACGAGCAAATGGATATCATTACCTGTTAGTTCTAGTCTGTACATTTTCTGGGTGGGTAGAAGCTTTTCCCACCCGAACTGAGAAAGCTCGAAAAGTCACTAGAACACTGCTCTATGGGATTATTCCCCGATTTGGAATACCATTGACTATAGGATCAGATAATGGACCCTCATTTGTGTCCCAAGTGACCCAACAGTTAGCCCGAGCTCTGCAGATACAATGGAAGTTGCACATTGCCTATAGACCCCAGAGTTCAGGGAAGGTAGAACGTATGAATAGGACTCTGAAATCTCAGTTGTCCAAACTTTGTCAAAAGGCTCACCTGAAGTGGCTCCAGGTTCTCCCTTTATTTATTTTTTATTTATTTATTTATTTGCAAATCTCTTATATACTGCTACTTCCTAAGATCAGTGGCGGTTTACATTAAACAACAATAAATACATAAAACAGTACTATGGTAAGCAGGTAGGATACGTTCTGCTCCAACCAAGTCTTTAGGAGTCTCCCCTTTTGAGATTTTGTATAGGCGACCCCCGCCCATTGTACAGGGAATAAAAGGAGATATGAAACAGATTGGATCTGAAATAACTAGACAAGAACTATTGGCTTTAGGTTCTGTTTTGCAGAGTCTTCATACTTGGGTACAAGATCGATTGTCCATCAATCTGACGAAACCTCTTCATCCCTTCAAGCCTGGAGTGTCAGTGTGGATCAAAGAGTGGAGAAAGACCCCATTGGCACCGCATTGGAAGGGATCTTATGTTGTCATCCTATCAACCCCAACTGCAGTAAAAGTTGCAGAACTTGAATCTTGGGTCCACCACAGTCGAGTAAAGCCAGCAGCCGCTCCTGAACTTGGTCAATGGACTTCAGTAAATGATCCTGAAACTCCATTGCGGCTTACATTACGGAGACAACCGGCGTTGTAAGAGTCTTCAGAATCTACAATCCTACCTCTGTCACACAAGGGTGGCAGTCAATAGGTCTACATACAGCAGAAGTATAGAAGAAGAAAAAGAAAAAGACTCTACAAGTTCATCGTACCCAATATTTCAGTTCATCTCCAAAGACTGTAGTAATGATGATTCTCTACTACTGTTTCATGGGGGCGGTAGTCCTGGGATCCCTGGAAAAGACTTTTGCCTTACCCCCTTGCGCAGCTTGTATAACTACCACCTGAACTGGGATAAAGGTCACTCAGACTTTACTTTATCATTCCTACTATACTTGCACTGGTATAGTTAGCCGATGTGTGTATGGTACAGAATTGAATATCTTTACAAAAGGGAAGAGTAAAACCTGCTTCAACCCTCGGCAGAACCCCTCTTATTATGTACTGGCGTTACAATGGAATGAAGAGGAGGGAGCCCTCATAAATTCCACACGACAACTCTCCGATCCCTCAAAGTATGTTATCCTGAATTTTGATGCCTGTGATGTGATAAACAAAAATGCCTATCACAAGTGTGGATCTTGGGAACAAGCCTACTACTATGATGATAAATATATGTGTCCTGAAGGAGCATACGGATGGGGACAGTGTACTGGAAAACATTCCCCAACCGTCTACAGCACTTCATCTAAAGATGCTTACTACTGTCCAAAGTGGGAATGTGTGTATTATGCTACTTGGTCTGGTGGGCCTACTGGACGAGAGGGAGATAAACGCACAGCCAGCTTGGAAAGATTATCACTACCTGAGCCTCAGAAGTGCAAGAAAGGTGCCTGTAATCCTCTACAGCTCCTCATACTTCACCCTAATCAGTGGAAGCAGGGGTACAGATTTGGGTTACGTATAGCAGGAGGAGGCATAGATCCTGGAACTTTTATACATATACGGCTAAATACTAAGGAGTATGTTTACTAAACTGCGCTAACGTTACATAACGCGCATTATGTAATGTTAACGATCGTTAGCGCATCATAACGCGTGTTATGATGTGCTAACGATCGTTAACGTTACATAACGCGCGTTAACCAACATTAACGATCGTAAAGCTCCGCGGCGCTGTAAAACACCGCAGAAGGTGGAGAGAGGGCGGAGAGAAGGGGTCAGTGGGCGGAGAGTGGGCGGGGAGAGGCTCCCTGCACACTAACGCGCTGATCTGAAGAGCTGAATCCAAACGCGATTGAAAACCTGCCGTTAAATGCACATTACAGGGGAGAGAAACGATTTCAGTGTCAGCAATGTACAGCCCAGGCAGGGAAACCAAAAAAAGTGATAAGTGTGATACATGTGCACAGAACAAAAGGGCACATAAACACTGAAAATGACCCCAACAAACTTGAAAAAAATCATAACCAAGCTGGCCAATAGTGGTATCAATGAGAAACATCAACCCCTCCCCCCCTGAGTAAGCGCCATAGAACAGATACAAATTGTGGAAGGGTTTATACTCCATCCCCATACAAGGTGAATGAGCCCACAGTGAAATAGCGCTGCTCAGGGTTTTCCCCACCATCGGACAGGATTCCTATGGCGTGCACATGTCCCGCAACATCAGGGCGGGCATGTCGGAACGGAAACTGGACAGATGCCGGAGAAGGGGATACAGAGGGCCGCAGGCGGCACATGCTGTGGTGGAGCTGGGCCACAGTGCGGACTAGGGTGATGCCTAGGTGGCCCATACGAATGCTGAAACAGCAGAGCAGCCATACAGCAACTGCTGAAGGCCCAAAATGGGCACGAGTGTGTTTCCCACAGTGTCACAGGGGATAGTACCCAACAGCTACCCCCAAGGGCATAGAACATTGGCAGGCGGGGCTGGGGGGAGCGTGGACGTCTATGCAGGCACCCCTACCCCAGAATCCGCACCATAGGCAGCCGCCTACCTGCACACTGGATGGCCTGAGACTGCGCACCACCAGCACCACCAGCAGCAGAGCATGTCAGCATGGTGGCTGAGGGATACTGGTGGTGGAGGGGGCAGTGGCAGCTGCCCAGAGCAGACTGTGGCCTAGCCCTGTGTAGGTGGGTGCCATGTACTGCAACAGACGGGCCCTGTCTGATGAACAGTCAGGGTATCACCAAGGAATGTATTGACTCTGTGACAACAAGGTGGTGCAGTGTACAAAACCAGTGTGTTCAGAAGCAGAGGGTCACAGGTTCAAGTCTCAGCTGTGGTCCCTGCCAACCCAGTTCCCATATTTTACCCACTACTACAACGTGCTGATACAGACAGCACCTTTATTGCAGATGACGTAAACATGCCCAAGACACCTACATTTTACCCTACAGAGCACGGACACCATAAACATGCACATTACCTAGAGCAGAGTCTCCCAAATGCAGTCCTGGAGGGCCAACCACCATTCTGGTTCCATGCTGCCTCTGATAAAGATGCCTGTGCTGCATTTCTATGCGCCACCCCCATGGTATGCAGATGTATCTCATGCATATTCATGAGGGACAGCATGAAAACCCGAACAGTGTTTGGCACCGCAGGTCTGGAGTTGGGAACCTCTGCCGTAAAGCAGCAGCCAACAGGGGCAGACACACCCACACCCACAGGCCCCATTATCCAAAGCCTCCTGGAGAGGCAGGACTTTGGGCTCTGCGTGCATCTCCCAATACTAGCACTTGCATACCTTAGTAATGCCACCTTAAACCTGGGAATATGGTACACATCTATCAAAAGGTTGCTATGATTACTGGCAGATAGCAATTCCTAGGTTAAGTACAATTTTCTGAGTGAGCTGCATCATAGCAACCTTTCTGATGTCTGTGGAGTGTGCTACAGGTCTTGTGTCTGACAGTGTTTACCAACCTGGGGAGTGACTCCTACAGTATTGCGTACCATATCCATGCCTGTACTGTGCCCAGGACTGGTGTGGTGGCCTGGGCTGCCCAACACCTCTATAGTTGCACAATGCTGGCATAGGTGTGGGGAGTGTGTGTCTGTCTATCCTGTGTGTGGTGGCTGCCAACACCCTCCACAGCCCACACTGCTAGCACTGTTGCCAGTATTGGCCTGAGAATGTGCATAATGAGGAGCAAGGTACCGTGGGAATAGCCTGGATAGGGTGGCCTGGCCTGGCCGAATCTGCACAGGACTTAGGGCAATGGCTCGGACATTGTAGTGCCCGGTACCACCTTCATGGACAGGGTGGCCATAGCATGTCCTGCTGGGAGGTCACTCTCACCCTGACTGAGCAGTGACCATGGCATGGCTAGGTTCCCCCATAGTGCTATATAGTGTTTTTCTCATGTGATATTTATGGGTTTTCTTTTGGGGCCCAATCACTGACTTATCTGCTTGGTGTGTATGCTGACGTCCCCGTTCTGGGTACATGCATCTTCTCCAGGACCATGCACTACGGACTAGCTGGCGGACTGTCTGCAGCTAGTATGTGTCTTGCTGGAACACCTTGCAGGGTGCAGCGGCTGGAGGCTTGCTGCTGGAGAATGTCAGATAATGGTGGGGTGCAGCTGAGCAGTTCCAGGCCTGCTGTCTGTCTGCTATTGCGTTATGGATGTTTACCGCTCTGTCTGTTCCCTAGCAGGACTGAGGTTGATGGTCCCCTCTACTGCTACCATTGCAGGGAGGTAGACTGTGAATCTATTGGTAGGTGATCCTGTTTCCCACCCTGAGCCCCAGAGGGTGTGTTGTGTGGTGATACATAATCTGCCTATGGGTCCATACACCCCCACCCTTCACCTACAGCAGGTAACCATGGCACCAACACAGGATATGCACTATTCTGGGTGCATCATTGCCCATAAGGACTAGACATGACCGAGACATACAGCAGGGCACAGATGTATCCTAGGTGTGTCTAACAGAACTACCTATCACACACTGCTGGGGACATGCAGCATGGCGTATTTCAGCCATGAAAGGTGCTGTGGACCTGGTGCTGGGTGCCCCACCTCAACCTCAGGGTGGGCACAGTACCCGCACAATGTGACTGTCTGTGGCAGTGCCACACACGGTCTGTTGCCCCTACCAGGCCGAGGTGCTGTGGGGGTGCATACCCAATCTTGTGCCCATCTCTCGACTGCTGATTTGCATGTGCAGTGCATCATGGGTATGGGTGGGTTACCCTATCCTGGTAACCACAGCAGACAGTTTGTGTGGTGATGTGCAGTCCTTCTGCAGCCAGCCAGGGCTTTGTTCACAGCCTTATAAGGTGTCCTATAGGGGACATTATAGGGTGCCTTGGCGGACAGTACACTTTATAATGTGCCCTATGGAGTGTGTTATGGGGTGCCTTATGCGGCACCTTAGGTTATGCTACCGTGAGGGTGTGTTTGCTGGCAGCACTAATTAAAATACACGTCAAATGCCTCAACAATCACTACTTAAATGTAAAGAGTGCTGCTTCAGCCAGCCTTATACAGTAGGCCCACTGGGGAATCGAACCCATGACCCCTGTACCATCAGTCAGTGTTGTAACCATTGTGCTACAGCTCTGCTACTGTGCTTGTATGCCTGCGTGCCTTCTTAAGATTAACGCGCGGTAACGTGCCCTGTAGCGCTCGTTCATTTATGGCGCCTGGTAACGCGCGTTATCGGTAACGATGTCCCGCCCATGTCCTTATTTGGGATTTCTGTCTCTACCGCGGCTCCTAACGTGAATCACACTAACGCAGTTTAGTAAACATACCCCTAAGACTCACTACTGCTTACACCGCTGAACTCCTCCTTCCACGCCTGTACATAGTTATGTGTACATAGTTACTAATGAAAGTTCAAATGTTAAAAAGTTAAATGTAATATGTACTTAGATTAGGTTATAGTTCTATTGTTCTATGTAAAAAAACAGAAATGTCACTCTGTTTCTTTAATTGTTCTATGTAAACCGCACCTGATCTTCGGAAGGTTGCGGTATATAAAAATTTGTTAAATAAAATAAATAAATAAATAAAATAAATGTATCTGCACCTTATCGAATACATCACTCCTTTTATGAGGCCATGCAAGCGGAATTTGAAATCCCCCACACCTCCCAAAACTTGTTCATTGAACTCGCTGGGGCAGTAGCATCTAGTATCCACATCTTGGATTGTTTCTTCTGTGGCGGAACTAAGATGGGAGACCAATGGCCCTGGGAGGCGCAAGAAGTGAACTATTCCATTCCTTATAATCAAACTGTTTTACATAGTACTACTAGTGAGTGGGTACTGGCTCACCCTATTGTTGGTAACTTGTGTTTTGCTCGTACAGGACCACAGTTTAGTATGCTGGTCGGACAGCTGGTCTGTCTCAGTCAGAAGTTTTACAACAGTACCACTAAGAAGACTTCCTGGTGGTCGGGGGTCAACACTCCAGAGCCCTCCAATCCTTTAGTGCTCTTTCCTAATCTTGCCAGCATCTGGACTAATTTGGCATATCATAGTACCTGGCAAGCTCCACCTGGACTATATTGGATTTGTGGAGCTCGAGCATATACTAAGCTTCCTCACCACTGGGGAGGAGCCTGTGTATTGGGAACTATATGACCTTCCTTCTTTCTTCTGCCTATTTCCCATGGAGAACAACTGGGTTTCCCTGTATACAGGAGTCGACAGAGACGAGAGGCCTTGAAAATAGGCCAATGGGACAAATGGAATGATGAGGAGTGGCCACCTGAGAGAATCATTTCATATTACGGACCCGCCACTTGGACACTAGATGGGACATGGGGATATCGCACTCCTGTATATATGATAAATCGTATTATACGTTTACAAGCTGTTGTTGAAATAATAACTAATAAAACTAGTAAAGCACTAACTCTTTTAGCTAAGCAAAGTACACAAATGCATACAGCAATTTATCAGAATCGTTTAGCTCTAGATTATTTGTTAGCAGCTGAAGGTGGAGTATGTGGAAAATTGAATTTAACCAACTGTTGTTTGCAGATTGACAATAATGGACAAGTTGTTGAAGATATAGCTACTCAAATGCGAAAACAGACCTATATGCCTGTTCAGACCTGGCATGGTCTGAAGCTTGATGGGTGGTTTGGTTCAGCGTTTTCATGGTTAGGGGGTCTAAAGACCCTGGTGTTTATTGTATTATTTATATTAACTGTATGCTTGTTGCTCCCATGCCTATTACCCCTTTGCTTATGTATGATAACCTCAGTTATCGATAACACTGTAGAACGGAAGGCAGCTACGAAAGTTTTAGCTATGTGGCAATATTATCCTATACCCCAAGATGATGCTGTTACACGAGTATAATATGTGATTTAATTCCCACCCTTTTTAACTTGTGGGTGAGAATAATCAAAGGGGGGAATGTGGTAGGCTATAGCCTATGATAACCTGCAAATATCAAAGGCCTGTAAGTTAGGCCCTGATTCCAACCCCCATCTTAGTAAGAACCAAAAATCTGTGAAAGTCTGAGAAAGCTGCTTTAAACTGCTTAATAAGAAGTTTTCATGAATACATAAATCTTTCATTATTCTCTTGTGTTCTGATGATAGAAATGTTTCAATACATGCATTCCTAGAGCTAGAAACGACCTTGCAGTAGAATTGTATCAATACCAAGAAACTGTACCATTGTTAGAACAATCCTAGAGGAGGGAACTGGGTGCTAGGCTCAGGAAGGATCTCCGATTGGACGGGTGCAAGGGGCGTTGGGACCAATAGAAAGTCTGCATGTATCAAGCTGAAGAGAAATGTATAAAATGAATATGTTTCTGTAAGACGTTTGCTCAGTCCTTTTTGAAGCTTGACTGTCTGAGCCTTGTGCATAATAAATCGGCTTGGACCCTGCAATTGACTCCTGGATTTATTCATTGTTTGCGCTTTGCTGCTTCAGTGACAGCTGTGGCAGAGCTGTCTTGCATGAAGTGGTCCTGAGGGTTTGCAGGCACTTGTGGAGCATCCTGCTGTCATTGTGCTGCATATACAAAAGTGTGGAATCAGTACACGTTCAGCACATGGGGCCTAACATGCCATGTCATAGCTGGATGTTGCACAGTCACATATAAAGAGGGGCACATACTATCAAGGCTACAGTAGCATATTATCTATGGCTACGGGACTAATCCTTCCCCTCTCCATTTCCAGACCCTGGGTTCCCTGATCTCCTTCAATGGCTTGCAATTCCATGCTAGCAATGGAGACTGTCTGATTTACCTCTTATAATGCTATGTACCCATGAATCCCAGGCCCATATTACAGCCAGCTAGGCCAGCTAGGCTGGCAGCATGTGTCTGTGCAGGTTGTTGTTGCACATGGGCTCAGTGGTGCTTCTTGTCTAGACCACTGATTGCACCTTCCTTCTGTCCACATTCCCATGTGACATACTGTGCTCAGCCTCTTTTCCTCAGCTCACAATCTTTGGCTTGTATTGCACTCCTCACCCACCTTCTGCATACACATGCAACTGAGGGCTACTACCTGTGGCATCCTCCACTGGCACATCACTTGCTGATAGTCCCACTATGACAGGATTTCCCTCTTAAATCCAGAGTGGTCTGCGTAAGTGATATCCCTTCCTTGCATTTGTCCCAATGTGTCATCTCTCTTTGTTCAAGTTGCTCAGGATTCTGCTGCAGGCATCATTGTCCATCAGTCTCATCATGGTCATCTTATTCCTATCTGTGCCCATCGCCTCGACCGACCTATATCTTCACACCTTGCTGCTTCTCTTGGTTGTGACTGCCTAAGTGTGTTGGTACCTCAGTCATCATGCCAGGCCCTTTTCCATTCTGGAATACACACTCGCCTCCTCAGGCCTGCTGTGGGATGCTACCCTTCTTTTCAATTGCTCTACAAAGATGAGTTCCTGTACCATACCCCATGACTGTCATATTCACCAGCTGTTCTGTTCAATGTGCTGAGGAGCAGGGTGTGTGTTTTATAAGTGTGTTCACAGCACTGTGTGGGGCCAAAAGAAAGCAGATCTCACAAACCACCATGGAAATCTTAAATGAGAGCTTTATTGGTGGCTATTGAGGTTTGTCCCTACATGTGTTTCAGCACTAGGCCTTCATCATGAGCTGAGGACCTCTATTGAAATAAAAACAAATATATCACAATGACCATAATAAACAAATACAAATATGAAAAAAAGGAAAAAAAAGAAAAACTTGTACATAAAGCAATTAATTATACCAAATAATAAAGCAAGTCTGTACTAAAATTAAATACATGACAAAGATAAAAGCATTAAAAAACCCAAAGAACATAAAAACAAGCCAATCTAACAAGTGAATGTAAGTAGTGCAAAAGATAAATATAAATGTATAAAACATAGGTATAAATGATATAAAACGTACCACTCCATGGAATATGACATATAAAATGTACAATTATAAACAAGCGCAGAAATCATGTAAAAATAGTGCAAATGGAGACACAACAATACGCAACTAAATAATATACAAATAAAATCTTCTAAGAGGTAAAGCTGGCCTACCTATGCAAACTACTTATGTATAGGATATAGACACCTAGTCAGTAGAGAGGCTGGAGACCAACGCTGCTAAATGGAAAGGCAAAAAAAGATGAAGTGAACACATGTAGAATATTAAATGAAATATTAAAACCCAATGGCATGTAGGGGAATGGTGGGATGGGGCGGGGGAGAGGGAAGGGAGATGGGAAGGGGAAGGGGGAGGGAGAGAGAAGGGGAGGGGATGGGTAACAGAGGAGGGAGGGTTGAAGGAGAAAATGCAGTATCATTGAAAGCCCATGTTGGGAGAATGGCCTAACTTATATTAGAGGCATTGAGACAAAGTAAAAAGTCTGAGCTATTCCCATAAAGGATCATGGGGCCAATAGTGAATGCTACTATAAAAACCCTCCATATTAGGAAGTAATAAAACATAAAAGTGGCTTATACATAAAGGATCTATTGCAAGTATAAAATAACTTTATATCAGTAAGTCCCATATAAGAACACAATATATACCAAATTAGTCGGTGTTAAAGTGGAACTTATAAACCAAATACAAGTACGAAGGCAAAAGACACATTGAGAAATAAAACAGTGATGGTAAATAAATAATATGAAAAGAATAATAAGAACGCAAGTAAAATAGAAAAAAACATATCTTGAAACCACTCTGCCAACAGAGCTAATGGCATGGGAATCCTGTATTAAGGAGAGTGGGCCTCAAAGAAAGGCAGACATTTAAAGTCAAATAATCCTACCAAAAACCGCTGTAGCATCTGGTCAACATGGCAACATTAAAAACAAAAACAAAAGAGAACTGAAGGAGCAAAGGGCTAAAATCATAGAAACTAGAGAAGGTACAATAAAAATCATTCATAAAAGTGGGACAACTAATTAAAAGCATTTAGGAACTAAGGAGTATGTTTACTAAACCGTCCTAATGTTACCGGCGCTAGTTGCAGCGCTAACGTGAAGAATCCCATATAAGGAAGTGGGCGTTCTGACATCAAGGCAACAATAGCTAGTTATCGTGCGATATAGAGCGCCTTGCCGTCATCATGCGATAGTGTGCGCGCTGTGGCTCGTTAGCGCGCGGTAACCTTATTTATGTAGCAGCGCCACAAGAATGGCTAAAGAGATGTAGCCCACTGGTTACTACAATGACTGTGGAGGCAGAGGTCATCAGTTCAATTCCACAGTGGTGTTCCATAATATGGCTGTCTGAGGGAGTTCCTTTTCATTTAAATCAGTGCTACCAGCAAAAACATCTTCACAGTGCTGTAACCTAAGGTGCCTTATAAGGTGCCCATAGGGCACATTATAAAGTGCCCTGTCCGCCAAGGCACCTTATAATGTGCCCTATAGGGCGCTTTATAGGGCGCCTAAAGAGGAACCTTAGGTTACGGCACTGTGAGGGTGTGTTTGCTAGCAGCACTGATGTAAATTAAAAGGAAACCCCTCAGACAGCCTTACTAAAGAACACCACAGCAGGATTGAATCCATGACCTCTGCACCCATAGTCATTGCAATAACCAGTGGGCTACAGCTCTATAACTTCTAACACAGCACTGGCTGGCTACAGAAAGACTGCAGGTCACCACACAATCTCTGCTGTGGTTACCAGGATAGGGTAAACCCACCCTTACCCATGATGCACTGCACATGCAGATCAGCAGTCTACATCGGATTGTATGCGCCTCCACAGCATCTCGGCCTGGTAGGGGGAACTGACCATGTGTGTTACTGGCACAGAGTAGCCACAGACCGTGACATTGTGTGGTTCCTGTGCGCACCCTGAGAGTGAGGTGGGGTGCCCAGCACCAGGTCCACAGTACACAGCCTAGCTGAGATAGGCCATGCTGCAAGTACTCATCAGTACTAGAGTGTGACAGGTAGTCTTTGCAGACACATCTAGGATATCTCTGCGGCCATCTGTAGTACCCAGTCACGTTTAGCCATTGTGGATTATGATGCACCCAGAATAGTGCATATACTGTGTGGTTGCCATGGTCACTTGTTAGGGGGAAGGGGAAGGGGGAGGGGGGGGAGGAGAGGGGGGGAAGGGGGTGGGGGGGGAGGGGGGGGGGGAGGGGGGGGGGGGGGGAGGAGACGAGGGGGGGAAGGGGAGGGGGGGGAGGAGGAGGGGGGGGGGAGGGGGGGGAGGGGGGGGGGGGAGGGGGGGGAGGAGAGGGGAGAGGGGGGGGGGGGAGAGGGGGAGGAGGGGGGGGGGAGGGGGGAGGAGAGGGGGGGGAGGGGAGGAGGGGGGAGGGGGGGAGGGGGGGGAGGGGAGGGGGAGGGGAGGGGGGGAGGGGAGGGGGGGAGGGGAGAAGGGGGGGGAGAGGGGAGAGGGGGGAGAGAGGGGGGGGAGAGGGGTGGAGGGGGGGGAGAGGGGGGGAGAGGAGGGGGGGGAAGGGGGGGAGAGGAGGGGGGGGAGAGGGGGGGGAGAGGAGGGGGGGGGAGAGGGGGGGAAGGGTGGGGGGGAGAGGGGGGAAGGGGGGGGAGGGGGGAGAGGAGGGGGGAAGGGGGGGAAGGGGGGGGAGAGGGGGGGAAGGGGGGGAAGGGGGGAGAGGGGGAGAGGGGAGGGGAAGGGGGGGAAGGGGGAGAGGGAAGGGGAAGGGGGAGGGGGGAAGGAGGGGGGGGCTGAACCCACATGCAGATGATGTAGCACCACCTACCAACCTGCCTTCTCTGGGTCAGGGTGGGGGAGAGGATCGGCCACCTACAGAACTACACTCTACATCAGAGCTACTCAAATCCGGTCCTGGAGGTCCGCAACCCTGCAGGTTTTCGGGATATCCCTAATGAATATGAATGAGATGTATATGCATTAGAGATAGCCTGCCAACCTGACTGGTTTGTGGCCCCCCCAGGGCTGGATTTGGAGACTCCTGCCTTACACCTCTGTCATTTAAGATTGTGAGTGGGCAAGGTACAGATGTCCTAGACATCAAAAGGGTAGATAGAATGTGCCACATGCCTCCTCCATTCTCACCACCACCAAAAAGTTGTCTTACACCTCTGTCATTTAAGATTGTGAGTGGGCAAGGTGCAGATGTCCTAGACATCAAAAGGGTAGATAGAATGTGCCACATGCCTCCTCAATTCTCACCACCACCAAAAAGGTTGTCTAATAGACAATATTTTGGTGGTGGTGAGAAGCAAAGAGGCATATGACAAATTCTATCTAACCTTTTTGATGTCTCAGAGATCTGCACCTTGCCCACTCACAATCTTAAATGACAGAGGTGTAAGGCAGGGGTCTCCAAATCCAGCCAAGAGGGCCACAAACCAGTCAGGTTGGCAGGATATCTCTAATGCATATATATCTCATGCATATTCATTAGGGCTATCCTGAACACCCGACTGGCCTAGGGGTTCAATGAGGACTGGTTCAGAACCACTGAGGGACCTGCTGAAGGGCTGTGGGACCAGCAAACCCAGTCCTGCAGAGGAAAGGGCACCCTCCAGGGCAATCAATGCAGATCTGTACATATCACATAGAGCGCTGGCAGACAGGCAGTAGGCCTGGAAAAGCTCAGCTGCCCCCACCACAATTTGACATTCACCAGCAGAGAGCACAGTCAGTCTTCACCCACTGCACCCTGCAAGGTGTCCCAGCCACACACAAGCTACCTGCAAACAGTCTGCTAGCTAGTACATAATGCATGTTCCTGGAGAAACTGTGTGTACCCAGAAGTGGGATGTAATCACAAACACCAAGCAGATATGTCAGTGATTGGGCCCCAAAAAAGAGAACTCCCAGATATCACTTGAAAGAAAACCTGTATAGCACTATGTGGGGACCTAAACATGCCATGGTCACTACTCAGTCAGGGTGAGAGTGACCTCCCAGCATGACATGCTGTGGCCACCCTGTCTGTGCAGGTGGTGGTCGGCACTACAATGTCCCAGCCATTGCCCTATGCCCTGTGCAGATGCATCCTGCCCAGACCGCCCTGTCCGGGCCATACTCACAGTACCTTGATTCTCATTATGCACATTGGCAGGCTAACACTTGAAACAGTGCAAGCATTGTGGGCTCAGTAAGGTGTAGGCAGCCACAAAACACTGGATAAACATACACACACTCCTACACCTATTTCAGCATTGTGCACAGATAGAGGTGGTTGGCAGCCCTGGCCGCCGCACCAGTCCTGGGCACAGTGCAGGCATTGCTATGGTACTCAATACTGTTAGGGTCACTCCCTGGGGTGGTAAACACTGTCAGAAAAACAAACTGAAACACACTCCACAGATATCCGAAAGGTTGCTATGATGAATCTCTGTTAACAAATTGTGTTTAATTTAGGATTTGTTATCTGACATTAATCATATCAACCTTTTGATATATGTGGAACGTGTTTCCATGTTTATGACGGCATTGCTACGGTATGCAGTTGCTAGTATTGGTAGATGCTGCTCCGTGCAGGGCCCAACAGCCTGACTCTCCATGAGGCTTTGGATAGTGAAGCTTGTGGATGTTTGTGCCCCTGTTGGCCTATGCTCTAGGGCAGAGGTTCCTAACTCCGGTCCTGGTGGGCCAAACATGGTTCAGGTTTTCATGATGTCCCTAATGAATATGCATGAGATACATTTGCATACAATGGGGGCGGTGCATACAAATGCATCTCAAGCATATTTATTAGGGACAGCATGAAAACTGAATGGTGTTTGGCCCTCCAGGACTGCAGTTGGGAACCTCTGCTCTAGGGACTGCACATGTTTATTGTGTATGTGCTCTGTAGGGTAAAATATAGGCATTTATGGCGTGTTTATTTTATCTGCAATAAAGGTTCCTTTTTTATTACCATGGTTTAGTAATGGGTAAAATTTAGGGACATGCCCTGCAGGAGCCACAGCTGGGACTTAAACCTGTGACCTTCTGCCCCTGAACACACTGGCTGTGTGCTCTGCACCCAACTGTTGCCACAGAGGCAGGTCATTCCCTGGGGATACCATTACTGTTTGTCAGACAGACCTTGTCTGTTGCAGTGCACGGCACCCACCTAGACAGGGCTTGGCCTTGGTCTGCTGTGGGCAGCTGCCACTGCCCCCTCCACCACCAGCACCCCTTCCCCACCATGCTGACATGCTCTTATGCCGGTGGTGCTGGAGGTGTGCAGTCCCAGGCCATCTAGTGTGCCTGTAGGCAGCTGCCTATGGTGTTGGATCTGGGGTAGGGGTGCCTACATAGACATCCGCACTTTCCCCCGGCACCGCCTGTCAACGTTATGTGCCCTTTGGGGTACCTACTAGGTACTGTCCCCTGGGACAATGTGGGACACACACTCTTGGGCATGTTTGACCTTGGTCAGTTGCTGACTTGCTGATTTGCAGTTTCTGCATTCCTATGTGCCACCTAGGTATCTGCCTAGCCAACCCTGTGCCCCAGCTGCCCCACTGCATGTCCCGCCTGCAGCCCCCTGTACCCCATTTGCAGCCTCACCATAGTGCCTTTTCGTACTTGGGCACTATGCTTTTGCTGCACATGTATCACTACTATCACTTTTCTTGGTCTCCCAGCCTTTGTTGTAGATTGCTGACTGAAATGGTTTCTCTCTCCTGCAAATGTGCCTCTAATGTAAGGTTTTCACTGGCGTTCATTTTCAGACCCTGATTTCACAGCATTAGTGTGCCTGGAGCCTCTCCCCCTACCCACTCTCCGCCCATTGACCCCTTATCTCCGCCCTCTAGAACGACTTACTCCACCCTTCGTGCACTTTAATGCTGCCGGAGACGTTATCACACGATACGTGATGTTATCGCCCGGTAATGTTACATTATCGCGCGATAACGTTACGTATCGTGCACTAACTGCGCCGCTGCGATGTTAGCACTGTTTAGTAAACATACCTCTAAGAGAAGATAAAAAGTAGACAAATCAAAGCCGCAGTGTATAGCCATAGCGGGTGTAAGAGATGCCCACCATGTCCCAAATACCTAAGAAGGAGGGGCAGGCATGATCCATGTAAGAATAGCCTCAGCCACAGTAGGACCAAAATGCAGGGATTAATCCCAGCTAGTGTAAGTATGCGGATTACAAAGCATAAAATGGGGCAAACACCCAGTAACACAGGTGACCGCTAAAGGTGAGGGAAGCCATTCAGACGTGAACGGAGAAAACTAATAAAAACACAAATACAATAAAAATATAAATAACAGAGTAAAAAACATAAAAGGGATAATGTAAATTGCTAAAGCAAATCACGCTGTGAAAATCATTTCCATAATGAACCTATTTAGTGACAGCCCACACAGGAATCCCTTGAGGCGTATGTAATGGGCAGAGCTGCACAGGCGGCTCCCAACAGGAAAAGGTAATTAAACTTCAAAACAGTAGGGCCACTTCTAAAATATAAAAAACTAAAACGTCATGAAACTAAAGTACTAAGAAGGGATATATAAAAAAGATATAAATATAGGGAATGCATCTATAATTATAACAATATGAAGGCCTATTGATGAAACATGGGTAGGGACAGACCTCAATCGACATTTCAAAAAAGCTTTCATTTAAGATTTCCATGGTGGTTTGTGAGCTCTGCTTTCTATTAGCTCTACGGTTTTGTGGGTTGATGTTCTTTCTGTGGTCATCACAGCACTGTGTGTCCTTGTCACACAGAGCATAACAGCAGTAGTAAGGGTTATAGCAGTACTGCTGGTGGGAGTGGCATGGGTAGGTAGTGAGAGGCAGATAGAATTGTCGCAGCAAGGCCAGGACCCAGATGCAGGCAATTGTCTGCATGTGCTTCACTGTAGTAGCTTTCTGTGATATGGATGACCCCTACTCACCTACAGCTACTGCTACCTCCTCTCGGAGACGTTGGATGAGTTCTGGATTCCTGTGCCTCACGGTCCTCAACCTGCATTTTAGGGACTCCAGTGTCTGCCTCGCACCAAAATCCCTGTAGGAAAGATATATGGCATCATGAGGTGTTCTTTAGGCTTAATACACCATCTAGAGCTTGTGTTGCCTCTCCCCCTATGTGCACACTGTAAGCAACTGCTTCTGCCTCATCTGCCCTATCTGTACGTTCTGGACTGACGTCTCCCATGCCTCCACCACTGCAGTACCCTCTCATAGCATTTATGTCGGCATTCGGTGTTTGGTTGCATACACATAGGTTGTAGGTCGACTGGTCCCCAGACTCAATGTGTCCCCTTTCTTCTACTCCAACATACATATAGCTACCCTGCCTATATACTGTTATTGCCCTCCACTTGCCCTCACACCATCCTTGGCCTTCTCATGGCACCCCCTGTTCAACATTAGCTCTCTGAGGCGATGGCTGCATTCTCTGTGGATCTTCCTTTGCCATTTGGTTGGGCAGTCCATGGCACACACACAATGATATGCTTTGCATCTCACGATCTTTGCATAGGGCCTTGGACTCCAGCGAACATAGGTATGTTTGGGTTGCCACATAGCAGAGATTAGTGTTTAAAATTAAAGCTGACAGTATGAACATCTTGCACTCAATAATAGTTCTGTCTTATCTGTTTGGCTGTAGTGCTCCTCCAGGATGAGCTATTGTGTCTGCTTTCTAGGTTGCTGGCTGGCTGGTTGTATGCTATAGTGAGAGCCTTGGGCATGCCTCTGATGGTCAGGGTTGTGTGAAATTGCAGTCCTGTGTGCAGTCTCCTCTCAGTGACTGCTTCCTATTGACTGATGACTTGCTTTTGTGGGCCAGGTCTGTGTTGTGGGTTTGAGGCCCTTCACCTCTCAGCTTGCCTGCTTTCATGTCCCAACGCCACCCATTACCCCTTACTCACATATTCACCACAACTGGATGGCCCTCCAGCTTTGTGTCCCCAGCTGTAGATTTGCCCTGTAGTGGCCACTGGGATACAGCACCTCTTCCCAACTCAGCACCATGCATTCTAGGGCCTCTGCTTTATCCATGCTGATATTCTCCTGACGTCTCGGACTTGCCATTTTGTCAGACACCCCTCCTTGGGGGCAGGGGGCCTATTCCTTGAGTATGCCAGTGGGGAACCAAGTAGTGCTCATCCAGGCATTGTGATGCAGGACTTCTGCTACCCATGATTTTTGGTGAAATAGTGATATTACATGGGTATAATTAGCCATATCCAATGCTATACGGGCATTCCAGTCCTATACTCGTGTATGTGTCAGGCCCCATGGGAGGATGGCATAGTTTGCCGCGCAGGCAGCCATTTGCATGATACATGGGCAGTCAGTCATCAGCGCCTATACAGGCATTTTTGGCCCCAAAGCACATTGCCCGGGTTCCTCCAATATTGACTCCTGTTGCAGAACACAAACAGAAGTTTGGTGTGTCACCCAGCGCACATTCGCTAACCCTTATATTTGGTGTTTGCCCATGTTTAATCTGCCTTACTGGTGATTCATGCCTTTCTTTACACATGTGTTTTCCTGCTCATTCAGATGCCTTCACCACCTTTCTCAATACTGGGCTCATGAGCACAATGTCTATTCGGCAGGCAGTAATGTGAGCAAAACAGTAAACTTACTAAAAAAAGCATCCCAATGTCTCAATTCCACTCTTTCTTAATACAGATTAATCTTTAAAAACAGGTTTTAATCTATTAAAAATATAACATATTCTTTGATATAATTCCATTAGGAAAGAGGGCTAGTAACGCTGTAAGCTTCGGGACACCAGAACACCTCACAACTAAATTAAAATACAAAATCTGCCTCAGCTAATCCCTTATCTCTAAGATCTTTACACACAATAGCTATGTTAATAATTATATTAACTCTGTGCCCCGACCACAGATTATCTCATAAAAAAGCAACTCATTTATGCTCATAGGACACTACTTGGGTTATAACAGAAATCATACCGCGTCTGTACATATGGCCCCCATTCTGTAAAGCAGATAGCGGGGCTGTACGTCCCAGTGGGACATCTAGCCCTGCTGTCTGCCTGCACTGTATTCAACTTCCTGGTCCCCTTGAACACACAGAGCTGCTGTGCGTGCTGCAGTGGTCACGGGTGGCATGGGGGCAGAGAATAGGCAGAGCAGGGGTAGAGAATGGGTGGAGTAGTGGCAGTTTTGTGACATGGACGTACAGGGCTGATTCAGGTCATGGCCCTGTATGTCCAGGGAGCACTGGGAGGATGGCCATCTTATTCAACCTCTGAGGTGGAATAAGCACTAATCACCCCTCTGGATTGGCCAGCCAGCTCTCCAGCAGCAACAGCATCAAGCAAGCTGAGTCCCCGCTGCCTGATCCGGGCCCTAGCTACTCCTGTTGAGGGTCAGGCGGTGGGATAATGGGGTCATCAATGCAGCGGGCCGGCAGGAAGGCTGAGAGGATGTCTCCCGCCGGCATGCAGGGGCATGCTGGATCGTCTCCATGCCTACCACTTCAAATAACATATATTGCCTTTTGTTTCAAATCTTCTCCTCAGGTTTTCATCCAATGTGTAATCATTGTTGTAGCATTTCTACATATTGGGAATGCAAGTGTTCCCCTACTCGGACCATTGGCTGTTCAAGAGTGCCACACAGGACGGAGATCAAGAATCCATACACATCTGGGTGTTAGAATTGCTAGGGTTTATCATAAATTGCTCCAAATTCCAATTGAACCCTTTTTACCAACTGGAATTCATTGTACCCCTGCTCAACATGATTCTGGGGAAAGCTTTTCTTCCTCAGGACAGACTCACCTGCTTGGTGCAGCAAGTGAAGGAAGTTCAAGAGAGTCAGCAGGTGTCAGTAAGAATCATCTGGAAATGTTGGGCCATAAGACTTCCAAGGTTCATGTTACTCCAGTGACTAATCTTCATTTCAGACAGTGAACCTTGAGCACTCAGTTGAGACAATCCACTCACAGATATAATCTTTATCACCAAGCCTCTTTGGAAGTCTCTCTCCTGGTATATGCTAACGTTCAAAAAAAAATGTTCCTTGTAATTACACTTGTATATAGTTAAAAAACATAATGTTCCTTGTAAATGTATACAGATGTATACAAATGTTCTGTTCACTGTTTAATGTAAACCGCCCCTGATCTCTGGCAGGGGCGGTATAGAAGAAACTGTTAAAAAAATAAATAAATATGCTTTCCTCCAATTTAGCCAAAGATTCTTGTTTTCAGAAGCCACCTTATCAAAAGCTTTGACAAAGATGAGTCCATGCTGGGCTGTGGGGCTCATCTTGATGGGTTCCACACCCAGTGCTTGTGGTCCCTCCCAGGAGAATTTCTATCATGTCAATTTCCCAGAACTCAGAGCAATCGAAATTCTCTAAAGGCTTTCAGAGATCGGTTGGCCAGTCAAATTGTCATAGTCCAGATGGACAACCATGTAGCAATGTTTTATATCAATAAGCAGGGAGGAACAGGCTCATACTTCCTGTATTGGGAAATGTTCAGATTGTGGATGTCACCATTTCTCACAGGATGACACTATGGGCCACCTATCTGGTGGAAGAGGGCAATGTTCTCAGGGCTGGGCCTAGAGTTGGTCCAAGGTGATGGAGTTTTAGGTGAACCTCAAGCTTTATACCCCCTCTGGTTGTCAAAATCTATTATTTAGCTTTGAATGGCCTGCTTTTGCCACCCTCCAGAGGTTGCAGCCCTAGGCAACCACCTAGTTTGCCTAGTGGTTGGGCCAGTCCTGAATGTTCTGGAAGACAGACTAAGTCAAGACCTTCAACCCTATAAGTGGATTCTGAATAGAGAGACAGCACTGACTTTCAAGAGTAGGGAATTCCCTTGATAGACCTCTTCACAGCTCCCCAGAAAAGCAGGTTCATAAGCTTTGCTCCAGAACAAGGATGCACAGAAAGCTAGCCTTGGATGCCTTCCTCCTTTGTAGGGGAGAGTTTTCTGTAGGCGTATCTGACAATTCCTCTAGTAGTGACAAAGGTACCATTATTCTCATCACACTTTTATTGCTCAGACAGCCTTGGTCTCCTCTTCTTCAAGATCTTTCCATCCAGAAACCAATATATCTGGGCACCTCTCCAGCTCTAATCTCATAGATCAGGTCAGAATTCTGCATCCCAATATCAAATCCCTAGCTCTCACAGCTTGAATGTTGAGAGGCTAGAACTGAGTACCTTGAACCTGCCAGTTGGAGTAGCTGACATCACCTATTGTATTGATTATTGTAGATAGGCCTTGTGGTATTATTCTGCTGTCATGTTCCTATGTTTCTATCTTGGCTTCCAGGAGAAGTTTTACTAGAAAATCCTGAGAATTTGAGAAGAAGCTTGCTGCGGAAGCAAAAACGCAAAATAAAGATTTTTTCAAGTACATTCGTAACAAAAAACCTGTGAGAGAGTCAGTTGGTCCATTAGATGATAGAGGAGTTAAAGGGGCACTAAGAGGCAACAAGGCGATAGCGGAGAGACTGAATGAATTCTTTGCTTCAGTCTTTACTGAGGAAGACGTAGGGATGTTACCCATGACTGAAGTGGCATTTAAAGGTGCGGAAGAATTGAAGGAAATATCGATACATCGGGAAGATGTATTACAACTATTAGATAAACTCAAGAGTAGCAAATCACCTGGGCTGGATGGTATACATCCAAGGGTGTTGAAAGAACTGAAATATGAGATTGCAGACCTGCTATTAGTAATCTGTGAACTATCATTAAAATCATCTCTAATACCTGAAGATTGGAGGATCGCCAATGTAACACCAATTTTTAAAAAGGGTTTCAGGGGTGATCCGGGAAACTACAGACCGGTGAGCGTCACGTCAGTACTGGGAAAAATGGTAGAAACCATCATAAAGAATAAAATTACTCAGCATGTAGATAGTCATGGCCAAATGGGAGACAGCCAACATGGCTTTAGACAAGGAAGATCTTGTCTTACTAATCTGTTATGTTTTTTTGAAAGTGTGAATAAACAGGTGGACAAAGGTGAGTCGGTTGATATAGTGTATCTGTACTTTCAGAAAGCCTTTGACAATGTCCCTCATCAGAGACTTTTGGCAAAACTAAAGAGTCATGGGATAGGAGGCAGTGTACAACTGTCGATCAGGAACTGGTTAAAAGATAGAAAGCAGAGGGTTGTGCTAAATGGCCAATTTTCCCAATGGAGAAAGGTAAATAGTGGTGTACCCCAGGGATCTGTGCTGGGTCTGCTGCTATTTGACATATTCATAAATGACCTGGAAAATAGAATAACGAGTGAGGTTATCAAATTTGCAGATGACACAAAACTATTTAAAGTTGTTAAAACCCAAGAGGATTGTGGGAAATTGCAAGAGGATCTTGATAAATTGGAAGACTGGGCATCAAAATGGCAAATGAAATTTAATGTGGACAAGCGCAAGTTATGCACGTAGGGAAGAATAACCCAAACTATGGTTACACAATGCAAGGTTCCACATTAGGAACCACCACCCAGGAAAAAGATTTAGGCGTCATTGTGGATAACATGTTAAAACCCTCGGCCCGGTGTGCCAGCGGCAGCCAAGAGAGCAAATAGAATGCTAGGTATCATAAGGAAAGGAATGGAAAATAAAACAAAATATATTATAATGCCTCTATATCGTTCCATGGTGAGACCGCACCTTGAATATTGTGTGCAATTCTGGTCGCCGTATCTTAAAAAGGATATAGCGTTATTAGAAAAGGTTCAGAGAAGAGTCACCAAAATGGTAAAGGGGATGGAAGGATACTCCTATGAAGAAAGGCTAAAAAGGTTAGGGCTCTTTAACCTGGAAAAGAGATGGCTTAGGGGAGTTATGATAGAAGTCTATAAATTAATGAACGGAGTGGAACGGGTAAACGTAGATCGATTGTTTACGTTATCAGAATATAGAAAGACTAGGAGACATACAATGAAGCTACAGGGTAAACTATTTAAGACTAATAAAAGAAAATATTTTTTCACTCAACGTGTAATCAAACTCTGGAATTTGTTACCAGAGGATGTAGTAAAGGCTGTTAGTGTAGCTGGGTTTAAAAAAGGTTTGGACAAGTTCCTGGAGGAAAGGTCCATAAACCATTATTAAGAAGGGACCCAAGATATTAATGCTTGACCCGGTACAAGCATTGCGGAACCTGTGTCTTTTGGGGACACTGCTAGGTACGTATGACCTAGATTGGCCACTGTTGGAAACAGGATACTGGGCTTGATGGACCTTGGTCTGACCCAGTATGGCATATCTTATGTTCTTATGTTCTATGCTTTCAAGTGGAGAAGGTTTGCTATGTGGTCTGAAGGCCAGGTCTTAGATCCATTTTCCTGTCCCATCTCTGTACGCATCATTCTCTTCTCCCGTGTGTCTTTTTGACAAACCTCACAAGATTCCACACCATGCCTAGCATCTACTCTCTCTCTCTCCCACCTACCCACCCTTGTAGCCCAGCATCTCCCCTCTCTATCTTCCTCACCCACCCACCCTTATAGCCCAACACTTCCTCTGGCTGTATCGCTCTCTCTCTCCCTCACCTACCCACCTATCCATGCTTGTAGCCCTGTATCTCCCCTCCCACCCTCTCTTGCACCTACCTTGGTAGCCCAACATTTCTCTCTCTGTAAATCTCTCTCCCTCCTCTCCATCACCTAAACGTCAACCTCCCACCATTCCATGTAGTCTGGCATCTCTCCTTTCCACTCACCCACCTATCAATCTATGTAACCCAACATCTTCCCCTACTGTCTTTCTCACCCACCCCAACTGGCATCCCCCCCCCCCCCCTCTGTCTCTCCATCTTTCTTATCTTTTCCCTCACTTACCAACCTATGCAGCCCTGCACCTTCCCTCTCTGGCTATTTTCCCCATCTACTCTTGTAGCCTGACATTATCACTCCTCCCCTCTAGCCCACCTTTGTAGTCCAGCATCTCCCTGCCCCTCTGCCACTATGGTCCAACATTTCCATGTCCCCTGCATAAATCCTATACATGATGTCCAATCCATTAAATACCCTACAAACAAGGGCAATATAGATATTAAACGGAATTGCAGAAAGGGCTGATCATTATGGAACACCAGCAGTAATAGTCTGCTACAAAGGAAGAAAAACTTGGAGAAGACTATTTGAGGTCAATGAGTTTAAAAGGCCATTTATCTTATTGACCATGAAACTGGCAAAACTATCAGCAGTGACAGCAGCAGATAATGTGTAGGACCTTTATTGGGAAGCGTTTGCTGACAAGGTTAAATAGTTGGCAAAAATACTGTAATATCTTTGGGACAAAATTAAATTAGATAAGTGAAGGCATATTTTAGAAATGATGTCCAGGTTCAGTCTGGGACATTCAGTTGAAAATGTTTTAAAAAAGGCCAGGGATATCCAAGTTTGGGCATGATTTCAGAAATGTGGATGCACCCAATATGGGCATTGTTGGGGGCTGCTACAAAGAGGTCCCTGCAATGGTATTCTCAACAGAAATGCGTCCCAGTCTGCCATTCTGCAAGCAGAGACATTTGACAGTGCAGCAACCACAACAGAGTTTTCCCAAAACCTATCAATTGTCTTTATGGTTGTGGCCTGTTCTGTGGATATTAGAGTACCATCTCTCTAGACTTCCTGGATATTTTTCTTGCAAAATTAGCACTTTTTAGATAACTATTTGTGCCCTGAAGTGGGTATAGACTTGGACAAGGGTAGAGACAAACTGACATAGGGGAATGTTTACTAAAACCCCGTTAGGGTGCGCGCTGCGCTAGTGTGCGGATGCCATATAAGGAGTGGGCGTTTCAGTCAGAAAAAAGCAAAACCGGGATTAATCATGCGCTAATGTGCGCTGCGCTCATGTGCGCCGCTCACATTATCGCATGGGAAACTTGCGCGGGAAGCATAAGTGGTGCGCTGATGTGCAAGCATAGGAACAGAGCCACAGTACAATGGTTAAGACACTGACCAATGATGCAGGGATCATGGGTTCAATCCCCCACTATGCCGAATGAAGAAGCCTGGCTGAGGCATTACCTATTATGGGGAAGATTGCTTTAGGAGGCATTTTATTTATATTTTAATTACCTCTACTAGCAAACGCACTCTCAAAGTGTGTTAACATAAGGCGCCCCATAAGGCACATTTTAAAGTGCACTGTCCGCCAAGGCACCCTAGAATGTTGCTTATAGGGTGCTTTATAGGGTGCCGTATGAGGTACCGCAAGGTCACAGCACTGTTTTTGATGGCAGCACTGTGCAGTTTAAGAATGAAAATCATAATTAGGTGCGCTGACATGCAAGGAGGAGCAGCAGGGTAGCACAATGGTTAAGACACTGACCAATGATGCAGGTGTAATGGGTTCAATCCCCCACTGTGCCTAATGAAGAAGGCTGGCTGAGGCATTACCTGTTATGCATAATATTGCTGTAGGGGGCATATTATTTTTATTTTAATTAGTGCTGCCAGCAAACACACCCTCAAAGTATTGTAACATAAGGTGCTGCATAAGGCGCCTCATAGGGTACCCCAGAGGGCACATTTTAAAGTGCACTGTCCGCCACGACACCCTACAGTGTTGCTGAAAGGGTGGCCTATAGGGCGCCATATAGGGTGCCCTATGAGGCACAGCAAGGTCATAGCACTGTGTTTGATGGCAGCACTGTGCATTTAAACACATGGAAATCTGAAGTAGGTGCGCTGACATGCAAGGAGGAACAGCGGTCATGAGTTTGCTCCCCAGTGTGCCTAATACGTAAGGCTGGCTGAAGCATCAGCTTTGCAATGTATGTATTGTTTCCTGCAGCACTTTATTTGTACTTTATTAATTGCTGCCAGCAAACACGCCCTCACGTGCCGTAATTGAAGGTGCCGCATAAGGCACCCTATAAGGCACTCCATAGGGCACATTATAAAGTGCACTGTCCGCCATGGCACCCTAAAATGTCCCCTAAAGGGGCACCCTATAAGTCGCTCCACAGGATAACGTATAGTGCACCTTATATGGATGGTAACCATAAGGTGCCCTATAGGGCGCCCTATAAAGCGCCCTCTGAGGCACCTTATGGGTACAGTGCACAGAGAGTGTTTTTGCTGGCAGCAATAATGTACATTAAAAAGAGACAATGCTTTGACCAGTCCTATCAAATAACCCCACTGTGGGTTTGAACCCATGACCTCTGGCTCCAGTCGACTACAGCTCTACAGCTGCTAGCAAGCCCCTGGCTGGCTGTAGAGAGACTGCACATCACCACACAGAGAGTCTGCTGTGGTCACCAGGATAGGGTTAGGCCACCCGTACCCATGATGCACTGCACATGCAAATCAGCTGTCCACAGATGAACACAAGATGGGGTATGCACCCCCACAGCACCTCGGCCTGGTAGGGGGAACTGACCATGTCCACCCCCACAGCACCTCGGCCTGGTAGGGGGTACTGACTGTGTGTGTTACTGGCACAGAGTAGCTACACACCGTCACATTGTGCGGGTACTGTGCTCACCCTGAGTGTGCGGTGGGGCGCCCAGCACCAGGTCCACAGCACCTTCCACGGCAGAAATAGGCCATACTGCAGGTCCCCAGAAGTGCTGATGTGTAAGATAGGTAGTTGCTGCAGAAACACCTTGGATATATCTGTCTGTCTCAGTCAGGTGTAGTCTCTATGGATACCCAAGAAGATTGTGTACCACCACCCTCCTCTTCCTCCAGGGGCTGAGGGTGGCAAACATGGTTTCCCATCAACAGATGCACATTCTACCTCCCTGCAATGGTGGCAGTAGAGGGAACCATCAACCCCAGTCCTGCTGGGGAACAGACACCCTACAGGGCAGTCAATGCAGCTCTGTACACATCCATAGCACAATAGCAGACAGACATTAGGCCTGGATATGCTAAGCTGCAACCCACCACCCTCTGATATACTCCTGCAGCAAGCCTTCAGCCACTGCACCCTACTCCATCAAGACACATACCAGCTGCAAACAGTCTGCTAGCTAGTCCATAGTGTATGTTCCTGGTGGAAATGCATGCACCCAGAACTGGGATGTCAGCATACACAAGCAGATACATCAGTGACTGGGCTCCAAAAGAAAACCCATAAATATCACATGAAAAAAATACCATATAGCACTATGGGGGTGCCTAGCCATGTTGTGGTCACTGCACAGTCAGGGTGAGAGTGATCTCCCAGCAGGACATGCTGAGGCCACCCTGTCTGTGTAGGTGGTGGCCGGGCACTAAAATGTCCCAGCCTGTGTCCTATGCCCTGTGCAGATGCATCCTGGCCAGGCCACCCTGTCCAGGCTATACCCATGGTACCTTGCTCCTCATTATGCACATTGGCAGGCCAATACTGGCAACAGTGCAGGCAGTGTGGGCTGTGGAGGGTGTTTGCAGCCACTACACACTGGATACACAGACAGACACCCCCACACCTATGCCAGCATTGTACTACTATAGAGGAGTTTAGCAGCCCTGGCCACCACACCAGTCCTGGGCACAGTACAGGCATGGATATGGTACGCAATACTGTTGGGGGTCACTCCCCAGGGTGGTAAACACTGTCAGAGACCAGACCTGCAGCACACACCACAGACATCAGAAAGATTGTTATGATGGAGCTCAATGAGCAAACTGTGCTTAACGTAGGAATTGCTATCTGCCAGTAATCATAGGAAATGTTTGATAGCTGTGTACCGTATACCCAGGTGTAGGGTGGCATTGCTAAGGTATGCAAGTGCTAGTATTGGGAGATGCACGCAGGGCCCAATGTCCTGCCTCTCCAGGAGGCATTGGCTAATGGGGCCTGTGGGTGTGGGTGTGGGTGTGTCTGCTGCTTTACGGTAGAGGTTCCCAATTCCAGTCCTGGTGTGCCAAACACTGTTCGGGTTTTCATGCTGTCCCTCATGAATATGCATGAGATATTTCTGCATACCATGGGGGTGGTGCATAGATATGCAGCACAGGCATCTTTATTAGAGGCAGCATGGAACCTGAATGGTGTTTGGCCCTCCAGGACTGCATTTGGGAGACTCTGCTCTAGGTAATGCGCCTGTTTATGGTGTCTGTGCTCTGTAGGGTAAAATATAGGTGTATTAACCATGCGTATGTTCTCTGCAATAAAGGTTTGTCCTTACTATCATGGTTTAGTTGTGGGAAAAATGTGTGGACTGGATTGGCAATAGTCCCAGCTGGGCTTTGAACCTGTGACCTTCTGTTCGTGCATACACTGTCTGTGTGCACTGCACCACCGTGTTGCCATAGATGTGCTGCATTCCCTGGGGAGTCCATGACTGTACATCCGACAGGGCCTGTTTGTTGCAGTGCACGGCACCCACCTGGACAGGGCTAGGCCATGGTTTGCTGTGGCCACCAGCTGCTGCCACCTCCACCAACAGTACCGCCCATCCTTAGATTTAAGACAGCATAAACCCTGAAGGTTTTGTGGCCCTCTAGGACTGCATTTGGGGGAATCTGCTCTAGGTAATGTGCATGTTTCTGGTGTCTGTGCTCTGTAGGGTAAAATAGAGGTATTTGAGCCATGCTTATGTTCTCTGCAATAAAGGTTCGTCTTTACTATCACTAGTTAGTTGTGAGTAAAATATGGGGACTGGATTGGCAGGAGCCCCAGCTGTGACTTGAACCTGTGACCTTTTGTCTCCAAACACGCTGGTTGTGTGCACTGCACCACCGTGATGCCACAGAGACAGTGCTTTCCCTGATGATACCATGACTGTTTGTCCGGCAGGGCCTGTCGGTTGCAGTGCATTGCACCCACCTACACAGGGCTAGGCCATGGTCTGCTCTGGGCAGCTGCCACTGCCCCCCTCCACCTCCAGTACCCCTGTGCCACCCTGATGACATGCCCTTCTGCTGGTGGTGCTGGTGGTACGCAGTCTCAGGCCATCCTGTGTGCGGGTAGGCGGCTACCTATGGTGCGGGTTCTGGGGTAGGGGTGCCTGCAAATTTGTCTGCAAGTCCCCCAATCACTGCCTGCCAATGTTCTGTGCCCTTGGGGGTACTTGCTGGGTACTATCCCCTGTGACACTGTGATGAACACTCTCGTGCCCATGTTGGCCACTCATCAGTTGCTGTCTGGCTGCTGTTCAGTTTTAGCATTCCTAGGTGCCATCTAGGCATCTGCCTAGTCCGCACTGTGGCCCAGCTGCACCACAGCATGTGCCCCCTGCAGCCCTCTGTATCCCCTTTCCCAGCATCTGTCCAATTTCCCATTCTGACCTGCCCGCCCTGCTGTTGTAACCTGTCCAATGGAGAGGGAAACCCTGATCAGTGCTATTTCACTGTGGGATCATTCACCTTGTATGGGGACGGAGCGTAGACCCTTCTAAAATTCATATTTATTTTTTGCGGCTTTCTTGGGAGTGTTTTTTGATGTTTCCCATTACTATCACTATTGCCCAGCTTGATTATAATTTTATTATATTTTGTTGTGGTCATTTTCAATGTTTATTTGCACTTTTGTACCGTGCACATGTATCACACTTATCACTGTTTTTGTAGGTTTCCCCGGTTTTGCTGTACATTGCTGACAGAAATGGTTTCTCTTCCCTTTAAATCGGCTCTACCGCGAGGTTTTCACTCGCGGTATTTTTTGGCTTGAATTTCAGCCCCGCTCGTGTGCGGGGAGCCTCTCCCCTCCCACTCCCCTCCCACTCTCCACCCATTGACCCCTTCTCTCCGCCCCTGGGGAGCCTTCCTCCGCCCTCCGGGAGCCTTTCCACGCCTCTATCGCACATCAGCGCGCCGCACACATGAGCGGGCACTTTAGTGCGGCGCGCACGTGTGCGGGGCACAAAAACACATCATTAGCGTGCGCTAAGGTACCTTAGTGCACGCTAATGTGCGCCGTGCACATGAGCGCGGTTTAGTAAACATACCCCATAGTAACATAGTAACATAGTAAATGTCGGCAGATAAAGACCAGTATGGTCCATATAGTCTGCCCAGTGTGATGGCAAGAGTAGGTGCACCTGCCGCTCCATGCAGGCCACCCCTCCCCACCCTCCCCATGTCTTTGTTTAGGGGTGAACACACCATTCCATGTAGGACACCCCTATTTGTTGAGAAATTAGATGGTTCAGTTTATTTTGATTTTATCCTGTTTCTGTAAAGGGATCCACTGTGTCTGTCCCATGCCATTTTGAATTCCATCACCGTGTTTTCCCCCACCACTTCCATCGGGAGGTGTAGTCCACTTTTTCTGAAATTGGGTGCAAACATTTAAGGTCTTTAGAATATCTCTATAACCATTTTGTGAAATGACTCCGGGGATGTCTCAATGATTTGGACATCTGTGTGCCCGTTTTCAGATGTCAAAAGCATGAATAGAGCTTCTAAAATAATCCCCATAGCATCTTTTGGCTTGTGTTAGCATGAACTTATATCTAGATTGCAAGGCTCTACATTGCATCAGGGCATTTGAACATGTTAGTTTCTGCCACTGATATTCAGCCTAGTGAAGCCTTTTAAACTTGTATATCATGGATGAGCATGCTTATCTTTAATCCTTAATTTCTTCATAACAGCCAACTTTTCAAGAGTGACTTTAAAAATGGAGGACCAGATTGTAACTTTTTATTCAATAGATAGTTCTAGGAAATCCGGGGGCAAACAACAGTCACTTGCAAAGTTCTTGCCATTCAAGGTGTGTAGATTCCTGAATAGTTTGTTTGTTGAAGGTGAGTCCTAAAAGCAATTGCGGTGACAGCAATTTTCAGACCAAGAAAGAGGACTATCTAGTAGAAAAGTAAGGAATATAATTATTACTTCTAGAAAAAGTAAGGTATTTAAAATTACCACATAAATGCAATCAACACTGGCAGACACACATGTATATTTACACAGGGTTATACATGTATGACCTCACTTGGTCTGCAGCTTGTCATGCTGTGAGGGCTTGTGTGCATCAGTGATGATATCGGTAGTTTAACTACTGGCAGGGTCTCCCAAGATGGACAGGTCCAAGACCAAGACAAACCACCCATTTGGGCAGCAGCAGAATGGGACAGTGATAACGGCTACAACACTAAACTTAAACTGCGTAGAAGAAAGGCCTGGCAATCTACTTCTATATCTTGCCATGAAAACCCAATAGATAGTCAAAACAAAACAAATTGCACTATAGAACTGGAAGATGAGATACCGGGTTGGAAGGCACTCAACTGGCTACTGGGGAGGAGCTGAAGACTTTTCAGAGTAAAACCAGCATTTATGATGTGGTTGGATCAAAGCCCTTGGGATGTCTGACTGCTGATATAGCTGTATATGAAATGAGAGTCAGAAACTGCAAAGATGTCTTACATATAGGGACATGGAATGTGAGAGGCATGAATCAAGGGAAGTTGGAGGTGATCAAGAATGAAATGGAATGTGTAAAACTTGATCTGTTGGGTGTCAGTGAACTGAAATGGACTGCATCGGGCACTTTGCATTAGATGATCCAATGGTCTACTATCCTGGAAATGAAAGACAAAGAAGAAATGGTGTTGCATTTATAATTAAGAAGGAACTTGCAAGAACTGTAATGAAATACAATGCAGTCAGTGAACGCTTAATTTCTATTCTTTATCTTTATCTTTATTTGCATCATTTGATATACCTCCCTTATCGAGGTGTCATGGCGGTGTACAATAAAAAAATCAAAACTACTAGAAACAAAAGACGAAAAAGAACGCCATCAAATTGATAGAAAAGCAAATAGAAAAGGCAGAGAGAAAGACAGCAAAGGACAGCAATGGACAAAAGACACCATAAATATTAGACACAACAAGGGACCAATAGAGGGTAGGGAAGGAGGGGAACTGTGATAATTGTGAACAAAATTGGGTCATGAGATTTTCACAAATGGGGGATCTACCTGGGGGAGTGTGGAGTGGTTGGGCTTCATAGGGAGATCATAAGCCTGACAGTAAAGGTCGGTCTTGAGGAGGGACTTGAACCTAGGAAAGGACAATTCGGTACGGAGGAAGAGTGGGAGGGATTTCCAAAGGGCCGGACTTAAAAAGAGGAATGCCTATCAACACAACTATAATTCAAGTATATGCCCCAACAACAGCTGCAGAAGAGGATGAAATTGATGAGTTCTATGAACAAGAAGAAGTTGAATTTGACAGAACATGCAAACAGGATATTCTGATAGTCATGGGTGACTGGAACACAAAAGTTGGGAAAAAGAAGGCAAAATGTTTGGAAAATATGGACTTGGCAACAGAAATGAAGCTGGAAAAAGACTGATAGAATTCTGCAAGACCAACGATCTAATTATCTCAAACACTTTCTTCCAGCAACACAAGCGGCGACTGTACACATGGACTTCACCCAATGGACTGTACAAAAATCAAATTGACTACATTGTGGAAGTCAACGATGGAAAAGATCTATAACATCAACAAAGACAAAACCTGAAGCTGATTGTGATACAGATCATCAACTACTAGTAGGCAAACTTAAGCTAAAGTTGAAAAAGAGCAAGCCACTCATGAATGTAGCAAAATATGACCTTGAGAATATACCACTGGAATTTAAAGGCTGCCTGCAAAATTGATTTGCTGCTTTAGATACACATAACAGAGCTCCAGAAGAGTTATGGGATGATATCAAGAAGGATGTGTTGGAAGAAAGCAAGAAGTCTCTACAAAAGGTGAAAAAGCAAAAATGGCCAAAATGGATGGCCGAAGAAACTCTGAAAAACGTCCAGAAAGCATAGTTACTCACCTGTAACAGGTGATCTCCGGGAACAGCAGGAATTTAGTCTTCACATATGGGTATCGTCGGTACCGATGGAGCCTGTGCGGGAACGCTCCCCAGCGTCCAATTAGGAAGCTTTTGGGAGCATCCCACAGTGCCTGCATGCTGCCTTCCCGCCTTTCCCAACTGCCTCTCTCCAGTTGAGTTTAAAGCTGAGACAAAGAGAGAGAGAGGGAAAGAGAAAGAGATAGATAGAGAGATACAACTCCTAGGGGAGGTGGGTGGGTTGTGAAGACTAAATTCTTGCTGTTCCCGGAGATCACCTGTTACAGGTGAGTAACTATGCTATCTCCTGGAACAAGCAGGAATGTAGTCTTTCCATATGGGGACTCCCTAGCTTTAGATGCCAGTGAGAGACCCCAGAAGTTGTGTGTCCCTGAGACAGGGCTCCACTTCCCCCCATGGATCTCCGGCATCCAACCTGGGATGGCGGGTAGGAGTTGATTAGGTATGGAACAGGTGTTGGAGAACAGCCTGACCAAACAAGGCAACCCGGCGGGAGTCCTTGTCCAAGCAGTAATGGGCTGTGAAGGTATGAACCGTGGCCCAAGTGGCTGCTCGATAGATGTTGTCAGACACAGAGTGCAGATGAGCCATTGAAGCTGCCATGACCCTCACATTGTGAGCAGTGACATGGCCCTCCAGAGCAAGGTTCTTACTCTGATAGGCAAAGGAAATACACTGTGCAATCCATTTGGACAGTGTTCTCTTGGAGACTGGAAGTCCCAAATGAGAAGGATCAAAAGCAACAAAGAGTTGAGAGGACTTTCTATGTTGCTGAGTTCTTTGCAAGTAAAAGGCTAAAGCTCTTTTACAGTTCAAAGTGTGGAGATTCCTTTCTGCATTTGATGCATGAGGTCTTGGAAAGAACACAGGCAGATAGACCGCTTGGTTAAGATGAAAAGGCGAGACCACCTTTGGCATGAAGTGTGGATGAGTCCTAAGGACTACCTTGTCATGATGAAACCTTGTATAAGGTGGATCAGCCACCAGTGCATGCAACTCACTGATGCGACGTGCTGATGTGATTACAACGAGAAAGATAACTTTCAAAGAAAGGAATTTCAAAGAGGTAGTAGCTAAGGGTTCGAAAGGTGGCTTCATGAGCTGACCAAGAACCAGGTTTAAGTCCCATGACACTGGTGGTGGCCTAATGGGAGGCTTAGTTAGAAGAAGGCCTCTCATAAATCTTGCTATAAGAGGATGGGAGGAAATTGGTTGTCCATTTAGAGGTTTAAAAGAAGCTGCAATAGCACTCAAATGGACTCTTACTGAGTTAGTCTTAAGTCCTGCATTGGATAAATGAAGGAGATACTCAAGTAATGATTCCAGGGGTATCACCAGGGGGTTAAGCCCCTTCTGCGAACACCATATGGTAAACCTCTTCCACTTAAAAGCATAAGAGCGTCTAGTGCAGGGGTCGGCAACCCGCGGCTCCGGAGCCGCATGCGGCTCTTTCTCACCTTTGCCGCGGCTCCGGAGCACACTGCCCGCCCGGTGACAGGCAATAGTTGTAAAGATGTATTTAAACGTGGCATTATGGGCTCCCTCCATGTCAGCTCCCTCCCTTCTTCTGCAGCCGCGGCTCCCTGTCTCTTAGGGAACCGCGGCTGTGCTTTTAAAATCATCTCGGAGCCCTTCCTGTCTTGACGGGCTCCGTGCAGCATTGTCCCGCCTCTAAAGGAAGTTTTGGAGGCGGGACCATGCTGCACGGAGCCCGTCAAGACAGGAAGGGCTCCGAGATGATTTTAAAAGCACAGCCGCGGTTCCCTAAGAGGCAGGGAGCCGCGGCTGCAGCAGAAGGGAGGGGAGCTGACATGGAGGGAGGGGAGCTGCCATGGAGGGAGGGAGCAGATATGGATGGATGGAGGGAGGGGGGTTGACATGGAGGAAGGGAGCTGATATGGATGGAGGGAGGGGGGCTGACATGGAGGGAGGAGGGGGGCTGACATGGAGGGAGGGAGCTGATATGGATGGATGGAGGGAGGGAGCTGATATGGATGGAGGGAGGGGGGGGGCTGACATGGAGGGAGGGAGCTGATATGGATGGAGGGAGGGGGCTGACATGGAGGGATGGAGGGGGCTGACATGGAGGGAGGGAGCTGATATGGATGGATGGAGGGAGGGAGGGGGCTGACATGGAGGGAGGGAGCTGATATGGATGGAGGGAGGGGGGCTGACATGGAGGGATGGAGGGGGCTGACATGGAGGGAGGGAGCTGATATGGATGGAGGGAGGGGGGCTGACATGGAGGGATGGAGGGGGCTGACATGGAGGGAGGGAGCTGATATGGATGGAGGGAGGGGGGCTGACATGGAGGGATGGAGGGGGCTGACATGGAGGGAGGGAGCTGATATGGATGGAGGGAGGGGGGCTGACATGGAGGGATGGAGGGGGCTGACATGGAGGGATTGGGGAGGCGGGCTGACATGGAGGGAGGGAGCTGATATGGATGGATGGAGGGAGGGGGCTGAAATGGAGGGATGGAGCACTGGTAATGGGGTTGAGGGGACTAGCACTGGAAATGAGCTGATTAGGGGAGGCTAGGACTGGTAATGAGCTGATGGGGGGTAGGACTGGTATTGGGCTGATTAGGGGAGGCTAGCACTGGTAATGGGGTTGAGGGGGGATTAGCACTGGAAGCGAGCTGATTGGGGGGCTTTGACTGGGCATGGGCTGATTGTGGGGAGGGGAGGATAGAGCTGCTGGCCCTGGAAGATAACTGGGGGCTAAGGCTACAAATGGGCTGATATGAGGGGATGGGAGAATGGAACTGGATCTGAGAGGGGCTGCCATGGTATTTGTACTAGAAGGGACTGGTCAGTGGGGAAGGAGGGGGACTGGAAGGAAATGGACACCAGTGGCAATCATGGGAATGCAAGTTGACATTGGAAGGTACTGGGAGTGAGGACTGGAAAGGGGCTGATATTGGGGAGGGTTACTGGGACTGGAAATAGGCTGATGGAAAGAAAACGAAAGAAGAGATAAGAAATGGCAGATGGACCATAGACCACAGAAAGAGAGCTAAGAGAAGACAGGAAAGCAGAAGCCTCAGATCAGGACCAGCATGATCAAAGAATAAATTGGTCAGACAACAAAGGTAGAAAAAATAATTTTATTTCATATTAGTGATTTGACTACAAAATCATCATAATTTTGAAATCAAATATTGTTACTTGTTGTTGTGATATTTTCTGGCGTATTTTTTTTGGTGTGCGAAGGAAGAGGGGTAGTCTTATACGGCAAGTATAGGCCAAACACCTATATTTTAACAGGAAAAGTAGGGGGTCGTATATAGCATTAAGGTAAGAAACAATATATGCAGTGTTAGATTTGTTTTAAATGTCGCAATGGTTTTGCGGCTCCCAGTTTTTTTTTTCCCTTCGGAAATGGGTCCAAGTGGCTCTTTATGTCTTAAAGGTTGCAGACCCCTGGTCTAGTGGAAGGCTTCCTGGAAGCATAAAGGACATCCTTTATTTGCTGAGGAAGGTTGAGATCATGAAGATCTAGGCCTTCAGCAACCAAGCTCTGAGATGCAGAGACTGGGGATTGGTATGCCATAACATTCTGTCCTCCTGTGATAGGAGATCTGGAGCAGACCCTAACTCCAGGGAGGGGGCTTGAGAGAGATGTAGAAGCAGAGGGTACCACACTTGTCATGGCCAATGTGGAGCTATGAGAATCATACGCCCTCTGTCTCTCTGAAGCTTGAATAGGATTTTGGGAATTAGGGGAATGGGTGGAAAGGCATAAAGGAAGTCTTGACCCCAGTGAAGGAGGAAGGCATCCCTGGCCTGAGAACCCTGAGCCGGAATTCTGGAACAGAATCGGGGAAGTTTGGCATTCAACGGACTTGCAAAGAGGTCTATGTCCGGGGTTCCCCAAATTTTAAAAATCTTGGCCACCTGGTCTGCATGTAGAGACCATACGTGTGGAAGCAGAACTCGACTGAGTCTGTCTGCTCAAGAGTTTTGTATGCCTGGAAGATAAACTGCCAGGAGATGAATCTGATGCTCTCTGGCGAGGGCCCATAGTCGCAAAGCTTCGTTGCAAAGTGACAGAGGGCCTGTTCCTCCCTGCTTGTTCACGTAGAACATGACTACTTGATTGTCCGTGTGAATGAGGACTGTCTTGTAGCTGAGCAGGGTGTGGAACACTCGAAGAGCAAGGAAGATTGCTCTGAGTTCTAGGAGATTGATATGTAGATAAGTCTACTGTGGAGACCAAGTGCCCTGGGTGGAGAGGTCTTGCAGATGAGCTCCCCAACCCACTGATGAAGCATCTGTTGTGAGAGTTGCCTGGGGTAAAGGCTGTTGAAACGGGGACCCCAGCAACAGGTTCTGAGTGGACTGCCACCATTGGAGATACAAAATGAGACGATTTATGTTTGTTATTTTGCCTGACAGGCACCCTGATGCCTGGATCCATTGAGTGGATAGGGTCCACTGTGCTGCTCTCATATGGAGGCGAGCATAAGGGACCACATGCACTGTAGATGCCATGTGGCCTAGTAGTTGTAACATTTCTCGGGCAGTGAGCTGAGGTTTTAGCACTGCTTGAGAAGCTAACTGCACCATATGGAGGCAACGGGCCTGGGGAAGATAGGCCCTCGCTTTTCTGGTATCCAGCAAAGCTCCTATGAACTCTAGAGACTGAGTGGGAGTTAGACTGGATTTTGGGATGTTTATGACCAGACCCAGATACTGAAGGATATGTATTGTGCAAGATAGGGAAGTCCTGGCCTCTGACTCTGATGGGGCTCGAATGAGCCAGTCGTCTAAGTAGGGGAAGACGAATATCCCTAGAGTACAGAGAAATGCTGCTACCACAGCCATGCATTTCGTGAACACTCTTGGTGCTGAGGCCAGGCCAAAAGGAAGCACCCTGAATTGGTAGTGCTTTCCTTAAAAAAGGAACCGAAGGAACTTTCTGTGGGTTGGATGGATGAGAACATGTGTGTACGCATCCTTGAGATCTAGAGAACAAAGCCAATCCTGACTCTGAAGGTATGGCAGCAGAGTTCCCAGAGAAATCATTTTGAATTTCTCTTTGAACAGGAATTTGTTCAATTCTCTGAGGTCTAAAATAGGTCTGTGTCCCCCTGTTTTCTTTGGGATAAGGAAATAGGGGGAGTAAAACCCTGTACCCTGTTGATGAATGGGTACTTCTTCTATTGCCCCTTGGGCAAGAAGCATAGTGACCTCTTGATCTAACAGGTTGATAAGAGAGGTCTGAGAATTGAACTGTCTTACCATTGTGTGAGGGGAGCATGCACAGAAAATGAAGCTTGTACCCCTCTTCTATAATGGAGAGTGTCCAATGCTCTGCTGTTATCTGCCCCATCTGGGGGCAAAGTGACATAACCTTCCTGGAATGGTGGAAGGCTCTGGTCCATTGAGGGCCAGGAAGGCTAAGGGGCATGTTTACTAAACACCGTTGCTGTGCGGGTTCCCGTTAGTGTGCTGGTGCCATATAAGGAGTGGGCGGGCCAGGCAGAAAAAAGAAAAAAACCGGACCGTACGTGTGTGCGTCGCGCTAATGTGCGGGGCCCACATTAGCGCGTGGGAAGGCTAAGCGGGGCGCTGCTGCATAACCAAACAATAGAGCCGTAGTACAACGGTGAAGACACTGACCTATGGTGCAGGGACCAGGGGTTCAAACCCCCATTGTGCTCAATGAAAAAGACCAGCTGAGGCATCAACTTTTATGGGCAAAAGTGGTGTAGGAGGTATATTGATTATGGGCGGCAGAAGGCGGCGCACTCTTTTTTTATACGGCATGAGGCGGCGCACTGTACATTGTGGGCGGCAGATGGCGGTGCGCTGATAAAATGGGGCAACAGAAGGCGGCGAGCCTGTGGGCAGAAGGCATCGCGCTGATGTGTGAGGGGGCAGCCCAATAGTGGGAGGGATAAGTGGCGCGCTGATGTGCAAATAGCAGGAATGGAGCCATAGCACAATGGTTAAGACACTGACCACTCGTGTAGGCATCATGGGTTCAATTCCCCACAGTGCCCATTGAAGACAGCTGGCTGAGGCATTATTTTAAGGGGCATGCCCATGTTGAGCGGCATAAGGCGGCGCACTGCTAATTTTGTGCGCCACAAGACAGCACGCCGATGGCTACAAGGCTGCGCGCTGCTGCTCAAGCACAGGAACAGAGCCACAGCACAATGGTTCTGACACTGACCAATGGTGCAAGGACCAGGGGTTCAATCCCTCACAATGCCCATTGAAAAAGACTAGCAGAGGCAGTAAGTTTTATGTTGTGGAGTGCTGTAGGAGGCCCACTAATTTTATTTTGTGATAACAACTAGAAAATGCACGCTCACAGCATGTTAACATAAGGCAGCCCATAAGGCACATGTGACAGTGCACCGTCCGCCAAGGCACCCTAGAATGTCCCCTATAGGGCAGCATGTATGTTGCGACACAGGATAATGTATAGTGCACCCTATATGGATGGCAACCATAAAGTGCCGTATACAGCGCCCCATAAAGCGCCCTCAGAGGCACCTTATGGGTACAGTACGCTCAGGGTGTTATTGCTGGCAGCAACATATGTACAGTAAATTAAAAAGATGCTGTGGACACCCCTATCACAGAACCCCACTGTGGGTTTGAACCCATGACCTCTGGCTGCACAGGGAGTGATGTAACCATTGGCCTACAACTCCATAGCTGTAAGCAAGCCCCTGGCTGGCTGCAGATAGCCTGCACGTCACCTCACAGACAGTCTGCCTGTGTAAACAGGATAGGGTTAGGCCACACGTACCCATGATGCACTGCACATGCAAATTAGCTGTCCACAGATGGACACAAGATGGGTAATGCACCCCCACAGCACCTCGGCCCTGTTGGGGGGAGTGACCGGGTGCACCCACACAGCACCTTGGCCTGGTAGGGGGCACTGACCGGGTGTTTTACTGGCACAGAGTAGCTACACACTGTTACATCGTGCGGGTTCTGTGCTCACCCTGAGTGTGCAATGAGGCGCCCAGGACCAGGTCCACAACACCTTCTATGGCTGATGGAGGCCAAGCGGGAGTTGCAAAACAGTGTTAATGTGTAAGATAGCTAGTTTTGCACAAACACCATGGATATCCCAGTCAGGCTCCTCCCCCCCCTGGGAACCCCCCACCAGGGCTCCTCCCCCCAAACATGGTTCCCCCATCAAGAGATCCACACTGTACCTCCCTGCTAAGGTGGCAGTAGAGGGCAACATCAACCCCAGTCCTGCTGAGGAATGAACACCACCCCCACCCAGCCACAACACAATAGCAGGCAGACAGACATAGGACCAGGATAAGGTAAGCTGCACCCCACCACCAAATATTTCCCTGCAGCAAGCCAACAGCCACTGCACTCTGCAAGCCATTCCAGCAAGACACATACCAGCTACAAACAGTCTGCTGGTTAGTCCATAGTGCATGTTCCCAATGGAGACACATGCACCCAGAACTGGTCTGCCAGCATACACAACAAGCAGATAAATCAGTGACTGGGCCCTAAATAGAAACCCATATCTATCACATGAGAGAAATACTGTATAGCACTATGGGGGTGCCTAGCCATGCTGTGGTCACTGCACAGTCAGGGTGAGCGTGATCTCCCAGAAGGACATGCTTTGGCCACCCTGTCTGTGTAGGTGGTGGCCGGACACTACAATGTCCCTGCCAGTGCCCTATGCCCGGTGCAGATGCATCCTGGCCAGGCTACCCTGTCCTGGCTATACCCAAGGTACCTTGCACCTCATTATGCACATTGGCAGGCCAATATTGGCAACAGTGCTGGCAGTGTGGGCTGTGGAAGGGGCTTGCAGCCAACACCCACTGTATAGCCAGACACACACTTCCACACCTATGCCATCATGGTGCTACTATTGAGGAAGTAATTAGCCTTGCCCACCAAACCGGTCCTGAGCACGGCAAGGCATGGATATGGTACGCAGTACAGCTGGGGGTCACTCCCCAGGGTGGTAAACACCGTCAGAGGCCAGGCCTGGAGCACGCACCGCAAACACCTAACAGATTGTTCGGATGGGGTCAACTAGCAGTATGTGCGTAACATATGGATATCTAGCTGCCTGTGCTCCTAGCAAACGTCTCAGAGCTGTGTACCGTATACCTCAGGTGTAGGGTGACATTGGTAAGTTATGCAAGTGCTAGTTTTGGGAGATGCATGCAGGGTCCAATGGTCTGCCTCTCCAGGAGACATTGGCCAATGAGGCCTGTGGGTGTGGGTGTGTCTGCCCTTGATGGCTGCTGCTTTACGGCACAGATTCCCAACTCCAGTCCAGGTTTGCATCACACTGTTCTGGTTTTCCTGCTGTCCCTCATGGATATGCATGAGCTACATCTACATACCATGGGTGTGGTGCATAGATATACAGCACAGGCATTTGTATGAGTGGCATCATGGAACCTGACTGGTGTGTGCCCCACCAGGACTGCATTTGGGTGATTCTGCTCTGGGTACTGGCCCTGTTCATGGTGTCTTTGCTCAGTGGGGTAAAAGATAGACGTATTGCCATTGCATATGTCCTCGCCAGGAAAGGTGTGCCCTTACTATCACTGTTTACTTGGGGGAAAAATATGTGGGCAAGATTGGCAGTTGCCCCAGTTGGGCTTTGAACTTGTGATTTTCTGCTCTTGCATGCAGTGTCTGCGTGCACTGCACCACTGTGTAGCCACAGATTGGGTGGATTCCTTGGCATGTCCATGACTGTGGATCCGGCAGGGCCTGTCTGTTGCAGTCTGTTGCAGTGGACGGTGGCAGCCTGCACATGGCTAGGCCTCTGTCTTCTGTCGCTAGCAGCCACTGCCCCCTGCACCACATGTACTCGTCCGCCAACATGCTGGCATGAGCTCCTCCCATAAAAAGCAGGTGACCTGATTGGAATGTGGCAGTACGGGACTGCATTTGGGGTACTTGGCTGTGGGTAATGCCCATTGTTGTGGTGTGTGTGCGTTGTTGGGTAAAATATGGGTGTTTTCCCCATGCTTATGTCCCCTGCAATACAGGGGTGTCTGCGCTATCTGTGTTTAGTGGTGGGTAAAATATAGGGACTGGGCTGGCAAGTGCCCCAGCTGGGCTTTGAACCTCTGGTCCTAGAGGTACTGACTCTGTCCGCTGCACCACACTATGGCCACAGAGACAGTGCAGCCTCTGGAGGTAGTAAGCCTGGCAGGATGGAGTCACAAACCCTGCTCTACGCAATTTTACTGTGGGCATATGCACCCTGTCTGGTGCCAAACGTGCAAATAAACCACGGAAATGACCACGGGAACTGGGGGAAACAATATCACCACGCTGGGCAACAGTGATATTAATGGGCAACCATAGCAAACACTCCCAGGACAGCTCCACAACAGGAAATGTTGTTTGGAAGAGTCTCTGCTCCGTAAACCCTTCCAAAATTCATTTCTTTTTTCTGGAGCTTTGTTGGGTGTGTTTTCTGTATTTGCTCATCACTATAATTGTTCCCCAGCTGAATTACTATTTTTAATAGTTCTGTTGTGGTCATTTCCTATTTTTATGTGCACTTTTGTGCTGTGCACATGTATCACACTGCTCACGTTTTGCTGGTTTCCCCGGTTTTCCTGTACATTGCTGACGTAAATGGTTTCTCTTCCCTTTAAATGCTTTCTACCGCGAGTGTTTCACTCGCGGTAGTTTTTACATGCAAATTCGGGCCCGATACTGTGCGGGGACCCTCTCCCCTCCCACTCTCCACCCATTGACCCCGTCCCTCCGCCCCTCCGGAGCCTTCCTCCGCCCTCCTTTAGCCGTTCCACGCCTCTATCGAACATTTGCGGGCCCGCACTTGTACGGGGCCCATTAGTGTGCCGCGTACCTATGCGGGGGTGACACGCACGTGTGCAGGGCATTTAAACGCGTTTATGCACGTTTCAGTGGTGCGTTGCCGTGCGCTATTTTGCGGCGCGCAAATTTGCGGACTTTAGTAAACATGCCCCTAAGTTCTCTAGCTGAAAGTCAAAGGCCTTGTGGAGACTGAGACTGCTGAGACGGTTGAGGCTTGGCAGTCTTTGCTTTCCTTTGTTTAGGTGGTTGCTGACCCTTTCGGACAAGCTGACCTGCAGAACGTCCCTGCTGGGAATAAGAGGGATAAAACCTCTTCTTTTTCGAGAAGAAAGGCTTCTTGAAAGATTTCTTTCTGGCAAGATCAGCTGTGCCTTTGGATAACCTATCCAAAGTAGAGTTGTCAGCATCCATCTCATTGGCCTTTTCTTGCCAATTCTTGCCGAATAGATTCTCACCTGTACAAGGGATATTTCCCAGTTTGTCCTGCACCCAGAGCTCCAAATCAGATGCCTGGAGCCAGGTAATTCTTCGTGCACCTATGGCAATGGCAGAGGTTCTGCTTATGCACTCAAAACAGTCAAAAGCTGCACGATTGACAAACTTTGAAACATCCTGGGCATGCTTAACCAGTGTGAGAAAATCCTGCCTTTTGTCCTCAGGAAGAAGAGGGCTCAAAATCTCTAAATCTCCTGTGACCTCTTTAAGGAACATTCCCATATATAAAATATAGGACCTGATCCTGGCAAAAAGCATGGAAGCCTGGAAAGTACGATGTCCAAAGGCATCCAAGGTTGTACACTCACGTCCTGGAGGATTAGAGGCATGCCTCTTTGCACTCCTGATCCTTCTCATAGCTGACTCCACAACAATGGAGTGGTGGGGAAGCTGAGTTTTTTGGAAGCCAGGACAAGGAGGGACTCAATACATAGTATCTAGTCTGCAAGAGTGAGGAGAGGTGGTAAGAGGTGTCTCCCACATTCTCAACATGAGATCATGTAAAATCTCATGGATAGGCAAGGTAGCCACCTCCTTAGGAGCCTTGGGATATTGTAAAATCTCCAACTCCTTAGCTCTGAGCTCTGTTTCAGGAGTCACAATAATGGACAACCCACGAGCCACCTCCCTAATGAAATCCTCAAAGGAGATATCTTCTGGAGGAGACATCCTACATTTAGGAGAGGAAGGCTCCTCCAGGAGAAGTATCCCGGTACCGGCAGAGCTGTCAGAATCCTCGGAGTCCTCCGAGGATTCGAAGTACCATCTGTACGGATGCTCTTGAAGAGCCCGATACCCATACCGACTGAAGATGGTACCGGGGGTAATCGGTACCGGTGTATCGGCACCAGAAGGCATTGCATGAGTGGGTGACGGCAAAGCTGATACCGATGTCGATGTCGATGCTGTCGGTACCGGTACCGGCATCCAATTGAACTGTCTGACACAGTTCCGAGGGCGTCGATGTCGCAAGGAGAGCCACCAGACTGCGTTCAATAGCCAGGAACCTCTGGTCTATCGACGCTGCCAATGCCTGGGTGTTGGTACTGGATGCAACCGGTACCCCAGAGCATGGCACCAGTAGTTCTGCTGAGGTCGAGGCCTCAAGAACATCCTGGAGCCCCAATAATGCTTTGAAGCTGAAGCCTCCCGCCAGGGCAATTTTGCCGGTATGGAACCCTCAAGGGAAACGCCAGAGGCATCTCGATGCTTGGAAGGAGATCTACCCTTTGAGGACTGGCTAGACTTATGTTTAGTTACCTGAGATCCATGGGAGGAAGACGAAGCCCTGGAAGACGTCGATGCCACCGAAGCTGCATCAGAAGGAAAAAGGGAACTGAGCTCGGTTCTGTCGACCCCTTTTGGACATCATGGCACAAGCCATGCACTCGGAGATGGAGTGGTCAGGACCTAAACATTTAAGACACCACTCGTGGGTGTCGGTGATGGAGATGATACCGCCACACTTGGTGCATTTTTTAAAACCCGAGGCGGGTTTCTCCATAGTGGAGAAATTTTGGGCCTAAGGCCCAAAATGGCGCACACCTGAAAAGAAAAGTTTGGAAAAAGAAATATCATTAATAATATTTTTTGAAAAGAAAGAAATAAGAACCGGTGGTACCGGTATAGCGTCGGGGAAGGCAGACACGATCACAAAAAAATAAAGAATAAGGAAACAATTTTCTGCGGTGACAGGAACACGACCTGCTGGCTCTGCGGAAAATGAAGAACTGGAGAGAGGCAGTTTGGAAAGGCGGGAAGGCAGCACGCAGGCGCTGTGGGATGCTCCCAAAAGCTTCCTAATTGGATGCTGGGGAGCGTTCCCGTGCAGGCTCCATCGGTGCCGACGATACCCATATGTGAAGACTACATTCCTGCTTGTTCCTGGAGATATGCAGAAAACCTAAAGCCAGAGGAGAAAGAGAGGCAATTTCAGAACTCAACAGAGATTTTCAACGTGCATCAAGACAAGACAAGGAGAAGTACTACAATGACACATGCAAGGAAATAGAAGCAGAAACTATTAGAGGAAAAACAAGATCAGCTTTCCTAAAGCTACAAGAATTAAAGACAAAATTCCAGCCTCAAATTGGAATGTTACAAGATGCTAAAGGATCTATGTTGAATGATGCTGAGAAGATCAAGAAAAGGTGGAAAGAATATACAGAGTTTTTATATGATAAAGATCAAGTGGACCAACAGCCATTTCAACCTGTACCTTATGATCCGGACCACTGATGATGAAAGAAGAAGTCAAAACAGCATTGAAAGCCTTATAAAAGAACAAAGCACCAGGCATTTAAGGCATTCTCATAGAAGTATTATAGCAATCTGATGCAGCTGTTGCCATACTTACAAGGCTCTGCCAGGAAATTTGGAAGACAACATCATGGACAACTGATTGGAAAAGATCTGTGTTTATACTAATACTAAAGAAAGGTGACCCAACTGACTGTGGAAATTATTGTACAATTGCTCTGATCCCACATGCCAGCAAGATTCTACTGAAGATTATTCAACAGAGATTACCAGAAGTGCAAGCAGGGTTCAGGAAAGGGCAAGGAATGAGAGACATTATCGCAGATGTGAGATGGATCCTTGAAAAGACAAAATAATACCAAAAAAGATATCTATTTGTGCTTTATTGACTACATCAAGACTTTTGATTTTGTGAACCATGAGAAACTCTGGACCACATTAAGAAGCATGCATATACCAAAATACCTGATTGTTCTCTTGCATAACCTCTACATTGATCAAGAAGCAACATTTCGAACAGAACAAGGAGAAACAGAATGATTTAAAATTAGCAAAGATGTATGACAAGGCTGCATACTTTCCTCCTACCTCTTTAATTTATATACAGAACAAATCATCAGAGAAGAAGGATTATATGAATATTGGTAGAAGACTCATCAACAATCTTTGCTATGCTGATGATATCACATTATTGGCTGAAAGTGAAGACAATCTGAAACATTTGCTTCTCCAGATCAAGGAACATGGGTGTATGTTTACTAAATGGTGCTAATGTCGCAGCTGCGATGTTATCATGTGATAAGTGACATTATCATGCAATAATGGTGCATTACCATGCGAGAACGTCATGCATCGTGGGATAATCTGGCCGGCGGCGTTAAGTTGTGCAGAGGGTGGAGAAAGGCTCCCCAGAGAGCGGAGTAAGGCTCCCCAGGGGCGGAGAGAAGGGGTCAATGGGCGGAGAGTGGGCGGGGAGAGGCTCCATGCACACTAACACCATGAAATGAAGGTCTGAAAATTAGCGCCAGTTAAAACCTCGCGCTAGAGGCACATTTGCAGGAGAGAGAAACCATTTCAGTCAGCAATGTACAGCAAAGGCAGGGAAACCAAGAAAAGTGATAGTAGTGATACATTTGCAGCAGCAGCAGCAGCAGCATAGTGACCAAGTACGAGAGGGCACGACGGTGAGGCTGCAAATGGGGCACAGGGGGCTGAAGGCAGGACATGCAGTGGGGAAGCTGGGGCACAGGCTGGACCAGGCAGATGCCTAGGTGGCACATAGTAACACAGAAACAGGAAAACAGCAAGCCAGCAACTGACCAAGGGCAAACATGCCCACGAGTGTGTGACCCACAGTGTCCCAGCGGACATCACCCAGCAGGTATCCCAAAGGGCACATAACATTGACAGGCGGTGCCGGGGGGAAGCACGGATGTCAATGTAGGCACCCCTACCCCAGACCCCACACCATAGGCAGCCGCCTACTGGCACACTGGATGGCCTGGGACTGCGCACCAGCAGCACCACCGGCTTAAGGGCATGTCAGTGTAGTGGCGGAGGGGTACTGGTGGTGGAGGGGGCAGTGGCATCTGCCCACAGCACACTAAGGCCAAGCCCTGTTCAGGTGGGTGGCGTGCAGTGCAACAGACAAGGGCTGTCTGATGAACAGTAATGCTATCCCCAGGAAATAACCTGCCTCTGTGGCAACAGTTTGGTGCAGTACACACAGCCAGTATATTCAGGGACAGAAGGTCACATGTTCAAGTCCCAGCTGTGACTCCTGAAGACCATGTCCCCTCATTTTACCATTACTAAACTGTGGTAATAAAGATGGACTCTTTATTGCAGATAAAAGTAACACACCATAAACGCCTATATTGTACCCTACAGAGCACATACACCATAAACATGTGCAATCCCTAGAGCAAAGTTTCCCAACTCCAGTCCTGGAGGGCCAAACAGCATTCAGATTGTCAGGATGTCCCTAATAAATATGCATGAGATGCATCTACACGCACCACCCCTATTGTATGCAAATGTATCCATGCATATTCATTAGGGACAGCATGAAAACCTAAACCATGTTTGGTCCACCAGGACCGGAGTTGGGAACCTCTGCCCTAGAACAGCGGCCGACAGGGGCACAAACACCCACACCCACAGGCCCCACTATGCAGCAGCTCATGGAGAGTCAGGCTGTTGGGCCCTGCGTGCAGTAGCATCTACCAATACTAGCACCTACATACCTTAGCAATGCCGTCTTAAAAGTGGAAACACGTTCCACATATATCAAAAGGTTGCTATGAATAATGTCAGATAACAAATCCTAAGTTGAACACAATTTGTTGACAGGGATTCATCATATCAACCTTTCTGATATCTGTGGAGTGTGTTTCTGACAGTGTTTAACTCCCCCGGAGAGTGACCCTAACAGTATTGAGTACCATAGCAATGCCTGCACTGTGACCAGGACTGGTGTGGCGGCCAGGGCTGCCAACCACCTCCATATTTGCACATTGCTGAAATAGGTGTGGAAGTGTGCGTATGTCTATCCAGTGTTATGCGTTATGTGGCTGCCTACACCTTACTGCAGAGTGCACCATCGGGCTCACAGCCACATGCTGGATCCCACGTCGGGCCATCGGCCCTTTAAAGAGGAGGGTGCCATCTGGCCACAGCCGCATGCCGGATCCCACGTTGGGCCATCAGCCCTTTAAAGAGGAGGGCGCCATCAGGCGCACAGCTGCATGCCGGATCCCACGTCGGGCCATTGGCCCTTTAAAGAGGAGGGCGCCATCGGGCGCACAGCCGCACGCCGGATCCCACGTCGAGCCATCGGCCCTTTAAAGAGGAGGGTGCCATGGGGCGCGCCCATGCCTGGTGGGCCCATGCCTGAGGACCTCGCCAGAGGGCCCTTTGGAGTGGCCCTTAGCCGCAGCCCGCAGGGCGCTCTAGCGTGAGCCGTTAACCCAGCTCCAACAAATCTCCATAGCTGCCGGTGAGCCGACCAGGCATGATCGCTCCTCCACACCTCGCCTCCTAACCCCAACCATCTCACGATCACCACCCCATTACCTGCAAGTAACTCTGCTTTGGATTTGCTTCCCAATTAGACCAGGGTTCTCAAACTCAAATTGCTTTGAGGGCCAAATGAGGACGTGTAAAGTAACCCGCGGGCCGAATCCTCGAGGAAACACCTTCTGCAGCAGCGCCCGAGGAAGTGAGTGATGTCAGAGGGGTGCTGCTGCAGAAGGAGTTCCCAGCCTCTCACAGGTTTCATTTGGCTTTTCCTTTGTGTCTCCTGCTCATCTTCAGCGTCACCGAGGTGAAAAAATAAAAAAAATATTTTTTTTTTTTATCATCGTGTTGTGTCGCGGGCCACACAAAATTCTCTTATGGGCCACATGCGGCCCGCGGGCTGCGTGTTTGAGACCCCTGGCTTAGAGCTTGCTACCCACTGTTTGCTTTGATCTGCTACCTACTGCCTGCATAGAACTGCTATCCACTGTTTGCATTGAACTACTACCCATTGTTTGCATAGAACTGCTACCCATTGTTTGCATAGAACTGCTACCCATTGTGTGCTTTGAACTGCTACCCATTGTTTGCGTAGAACTGCTACCCACTGTGTGCTTTGAACTGCTACCCATTGTTTGTGTAGAACTGCTATCCATTGTTTGCATAGAACTGCTACCCACTATGTGCTTTGAACTGCTACCCACTGTTTGCATTGAACTGCTACCCATTGTTTGCAGTAACCGCTACCCATTGTTTGCAGAGAACTTGCCATTTTGCATAGACCTTGCTACCCACTGCCTGCATAGAAATTGTTACCCATTGCCATGGCCCCATGCTACATTGTCCTTCTCTTCTTCATCCTCCCCAACTGCCTCCCCTCCTACCAACACCCTCCATCTTCCCCCTACCCCCCTACCTTCCTCACTTCTCCCTCCATTATGTCCTCTAGCCTAGCATCTGCTCTCGAGCTTCAGCACACCATTCCCCGTATTCAACCAGCCCCTCTCTCTTTAAGGCAACCCCACCCTCGCTTCCGCCATACCGTCTCCACTTTACCAAGCTCTCTACTAGTACTCCTCCTTCTCTCATCAGGTAATGTCAACCCCAACCCTGGCCCCCTCTGATTTCTTTCTCACTCCAAGAAGAGTTCCTCACGTACCTTATCCAATCTCATCCACATCACGCTCCTCCCCCCTTCCACCCTCCCTCACTCATCCCCCAATCACTCATCCAGAGATATCATCCCCAACCTTATCTCCAAAAAGATATCCTCACATAACCTATCTGATAACATCAATATCACCCCTCACTCATCCCTCACTTCCCCTCCCTCAAATCCCTCTTGGAGGGCACACACACCCAGACTTATCCACCCACACCCTGCTCCCTCTAAATCTCTGCACTACTCTAGAAATAAAGCCTCGCATTACTTTGATAAGAAATTCTCCCGTAACTTATCAAACCTTATCCATATCCCTCTTCTTCCCCCCTCCTCTCTCCCATTTTCATATGCCCTATGGAACGCATCCTCAATCACTAACAAACTTCCTTTTACTCGTGATCTCTTTATCTCTAATATCCTACACCTTCTTACCCTGACTGAGACCTGGCTCCCCCCAGACGACACCACATCCATTGCTTCTTTCTGCTATGGGGGTTACCAGTTCTCCCATACACCTCAAACCACTGGTCACGGTGGTGGTGCTGGTCTCCTACTTTCTCCCTCCTGCCAATTCCAACCCCTCCTGCTACCTCAGTCACCCTCCCCCCTCTCTTTCGAAGTCCACTCCATTCACCTCCTCACACCACTTCCCCTCCAAGTAGCTGTTATCTATCGCCCACCCGACAAATCCAAATCAACCTTCCACACCGACTTCGACTCCTGGTTTTCTGCCTTTCTGGATCCCTCTTATTCTTGGCAACTTTAACATTCACATCGACAACCCGTCCGACCCCCATGCATTAAAGTTCCTCGCCCTCACCTCCTCGTACGACCTCCAAATTTGCTCCACCGCCCCCACCCACCTACACAGCCACTGCCTTGACCTAATACTCTTTTCTAATTCCTCTCCCTCAAACTTCCGAAACTCAATCCTTCCCTCATCTGACCATCACATTTTAACCTTCACTCTTCAGCTTCTGCCCTCTCAACCTCGTCCTGTCTCCTCTGACCTATTTAGAAACCACCATAATATTAATCCCCTGACTCTCTCCACCATTTCTCCGTCTCTTTCCTCCATTATATCCTCCAAATCCGTCGATGAGGCATTATCTTCTTACAATGCTACACTATCCTCAGCTCTTGACACTCTTGCCCCACTCAACCCACGTCCATTCAGACGATCTACTCCCCAGCCCTGGCTTTCGCCCACAACCCGCTATCTATGCACCTGAACCCGTGCTGCCGAACGTGCCTGTTCCAAATCCCGCTTCCTGGAGGACCTTCTACACTTCAAATTCATGCTTGGCTCCTTTCAGTCAGCCATAGCACTTGCCAAACAAAACTACTACATCCATCTGACCAACTCCCTTGCCTCTGACCCCCGCCGTCTCTTTAATGCCCTTAATTCTCTTCTCAAGGTCCCCCTGCCCCCAGTCCTGCCCTCCCTTTCTGCCCAAACCCTAGCAGACTACTTCCATGACAAAATCCACAAGATTACCCTCCAATTCCATACCCTCTCAGCTACCTCCCCCTCCCCAATTCTACCCCATCCATAATTCCTCTGCCACCCTCTCCTCCTTCCCTTCGATCTCTGAAGAAGAAACCACACTCCTTCTTACCTCCTCCAAACCCACCACCTGTTCAGCCGACCCTATCCCTACCCACCTCCTACACCCCATCTCCCCCACCATTGTCCCTCCATCTCTCATATCCTCAACCTTTCACTCTACACTGCTACTGTCCCCGCTGACTTCAAACATGCTGTTGTCACACCCCTCCTCAAGAAACCCTCAGTCGATCCCACATGCCCTTCCAACTATCGACCCATCTCCCTCCTTCCCTTCATATCTAAACTACTAGAACGAGCCATCCACCGCTGCTGCCTTGAATTCCTCACCTCCCAGGCCCTCCTTGACCCACTACAATCCGGATTCCGTCCCTTACACTCCACTGAAACAGCTCTCGCAAGAGTCTCCAACGACCTGTTCCTGGCTAAATCTAAGGGCCTCTACTCTATCCTCATCCTTCTTGATCTCTCCGTTGCCTTTGACACCATTGACCACAACTTTCTCCTCACAACCCTCTCCTCCCTTGGCTTCAAGGACTCGGTATTAGCCTGGTTCTCCTCCTATCTCTTCCATCGTTCATTCGGTGTATGCCCTGATGGCTCCTCCTCCTCCCCTACCCCACTACACGTAGGTGTACCCCAGGGATCCGTCCTGGGCCCCCTCCTTTTCTCTCTCTACACCCAAGCCCTTGGTGCACTTATCTCCTCTCATGGCTTTCAGTACCATCTCTATGCCGATGACTCCCAAATCTATCTCTCTACACCTAATATCACTCCAGCAACCCAGTCCAAGATCTCTGCCTGCCTTTCCGACATCGCTGTCTGGATGTCTCATCACCAATTGAAATTGAACATGGCCAAGACTGAACTCCTTGTCTTTCCCCCAACTCCTCCCCTCCTCTTTCCCCTTTCTCAATCTATGTGGACAGAGCTACTATCCTTCCTGTTCCCTCGGCCTGTAACCTAGGGGTTATCTTTGATACCTCTCTCTCCTTCTCCGTACATATCCAGCACATAGCTGAGACCTGCCGTTTCTTCCTCTGCAACATTGGCAAAATCCACCCCTTCCTGTCTGAACACACTACCAAAACACTTATCCACTCCTTAGTCTCCTCTCGCCTCGATTATTGCAACCTGCTCCTTGCTGGTCTCCCCGTCAGCCACCTCCTTCCCCTTCAATCTATACAAAATCATGCTGCTCGACTAACCTTCCGCCAGTCCCGCCATGCCCACATTACTCCTCTTCTCAGGTCACTTCACTGTCTCTCTGTCCAATTCCGCATCCAATTCAAGCTTCTCCTACTGACCTATAAATACATTCGCTCTATGGCCCCTCATTACCTCTCATCTCTTATCTCTCCCTACGTCCCCTCTTGGAACCTGCGCTCCACTAACAAATTACTTCTATCTATGCCTTTCACCTGCACCACTAACTCCCGACTTCGCTCCTTTCTCCTTGCTGTACCCTATGCCTGGAACAGCCTACCTGTGTCTATACGCCAGGCACCCTCCCTGGCCCTCTTCAAATCCAGATTGAAGACCCACCTCTTCACCGTTGCTTTCAGATCCTGACTTCCATCCTCTTCTTATCTTAACCCTCGTCATTTCTCATGACCAATTGTATAGACCATACCGTGCCTTGCACTAAACCGACCACTCCTCTCTATTGCTCTGACTAGATTGTAAGCTCCGATGAACATGACTCTGACAGGCAGGGATTGTCTCTGTATTGCAGCTGCCTCTTGTAGGTTAGCTCTACAAGCACTGGCGCTATACAAGTGCTAAATAGCAGTAGTAGTAGTAGTAGTAGTAGTAGTAGTAGTAGTAGCAGAACTACTCAAATCCAGTCCTGGAGGTCCGCAAACCAGTCGGGTTTTCAGGACATCACTAATTAATATGCATGAGATATATATGCATTAGAAATATCCTGCCAACCTGACTGGTTTGTGGCCCTCCAGGGCTGGATTTGGAGACCCCTGCCTTACACCTCTGTCATTTAAGATTGTGAGTGGGCAAGGTGCAGATGTCCAAGACATCAAAAAGGTTAGATAGAATTTGTCACATTCCTCCTTGCTTCTCACCACCACCAAAACCTTTTGGTGGTGATGAGAAGTGAGGAGGAATGTGACACATTCCTGCCAACCTGGAGGGCCACAAACCAGTCAGGTTGGCAGGATATTTCTAATGTATATATATCTCATGCATATTCATTAAGGATATCCCGAAAACCTGACTGGTTTGCGGACCTCCAGGACCGGATTTGAGTAGCTCTGCCTTACTGAGCCCACAATGCTTGCACTGTTTCCAGTGTTAGCCTGCCAATGTGTATAATGAGGAGCAAGGTACTATGGGTATGGCCCGGACAGGGCGGCCTGGGTAGGTAGCATCTGCATAGGGCAATGGCTGGGACATTGTAGTGCCCGGCCACCACCTGCACGGACAGGGTGGCCACAGCATGTCATGCTGGGAGGTGACTCTCACCCTGACTGAGCAGTGACCATGGCATGGCTAGGTTACACCATAGTGCTGCTCTCATGTGATATTCATAGGTTCCCTTTTCTGGGGCTTAATCACTGACATACCTGCTTGTGTGTGTGTAGCTTCTAACACTGTGCTGGCATGTACTTAGGGTTAACATGCGTTAACGTGCCATGGTTCCCACTATTGTGCAACACAGATTCTTGCTACCTTAGGACTGGAACACCCACTCCTTATATGGCATGCTTCACATTATCGCTGCAACTAGTGCCGGTAACATTAAGACGGTTTAGTAAACATACCCCATAGTCTTAAAGTGGGCCTGCACCTTAATGTAAAGAAGACCAAGATCATGACAACTGGCAAAATCAATAAGCTTATTGTTGATGGAGAAGAAATTGAAATAGTGGACAACTTTACCCTAATTGGATCAACTATTAATAAAGAAGCAACAAGCAGTCAAGAAATCCGACGATGCATTGCTCTTCTCAGAATAGCTATGAAGGATCTAGACAAGATTCTCAAGAGCAGAGATATTTCTCTCCATACAAAGATTTGACTTGTTCAAGCCATGGTATTTTCAATAACGTCATATGGATGCGAAAGTTGGACTGTGAAAAAAATAGGAAGAAAATTGATGCCTTTGAATCATTGGGCTGGCGACGAATACTGCATATACCCTGGACTGCCCGAAGAACAAACCAGTCAGTACTAGAGAAGATCAAACCTAAGCTTTCTTTAGAAACTCAGATGACAAGACTTCGACTTTCATACTTTGAACACATCATGCGAAGAGAGAGATCATTAGAGAAAGATATCATGCTTGGCAAGGTAGAAGGTCAATGCAAAAGAGGAAGGCCAGCAATGAGATGGATCGATACAATAATAGCAGCTATTGGTACCAGTCTGTCAACAATGAGTTGTCTGACTGAAGACTGAACACAGTTTAGGACAACTATCCAGAGGATCATCATGAGTCGACACCGACTTGACGGCACTTAACAACAACAAACACGTATGCTGTGCAGTGTTACAAACTCCAAACTCCATCCAATTCTATGCCGACAATTACATATCTATCTATCTATCTATCTACACACAGAAATATAAGTATGTGTAGGATCCACTCCCTAGGAATAGTTTTATACATTTATGGTAATAAATTTTGCACAATGCGATTTCTATGTTTAAAACTGGACTTTCCACATAGAATGCCTTTCTAAAATTCAGTACCATACCTAGCCCTGTGTGAGCGGTGCAGCCACACAGGGCGCAAAGGCTTAGGGGGAGCATTTTGGTTGCCTGCTGTTGCCCTGCCCTGCCACCTTTTGTTCTCTCAATGGTAGCAGGGCAACTGCAGGCAGCTGAAATACACCCCCTAAGTCTTTGCGCGGGTCCTTATGAAGGTCTGATCCCTCCCTCCTCTGATACGTCAGAGTAGGGAGGGATCAGATCTGATTAAAATTAGGTGTACTCTGCTTTACTGCTGCCGGCGACTTGCACATCGGTTGCGCCCCCCCCCCCCCCCCCCCCAGACCTCTGTTCAGCTGCTACCTGCTCTTGCCCTGCTGCCAGCACCGCCATGGAGAAAACAGAGGGTGGCAGCAGCAGGGCAAGAGCAGGCAGCAGCAGGATGGAGGTTTGGGGGTGGGGGCATGTGCCCGATGTGCAAGTCGCACAGGGTGTGATTCTGACTCGGTACAGCCCTGCTCCTGCCCATCGGAAGTGATGCAATCGTGTCAGTGCAATCCCGCTCCCTCAATGTACCCTGGACCATAAATTAAAAGACACTGTGGCGTTTCCAGCACTGCTACTACTGTTTGCAACTCCCATCTGAGACTGCTCCTTGTGCTCCTGCCATTTATATTGTGCTCACCATCTTTTTGTTCTTTCTGCCTCCTTTCAGGTACTTACCACTGCTGCCTGCTTCTCTGCCTGATTCCTCCCATCTGAAGTGATGCAATCACATCAGTGCGATCCCGCTCCCTTACTGTGCCCTGGACCATAAATTAAAGGACACCGCGGCGTTCCTGACTTTGACTCGTGGCTTTCCTTCTTTCTGGATTCCTCATCCCCCACTCTTATTCTCAGGGATTTTAACATTCATGTTGATAACCCCTCTGATCCTTATGCTTTAAAGCTCCTCTCCCTTACCTCCTCATTTTTTATTTTATTTATTTATTTACATTCTCTTATATACCGTGCTATTCTGCATCAGTGCGGTTTACATTGAACAAACTGAAATTACATTGAACAGGGCATTATAACTTGGAGATAACTATTTTACAGGGAACATGGGCTATGGAGGGTTAAGTGGCTTGCCCAAGACCACGAGGAGCACCTGTGGGACTAGAAACCCTAGTCCTTCCGGCCCAAGGTTGCTGTCCTCTAGTGGGATTTGAACCCCCCGACCTTCCGGCCTGAAGTACCTTGCCCCAACCACTAGGCCACTCCTCCACTCCACTCCATTTGACTTCCAGCTTTGCTTTACTGCCCCCACTCACCAGCATGGCCACTGCCTTGACCTGGTATTTTTCTCTAGTTGCTTACCCTCAAACTTCTGTAACTCAGTTCTTCCCTTATCTGACCATCACATTTTAAGCTTCACATCACCCGCTGCCTCAACCTCATCCTGTCTCCAACCTGTTTCGAAATCTTCATGCTATTGATCCTTTGGTTCTCTCTTCCACTGTTTCTTCATCTCTTTCCTCCACTATGTCTAAGTCCATTGATGAGGCAGTAGCTTCCTATAATGCTACACTCTCCTCTGCTCTGGATGCTCTCGCTCTACTCATGCCACGTCCTATGAGGCATACTGCACCCCAGCCCTGGCTTTCATCCACTACCTGCTATCTACGTTCTTGTGCCCGTTCAGCTGAGCGTGCTTGGCTCAAATCCCGCTCCCTTGCAGACTTTCTACACTTCAAATTCATGCTTGTCTCTTTCCAGTCAGCCATATCTCTTGCCAAACAAGACTATTATGTCCATCTGACTAACTCTCTTACTGCTGACCCTTGCCATCTCTTTACTACTCTCAGCTCTCTCCCCAAAGTGCCTCTGCCTCTGACCCCTCCCTCCCTTTCTTCCCAAACCCTGGCTGACTATTTGCATGACAAATCCACACGTTCACCCTTCAATTTCCCACAAAGTCAGTTACTTCCTCTTCTTCCCCTCCTCCCCCTCTTCACTCCCAGATTTTCCCCTCTACCTTTGCTACCTTTGCTACCCTTCTTCCTTTTCTTTGATCTTTGAAGAGGAAACTGCACAACTTCTTTCTTCCTCCAAACTCACCACCTGCTCCTCTGATCCTGTCCCCACCTGTCTCCTAAGCCCCATCTCCTTCACTGTTGTCCCTTCCACCTCTCATATTCTCAACCTATCCCTCTCCATTGCAACTGTCCCTGCAGCCTTCAAGCATGCTGTGGTCACACCTCTCCTCAAGAAACCCTCACTTGATCCTATCTGTCCTTCTAATTATCAACCCATCTCCCTCCTCCCCTTCATTTCTAAACTACTTGAAGTCAAAGCACGGTTCACCACCTCTGCCTTGACTTCCTTTCCTCTCATGCCCTCCTGGATCCTTTACAATCTACTACTACTACTACTACTATTCAGCACTTATAAAGCGCCACGCACGCAGCGCTGCACAGCCAACATACAAGAGACAGTCCCTGCCCGTCAGAGTCATGCTCATCGGAGCTTATAATCTAGTTAAAAGAAAACAGTACAGAGCATTAGTCAGTTCTGCGCAAGGTACTGTGTGGTACAGTTTGGTCTATAGTTTGGTCATAAACGCTGATGGGGGTTAGAGTAAGATGAGGATGGAGTCAGGATTTGAATGCAATGGTGAAGAGGTGGGTCTTCAACCTTGATTTGAAGAGGGCCAGGGAGGATGTCTGGCGCACAGGCGCAGGTAGGCTGTTCCAGGCATATGGTGCTGCAAGGTGAAAGAATCGCAGTTGGGAGTTTGCGGTGCGGGTGAAAGGCATTGATAACAGTAATTTGTTAGCGGAGTGCAAATTACGAGAGAGGACATAGGGGGAGATAAGAGATAATAGGTATTGAGGGGCCATAGAGTGAATGCATTTATAGGTCAGTAGGAGAAGCTTGAATTGGATGCGGAATTGGACAGGGAGCCAGTGAAGCGACTTGAGAAGAGGAGTAATGTGGGCATGGCGAGGCTGGCAGAAGATTAGTCGAGCAGCGTGATTTTGTATGGATTGAAGGGGGAGGAGGTGGCTCACGGGGAGACCAGCGAGGAGTAGGTTGCAGTAATCGAGGCAAGAGGAGATTAAGGAGTGGATAAGCGTTTTGGTAGTGTGTTCAGAGAGGAAGGGGCAGATTTTGCTGATGTTGTAGAGAAAGAAGCGGCAGGTCTTAGCTAAAAGCTGGATATGAGCGAAGAAGGAGAGAGAGGCATCAAAGATAACCCCTAGATTGCGGGCCGAGGGAACAGGAAGGGTAATAGATCCATCCACATGGACTGAGAGAGGGGGAAGTGTGGGGGGGGGAGGAGTTGGGTGGAAAGACAAGGAGTTCAGTCTTGGCCATGTTCAGTTTCAATTGGCGATGAGACATCCAGGCAGCGATGTCCGAAAGACAGGCAGAGATCTTGGACTGGGTTGCTGGAGAAATATCAGATGTAGAGAGATAGATCTGGGAGTCATCGGCATAGAGATGGTACTGAAAGCCATGGGAGGAGATAAGCACACCAAGGCCTTGGGTATAGAGAGAGAAGAGGAGGGGGCCCAAGACAGATCCCTGGGGTACACCTACATGTAGCGGGGTAGGGGAGGAGGAGGAGCCACCAGAGCGTACACTGAATGAGCGATGGGAGAGGTAGGAGGAGAACCAGGATAGTACAGAGTCCCTGAAGCCAAGCGAGGAGAGAGTGGTGAGGAGAAGGTTATGGTCAACGGTATCAAAAGCTGCAGAGAGGTCAAGAAGGATGAGGATGGAATAGAGGTCCTTAGATTTAGCCAGGAACAGGTCATTGGTGACTTTTGTGAGTGCCGTTTCAGTGGAGTGTAGGAGATGGAAGCCGGATTGTAATGGGTCCAGGAGGCAGCGACAGTGGACTGCTCGTTCTAATAGTTTGGATATGAAGGGAAGGAGGGAGATGGGTCAATAGTTAGAAGGGCATGTGGGGTCAAGTGGGGGATTTTTGAGGAGGGGTGTGACCACAGCATGTTTGAAGTTGATGGGGACAGTTGCCATGGAGAGTGACAGGTTGAGGATATGAGTGATGGAGGGGACAGTGGTGAGGGAGATAGAACGTAGGAGATGGGTGGGGATAGGTTCAGAATAACAGGTGGTGGGTTTGGAGGAGGAAAAGAGGAGAGAGGTTTCTTCTTCAGAGATCGGAGGGAAGGAGGAGAGGGTGGCAGGGGAGTATGGATTGGGGAGGAGAATTAGGGAGGAGGGGAGGTAGATGAGGAGGTAGGGAATTGGAGAGTAATCTTGTGGATCTTGTCGTGGAAGTAGTTGGCTAGGATTTGGGCAGAAAGAGAGGGCGGGATCGTGCAGGGACCTTGAGGAGAGAATTGAGGGTATTAAAGAGGCGGTGATGATCAGAGGCAAGGGAGTTGGTCAGATGGACATAGTAATCTTGTTTGGCAAGTGCTAATGCTGATTGGAGGATCCAAGCATGAATTTGAAGTGTAGAAGGGCTTCCGGGGAGCGGGATTTGGACCAAGCTCGTTCGGCAGAATGGGCACAGATGCATAGGTAATGGATTGTGGGTGAAAGCCAGGGTTGGGGAGTAGATCATTTGACAGGACATGGGGTGATAGGAGCAAGAGTGTCAAGGGCTGAGGGTAGTGTAGCATTGTATGAAGATAATGCCTCGTCAACGGACTTGGAGGATAAAATGGAGGAGAGAGATGGAGAAATGGTGGAAGAGAGAGTCATGGGATCAATATTATGAAGGTTTCTAAATAGGTCGGAGGAGACAGGATGAGGTTGGGACAGTGGAAGCTGAAGAGTAAATGTTAAGAGGTGATGGTCAGATGAGGGGAGGATTGATTCGTGAAAGTTTGAGGGAGAGGAATTGGAGAAGAGTATTAGGTCAAGGCAGTGGCCGTTTAGATGTGTGGGGGCAGTGGAACAAAGTTTGAGGTCGAACGAGGAGGTAAGAGCGAGGAACTTTAAGGCATGGGGGTTGGAGGGGATGTCGATGTGAATGTTGAAATCACCAAGAATAAGAGTGGGGGAGGAGGGGTCCATAAAGGCAGAGAGCCAGAAGTCGAAGTCAGTTAGGAAGGTTGATTTGGATTTGTCGGGTGGGCGATAAATAACAGCTACTCGGAGGGGAAGTGGTGTGAGGAGGTGAATGGAGTAGACTTCGAAGGAGAGGGGGGAATGTGATTGGGGTGGCGGGAGGGGTTGGAATTGGCGGGAGGAAGAGAGTAGGAGGCCAATGCCACCACCACGACGTAGATCAAGGTGTATGGGAGAACTGGTAGCCCCCATAGCAGAGAGAAGCAATGGATGTGGTGTCATCTGCGGAGAGCCAGGTCTCGGTCAAAGCAAGAAGGTGAAGGGCATTAGAGATAAAAAGATCATGAATAAAAGGGTTTTTTTTAATGACTGAACATGCGTTCCATAGAGCTCATGAGAACGGGAGAGCGGAGGGAGGGAGGAGAGGGATATGGATAAGGTTGGATAAGTTACATGTGGATTTCTTATTAGTGTAGTGTGGGGGTCTATTTCTTGGGTAATACCGAGATTTAGAGGGGGCAGGGTGTGGGTGGGTATGTCTGGGTGTGTGTGCTCTCGAAGAGGGACATGAGGGAGGGGAAATGGGGGGTAAGTTGATGGTATCGGGTAGGTTATGTGAGGGATTATTTTTGGGGGTAAGGTTGGAGTTGATATCTATGGATGAGTGCTTGTGGCATGAATGAGGGAGGGCGGAAGGAGGGAGGAGTAGGATGTGGATGAGATTAGATAGGGTAGGAGAGGAACTTTTTTTAGTGTGAGAAGGAAATCGGGGGGCAGGGTTGGGGCTGATATTACCTGATGAGAGAAGGAGAATGAGTATTAGAGAGCGAGTTAAAGTGGACATAGTATGGCGGAAGCGAGGGTGGGGTTGCCTTAAAGAGAGGGGGGCTGGTTGAATGCAGGGGATGGTGTGAAGAAGCTCAAGAGCAGGTGCTAGGCTAGGGGGCAGAATGGAAGGAGAAGTGAGGAAAGTAGAGATGGGGGCTGGTTGAGTGCAGGGGATGGTGTGAAGAGGCTCAAGAGCAGATGCTAGACTAGGGGGCAGAGTGGAGAGAGAAGTGAGGAGGGTAGGGGGAGGGTAGGGGAAGAGGAGGGTAGGGGGAAGAGGAGGGTAGGGGGAGGTTAGGGGGAAGAGGAGGGTAGGGGGAGGTTAGGGGGAAGAGGAGGGAGGGTGTTGATGGGGAGGATGAGGAAGAGAAGTACAATGAGATGTGGGGCCATGGTAGTGGGCAGCAGGCTCTGAGCAAGCAATGGGTAGCAAGTTCTAGGCAAGCAGAGGGTGGCAAGTAATAGGCAAACAAGCAGGCAGTGGGTAGCAGTTCTATGCAAACAATAGGTAGCAGTTCTATGCAAACAATAGGTAGCAGTTATATGCAAACAATGGGTATCAACAGTATGCGGACAATGGGTAGCAACACTCTGTAAGCAATGGATAACAGTTCTATGCAGTACCAAAAGGAGCTAAGGATCCGCACAAAACAAGAGAACAAGAAAGCGGAGCCTGGACTGACAAATTCGTTAACCTTGTTTATTGCGCCCCAACGCGTTTCGGCCACCGGCCTTCTTCAGGGGGTCTTAAAGAGCACACCTCAAAAACAAATGAACATCAACATATGGATTATATAAACAAAACATAATATAAAATACGCTGACATATATCAATAAAAAATAAAAAATTAAAAAATTAAAAACATATGATATTACCCAAACATACAAAGGACAATCTATTAATCTATAAAAATTAATAAAAAAGACAACTTGTAGATAAAAAATTATTAAAAATAGTAATAAATGATAAAACCATATTAAACAACTATAAAGGAGGAAAGAGAGACGAGGAGAAACCAAAAATAAATAAATACCTTATTATGGTCAAATTGAATATTATCATGGATCGAACCTGTAAGATACTAACAGCTGACAATGGATAAATAAATAAGTCATTAAATAGGTAAATATACATCTATAAGACAAATATATACAATATTAAAACCAATGAGTCCATATTAATAAATATAACCAATTAATAATAAATAATTAATTATATAAATAAATATACATATACATGAAATATAAAAAATATATGTAAAAAATATATAAAGAATATATAAAACATATATATAAAAAAATCCTTATATATAAAAAATTCCGTATATGGGCACCAAAAAGACACTTAAAAAACAAGAAAAGCATGTAAATATAAAAACATATAAAAAATAAATTTTTGTCTCTATCAAAAATAACATAAAAACAACCAAATAGAAAATACATCATAAATCAAGTATGTAAAAAGGTGGAGACGCTCTTAAAATGTATTCAACATTTACATAAATGTATTCGAAAATCTTGCAAAAAGTTGTATATCTGAATTAAGTGCCCTACACGGCATTTATGACGCACATATTATACAAACGATATATGTTTATGTTTTACCCCATAAAAGTTTTTATTTTTATTTTTGGGAATTTTTTGGTTTATTATTTGCCAACATTCTTAATATATATCGTTTGTATAATATGTGCGTCATAAATGTCATCTCTCTTTCCTCCTTTATAGTTGTTTAATATGGTTTTATCATTTATTACTATTTTTAATAATTTTTTTTTTTTTTCAAAATTTTATTTATAAACCATCAAACAGGAACGGCAAATACACAACTGGTAACAGTCGCTCCCTGGGGTGGACTCTGATCCCCAGGGGGCGGAACACATAGATGGTTACATGATTTTTGAACAATGTCCCCATCCCCCCTCCCCCACCCAACCTCCCCCTGGTTAACCCCCCACCCTCCCAAGCATTACCAAATAGGACCAGTATATACCTCCGTGTGGAACATCCAGAAATCTCCCCCTGCTAATCGGGGCATCAATAGCCTAGTTGCAGGATGACATTGCGGGTCCGAGGACTGAGATTTTGAATATAGGGCTCCCACAATAGCCAGAAGGCGGACCATCGCTTAACATGGCCTCGAGCAGCCCTACACTCCAGGAGCATAAGTTGGTGGAAGGAGTTCCGCCACTCCCAAAAGGAGGGAGGGAGGCTGTCCCTCCACCCACGTAGTATTGGCCCTTTGCCCACCAGACATGCCTTCCGCACCAGCCAACGACTCCATTTCCCCTTCGGAGAGGTGAGGCCCATGTGGTCCAAAACGATCAGGGCAGCGTCCCAGTAAACAGGTTGTCCAAGAAGGTCGGCCATAAATGAGGCAATTCTCTGCCAGTATGGGCGTATCCGTCGGCACCCCCACCACATATGATATAATGTCGCCAGAGGCTCCGCACATCGTGGGCAGCGACCATCCGCCGTCAAGTGGCATCGAAGGGCCCGCCGCGGGGAGAGGTGAACCCTAGTCAAACACTTAAGCTGTATTTCCCGCCAGCGGGCACCATCCGCCAGGCTCGCCACTCTCCGAAGGGCCTCCAGAATCGTGCCAGGGGGAATCTCCTGCCCCATTTCCACCCCCAGGCCCGTTCTACATTGCTATAGTCCGGCTGCGGTCGAGACTGCTCCAACCTAAGGTGAAAAGTCCGAATAGATGGCCGTTCAACTTCGCCAAAACCAAAGAATGCTATTATCTGGGCCGAGCGATCGCTACACAGTTCCGTCCGCGGAAGGGAAGCCACATAGTGGGCCACTTGCATATACGCGAAAAACTGCCGAGGCCCCAACTCATACTCACGGGATAATGCAGGAAAGGGCTTGGGTTGGCCCGCCAAGTCCACCACATGGCCCAAAGTATGCATACCTCTCTCTCCCCACAGACGGAATGCAGCGGTTTCAGTGCCCGGGGTAAAGTTGGCATTGCCCTGAATGGGTAACCAGCTCGACACCTGCCAACGGCGACCCCAGTAGGCATTTAAATACCTCCACGTCTTACAAACCGGTGCCAATAGCACACTGTCCGCCAAGTGTGTAGGCCACCTACGTACCTCCAAATGCAAAAGGGCTTTGAGGGAGTGGGGTGCCACGTAGGCCTCCTCAAAGGCCCGGGGAGTATAAAGATCAGTGTCACCCAGCCAGTCCCCTAGGTGGCGGGACTGGCAAGCCAGTGCATAGGCCCCAAGATCCGGGAGCCCCCACCCCCCACAGTGCACCCTCCCCACCAGACGACGATAGGAGATACGTGCTCTCGACCCCCCCCAAAGGAGGCCCCGAAACTCCGCCTCGAAATGCCGAATGTCCCGTCGGAGGATCCATACAGGGAGGGTCTGTAACCAGTATAAGATTCGCGGCAGGATGACCAGTTTAATCGCCGCGATTCTCCCCATTAGAGACAGGGGGAGAGGCCGCCAGGCTTGCAGCTGAGTTCTTACCTTATTCAACTGCCGTCGCAAGTTACTCTCATACAGTTGACCTGGCTGACAAGACAGTACAATCCCCAAGTATATGAACTGACGCTCAGCCCATCGAAGGGGGAACTCGCCCACCCAGCTGCCCCGAAGTCGGCCTGAGACATCCAGGGCTTCGGATTTATCCCTGTTAATACTAAACCCTGCGAACTGCCCAAAGGCTCGAAGCTCTTGCATAAGAAGAGGCAGGGATTCCCCAGGGGAAAGCAAGTGCACCAATAAGTCGTCAGCAAAGGCTGAAATCTTAAATTCTTGTTTGCCAACACCCACTCCCTGAATTGTTCGCATACCCGCCACTTGCCGCAGGAGCGGATCCAACGAGAGAACGAAGAGAAGAGGAGATAGGGGGCAGCCCTGGCGAGTCCCCCTTTGCAGCGGGAAGTTGTCTGATACTACCCCGTTACAAAGTATCGCAGCGGTCGGATTGGCATACAAACTCGCGACCATATTACAAAACAACGGCCCTATACCATATTGTGGGAGGATAAATTTCAAATATTGCCAGTCCACCCGGTCAAAAGCTTTTTCCGCATCAAAGCTGACCAACAGAGAGGACAGATGTCTATGCTGGACCCACTCTAGGGACGCGATGATCTTGCGTAAGTTACGGACCGCATATCGCCCCTTAACGAAACCGACCTGTGACTCATGCACTAGTTGCCCCAAAAACTCCGCCAGTCGGTCTGCCAAGATCTTAGCCATTAATTTAAGATCGAAATTAAGTAAAGAGATGGGACGATACGAGGCCGCAGAAAGAGGGTCCTTTGCCGGTTTAGGGATAAGAATGATGTGAGCATGATTGGCCCCCCACCGAAAGTAGCCTTGCTGTGCTCTCCGATTATGTACGGCGGCCAACATTGGGGAAATCTGTTCATTAAGAATCTTGTAGAGTTCGGCACCCAGGCCATCCGATCCAGGGGTTTTATAACAACTAGCTTTTGAAATAGCCCCTTGCAGCTCAGCCACCGTAATCGGCCGGTCCAACTGTGCTCTTTGCTCTAATGATAGGCAAGGCAGGTCCAGTCGCCGCACATAGTCTGCCATCTGCGTGAGGGAGGTCGCCTCCGCGGCATAAAGGTTCTGAAAAAAGGATCGGAAAATACGCACTATTGCCGGGTTCTCCCTATGTAAAGTCCCCGATTCATCTCGCAAGGCTGGCACCAGTTTCGAGCCCCTGGGTCCCCGAAGGCACCGGGCCAATAACTTTCCGGGCTTGTCCCCGTATCGATACAATTGGTAGCGATAATATAACACTGACTTCTTAGCCCTCTGGTGTAGGAGTTCATTTAGTTCCGTTTGGGAGTCCCACAGCTGCTTTCTAAGCCCGGCGGTGGGAGTATGGGCCCATCGGCGTCTTAGCTTGGTCACCAATCTCTCTAGTTCAATGATACGTTCGGCCCTCAATCTTTTTTTCCTGGCCAGGAACCCGATTATATCTCCCCGCAATACGACCTTCGCCGTTTCCCAGAGCAACTCTGGGTCATCCTGGTGACCCTTATGATCAGCTTCAAATTCCTGCCACCGCCTCTGAATAAAGGAACGAAATTGCGCGTCTCTATATAATTCCAGGGGAAAACGCCATTGAAAGGCTCGAGGAGTACTCCCACTCCAAAGGACCTCCAGCCAAACATAAGCATGATCAGAGATCTCCACAGGCCCTATCTGGGCATCCCCAACGTTGGCAAACAGCCCGGTGGACAGCAACAAGTAATCTATACGTGCGCTCGTGCCATGAGCCCGGGACTGATGCGTGTAATCCCGCTCGTCCGGATGTAATAAGCGCCATGGGTCCACCAGCCCCAACCTAGAGCAGAGGCGTCGTAATGCCCGAACCGTCGCCATCCTGTCTCTTTGCTCTCCCCCTTTTGAGGTATCGAGGTCGACATCCATGACCCCGTTGAAATCACCCCCCAGGATAACGGGGATCTCCGGTAACGTCTCAATTTTAGAGGCAAGGCGCGCATAAAGGGACAAGTTGAGCACATTGGGACAATACACGTTACCGAGAATTACCGGCCTCCCCTCAAGGACTCCCTGCACCAGTACAAATCTGCCCGACGGATCGACCAAGTCCTTCACCACCTCCATCCGGACACGTTTGTGTATCAAAAGTGCTACCCCCCCTTTCTTACCAAGGGCCGGGGCCCCCCAGACCTGTCCCACCCACTCCCGGCATAGCTTACGGTGCTCTTCGGCGGTCTGGTGGGTTTCCTGGAGCATAGCGATGTCCGCCCCCTGCCTTGCCAGGGCCTGCAAAATTTTTGCCCGTTTAATCGGGCTGCCCAGACCACACACATTCCAAGAAATGATCTTAAGCGGCATGCAGTACTAGACTAGGCTCAATAGTATCTGTTATATACCATACAGAATGTAGGGAAGACACCCCCCCAGCCTGGGTCCTCCCCCATTTCCCTCCCAAAATGGTCCTCGCACCATCCCCTCCTCTACTGGTCCCCTAAGATACGGCTCTCCTTCTCCTCCCCTTCCCTCTCCCCCCCACCCCTCCCTCTCTACTCCCCTATCCCTTCCCTCCCCCCTCCTATCCCTTCTCCACCCCCTCTCCTCCCCACTCCAATTCTTTATTTCTACTACCATCCTCCTCGCCTCCTCAGTGAATTCCTAGATGCGTAAGGTACCCCCCCACCCCGCCATTATACCGGCTCAGCTAGGCCGTCCGGGGTCCCCCCCGAAACTCTCCCCCCTCCAGGTTCTGTCCCCCTCCCCGCTTCCCCCCCCTCCAGCAGACACCTCCAACTACTCGGGCCGTCCCCTGCCCACCCCCACACCCAAAGGAAACAACCAACACTTGAGGGTAATGTAAACAAACCCCTTAGCTCCCCCCTCCCCCAACCCGGTTACCATCACCATCTCTTCTACAGTCCAAAGTGAAGGCTCCCGGCTTGTTCTTTGGAGCAATAGTCTCCACCTCTAGTCCTCAGGACTCGACCGCCACTGCGGCCCTCCGCCGTATCTCCTCCACGTAGGGCGTTGCTGCTGTCGCGGAGTCAAAAGACCGGCGGGTCCCGCCATGGGTGAAAATCAGCCGTGCGGGGTATTGCACCATAAATTTGATATTATTGTCTATCAGGGTCTGGCACAGGGGTCCATACTCTCGTCGTCGCTGTCCCAGGGCCGCTGAGTAATCCTGGACGATGCGTATCCGGACATTGTCCTTTTGGATGGTCCCTTTCTTTCGCGCAGCACGCAGGACCGCTTCCTTCTGTGGGAATCTCAGGAACCGTGCCAGGACCACTCTAGGTCGGCCGTCACTGGTTCTCCTAGGCCCGACCCGGTGCGCCCTCTCTATTTGTACTAGAGTGCCTTCGGGATCATTCACCAGAATGTGTTTCACCAGGTCTTCTACGTACGGTTGTAAATCCCGATCCTCTATGGCATCCGGGACCCCTAGAAATCTCAAGTTATTACGGCGGGACCTATTTTCGAGGTCGTCGAGCTTAGCCTCCTGTCCCTGGAGTAACTTTTTCATCCGGGCCATCTCCTGCTGTAGCTCTAGCACGTGCTCCTCCGACCTCTCTATCCGGTGCTCCGCCTCTTGCAGTCGGTTGCCCAGAGCCTCCACGGAGGATTGGATTAGGTCCATGCGGCTCCGCAGGTCGTCAAACTGCGCCGACAGCGCCCCTGCCACAGCCACGGAGATTTCGTCTACCATCCCCGCCGGGACTTTAGCCTCTCCTTTCGACGGCGAGGATTGCTCCCCCCCCCCTTGGCTGCAGGGGGGTCTTCTCCTTCTCCATTCGTCGGCCTCCCTTCGCCGCCATCGCCAGGGCCGCTGTTGTGGTCTGCACGGGAGGGGGGGGTCCCAACCCCCTTCCCCTCACCTCACCGCCGGGCGACGAAGGCTTTAGTTGCCCTCCTCCAAGGTGCGCTGTACAGGCCCCGTCCCAAGACTCAGGCGCCACCGACTCCTCTCAGGCTCCCGTGCGCTGGAAGCAGGGTGCGAGTCTCAGGCTGCTGTGCACTAAAGATAGAGCACGTGTCTCAGGCGTCTGTGCTCTTATGCGCCGGCAGCAAGGGCAGGGCTCAGACCTCCGAGAGCCAAGGATAGGGCACCGGGCCCCGGTTCTTGGACGTTGAAGGGAAGGTGCGGGTTGCAGCTCCAATGCGCTTAACGCAGAGCACAGGTCTCAGACTCCGTTGCGCCGAAGACTGGGCGTCGGGTACAGGTCACAGGCTTTTGTGTGCTGGTGGCAGGGCGTCATTTGGAGGCTCCGACGTGGCAGAGGCAGGGGGGTACAGCTCCCATGTGTTTAAGGTAGGTTACAGGCTCTCACATGCCAAGGGCGAGGCACTGGTCTCCGTCCTCCGTGTGCTGGAGATATTCGGCCCTCAAGGATCACGTGGGGGGGGGGCGGTCAAACAGGCAGCGGCCCCGATCAAGGCCCCTCGACAACTCTCTGCCTCCCCTCGCAGCCGCCACTTCAGCCCCTCTCTCAGATCCGGCACTGCTGTCACGCGGGGGGGGGCGGGAAAGGGCAAAGTGCACCGCCCGATGAGCTGCCGCAGCCGCGGGACCCCGCTCCACCCGCCGCCGAAATCTTCAGCGAGTCTACTCACCCCGCAGCGCGGCCTCTCCTACCATGCGGCGTCTGCTGTCCGGGTCCAGGCCGCTTCCTCGGATCGTCGTGTGAGGGCGAGCAGGGAGTATCGGGGCACCATCCCCTGCCACAATCCAGTTGGGGGAGCTCTGGGGGGGGCGAGAGACCCCAAACTTAACCCCGGTGTCACATTTATCGGTGCCGGAGGGGCGAGGGGGCCCGGAGCTCAAGCAGCGTGCGTCTGCTCCTGCTCACCGCATCACCGGAAGTCTTTAATAATTTTTTATCTACAAGTTGTCTTTTTTATTAATTTTTATAGATTAATAGATTGTCCTTTGTATGTTTGGGTAATATCATATGTTTTTAATTTTTTATTTTTTATTGATATATGTCAGCGTATTTTATATTATGTTTTGTTTATTTAATCCATATGTTGATGTTCATTTGTTTTTGAGGTGTGCTCTTTAAGACCCCCTGAAGAAGGCTGGTGGCCGAAACGCGTTGGGGCGCAATAAACAAGGTTAACGAATTTGTCAGTCCAGGCTCCGCTTTCTTGTTCTCTAACAGTTCTATGCAACAATGGGTAGCAACAGTATGCAGACAATGGGTAGCATCACGCTGGAAGCAATGGATAAGCAATGGGTAGCAGTTCTATGCAACAATGGGTAGCAACACACTGCAAACAATGGGTAGCAGTACTAAGCAAAACAATGGGTAGCAAGCAATGGAAAGCAGTGGATAACAGTTCTATGCAACAATGGGTAGCAGTTCTATGCCCAGTAATGGGTAGCAGTACAGTGCAGGCGGTGGGTAGCAAGTTCAAGGCGGGCAATGATCAATGCCAGCAGTGGGAGGCAAGATAGGAGAGTTTGTTGAAAGAACCTTGGTGGAGCATGTGAGATGGTTAGGTCAGGAGTCAATGTGTGGAGGAGCAATTGAGGCTGGTAGACCCGGCAGCTACGGAGCACCGGAGCGTCCCCGGACCCTCAGGCGCGGGCGCCCTGGGAGGCGCTTCCTCTTTCACGCTGCTGCACAGCATGCAGAGAGGGAGATGGTGCTGGCGCTGGGAAGCGCTTCTTCTTTCATGATGCTGCAGGGAGGGAGGAGTGTCTCTTCCTGCTCAGCTCCTAGAGGCTGCAGCGGCTTCCGGGTGCTCTGCTGGTGCTGTGTTAGTCAGATGGTGGTCTCCGCCTAAGGGCCTCACCCAAGGACCCTCTGGCAGGGCCCTCAGGCACGGGCCCGCCAGGTGCAAGCACGCCCGCCGGGGCTTTAAATTTAAACAGTGCCTGCTGGCTCCTGATTGGCCTTGGGTGCGGTGTTCGGGGAGAAGCCGACTTCCCGCTCTCTCACCCGATGCCAATCAGGGCCTGTGCAGGTCTTCAGTGGTGCTGGGGATCCTTGCTTCTGTTCTCTGGCTTTCGTCCTTTATACTCTACTGAAACGGCTCTTGCCAAAGTCTCCAGTGACTTGTTCCTGGCAAAATCCAAGGGCCTTTACTCTGTCCTCATCCTTCTTGACCTCTCTGCTGCTTTGACACTGTTGACCACAACCATCTCCTCGATACCCTGTCCTAACTTGGTTTTGAGGGCTCTGCACTATTCTGGTTCTCCTCCTATCTCTCCCATCGCTCTTTCAGTGTTAGTTCTGGTGGCTCCTCCTCTGCTGCTATCCTGCTTTCAGTTGGTGTGCAACAATCCAGACTCAGATCTCTGCCTGCCTTTCTGACATTGCTGCTTGGATGTCTCACCGCTGTTTGAAATTGAACATGGCCAAGACTGAACATCTTATTTTTCACTCTAAAACCTCCTCCATCTTCCTCCTTTCAGTCTCTGTGCAGGGGCGGCTCAAGGCAATCTGCTGCCTGAGGCAAAGGATGAGATGGCGCCTCCCCCCCCATAAAGGGGGGTGGGGATTTTTCAGAGCTCCAATCAGGGACTAAACCAAACCAAAAAGCCGATTAGATTATATGGAGGAAATGCAAGATGTTTGCACACCAAGGAACTAAAAGAGAGTGAGAGCCAACAGCACAGTTTATAAACTAAGGGGCATGTTTACTAAACTGCGGTAATGCCATTTGTGTTAGGTTCCGCGGTAAAGGTATGGATGCCCATATAAAGGCATGGGCAGTGCATCATCACGGCAAGCTGCATGAGACAACGTGCGGTACAGGGTTCCTTGTGCTAAGGCGCGGTACAAAGTGCTGCACAAGGTACCTAGTGTAAGGCACCCTACAAGGCGCCCTACAAAGTGCCGAAACCCAAGGTGCCCCAGGTCCAGGTTCTATAATGATTATGCTAAAGTTGCCAAAGATATGGTGCCGTAGGGGGCAGTAAGATGGCCCAAGTTGGCAAGCATGAAATCTAAGGCTGAAACACAGATGTAACCCTAACACTGCACTGAGCACCAAGCAAAGGCAATGGACAAGTGATGGAAGGAAGGAGAGGTGGGAACTGATGGACCCGCCCAGTCTGCGTGCAGCCTATGTGGCAGCTGGTAAAGTGGACAAACATATCGGAGGCAGCTGTACAGATGCACAGGGTGCCTGCAATGTAAACTGTCACAGTGGGTGGCAGAGGATGGGGATACGTGTCCACCAGTGGAGGTAGAGGTGGCAAGACAAGTGCAATGATAGTAGGACAGAGGAGTAGTAGTGCTATGCTGAGAAGACACAGGAGAGGCAAGCATGAAGAGTGGCAATGCAGAAAAGGGTACCAGCGTAGGACATGGGGTAGCAGCCTGCACATGAAGACAGGATGCCACACAGCTGACACACACAGATTGACGGACAGAAGGATGTTTGGCAACTGTGATGAGGGTACTATGGACTGGCAGCACAGATCTGCAGAGATATGACTGTCCAAAGGAATGACAAGTAGTTGCATAGGACAAGCATAAAAAACGAAAACAAACAGAAATCGAACCCATGACCAGTGAGCAGAAAGTCAGTGAACAAACCAGCAGGCTACACCACCATGTTGATTTCCACAGCAATGTCTGCATACAAGAACACTGCAGGACACCACACAAAATGCCTGTTGTGTGCCAGGATAGGGCAACCCCACCAGCATCCATGATGCAACACAAATGCAGAACAGACGTCCACAGCTGATATCGCAGTCTGTAAGTGAGACAAGAGACACAGATAAACATATGCACACACACCATGAAATGGAATGCTGTGAACATAGCATGCCAAGGAGCGAAGATCCAAAATAGAAAGGGTGGCAGAGGCCTGCAGAGGGGACAGCCGTGTGCATGGTCGGTGGACCAGGGCAAAACAGGGAATAGAACCAAAACGGAACACATGAGAATCGAACCTACACAACAATGTGTCTAACAACAGCATCACAACAGTACCACCAATCCCCCAAGCCAACTGCTCACTTGGATAGCATAATGATAAGAACCATATGTAACAGCTAATATGTGAAAGATAGGCTGCATGGAGGGCACACTGTGGTGCACAGCAAAGAGAAGGGAGGGTGTGCGGAGAGGTGATGAAGTTGCAGCCATTGCATGGTAAGGTTAGCATAACACAAGAAAAGAAGAGGAATGGAACATGCCCACAACCTATGGTGGCCCAATGCATGCCTCTAACCACTATGCCAAACAACCACAGCAGCTGCAATGCTAATATGTACCACTAAATGGAATGTGTGTATGGAAGGTCATAGCACCGTGTGAGGCGGCAAACGGCTGGCACACAGGCAACTGCTAGTGGTCCAGGATGGTCAGTGTGGTGATGCTGCAGCAGAGACAAATGTCTGTACAAAATGTCACACCAAAGCCACTGGTCCGTCAACAGATGAGGAGCAGGACAGATCATGTTCAGGAGATGCATGGTGTGCACATGTACACATTGGGTGCTGCATGTGGAGGACCAAAGACACAGGAGTCACGAAATGTCCACAAAGGCATATGTGCCTGGCAATACAGGAAAAGCATATACAGCTAGATGTCTGCTAGTCTACACACAGATATATGTAATGGGTGTCAGAGCCTGGCCATGATATCAAGCAAAACAGTATACATGGCAACATAACCCTCAGAATGTACATCAAATGGTGACAATGATTAACTTGACCCCGTCAGAGCAATGCAGGGAATGTGGCCTGACAAATGCTACATGGGGAATTGAATCCTGGTCCCCAGGTACGCAGACCAGTGTGAGAACCATAGTGCCACACCAACACATAAACAGCTCTGCAGTGGATGATGTGTAGACAAGGAGGCAGGCGCATATCTAATCAGTCCCGCAGCCACCGCCAGCACCAGTGCCAATGAACAGCAATGCCAGCTATGTCCGACACACACATCCCAGGCGGGGCTGTAGAGACAGCAGCCTGGGCATGTGCTCAAGTAGTAGAGATGCCCACCCACAAGAAGCCACAATGCTCCAAGACAGATGACATCCAACTGTACAGGCACATGGGAGCGATGAATGTACTTGGGTTAAAATGGAATATGTATGTGGCCATCAGTGAAACCATCTGTGTGTAGGAATGCAGCAGCAGAATGTCCAATACACTACATACATGTTGTGTATGATAGAACACACACATTGGGCAATGACCTGACAGGTCAACTGATGACACAGTGATGTGAGTGAACCAGATGGTACTGACATGCGCTGTCTGCATCATCATGGGAATAGCACAGGAACACACAACTAACAGGGGGCACGGTCCAGGCAGGTGCACTCAGCTGCCCACATAACCAGAAGGCGATAGGGTCGGAACGGAGGATACCTAGATGTAATGCCATGCTGCCATACAGTAATGTAGATCTGCAGTGCACAGGCAAATGCAGAATCATTAACAAAATGTCATGTCTCAATGTCCCAGCACCAGCCCTCAACTGTGTAGACCATATGTGTATGTATCAATGGGTCCCACAGCAGTGTAGATGGCCAGTCAAATGTCCATGATGTGCATGAGAATCAACAGACATCAGTTATGCATGTACAGAAACAACTTTAATGACCAAATGGGAGCAATAACAGTTACACAAGGCCAAATGAGGACATGGAAACAGGTAGGAGATGCACATGTTGCCAAAGAACAAACATAGCTGAACCTCACAGACATAGTTCGCACCATGCAGAAGGCCTGCTGCAATGGGTGTTGTGGATACAGAAGCATCACAGATATGCCAATGAACAGGGGATGCACAACCTAAGGCAGAAAAATGAGACACCCCCCACCCCACAGCTAAGGTAATGGTGCAATGTCAGTGCCACAATGCTATGTCATACGGAGGTTTGGGCACACATGCATTGATGGGGAGGTAAATCAATGTACAGCGACACATCTGTTGAGGAACCACACACAATAACATGTATGTGGAGTTAGAACAAAAGGACAAAAATGGTGCACTAACCCACACAGAATCCACGTAGGCACATGCACCATTGCAAACCTGAAATCAGGCAGATGCACATGCACTGTGTACGTGAAATCATGACAGAGTGCTGCCCCAGATGAACTGTAACACCCCCTGCGAGGGTCAAACAGCAATCACAGATGGTGGCACGCATCACAGTGGTGTGGTGGCAAACAGTTTGTCATGTCCAAGTACAAGGTAGTCAGACATAGCAACAGGGCCTACAGGATGTTCCCCCCATGGCGCACACGTGGCTGCATGCAACTGTCTACACAAACATATATAGATATACTGCACTGCAGGCCACACACATGGGCCACACACATCAACATATTGGCAGATAGATGCACAACATACAATGAGTATGTGACATCCTGCGGTACATGTTCAGACCAGTACACATTGTCCACAGTGAAAATGTCATCCAAAAGTACACATGTCCTGGTACGGCTATCACAGATCCATGGGAATGCAAGGTTACATGTGACAGCCCAGTGTGCCACAGTAATGCACTGTACTGCATGTCCATCGCGATGACTATGACACATGGCCAGAGTATGGCAGCAATGTTGTGTCAGTTGTCCCTGTTCAGCACAAAGTATTAGTCAAACAATAATGTCCATCATATGCGTGTGTCCCACTCTCTGAGGCCCATCACGCAATGGCACCATCCCCCAGGGATCATTGCATGGAGGTGCTCTGTCCACCAATAGTACTGTGATGGGTAGGCCAGCTGCAGTGTAGATGATATGCCATGTGTGTTCACTGTGCCCTGTGATAGAGGAAGGAGAAACAGGTCATGGTATGCTGTACACAAAATAAGGTTACAATGGAGAGAGAAAAAACACAATATGTACATAATGAAATCTCAGACATGTACACAGGGCACGGTCACAACACATAGCACAGTGCGTGTTGCCCACAGCTGGAGATGGCACGGCTGACCAGGTTGCCATGTAGCACAGGCTGCCCAGTGGGCCACAGCATGTCCAGCAGTGTTGGTGCACACAGATCCCACAGAGGTCCACGACAAAACAAACAGCCCATAAGAAACATCTGAAGTATGATGTGAGTAAAAACAGTTCAAACATGCAATGTACCGTCTGTGTACAGCAGGTGTCCGATAGGGACTGTCTGAGGCAGGCAAAGGCCACAAGAAGTCACAGTAAAGGTAGGTTATGTCACTGGAATGCGTGGAATCACCATGGCCGCATGTCAAGCAGGCAATGCCACATGTTCAAGGTCTGGCGAGATCTGGGAAATGGAAGCGTTGATGCATAGTGGACTGGCAGCAAACAGGAGACAGGTCAGTAGAAAACATAGAAGATATGTGTAAATACGTGCGCACAATGTACACAAGGGCACTAGCACAGGGTTAGAGATAGAGCAGTGAGCACAACCGCACAGGTGTCCAGGCACCTCCCATCACCAGACAACGGACAAGGGTAGCAGAGTGTGCCATCACATAGACACATCCCAAAAACGCAGACACACACACACAGTGAGATGGGGAGAGCATGCTGCCAGTAGCATACTGTCCCTGTGAGCCCAAGCTGAGACCAGTGGAGACAAGCATCACAGTCCATGCAAGGAGACACAGATGTTATATAATGGCACAATGCTAGGGAAGGGGTGTATGTGCCACCCGCCACCACCACACCCTGTGCCCGCAGACACACACAGCTCCGTCACAGTTGCCACAGATACAGTTGTGAAAACCAAGAACCTGACCTGAACTAATGGCCATATGGTTTCCAAACCGAACATGTAGGGTAGGGAGGCACAGGCCAAACAGGTGAACAACAACATATGTGCAATGGACAGAGAACAACAGAAATGTGCTATGCCGCAGTGCCTCCACAGTACATATACCACTATGTTCACCCAACACAGTCACCTGCAGGTTGAAGGATGTACTCACAGGTACCACTGCTCCGCTGTGATGGCAAGGAACATAGGCTACTCCTGGGAATGTAAAGACAGAAGGGAAACATACATATGTGCAGAGAGAGGCCAGAAACAGACACGGCAGCATGTACATGTAGACAAATATGCATATCACCACATATGCAGGACTTACATGAGAACAGCTCCTCAATCATTTGTTGCCTAACCACCGTCCCCACACGTGTGTCACCATGGCCACCTGCGGGAGGGCACAGTGGATCCTCCTCAAGATCCTCATTAATGTTGACCCAGATATTGTGCCTGAGTGCAATGTTGTGTAGGATGCAACAGGCCAGAATGATCTGTGCCACAGTCATGGGTTTGTATTGTAAGGCCCCACCGGTCCTATCCAGACACCTGAAGTGACTCTTCAAAACGCCAAAGGTGCGCTCGATGACTGAGTGGCTGGAGGCATGGGTCTTATTGTACCTCCTCTCTGCATGTGTCCATGGAAGACGCACAGGGGTCAGCAGCCAGGCACGACAGCCATATACCGCATTACCTGCAGACAGAAATGTGGTAAGGTCAATCATGAACTGGTGGTCACACAAGTGCGCACAAGCATCTACGTGCGAAAGGTCAGCAGATACACGATGACTCACACAGATGACATCTCATAATGGCACACGGCAGCTGTGCACCAGCGTTTGGGGGTATGGAATACAAGACATGGGCGTAGGGCAATGAGGGAAGCACACATCAACAGTAACCAGACCAATCACATCACCAACCCCCTGCAGCCCACACCCACGAGTTGCATCCCTGAACGCAGCAGGCAGATACATGGCAGTGCCCCAGGAATGGGACAGAGACCAGCATGCGTGCAATAATGTGACGGCCATGGTACAGTGCACACATACATGCTGGCACAGTAACATATACAGTAGGGGTGTAGCCAAGATGGGTGAAACTACACACCAATGCTAGCCAACACAGAGAAGACATGTGGGATGCAACATCGCACCACAATGCCAGCCACGTGATGCTACAGATGAGGTCAACGGGGATGGGCCCCCAACACACAGCACAGCAGGAAAACGAATATGTGAGCCAACCCAGGCACCCCCCCCCCAGTAGCACTCACACACACACCTTGCAGACAGAGTCAACTAGGAACACACAACCCAGACAGACACATGCACATTGGCGTATGTGTGTGAGTCCAGGCTGTGCACCATAAGTGATGGCAAACAATCTGTGTTACACACCAACATGGAGGACCACACCAAAAGATATGTGCAGTACAGCAGCGGCACCTGGAAACAGTATAACCTGCACGTGTACCGGGACACACAAATGAGCAGTGACGCAATATGGCCGACATAGTTACATCTGGAAACACACAAACATATGTGTCCATGTCCCCTGTGACAGTTACATGGCATGCTGGAGGACATCACCCCACACAATGTCAGTGATACACAACCACAATGCAAGGAGAGGCATGCAGGGGTCATATTCAGCAATGGGACCACGTATAAGAGACATCAGATGGGCAGTGATATGCCACAGAGTGACGGACTATGTCTGTAATGTGTTCTTAAAAAATGTCTGGGGTGCAGCATGCTATGTGTGTCACAGGGGATATGCAGTCAGAAGGCCCGAATGGAACACCGAAGGTGACCCTGTCACACCTGTGCAAGGTGCAGTGCCCACAGGACACAGAGACAACATGAGCATATTAGAGATGGCTAATACCCACCCAGCAGGATACAGTCCCCATATTGTCCGGCCTCAAATTGCCTGAATAGTGCCAAGTGTTGCAGGATATGGGAGTCATGAACGGACCCTGGAAACCGTGGAACCACATTCAGAATACGCATAGTTGCATCACAAACAACCTGAACATTCAGGGAATGGTAGTGTTTGTGGTTGTGGAACACCACCTCCCTGTCTCTGGGCGGGACCAGGGCAACATGTGTGCAATCAATAGCTCCCATCACGTGTGGTATCTCTGCAATCCGCTGGAATGCCTGGCCCAGGGCCCCCAACTGTTGCCCACTGTTAGGAATTGTAATGTAATTCCTAACACGGCTGACCATGGCCCGCAGTACCTGATGGAGACAGCGTAAGAAAGTGGGCCTTCTCATCCCCCCCACTGCAGCCACCGAGGTTTGGAAGCAGCCAGAAGCAAAGAAATATAGGGCAGACAGGAGCTTGGCCAATCCTGGTATGGCATGTGACCGGGCAGTCCGGGGCTTGAGGTCAGGTCTCAGATTCTCATAGAGCTCCCTAATAGCCCCTGTGCTGGACATACCTCAGCCTGTGGAGTCTCCACAGCTTCAGATCTGTGTTGCAGTGGGATTGCACCCAAGCCCAGTTCCACAGCCCCAAGGACACCATCTCCCTCATCAGGCAACCGCAGCTCCTCGAGTCCCAGCAACGCCACCACTGCACAACCCGTATGGTCAGTGTGAGCCATCATGGACAGAGGCCTGAACGATGTGGGGAGCTAAATACATTGTAGGGCGTGGCAGCTAATCAGAACCAATATAACACAGCTGCAGATGCAGTAACGCACACAAGCAACAGGTTTTCAAACCGCACAGTACGTACGGAAGTGGAACATCGTAGCGCGCGCACCACAACACACAAGCGCACCTCGTGATTGGATCATGCGGAGCACGCGTAGGAAGGGGAGGGGCATGCGGCATGTCCCCATGTGTGTAGAGATTGCACAACATGCGCTTGCACAACATATGCGTAGATGCAACGCGTGGGGTACCTATGCATGGCGGAGAGTGCTGTAGCTATGGCATAGCAAACAGAGTAAAACTACATACCAGAAATGGCAGATGTGTGGCACCAAATATGGAAGAAGACACAGCACCTGTGGATGTAGAGAACGTGAAGCACACAGGTGCATAATGGCGTAGCGTGCGTAGGAATGCGCGTTACGCTCAACACGCACGTTGAGTGCATGCATAGTGTAGAGCAATGCTGAAGGGGGAGGGCAGGGCTCATACAGCAAGCCATGACACATGTGCAAGCCATGATGTATGCTACCCACTGTAGGTGGCGCAGAGGTAATGCACAGCTGCCCACGTAGGAAACGCATCCTGGGTAGCGGCAACAGGCATAGGAACATGCGTATGGTTAGCAGCAACAGGCATAGGAATGCGTGTTGCGCAGACTGAACGTCAGATGAACCACACACCACATATTTAAAAGGGACACAGCAGGTCAGCAATGGCAGCACACGATGGCACGAGAGATGACCGAGAGCGACCCGAACAGCCACCAGGCAGCAGTGTCCCCTACAGAGGAGGAGCCTGAGGGAGGTGATGCAGGACCATTCAGCCACAGTCAGGGGGTGCAGCAACAGTGTGGAGGTGTGGCAGGTGGCAGGCGCCATCACAGGCCAGTGCCGGACAATGCCAGGAGGTGGGCAGTCTGCTACACCCAGGAGGAGAATGACCTCCTCCTGGCAGTCGTCCTGGAGCGCTATGAGGTGCTATTCAGGCGTTTCAGCAGCACCACCACCATTAGCCAGAGAAATGTTGCATGGGAGGAGGTCACGACAGGTGGACATGGATGTGGAGGTACCCAAGAAGGACGAGGCAGTGCTGGAGGCAGAGGGGGATGCAGCAGTACACCACCTCTCAGAGGACGGTGCGGCGGAAGATGAGGCAGGCGACAGCAATATCACGGCGGGGGCTACAGATGGTGGCGCAGCTGGACCACCATCCCTAAGTACAGCACCACAGCCGGCATAGGCAGCCATCCACCAGGTCATCGGGGAGATGCGTTCCCACTCCGAGGCAGCGCATGAGGATGCAGAGGATGAGTGCTCGATCCATCTGGCCAGCCATTTCATGTGTACAGGTGGCATGTGCAACCCATGTCTCACGACTTCCACCTTGTCTCACCCACAGGCATACAGATGGCATTGCACAAGATGGCGGCAGGACAGGATCACCTGCGGCATGAGGTGCAATGCCAACAGCTGGTGCTGGGTGGCCTCCTCCGCGAGGTGCGGACACTGAATGACACGGCAGGGTCAATGGCAGCCAGCATGGCCAGGATGGTGGCAGTGCACGAGGCCATGTTGGCACACATGGGCCAGCCGATTGCAGCAGTGCCAGTGGCAGAAGCAGCACCCACCCCATGGAGTGCTTGGGGATATGGCTGACGCGGCAGAGGACGCAGGGGGAGGGTGTAGGTGGGGGGGGGGGTTCGGTGTGCACATTAAATAATGTTATCACAGGTATAACTTGTGGCCACGTGTCCATGCTTTCAGCTGAATGGCTCATGTCCCCTTGTCACACATGTGGCCACCCTGGGCACATGCCCCTCACCCTTCCCTGCTCAGGGTGCCCCCTCCCCTAACAGGGCTATGTAACTGCACCAGGAGCCACCATCATAACACTAGGATGGATAACACACCTCTGTGTTGAGGCCTTGAGCATCCTGAGGGTAGGGCAGGGCTATGTAACTTCAACAGGAGCCACCACCATAACACCAGGATGGATAACACACCTCTGTGTTGAGGCCTGGACCATCCTGGGGGTGGGGCAGGGCTATATAACTGCAACAGGGGCAACCACCATAACACCAGGAAGGGTGACACTCCTCTGTGTTGAGGCCTGGAGCATCAGCTGTGCGGACTACATTGCTCCTGGTTTTACCCAAAAGAAATGTCCTTTCCACTTGTTGTGCGTGCTTGATATTTGATGTGGTTGCTGGCTACTGTTTTGCACTCCTTGCTTGGTGTGCCTGTCCCCATGCACTTACCTCACGTGGGTAGTCTGCGACCATATTGTAGCACCTTGTGAGGCGCACCCAGGTCCTCCTCACCCTGCTGAGGTCCTGCCAGCAGGAGGAGCCTGGGAACAGGTGCCCCTGGTGGCTGCAGATTTGCTTTGCAAGATATAAATCTGCATGGGAGAATGTAGGCTTCCTAGATCTGGTGGCCATCTTGTACACCTCATGTGGTCAGTTCACCCATGACACAGTGGAAGCGCGCATGAACAGTGCAGGCATTGCTATGCGCCTTATCACGCGCCTTCCTTGCTCGGTTTTTGTGATAATTCCCAGTGTGCTGTGCCATATTCCTATCTGTTTGGACATGTGATCCCCTCTACTGGGATTTGAACCCACATTACATTGTTGTGAGAGATATTTCCTCCCACTGCGCTACACACACACCATTAGGCTGCTCTGTCTGACCATGATCTTGTGGGCATTGCGGCTTAACGTCACAGCGTATCAGGCTTGTCATGCGCGCTTTAGGCATACTTTGGTTGCAGCGCCTTGCAGCGTGCCTTGCCCTTGATACGCTATGAAGCGTGTCATGGGTCTCCGTAGGGCACAGGCATGTCATATGGCGCCCTGACCCACGCTCATGGACATGGCGTGTTCTAGGGTTCTTGTGGTTTCTGCACCTTACATGGTGCCGTATCACTCCCCAGGTGCTTTGTGAGGTGCCATATAGGGCACCTTCTCAGGGTCTCTAGGCATGGCGCGGGACTAGGCACCCCTGGACAGGTCACCTTCGGGGGCTCTCGGGGATATGGCGCTAATGGTTACAATGTTAGGGTGCCCTCAGTTAGTGTGCCCTATGGGCTGCACGGTGCCTCAGCTTGACATGCATCACCTAGGGGCATTGGGACAGATGGCACCCTGGCACTGGGTGGCCACTGGAGTGCGGCACTGCACGGGTGACTGATGAGGGGGGTGTAGGGAGGGGGTCTTCAAGTGCCATATCTGAAGACAGCCCATGTGGCTGTCAGTACTGTAGACCAACATGTTGTGGGCGACTGTACCACGGCACAGGGCTCTGTCAATGTGACATGCTTATGAGACAGTGGGTGGCAGTTAATGGGTGTACATTTTGTCCGGTGGGGGCGGTGGTGGCAAGATAGTTGGAATGGTGGGTCGACAGCAGGGTGGTGGTGTCATGCATATCAGGCACAGGCAGGGACGCACACAGAGGCACAATGCAGGACAGGGTACCAGCACATGTTATGGGGTGGCAGCCTGCACAGGCAGACAGGACTATGTACAGTCGACACACGCAGATGGATGGACAGCAGGACTGTGTTTCAACTGTGGCATAGCTGTTAGGGGCTGGCAATACCGATCTGTGAGGGTACAACTATTAGCGACATGCAAATTATCCTGGTTGCTACAGCATGAGGGGAGGTAACAACAGTGAATCCGACCCATGACCACTGTTTGTAACCTCATTGTACTGGCCAGAGTTCTTTACCTCTCTGCCCTTTTGGACTGGACTGGCTGGGTACAGGGGGAATACAGTTCAGCACACAGCCATCAGCTGTGTGCGCAAGGATAGGATAGCTGCACCAACACCCATGATGCATTACACATGTAGAACAACGCTATACATCTGATTTCCACATGGGATCTGCACCTCTCTGTTTCCCCAGCTTGGTGTAATGGCCTGCCAGGGCATGATACTGCCATTCAGCAGGTTCTGTGTTCGCCCTGATGGTACAGGTGGATGCACAGCACTGGGTACACAGTACATGTGGTGCTAGAGATAGGTCCTGCTACACATCCCCATCCCCACCAGTGTGTGACAGGTGTTCATAACAGTGCATCTGAGAGTTGTTCTGTGCCCATCTGTGTTCTGCAGTCACATGTGGTCCGCTGGGACCAGACCTCACCCATGTCACTGTGTACCCAGTGTTGGGATCTGACTGCCATGGACACCTGTTAGTGGGGGCGGGTGGGCGTAGGGGTGTTAAGGATCACATGGGGGATATGTAGCACTTTCCCTACCAGTCAGAGCGGTCTAGACTATGTGCCCCCAAGGGCCCACTCTCACTCATATTGTCAGAGCGGCCATGGAGTGACAGGTGCCTGGGTATTGGATGTGGATCCAGTAACCTTTGGTCCTGATGACGATAGACAGCCCTCAAGAGCTAGTGCACAGGACCCATAAATGTGACTGCAGCAGTAGCAGACCAGCCGTGATGTGGTGGTGGGCCTGTACATCCTCTCTTGCCCCATACTACCATCTAACAGCCCTTTTGGACTGCACCTGCAGGAGCATACAGGGTGTTCCTATCATGTGCAAACTAACTGCAGACACTCCACTTGCCAGTCCCTGGTGCAGGCTCACAGAGAGCACACCTGTGCACCCAGATGTGGAACACACACACCAGGCAGGCATATCAGTGATTGGACCCCAGAACTAGGATCACATATGTATCACTGGTGACAGATGGTATAGAGCACTGTGAGGGGGGACCTAGACATACTATGGTCACTGAGCAATCAGGGTGGACTGGCCTCACAGCATTACATGCTTTGGCCCCCCTGTCCATGCAGGTAGTGTTTTGCCACTACAGTGTCCGAGCAATTGCCCTACTCCCTGTGCAGCTGACGTCTGCCCAATATGCCCTGTCCTGGCCATACCCACAAAACCTTGCTCCTCATTATGCAAATTTGCATTTTAATGCTGTTAACATCTGCACATTGGGGGCCTAGGGCAGGGTGGGCAGCCACAATATAATGGATAGACATACACACACACACACACGCCTAATGCGTCACTGTGGACTAATAGGGGTGTTTGGCAAACCTGCCCGCCACCCTGCCCTGCTCACAGTGCCAACATTTCCGGACTGTTCAGGAGGTGGTGGTGGTGCTGGGATGCTATCTGCAGCTCCATGCTGGGGCCAACAGCCTGACTCTACATGTGGATTTGGATAGTGGAGCCTGGATGAGTGGGTGTTTGTGCCCCTGTTGGCCACTGTCGTGGGGATTGCATGTTTTGATGGTTTATCTACATGGTGGGGTAAAATATTTGGTTGTGCTGTGTTGTGCCCACAGTTAGGGGCTTGAACCTGTGACTCTCAACTCCAGGACACACTGGCTGTGTGTGCTGCACCACCGTGTTGCCACAGGGTTACAATGGGCCCTGGGGCTACCTGTATGTCTCCTCAGCTAGACCCTTTCTGGTGTTGTGTTTTATCTACATAGTGGGGTAAATTATCATGGTGTACCTTTACATCTCCTCAGCCAGACCGTTTCTGGTTTTCTGTTATATCTATGTGGTGGGGTATATTATTGGGATGGACATTTCCTTCTCCTCAGCCCGACCTTTTCTGTTATTCTGGTCTCTGTACATGATGGGGAAAATTATTGGGATGTACCTTTCCTTCTCCTCATCAGGACCTTTTCTGGTTTCTGTTCCATCTACATAGTGGGGTAAAATATTGGGTTGTGCTGTGCTGGGCCTGTAGTTGGGACTTGAACCTGTGATCCTCTGCTTAGGGACACACTGGCCGTGTGTATTGCACCACAGTGTTGCCACAGGGTCACACTGGTCCCTTGAGCTAGCTGTACGTCTCATCAGCCAGAACTTTTATATTGCACTGCACACCACGTACTGGTGCAGGGCATGGCTTGGGGCCACTGCAGGCAGATGCCACTGCCCCCTCCAGCACAGACACCCCCCCCCCCTCTGTCGTGCTGACATGGGCATATGTTGTTGGTGCGCCATCACAGGTCATACATTGCACGGGTAGGCAGGTGTCTGGGTTGGGGTGTCAGGGGTGAGGGGTGAGGGGCATACATGGCCTTCTGCATGCCCCCCACCCCAATACCCAGTCACCTACCACTCTCATCCTCAAATGTCAGCTCCCTTCCATTCCCCCTTCAGTACATCCCAGGTGTCACTCAATTCCAGCCCCCTCCTTCCCCTACCATATAAGCTTCTTTCCAGCCCTCTCCTTCCCCCGTGTCAGCTCCCTTCCTGCCCCCTCCATCCCCTGGCAGACGCTCTCAGTATCTGCTGTCTTGCAGACCTATTCTCCCATCTCCCCGCATCAGCCCATTTGTAGCCCTAGCCCCTAGTTTTCTTCCAGGGCCAGCATTACTGTCCTCCCCTCCCCCATTTGCCCATTTCCAGTCCTATCCCCCTTATCAGCCCACTCCAGTCCTAGTCCCCCAATCAGCCCAATACCAGTCCTAACTAATTTCAAATGCTAGCGCCCCATCAGGCCATTACCAGTCCTAACCCCCCAATAAGTACATTTCCAGTCCTAGCCCCCCAATCAGACCATTTCCTGTCCTAGCCCCCCTAATCAGCCCATTTCCAGACCTATCCCCACCAATCAGCCCATTACCAGTCCTAGCCCCCCTCTTATCACCCCATTTCCATTTTTAAGCCCTCATCAGCCCATTTCCAGTCCTAGCCCTGCCTCCCGATAAGCCCATTTCCATTCTTAACCCCATCAGCCTATTTCTAGTTCTACCCCCCCCCCCAATAGCCCATTCCCAGTCCTAACCCCCGTCTAGCTCAGCCCATTTCCATTCTTAACCCCCCATCAGCCCATTTCCATTTCTAACCCCCCCCCCCCAATAGCACATTACTAATACTATACCCCTTCCAGATCAGCCCATTTCCAGTTCTAATCCCCCCCCCATCAGCCCATTTCCAGTCCTAGCCCTAGCCTTCCCCACATCAGCCCATTACTATTTCCAGGGCTACTCTCCCCCCCCCCCCCCCAGCTCAGCCCCAGACCTTTTGAAAGGAAATTGGAAGGAAAAAGAAAAACAGCCACAGAAGCTGCTGCCCCTGCCACTGCAGTGGCAGAATGAAGTGCCCCGTGGCCCCTCACTGCACCGGAAGAGCCTGACCATCTGATTTCCCCCGCGCTGGCTCAGCTTTGCAGAGCCACGATTTCCACAGCTCTGTTAAAGTTGTGTCTTCTGACGCTGATGGGAAACAGGCATTTCCTGTCCGAGTCAGGAAATGCCTGTTTCCCATCAGCGCCGGCGCCGGGGGGCCGCGGAGCACTTCATCAGCAGCTTCTGCAGCCAGGTTTTATTTTGCTGTTTTTTTTTTATTTTGAAGGCCGAGTGAGGCGGTCTTTTTGTAGGCAATTTTTGACGCCCCCAAAAAGTTGCCACCTGAGGCGACCGCCTCACTCAGTCTCATTATACAGTCGCCCCTGTCTCTGTGGATAACTCTCTACTCCTTCCTGTTTCCTCAGCTCACAATCTTGAGGTTGTCTTTGTCTCCTCTCTCTCCTCCACACACATCCATATGACAACTGCCGTTTCTTTCTCAATAACATCAACAAAATCCACCTATTCCTTTCTGAACACATTACTAAGATGTTTATCCTTAATCATCTCCCGTCTTGACTACTGTAACCTACTCCTGCTGGTCTCCAATTGGATCATCTCTCTCCCCTTCAATCTGTTCAACACTCTGCTGCACGGCTAATCTTCTGCCAGCCTCGTCATGCCCATATTACTCATCTTCTCAGGTCACTTCATTGGCTCCCTATCCATTTCCGCATCCAGTTCAAACTTCCCATTCACTCTGCAACTCTTCACTACCTATCTTCTCTTATCTCTCCTTACACCCCCCCCCCTCCCTCCGCTCCTCTGGCAAATTGCTTCTTTGTGTGCCCTTCTCTTCTATTGCTAACACCAGACTTTGCTCCTTTCACCTTGCTGCACCTTATGCCTGGAACAAACTACCTGTGTCTGTACGCCAGGTACCTTCTCTGACCCTTTTCAAATCCAGGCTGAAAACTCACCTCTTCGCTGCTGCTTTTGGATCTTGACTCACCTGATCTCCTTGTTTCTTTACCTTTCCCCCTTGTTTTATCCCTGTCTACACATTCTGTGTTGTCTGTCTTGACTAGATTGTAAGCTCTGATGAGCGGGGACTGTCTCTTACATGTCTGTGCAGCACTGCATATGACTTGTAGCACTATACAAATGCTCAGTAGTAGTAGTAGTAGTAGAAGCGGGCGGGCGCCGAAGGATCACCTTTGGTGCCCCTTTGCACCTCACTAGCCCCTATATCCCTCACCTCAACAGTCTGATATCTTGGCGTCACACTTGATTCCTTCCTTTCTTTTCACCACCATATCACCTCACTCATGCGTTGCTCATTTTTCACATTATGCCAGTTAAGAGCAGTGCGCTCTATTCTCCCAACACCCTCTCTGATCAACCTTACGGAATCTCTTTTCTTGTCACGACTCGACTATTGTAACTCTGTTCTGGCAGGTCTTCCCCTTTACCAGCTTCATCATTTACAGTTATTGCAGAATACAACTGCCCAAGTCCTCACCCATGCCTCCTGTACTGATCATGTGTCCCCCCTTCTTATTCGTCTACATTGGCTCCCCCTTCAGTTCTGGTTTCAGTATAAGGTCTTCATCACTGTACATTGGGTAATTCATACTGGCACACCTCAGTATTTAGCTGACCTGCTACATCTGCATGTTCCCTCTCCCCATGCTCTTTGTTCCATTCACAACAACCGCTTGTCCCTTCCGTCTCCTGCCCGTGCACGTTTATAACTCACACACCATTCTGCTTTATTTTTTCTCGGTCCAGCCCTATGGAATTCACTGCCATCCTCACTCCGTGCTGAGCAGTCTTTCCCCCAATTCAAGGCGATGCTGAAGATCTACCTCTTCGGCAACGCCTTTGATCTTTCCTCAACCCAGGATCACACCACATGCCCTTCCTGATTTTTTATTTTCTCTATATGTATGCCTTTCTATCTTTTCTGAGTGCCCTATCCTCTCTACTGTCCTATCATATATTTTGGCTTTCTTTTATCTCTTTAACAGCATTTATTTGTCTATTGTACACCACCCTGATGCTTCGGCCTGGGCGGTTAATAAACGATAATAAATAATAAATAATGTAAAACAACGTAAGACTAATATAAAAATTACAGTATAAAAATTACATTATAACAATTACAATATAACAATTACATGAAACTTACATAAAATAGTAAGAATGAGTATGTGGATACTGAAGGACACCCTTATGTGCTAAATCATAACCCTAACACAGGGAGTATATCTCTCTGTCTACCCTTTAGGCACATGCCACTGGATAAGCACTTGCAAATTTAAATGTTTTAGCACATCAGGGTGACCTTCAGTGTCCACATACTCAGCCTTACTATTTTATGTAAGTTTCATGTAATTGTTATATTGTAATTTTTATATTGGTCTTATTTTGTTTTACATTATTTATTATTGTTTGTTTATTTATTTATTTATGTGTTATGATTATATCTTTGAAATGTTTTTACTTGATTGTTTACCTTTTGATTTACTGGAGGTTTTCACCCCTTGAGGAAGGCATTTGCCGAAACGCCTAGGGATTTCTCAGTAAAGCACCTGTGACCCTTTTACACATCTCACTTCTTTGTGCTCTTATTGGTATCTTGCGAGTGTTCTCGCTCTTTTTGTGACCTTCTATCTCTGATGATGCCATTTTGCATGTGTGTGCAATGATCTGCGGGTGCACTTAGGTAATAGGGAGGGCAGCGGAGAATGGGGGATTTTGTCAACATGGGCCAGCTCCACATCTCTACATGCTTAGGTGGTAAAGGGGTTGTGGGTCTGCTCACCTGTAACCAGAGTGGTTCACACAGCTGTCAGTATGTTTATACGGATCCTTATGCAACCTGAGTGCTCCCTGGCTCCTATGCTGGACCCAGTCATGCCTCTGATCTCCTGCATCATGGCCAATGGATGTATGGGAACCATGGACCTCTTGCATGGGTATATTGGTGCACAAGACTCATACAGTCATTCCCTCACAGCAGGGAGCATGCCAACATCCAGCCTATCCTGTTAAGTTCTCTGGACTTTGATTGTTGTTGACGTGTGCAGGTGACCGAGCACAGATAGCTTGAGGTGGAGGAATCTACAGGGTCACAAGCTGCATAGACATAGGGCAATCAGAGGTTGTAGGGGATGATTGAAGATATGGACACAGTGGTTGCCAAGAACTATAATGTACATTTATTATGTATGGCAACATGACAGATCATATTCCCAACAAACTATTGTCCCTCCCCTTTAACTAGGTCCCTCCCTCCCTCCTGGATGCAGGTCACATCTGGACAGAGATGTAGCATTGTAGGCCCAACACTGTCTGTGCCAGGGCTCACATTTCTGCCTCGAGGCACTCCAGATGGCCTACCATAAGGTCTTGGGCCCAGGCAATGGCAGTGAAGCCCTGTAGCACCTCATGTCTGAGAGCCTGCAAGTGCAATGGGATGTCTAGGTTACTGGAGCCCAGGGTGGCCTCATGATGGGACATCTAGGGTCCAGTCAAAGTGAGCCCCTGCTGCGGCACAACAGTGCTGCCAGTGGTACAGTAGTGCTGACAATGATAGACACTCCACACCGCCCACCCCTCTAATGTCTATACCCTCCCCATCTCCTCCCTCCTGCCTCCTCTTCCCCTCCCCACCCCCTCCCCAACCTCCCTCTCTCCCTCTCCCAGTCCTCCTAGCCACCTGACTTTCCCCTTCACTCCTTCCCTCCCCTGCATCTCAGTGACCCTCAGCTGCCTCAGCAAAGTGTTGTGAGGCCTGGATCTTTTGGTGTGCCCCTGATGTAGTGGAGGCACATCATTGGTGGCATGGCAGAGGCAGCAGGCAGATCTTCTTCCTCATCCTCATGAGAGGTGTCAGTGGGGAGTCTGCGGCTTATGCTCCTTGTGTTGCTGCCAGGCCCTTTTCCCTCCGATGTTGGTACCAGAACTGACTCTGCACCTGCAGGCACCCGTGGCCATGCTTCCTGTACCTGCACTGGGGATCCCTCCTTCACAGCATCCACAGCTCCAAGCTTGGAGGGGCTGCACATTACAATCATTCCTCATTCTGCCTCATTTGGACCCATAGGCAGATTATGTACTACCACACAATCCACCCTCTGGGGCTCAAGGTGGGAAACAGTAGATTCTACCTCCCTGCAATGGTAGAAGCAGAGGGGACCATCAACCCCAGTCCTGCTGGGGAACAGACAGAGCGGTACACATCCATAATGCAATAACAGACAGACAGTAGTCCATTATCTGACATTCTCCAGCAGCAAGCCTCCAGCCGCTGCACCCTGCAAGGTGTTCCAGCAAGACACATACTAGCTGCAGACAGTCTGCCAGCTAGTCCATAGTGCATGGTCCTGGAGAAGATGCATGTACCCAGAACAGGGATGTCAGCATACACACCAAGCAGATAAGTCAGTGATGGAGCCCCAAAAGAGAACCCAAAAATATCACATGAAAGAAATACTATATAGCACTATGGGGGAACCTAGCAATGCCATGGTCACTGCTCAGTCAGGGTGAGAGTGACCTCCCAGCAGGACATGCTGTGACCACCCTGTCCGTGCAGGTGGTGGCCGGGCACTACAATGTCCGAGCCATTGCCCTATGCCCTGTGCAGATGCATCCAGGCCAGGCCACCCTATCCAGGCTATTCTCACGGTACCATGCTCCTCATTATGCACATTGGCAGGCCAATGCTGGCAACAGTGCTAGCAGTGTGGGCTGTGGAGGGCGTTGGCAGCCACCTCACACTGGATAGACAGACAACACACTTCCCACACCTATGCCAGCCGTGTGCAATTATAGAGGTGTTTGGCAGCAATAAAGGTTCTGTCTGTATTAGCATATTTTAGTAGTGGGTAAAATATGGGGACTGGGTTGGCAGGAACCACAGCTGGGACTTGAACCTGTGACCTTCTGAATACACTGGTTTTGTGCACTGCACCACCTTGTTGTCACAGAACCAGTACATTCCCTGGTGATACCATGACTGTTCATCAGACAGGGCCTGTCTGTTGCAGTACACGGCACCCACCTACACAGGGCTAGGCCACGGTCTGCTCTGGGCAGCTGCCACTGCCCCCTCCACCACCAGTATCCCTCTGCCACCATGCTGACATGCCCTTCTGCTGGTGGTGCGCAGTCTCAGGCCATCCAGTGTGCAGGTAGGCGGCTGCCTATGGTGCAGGTTCTGGGGTAGGGGTGCCTGCATAGACGTCCACGCTCCCCCCCCAGTCCCGCCTGCCAATGTTCTGTGCCCTTGGGGGTAGCTGTTCGGTACTATCCCCTGTGACACTGTGGGAAACACACTCGTGCCCATGTTGGGCCTTCAGCAGTTGCTGTCTGGCTGCTCTGCTGTTTCAGCATTCGTATGGGCCACTTAGGCATCACCCTAGTCTGCACTGTAGCCCAGCTGCACCACAGCATGTGCCACCTGTGGCCCTCTGTATCCCCTTTTCCGGCATCTGTCCAGTTGCCGTTCCGACATGCCCGCCCTGATGTTGCGGGACATGTGCACGCCATGGGAACCCTGTCCGATGGAGGGGAAAACCCTGAACAGCGCTATTTCACTGTGGGCTCATTCACCTTGTATGGGGACGGAGCATAGACCCTTCCACGAGTAATATCTTTTTTGTGGAGCTTTCTCGGGGGGGGGGGGGTTGATGTTTCCCATTAATATCACTATTGACCAGCTTGGTTATGGGTTTTTTCCAGTTTGTTGGGGTCATTTTCAATGTTTCTGTGCCCTTTTGTTCTGGGCACATGTATCACACTTATTTTATTTATTTATTTATTTAGCTGTATTTATATCCCGCTTTTCACCGGGTCAAAGCGGTCAATTGGGGGATACATTTAACACGAGGGGATATGAGACACATACGCTAATACTTACAGGGAACATGGAGGGTTAAGTGGCTTGCCCAAGACCACAAGGAGTGCCTATAGGACTAGAAATCCCAGTCCCTCCGGCCTGAGATTGCTGTCCCCAGGTGGGACTTGAACCCCTGGCCCTCCGGCCTGACGTACCTTGTCCTAACCACTAGACCACTTCTCCCTCATACTAGACCACTCCTCCCTCATCCTCCCACTTATCACTTTTTGTAGGTTTCCCTGCCTATGCTGTACATTGCTGACACTGAAATGGTTTCTCTCCCCTGCAAATGTGCATCTAACGGCAGGTTTTCAATCGCGTTAGGATTCAGCTCTTCAGATCAGCGCGTTAGTGTGAAGGGAGCCTCTCCCCGCCCACTCTTCGCCCACTGACCCCCTTCTCTCCGCCCTCTCTCCACCTTCTGCGGTGTTTTACCGCGCCGCGGAACTTTACAATCGTTAATTTAGGTTAACGCACGTTATGTAACTTTAACGATCGTTAACAGATCATAACGCGCGTTATGATGCGTTAACGATCGTTAACGTTATATAACGCGCGTTATGTAACGTTACCGCAGTTTAGTAAACATACCCCTTAGTTTTACAAAATTTGTATTTGAGTGTTTTACCAGTTATTTTCTGTGCTGGCTGTAAGCTATCTTGTCTGTAGTACATTGACCTTTGATGCATTATCAGGCAGTTATCTTTAGATTTAAGTTTGCCTCTCCTTAAGCATTCCTATGTCAGGTTTTTATCTATTTCTGGTTTCTGAAGTAATTGTATTTCTCATTGTATTTATGCTATGTTTTTCTTTATTTGCTGGTCTATTTTTTTTTATTTTTTTATTTTCTTTTTAAATTCTATTGCATATTTCTTGCTATACATATCCTCTTTGGAGCACTTAGTCAAATTAAATGGTGGGGACTAGTTGTGGCTGTTTGCCTTCATGCTTCTATGCAATGTTGTATCCCAGGGAAGCACAGTTAAGCAGCAGCAGGCAGTAGAGGCAGGGTAGAAAAAGAATTGATGTTCGGACTCTTTCTGATAATTGGCAATACATTAAAAGAATATGATGATTTAAAATCACCAAATTTTTAGTATTTATTCTTTTCTCTTTTATCACAGTTTTCAAAGAAAGGACAACCTTGCAGAATACCTATTAGTGAATGTGATCTTGCAGAGTACTGTAATGGGACATCAGCAACTTGTCCTTCTGATGTATATGTCCAAAATGGGACACCATGCAATAACAAGCAGTCTGTTTGCTATGAAAAGATTTGTTATGATTCTAACCAACACTGTCGTGCCATGTTTGGTAAAGGTAAACAATATCTTATCTTTTTAAATTTCTAATTCTATTCATTCATATAGTATTGCCAGTATTGCTAAAGGTAAAAGTAAAAGAAAATTGTATCCTAGGTAATCCAGTTAAGACTTTTAGGTTTAAAATATATCTTTGTTATTTTGTTAAAATAAAATAATGCCGAGTGCAAGATGAAAACATCTCTGTTTCAAAGTTTCCATTTGCTTATGCTTGGCTCAAGGATAGGGGAAAATTGACATGTAAAAAGAGATATTTTGTATTTCATAATTAGGGTCCTCAAAATTAAGGAGCATGTTTATTAAGCTTCATGCTAGTAAGGTGGGTTTGGGCCACATTACTAGTGTGGGGCACCACGTTAGATGCAGAGGGGCAGGGACAGCCATCCCCCTGAATTTAGCACAGCTCACTCCATTAAAACTGCCTTGTGGATCAACTACTGACACCCGTTGTGCTGGTGGTAGTTGCTCTGCACCAGGCCTAGAACACACCTAAAGTGCTTAACAAAGAAAAATAATTGTTAATATATATATATAAAGACCTCAGTATAGGGTGATAATATTGCATAAAAATGCTAATAATATGCCCTTCTTTGTGTCCATAATCATCGGTTCCCAATGAAATCCTATATTTATATCATTTTTAATTTCAATATAAAGAAAATATAAAACAACAGTAAAAGGCTTCAATATACTTATCTTAGCAAGCACTCAAATTAGGAAAGCACAGACACTCTTAGAGTCACATTCCGAACTGTGCATCCCGGCTTCTGTGCATCCGGTTGGAATCAGCCCCTCTAGCCCCTGCAGGATCAGAATCGCGTCTAGGCCTGTACGTGCAGGCTGGGACCCGATTCCCATTGGCCTGCATGTACAGGCCCCTGCCTGGCTATCTCAATCAGGCTCTGAATTGAGCCACAGTGCCATGGCTAGGGTCGGGCTGCAGGGAATCTCCTGCAACTCCTCACCATTTTGATTCCGGCCAGGCCTCCCATCCCCCATCCCCCATCCATTCTACCAGCTCCGGACGTACAGGGCCGACTTCAGAATTGGTCCTGTATGACTGGGGCCATGGACCGCCTACTGCATGCTCTAAATCCGCATCCACACCATTCCTTCCCACCCCCATTTAAGTCTCCCCGTACAAACAAGGATTTTGTAAGGGGAGGCTTAGTCGGGGATGGCAAGGGAGGTGAATAGTGGGAATGGACATCCATCCCTGCTATTCGTGGGGCAGAATAGACCCATTATTGTATTACAGGCTTACAGAGATGCCAAAAGTATTGCAGTTGCAAAATTTTGAAATGCCAGACTCCCAACGTTTGGAGCTGCAATGTTTTTGGCATCTCGCTAGGTGTACACTGAGAGCGTCCATGCTTTAGTAATTTGAGCGCTTGCTGAAATAAGTATATTGAAGCTTTTTGTTCTTGTTTTATATTTTCTTTGTATTGAAATTACAAATGATATAAATATGGATTTGATTGGGGACTGATGATTATTGCCATAGAGTGGCAAGTTATCAATGCTTTTATGCTATATTATTGCCCTATATGGTTTGTTCTTCATTTAAGCACTTTTCGGGTGTTCCAGGAGTACCTTATTGATATTTGTATATTTTGTATTGCCTATCTGATAAGGATTTAGGAGTAAGTGTGTGTTTTGTAGTTTGATCCACAATATTACAGCAACTATGAATGCATCTCTGAGCAGCCTTCAGATGCAAACAGAAGATCAGGGCTGGCCCGTCCATTGAGAAAGAATGTTTTTTGCACAGGGCCCCGCGTTTCAGGGGGCCCCACGCAAAGAACATTCTGCTTTAAAAATAAATTACATAAATTAAAAAAAAGCTGGCTGCTGCTGCTGCCGCCGCAGCAGCAACAGAATCGACTGTCCCGCGGGCCCCCCCTGCCCGGCTGAGCCCCCCCTGCCCGGCTGAGCCCTCCCTGCCCAGCTGAGACTCTCCGCAATGGCTTTCAGATCCGCGAAGGGAGAGTGTCTCCTCGCGGCTCTGTTAAGCCTACAGGGGCTGATGGGAAATTTCCCATCAGCCCCTGTGGGCTTAACAGAGCCGCCAGGGAGACAGTGAAACACTCTCCCTTCGCGGATCTGAAAGCCATCGTGGAGAAGCTCAGCCAGGCAGGGGGGCCCCGCGGGACATCGATTCTGCTGCTGCTGCGGTGGCAGCAGCAGCGGCAGCAGCCAGCTTTTTTTGTACTTTTCCCAGGGCCGATGAGGGGGGAGGGGAGTTAGGACTGGTAATGGGCTGTGGGCTGATGGGGGGGGGTGGGGGTTAGGACTGGAAATGAGCTATGGGGGCTAGGATTGGAAATGGGCTGATGGGGTGTTAGGACTGGAGGTGGGCTGATGGGGGGGGTTAGGACTGGTAATTGGTTGTGCGCTGATGGGGGGTTAGGACTGGTAATGGGCTATGGGGGGGCTAAGTCTGTAAATGGGGTGATGGGGGGTTAGGACTGGTAATGGGCTATGGGGGGGCTAAGTCTAGAAATGGGGTGATGGGGGGTTAGGACTGGTAATGGGCTATGGGGGGGCTAAGTCTGGAAATGGGGTGATGGGGGGTTAGGACTGGTAATGGCCTATGGGGGGGCTAAGTCTGGAAATGGGGTGATGGGGGGGCTAGGACTGGTAATGGGTTGGGGGGTTGCTAGGATTGGAAATGGGCTGAGTGGAAGGGGGGCTTGAACTGCAAATAGCTGATGGGGAGGGGGCTTGGAATGGAAATGGGCTGTGAGGGGAGGGAGCTAGGACAGGAAATGGGCTGGGAGCAGCTAGGATAGGACTGGAAATGGGCTGTTGGGGGAGCTAAGTTTGGAAATGGGCTGTGGTGGGGGCTTGGATTGAAATGGACTCATGTAGGGGCTAGAACTGGAAGTAGGCTCATGGGGGGCTTGGATTGGAATTGGGCTGAGTCTCGGAGGGGAGCTAGGATTTGACATGGGCTGATGGTGGGGCTAGGAAAGGACTAGAAATGGGCTGATGGGGGGCTGGGATTGGAAATGAGCTGATGTAGGGCCTCGGATAGGATGAAATGGATGGGGAGCTAGGACTGGAAATGGGCTGATGGGGGGCTAGGACTGGAAATGGGCTGATGCAGGGACTAGAAGGGAGTGGATGCTGGGTGAGGCTGGAACTAGAAGGGAGCTGATGTTGGGGGAGGATTAGAATGGGATGGGGCTGGGAGAGTGAAATGGAGAGGGGAAAAATATTTTGTGTGGGAGGGATGAAAAATCTACAATTGGCTGGGTATTGGGAGAGTAAGTGGGGATTGAGGATGGAGGGGTAAAATTTGAGTGGATGAAATAGGAATGAGGAAAGAGCAAAAGGAGAAAGATTAGTATGTTAAAGCAGATGTAGAGAGAGAGAATGGAAAACAACTAGAAGAGTGAAGAAAGGACAAATGGACAGTAGACGATGGGGAGTTAGCAGAAGACACAAAGAAAACAGAAGAAAGTGGCTGGAGCAATTGCAACTGAAAAAAAATGCACAAAAGGTAGAAAACTATCTCTTTATTTTGAATTTATTAACTGGAATATGTCAGCTCTGGGAAATGTGCATCATTGACATCTGCGCTTTGTTCTGTACAAGAGGAAATTAATTTATAGTTTTATTTCTACAGTGTTGTTGTACATTCCAAGTTTGGCTTTTGGTGGTCCCAGTTTAATTATTGCCTTCCTGTTTCTAAATTGTGATTCCTTGTTTGGTGATGATCTATGTTCTGCATGTGTAACTGAGCTGAGATATTCTGTTTATGTAATTCCTATTTGACATTGCCACTTGTTCTCTTTCCCCAGTAGGTCATGTATTGTTGTTCTCTAAAATGTATTTGTTTAATATTTGCAGTGTTGCCTTTTGATAGGTAGGGTCTGGTGCTTTGTGAGTCCTGGTAGTGCGATATGGCGGGTAGTGAGTCCTGGTAGTACGATATGGCGGGTTTGCTATGGGTTCTAAATGGGCAGTGTTTGTAGTAGTTCATAATGTGCCCGGCGGTTGGCACTGGATTATAGTAATGTAGAAATCTTTTAGCCTTTCTTTATCCATATACTCATTAAGAGACGTGTTTACCAAAAGTTAGTGTATGGTAACATTATTTATTTATTTATTTATTTGCAATTCTTATATACCGCACTATTTACGATCAGCGCGGTTTACATAAAACGAACAGTATCCGACAATAAACAAAAGTCAGGTCATTACATCAAACAGGAAAAGGTAACTTGGAGAACAGGGGAAACTATGTACATATGCAGGTACCTTGCTTACAGGGTAACTATATACAAGTACAAATGAAATGAAAGCGGTATTAAATTAGGTATTGATCATACTTGGGGGCGCCTTGTTCAAGAGTGACTGGGATTCAGGGCAGTCCGGGAAGTATTTGATGAAGAGAAAGTGCTTCAATGCCTTCCTGAACTGGCTCAGGTTGGGGATTGCTCTGATAAGTGGTGGTAGGGAGTTCCAGAGACTTGGGGCGCAGAGTCTGAAAGCTCTGTTCGAGGTTGTTTTGGAACATTTTGTGGTGTCTGTCGGTGTCAATAGCATATTGGCCTCTGCGGTTCTCCTTGGCCTGTTAGGAGTGAGTGGATGGATGAGGTCGAATAATGAGGAGGAGGAGAGCCCCTTGGTGGCCTTAAATGTCATCACCAAGGTCTTAAAACTGATTCTGGCTTGAATGGGGAGCCAGTGCAGTTATTTAAGAAGGGGTGTGATATGCTCTCTTCTAGAACCTCCAAAGAGGACTCGAGCTGCACTGTTCATGGCCAGTTGCAGGGGGCTTAAGGTGGCCTGGGGAAGTCCTTGAAGGATGGCGTTTGAATAGTCGAAATGGGGAATAATGAGGGCTTGGTAAATGGTGCGGAAGTCTCCTGGTTTGAGTAATGGGCGTAAGTGTCTGAGGGATCTGATTTTGAAGTAGATTGCTCTAGTACTGTTGACTATGTGTTGCTTCATGTTGAGGTTCTGATCCAATGTCACTCCGAGGTAGCGTATCGTAGATTTCACTTGCAGCTCGGCGTTATTCACTTTCAGATAGCTGGGTGGTGTGAACTTGGGGTTTCTCGAGATGAACATGACCTCAGTTTTCTTATGCTGGATGCGCAGATTTTGAGATAGGAGCCAATTGGATATTGTGTTGAAGCACTTAGACAGAGGGGTAAGGTCAGGGCTATCCAGGGATATTGGCATGTACAGTAGGACATCATCTGCGTATATCATGCAACTTACATTGAACGATCTAATGATGTTACAGATGGGTTGGATATAGATGTTGAACATAAGAGATGAAAGTGAGGATCCTTGAGGTACTCCTTGACTTTGTGGGAATGGATCGGATGTGGACCCATCTGTTCGAACGTATTGCCATCTTCCAGAGAGGTAAGATCTGCACCACTCAAGAGCTGTCCCACCGAGGCCTTTTTCTCTCTTAGCCGACATAGGAGAATCTCGTGGCAAACCGAGTCGAATGCCGCCGCTATGTCCAAAAAGATGAGTGTAAAGCCTTGACGTATGTTGTCAATGCCTGAAATTATGGTGTCAAAAAGGGTTGTGAGTAGAGTTTCAACTCCATGTGACTCTCTGAATCCGTGCTGGGATGAGTCCAGAGGGGCGTAGGTATCGATATGATCCTGTAGCTGCTTGTACACTATCTTTTCAATGATTTTAGCGAGCATCGGGATGCTGGATATGGGTCTGTATGACTCCACCTTTTGTGGGTCTAGTTTTGGCGTTCTTCAACAGAGGTCTGACTGAGGTCTGTTTGAGCGTGGAGGGAAAAGACCCGGTGCTAAAAGATTGGCCTATCATACTAGCTAAGATCGGGGCGAGGTCACATCGCAGCTCTTTTATCCAGAATGCTGGACGGGGGTCAGAGTATGCAGTGGAGGTGCTCAGGGCTGAAATGGTGTCTTCAATAATTCTTTTGGAAGGTATCACAAAGGCAGTTAGAGATGCTGGTAACTCTTGATCGTCGGGGGGGTCTGGTATCACCATTTTGTCAGTTTTGCACATTTTAGATTGCATAAAGATGGCGTAGTCCTGAGGGTGTATACCTCCAAGGTGCTCAGGGGTAGGTTCTTTGGCAAGAGATTTAACCAAGTTGAAGAGGTCATGTGGCTTATTTAATGACCGTTTCAGGGTGTCTGTGTGATGTTGTTTCATCTTGTCAGTGATAGCCTTGCGATGTGTATGTAAATGCTGGATGTATGTTGCTTGGTCACGACTGGTACGTGATTTCCTCCATCGTTTTTTCCAGCCTCCTTAGGAGGGTTAGTGATGCCCTTAGGTCAGCTGTAAACCATGGTGCAGATGCTCTTTTGTATGGGGCTTTCTTTGTTGGGGGACGGATTGCAATTGCGCTGAGTTTACTGTTCCAAGTGGTGATTAGCTCCTCTAGGTCTAGTGAAGTCTTATCACGGAGTGTGTCCATTTCAGCCAGGATGTGTTCTTTGTTAAACGGGTGAAAAGATCTGGCAGTTGGGTTGGAGTTCTTACTTAGATCCACGTTGGGTCTTTGTGGTTTGATGAGGGTGGGAATCTGAAAGGTGATGAGCTTATGGTCAGACCATGGTACTGCTGTCAGTGATAACGTGATATTTGGTGCTTGCTGGAGAACTGCTTGTGGGGCGAATATGAGGTCAATAGTGTTTCCCTTAGAGTGAGTGGGTTCTTGTACCAATTGGGTGTATCCCAAGATGTCTAGGGCTTCTATGAATGCCGCTGCCTGGTTGCCCTGTAGGTATGGCAGATTGAAGTCACCTAAGATCCAATTTGGTTTGTTAGGGCCCTGGGCGTTGGATGCTATATTTATGATAGTCGACAGGTTGTCCGGATCCGCAGAGGGCGCTCTGTAGATCAGGTTTATAGAGCATGTGCTGTTGGAGACAGTAAGGGGTATGTTTACTAAACGTGAATAACGCGCGTAGTATGACGTTAACGACCGTAAGTGCAGTGTAACGCGCGTAAACATGCGCCAATGACCGGTAATGTCGTACTACGCGCGGTAACCGCGCTTAACGATCGTAAAGCCCCGCAGCGCGTTAAAACAGCGCAGAAGGTGGAGAGTGGGCGGAGAGAAGGGGTCAATGGGCGGAGAGGGGGCGTGGAGAGGCTCCCCCTCACTAACGCGCTGCAATTCTGAGCTCAATTCCAACGCGAAAGAAAACCTGCCGTTAAAGGCAATTAAAGGGAAGAGAAACCATTTCCGTCAGCAATGTACAGAAAAACCGGGGAAACACAAAAAACGTGAGCAGTGTGATACATGTGCACTGAACAAAATAGCACATAAAACGTTAAAAATGACCACAGGAAACATTTTAAAAAGCATAATACAGCTGGGCAACAGTGATAGCAATGGGCAAAAAGGAACAACACTGCCTGGAAAGCACCAAATAAAAAAGAAATGATGTGTGGAAGGGTCTACGCTTCACAGACCCTTTTAAATATCATTTCATTGTAATGGATTGTCCTGGGAGTGTTGTGTAATGTTTCCCAATGATATCATTGTTGCCCAGCTTGGTTATGGGTGTGTGCCCCTTTTGTGAGGTCTTTTCTGAGGTTTATGTGCACCTTTGTCTGCATACAAGGTAAATGAGGCCACAGTAAACCTGTTGCAGAGCAGGGTTTCTGACTCGTCAGGCCGGTTTAACTAACTCCAGGGACTTCACTGTCTCTGTAGACACAGTGTGGTGCAACAGACACAGGCAGTGCCTGTAAGACCAGAGGGTCACAGGTTCAAATCCCATCTGGGGCTCCTGCCAACCCAGTCCCCATAGTTTTACCCACCACTAAACAGTGATAGTAAAGATACTCCTTTATTGCAGAGAACATACGCATGGCCTATATTTTACCACACCAAACACAGACACCAGAAACAGGCACATTACCTAAAGCAGAGTCCCGCAAATGCAGTCCTGGAGGGCCCCACACCATTCCGGCTTCATGCTGCCTCTAATAAAGATGCCTGTGCTGCATAGCTATGCACCACCCCCATGGTATGCAGATGTAGCTCATGCATATTTATGAGGGACAGCATGAAAACCCGAACAGTGTTTGGAACACCAGGACTGGAGTTGGGGAACTCTGCCGTAAAGCAGCAGCCAACAGGGCCGCACACCCACCCACAGGCCCCATTGGCCAATGCCTCCTGGAGAGGCAAGACATTGGGCCCTGCCTGTATCTCCCAATACTAGCAGTTGCATACCTTAGCAATGCCACCCTACACCTGGGTATATGGTACAGAGCTATCAAACGTTTCCTATGATAACTGGCAGATATCACTTCCTACGTTAAGCACATTTTGCTCATTGAGCTCCACCATAACAATCATTCTGATGTCTGCGGTGTGTGCTGCAGGTCTGGTCCCTGACAGTGTTCACCACCCTGGGGAGTGACCCCCAACAGCCTTGTGTACCATATCCATGCCTGTACTATGCCCATGACTGGTGTGGTGGGTATGGCTGCTGACCACCTCTATAGTAGCACAATGCTGGCATAGGTGTGGGGGTGGCTGTCTGTCTATCCAGTGTGTGGTGGCTGCAAACACCTTCCACAGTCCACACTGCCAGCAATGTTGCCAGTATTGGGCTGCCAATGTGCATAATGAGGAGCAAGGTACCATGGGTATAGGCCGGACAGGGTGGTCTGGCCAGGGTGCATCTGCACAGGGCATAGGGCAGTGACAGGCACATTGTAGTGGCCGGCCACCACCTACACAGACAGGGTGACCTCAGTATGTGCTGCTGAGAGATCACTCTCACCCTGACTGTGCAGTGACCACAGCATGGCTAGGCACCCCCATAGTGCTATCTAGTATTTCTCTCATGTGATATATATGGGTTGCCTTTTGGGGCCCTGTCACTGATTTAACTGTGTATGCTGACATCCCAGTTCTGGGTGCAGGCATCTCCACTGGGCACTAGCAGACTATTTGCAGCTGGTATGTGTTGTGATGGAGTGGCTTGCAGGGTGCAGTGGCTGATGGCTTGCACCAGGGGAATATCAGATAGTGGTGGGGTGCAGCATGCCATATCTAGGCCTAATGTCTGTCTGCTATTGTGTTCTGGATGTGTACAGAGCTGCATTGACTGCTCTGTGGGGTGTGTGTCCCTCAGCAGGACTGGGGTTGATGTTCCCCTCTACGTCCACCTTGCAGGGAGGTAGATGTTGTATATTTTGATAGGAGACCCTGTTTGCTGCCCTGGGGGAGGGGGTGGTGGTGCATGGGCCCTCCTGGGGGTCAATGGGGGCTACACCTGACTGATACAGACAGAGATGTCCAAGGTGTTTCTGCAGAAACTACCTCTCACACTATAACACTGCTGTGGACCTGCACCATGGCCTCTTTCAGCCATGGACGGTGCTGTGGACCTAGTGCTGGGTGCCTCACTGCACCCTGAGGGTGAGCACAGTACCCGCACAATGTGACGGTGTGTAGCTACTCTGTGCCAGTACAACACACGGTCGGTACCCCCTATCAGGCCGAGGTGCTGTGGGGGTGTATTCCCCATGGTGTGTATGTGTGGACAGCTGATTTGCATGTGCAGTGCATCATGGGTGTGACTGGCCCAATCCAACCCTGTGAAACACCAGCACCTGCTCACAGGCTCTGCTAAACCATAGGCCATCACACGTACATCTGTTAGCATAATGCATAGGTGCAGGACACCCTACAAAGTCTGTAATATAAGATGCCCACACTGGTAAAAACACACGTACCCACGCACGTAAACAAACACGTACCCACGCACGAATGTACGCGCGTGGCTACGCACTTACCAATGCACGCACCAACGTACGTGGCTAGGCACACTCCGAGGGTGTTTTTCTGACACCAATACTCAGCGTAACGAAAAAAATGCCTCCTCTTTCCTTCTGTAATGTACAGGATGATGCCTGAGACAGCCTTTTGCGTTAGGCACACTGGGGGCTCAAACCCATGCTGCCTGTAACAGAGGTCAGTACCATAACCATTGTGCTACAGCTCTGTTTCAGTGCTTTGTGTCTGTACATCTTCTTACGATTAACGCGCAGTAACGCGGCACGGCGCCCGGTAACTCTCGTTAATTTTTCTAACGCGTGGTAGTGGTAACGATGTACCGCCCATGTCCTTATTTGGGGTTTCTTTCACTACCGCGGCTCCTAACGCGAACTGCACTAACGCGATTTAGTAAACATACCCCTAAGTGTTTCAAGGGTATTGATGCTGTTGGATTCAACCAATTTGAATTGAAGGTCAGATCTGGAGATGATGACCACTCCTCCCCCCTTATTTGCAAATATTTATGCAAATAAGGCTACTTATGCAAATGAGGCCCCACACCGATTCTCCGCACATGGCCCCGCACCCCCCCTTGGGCCGCCCCTGCAGAAGATAAAATGTTTTGGAGATGATCTATCCATATTTCACCAGGAACTGACATCGAGTTGATGCCAATTAATCATCATGAAATGACCAATAGGGTCTGACCTATCTACTGGGTATGATGCCCTGATGGAAGATGCTTTAATTCCTCTTCCACTATTTCCTCCCTCTTCCTGGATACCCTACCATGTTACTCATTACTAGCCCTCACCTTCTTCCTTTTCTTTTAAATTTCATCTATTTTAAATTATTCTGTAAACTGCTCTGGTGCCTTTTGAAGGATGATATAGCACAATTTTAATAAACCATATATGTCAGTGAGGAACATGTTGAGGATATTGTGCCACATGATATCAGTGGTTCATGTAACACCCTTGGCACATCTGAGGATGAGGCAAGCTCAATGGATCCTGAGCACACAATGGATGCAGCCACTCACAGGCTCTGAGATGTCATATCTGTCATAACTCCACTTTGGGACTCCATATCCTGAGGGATGTTTCATTCTAATTTGGCCAAAGAAATACTTTTCCAAATTTCTCTTTATCAAAAAGTACTCATGACAGATGCATCAAGACTGTACTGGGGAGTCCATGTAGATAGGTTTCACACTTAGGGTCTATGGTCCTCCTAGGAATCTCCATCAGATCAATTTTCTGGAATTAAGAGCAATTTTGAAAGCTCTGAAGGCCTTCAGGGATCACTTGGCCAACCAAATTGCCAACAGACAGCCAAGTAGCCATGTTCTATATTAACAAGCAGGGAGGAACAAGATCGTACCTCTGTGTTGGGAGACATTCAGAATGTGAAACTATGCAATCTGTTAAGGAATGACCATCAGAACAATATATCTGATTGGTGAGGACAATGTCCTGGTGGTAAACTGAATCGTGTCCTTCAGCCTCATGAATGGACCATGGACAGAGGGGTAGCACTGAGCAACCTTTTGGAGTGGGGTACTCCATTGATACATTGGTTTTCCATTTCTCAGAACAAGCAAGTGCCTTAGTTGTGCTCTTTGGTAGCGATCCAGACACTCAGTTGGAGGGAAAGACTTATGTATACATATCCGCCAATATCCCTCATAGAGAAAACAGAGGCCTTACTGGCCAAGGCAGCCCTGGTTCCCTTTTGGTCAGGAGCCCATTCAGCTAGGTAGTTTGTTAACTCTAATTACACAGGAGTAGCCAATATCCTCCTGGCTTCCAGGATTCCATGTGGAGGTCCTATGGTTTCAAGTGGAGGAGGTTTGCTGACTATTGTGATGGAAAGGCTGTAGATCCTTTCACTGGTCCCATACAAAAGCTGTATGAATGTCTTCTACATTTATTGGAATCTGGTCTGAAGACTAACTCAGTAAGAGTATATCTCAGTGCAATTGGTGTTTACCAACACCATGTAGAAGGGAAACCCATTTCTTTACAGCCTTTAGTTGTTCACTTCATGAGGGGCATGCTTCTTACAAAGACTCCTCGCAAGCCACCTGCAGTATCTTGGGATCTCAATGTGATTTTGACTCAGCTGATAAAAGTCTCTTTGAGCAGCTAGATACCTGTGAAATGAAATGCCTGATGTTTTTGGTGGTGGCAACTTCAGCATGCAAAATTAGCAAGCTCAAGGGTCTAATAACTGATTCAAGAACACCAAGGGGTATGTTTACTAAACTGCAGTAACGTTACATAACGCGCGTTATGTAATGTTAACAGTCATTAAGTAATGTTAACATGCGTTATGAGACGTTAACGATCGTTAACATCTCATAACGTGCGTTAACGTTACTTAACGATCGTAGACGTTCCGCGGCGTGATAAAACACCGTAGAAGGTGGAGAGAGGGCGGAGAGAAGGGGTTAATGGGAGGAGTGTGGGTGGGGAGAGGCTCCATTCACACTAACGCGCTGATCTGAACAGCTGAATCCTAACGCGATTGAAAACCTGCCGTTAGATGCACATTTGCAGGGGAGAGAAACCATTTAAGTGTCAGCAATGTACAGCATAGGCAGGGAAACCTGTAAAACAGTGATTTATTTATTTTATTTATTTAGCAAGCATTTGTAGCCCGCTCCTTCCAGCGATCAGAAGCGGGTAGGATTACTATTGTGAAACTGCCGAATCAAGGCAGGTACAAATTTTGTTTACATACAGATTGTCAGAAAAGCACATCATACAGAGTTAACACTTCTTAGCTATGGGGGAGTTCATTTACATATATACATAAATACATATATACAGGATAATCTTCTTGGACACAGTGGTCAGGGGCTGCTCCATCTGTGGGTTTAGTTCAGGTTGAAATGTGATTGGAAAATGTGCGTTTTGAGTTTCTTTCTGAAGTCTAGAAGGTCATTGCTAGCTCGTAGTTCTGGTGGGAGTTGGTTCCACAGTGTTGGCGCCGCATATGAGAAAGCCCTGTGGCTGGTGTTAGCTTTGGCAGATCTTATATCTGTTGGAGTGTGAAGGATGTTGGAATTGTGGGTTCTTCTGTTTCGGGTAGGAGGTTGCAATCTTACTAGGTTGTTGAGGAAGGAAGGTGCTAAGTTGTGGATGAGTTTGAAGGTGGTTGTTAGTATTTTGTATTTTGTGCGAGCTGTTATGGGTAGCCAGTGTAATTGAATTAGTACTGGTGTGATGTGGTCACTTAGATTTTTCTTCATTATGACCCTGGCAGCTACATTTTGTGCCATTTGTAATATGTTTAGGGTTTTTTTAGGTAAACCTTGTAGGATGGCGTTGCAGTAGTCAAAATGTGGCATGATGAGTGCTTGGGCCACTGTTCTGAAGTCTTGGGGATCAATAATATTCCGAATGGGTTGGAGCACTCTAAGCTTGTGGAAAACTGCTCTGTTGGTCTTTCGGAGGTGTTTTTCCATCTTTAGGTCACAGACAAATGTGACTCCTAGAAACTTTATTACAATTTTTTGTTTTGTAAGTGTTGTTACATAGTGTTATTGATGTGGGAGGGTCAAAATTTGGTTCTTTGGAGATATACATTACTTCGGTTTTTTTGTGATTAATTGACATACTACTTTGTTGTAACCAGTCTTGCATCTCTCCGATACATGTCTCCAGTGGGTTGTAGTCTGGGCTTTTAGTGTCTAGTTGTGTGTATAGCATGATATCATCGGCATAGATGTGGTAATTAATTTCGTGCCGTGAGAAAATTTTGCATAGTGGCTGCATATATATGTTAAACAGAAGTGCTAAGAGAGCAGAGCCTTGGGGGATTCCCTGTGTTTGTGAGAAAGATTCTGCTTTTTCTCCGTTGAATTGAACCTGTTGTGTTCGATTTGAGATGTAGGATGAGACCCATTTTAGTGGGGTTCCTGTTATTCCTATTGATTTTATCCTATTTATGAGGGTCCCATGATTAACTGTATCAAAGGCAGCTGAGATGTCAATGAATACAAGAATGTACATTTTCTTTTTGTTTTCAAGGCCCTTTAGGAGGTTGTTAAGTAGAACTAGTAACAGGTGATAAGTGTGATACATGTGCACAGAACAAAAGGGCACATAAACATTGAAAATGACCTCAGCAAACTGGAAAAAAACCTAACCAAGCTGTCCAATAGTGATAATATTGGGAAACAGCAAAAAACACTACCGAGAAAGCTCCCAAAAAAGATATTAAGCGTGGAAGGGTCTATGCTCTGTCCCCCGACAAGGTGAATGATCCCACAGTGAAATAGCGCTGATCAGGGCTTTCCCTTGTTATTGGACAGGTGTCCTATGGCGTGCACATGTCCTGCAACAGCAGGGTTGACATGTCGGAACGGGCAACTGGACAGATGCCGGAAAAGGGGATACAGAGGGCCGCAGGCGGCACATGCTGTGGTGGAGCTGGGCCACAGTGCAGACTAGGGTGATGCCTAGGTGGCCCATACAAATGCTGAAACAGCAGAGCAGCCAGACAGCAACTGCTGAAGGCCCAACATGGGCATGACTGTGTTTCCAACAGTGTCACAGGGGATAGTACTCAGCAGCTACCCCCAAGGGCACGGAACATTGGCAGGCGGTGTGTGGGGGGAAGCGTGGACACCTATGCAGGCACCCCTACCCCAGAACCCGCACCATAGGCAGCCGCCTGCCCGCTCACTGGATGGCCTGAGACTGCGCTCCACCAGCACCACCAGCAGAAGGGCATGTCAGCATGGTGGCAGAGGGATACTGGTGGTGGAGGGGGCAGTGGCAGCTGCCCAGAGCAGACCGTGGCCTAGCCCTGTGTAGGTAGGTGCCATGCACTGCAACAGACAGGCCCTGTCTGACGAATAGTCATGGTATCACCAGTGAATGCACTGACTTTGTGATAACATGGTGGTGCAGTGCACAAAACCAGTATATTCAGAAGCAGAAGGTCACAGGTTCAAGTCCCAGCTGTGGTTCCTGCCAACCCAGTCCCCATATTTTACCCACTACTAAAATATGCTAATACAGACAGAACCTTTATTGCAGATGATGTAAACATGCCCAAAACACCTACATTTTACCCTACAGAGCACAGACACCATAAACATGCGCATTAGCTAGAGCAGAGTCTCCCAAATGCAGTCCTGGAGGGCCAAACACCATCCAGGTTCCATGCTGCCTCTAATAAAGATGCCTGTGCTGCATTTCTCTGCGCCACCCCCATGGTATGCAGATGTATCTCATGCATATTCATGAGGGACAGCATGAAAACCCGAACAGTGTTTGGCCCACCAGGACTGGAGTTGGGAACCTCTGCCCTAAAGCAGTGGCCAGCAGGGGCAGACACACCCGCACCCACAGGCTCCATTATCCAATGCCTCCTAGAGCGGCAGGATGTTGGGCCCTGCATGCATCTCCCAATACTAGCACTTGCATACCTTCGCAATGCCACCCTAAACCTGGGAATACGGTAAACATCTATCAAACGGTTGCTATGATTACTGGCAGATAGCAATTCCAAAGTTAAGCACAATTTGCTGATTGAGCTGCATCATAGCAACTTTTCTGATGTCTGTGGAGTGTGCTACAGTTCTTGTGTCTGACAGTGTTTACCACCCTGGGGAGTGACCCCAACAGTACTGCATACCATAGCCATGCCTGCACTGTGCCGAGGACTGGTGCGGTGGCCAGGGCTGCCAAACACCTCTATAGTTGCACAATGCTGGCATAGGTGTGGGGAGTGTGTGTCTGTCTATCCAGTGTGTGGTGGCTGCCAACACCCTCCACAGCCCACACTGCTAGCACTGTTGCCAGTATTGGCCTGCCAATGTGCATAATGAGGAGCAAGGTACTGTGGGAATAGCCAGGATAGGATGGCCTGGCCTGGATCCATCTGTACATAGCATAGGGCAATGGCTCGGACATTGTAGTGGCCGGCCACCACCTGCACGGACAGGGTGGCCACAGCATGTCCTGCTGAGAGGTCACTCTGACCCTGACTGAGCAGTGACCACGGCATGGCTAGGTTCCCCCCTAGTGCTGTATAGTTGTTGTTTTTTTTGTGTGATGTTTATGGGTTTTCTTTTGGGGCCCAATCACTGGCTTATCTGCTTTGTGTGTATGTTGACATCCTAGTTCTGGGTACACGCGTCTCCTCCAGGAAAATGCACTATGGACTAGCTAGCAGACTGTCTGCAGCTAGTATGTGTCTTGCTGGAACACCTTGCAGGGTGCAGCGGCTAGAGGCTTGCTGCTGGAGAATGTCAGATAGTAGTGGGAGGCAGCTGTGCATTTCCAGGCCTACTGTCTGTCTGCTATTGCTTTATGGATGTGTACAGCTCTGCATTGCCTGCCTTGTAGGGTGTCTGTTCCTCAGCAGGACTGGGGTGATGATCCCCTCTACTGCCACCATTGCAGGGGGGTAGAATGTGGATCTGTTGATGGGAGATCCTGTCCCCCACTCTGAGCCACAGCGGGTGGGTTGGGTGGTGGTATGTAATCTGCCTGTGGGTCCAAACACTCCCTTCACTTAAATCATGTGACCATGGCACCCACACAGGTTATGCACTTTTCTGGGTGCATCATAGTCCACAATGGCTAGATATGAAATACAGATGGACACAGGCATATCCTAGGGGTGTTTGCAAGGACTACCTATCACACATTGGCACTGATGGGAACCTGCAGTATAGCCTATCTCAGCAAAGCCAGGTGCTGTGAAAATGGTGCTGGGCACTCCACCTCACCCTCAGGGTGAGCACAGGACCCACACACTGTGACAGTCTGTAGCTACTCTGTTCCACTAACACACACCGTCGGCACCCCCTACCAGGCTGAGGTGCTGTGGGGTGCATACCCCATCTTGTGATCATCTGTAGACTGCTGATTTGCATCTGCTGTGCATCCTGGGTACGGGTGGGTTGACCCTATCCTGGTAACCACAGCAGAATGTTTGTGTGGTGCCATGCAGTCCTCCTGTACCCAGCCAGGGGTTTGTTAGCAGCTGTAGCCCACTGGTTACTTCACTGCCTGTGGAGCCTGAGGTCATGGTTTCAAAACCTACAGTGGGGTTCATTAATAGGGTTGTCTGAGGCATTGTCTATTTTTAAAGTACATTAGTGCTGCCAGCAGAAACACCCTCAGAGTACTGTCACCTTAGGGTGCCTTATAAGGTGTCCTATAGGGGACATTATAGGGAGCCTTGGCAGACAGTGCACTTTGTAATGTGCCCTATGGAGTGCCTTCTAGGGTGCCTTGTGCGGCACCTTACTTTACACCACTGTGAGGGTGTGTTTGCTGACAGCACTAATTAAAGTAAAACTAAAATTCCTCACAACCCAATACTTAAACATAACACCTCAGCCAGCCTTATTCATTAAGCACACTGGGCAATCAAACCCATGACCCCCATACCACCAGTCAGTGTAGTAACCATTGTGCTACAGCTCTGTTTCTGTGTTTGTATGTCTGTGCGCCATCTTAAGATTAACATGCGGTAACGTGCCACGGCTCTATCATGTAATGCTCGTTAATTTATGGCGCCTTGTAACGTGTGTTATCGGTAACGATGTACCGCCCATGTCCTTATTTGGGTATTTCTGCCTCTACCTCGGATTCTAACGCGAATGGCATTACCGCAGTTTAGTAAACATACCCCCAAGTTTTACAATAAGATGCCTTTGAGCACTCATCCTAAGTTCCTTTCTAAGGTGGTGTCAGATTCTCAACTTAACCAGTTGTCTTGACATTTTCAGTACATACATTTCCAGTAGCAATAGCAACTTTCAATAAGAAAAACAAAACAGCTAACAGAGAGCATTGGTATTTTATTTTCATTTAATTTATTATTTATTCCCTCACTTGGTTTGCAGCTTGTCATGCTGTGAGGGCTTGTGTGCATCAGTGATGCTGAGGGCTAAGTTATCGGTAGCTTAACTACTGGCAGTGTATCCCAAGATGCACAGGTCTCAACTGAGGTGCCAGATGATGACAAACCACCCATCTGGGCAGCAGCAGAATGGAACAGTGTTAGTGGTGGAGGATCACATTTCTATGACAATGACAACAGCACTACACTTAAACTGTGCAGAAGAAAGGTTTGGCAATCTATTTCCATATCTTGCCATGAAAACCAAATGAATAGTCACAACAAAAGAAATTGCACTGTAGTGCTGGAAGATGAGATCCCCGGGTCAGAAGGCACTCGACTGGCGACTGGGGAGGAGCTGAAGACTTTTCAGAGTAAAGCCAGCATTTATGATGTGGTTGGATCAAAGCCTTGGGACGTCTGACTGCTGATATAGCTGTGCATGAAATGAGAGTAAGAAGCTGAAAAGATGTCTTACATATTGGGACATGGAACGTACGAAGCATGAACCAAGGGAAGCTGGAGGTGGTCAAGAATGAAATGGAATGTGTAAAACTCAATCTGTTGGGTGTCAGCGAACCTGAAATGGACTGGCATCGGGCACTTTGCATCTGATGTTCATATTGTCTATTATGCCAGAAATGAAAGACAAAGAAGAAATAGTGTTACATTTATAACTAAGAAGAAATTTGCAAGAACTGTAATGAAATACAATGCAATCACTGCACGCTTAATTTCTATTCATCTACAAGGAATGCCTATCATTACAACTATAATTCAAGTATATGCCCCAACAACAGCTGCAGAAGAGAATGAAATTGAAGAGTTCTATGAACAAGTACAAGCTGAAATTGACAGAACATGCAAACAGGATATCCTGATAGTAACGGGTGAATGGAACAGAACGTTTGGCAACAAAGAAGGCAAAATGGCTGGAAAATATGTATTTGGCAACAGAAATGAAGCTGGAGAAAGACTGATAGAATTCTGCAAGATGATTTATTCTTTCAAACACGTTCTTCCAAACACGTTCTTCCAGCAACACAAGCGCCGACTGTACACATGGACTTCACCCAATGGATTGTACAAAAATCAAACTGACTACATCTGTAAAAGTCAGTGATGGAAAAGCTCTATAACATCAACAAAGACAAAACCTGGAGCTGACTGTGGTACAGATCACCGACTACTAGTATGCAAACTCAAGTTAAAGTTGAAAAAGAGCAAGTCACTCATGAATGTAACGAAATATGACCTTGAGAATATACCATCGGAATTTAAAGATTTCCTGAAAAATCTATTTGTTACTTTAAATACAAATGATACAAATGACAGAGCTCCAGAAGAGCTATGGGATAACATCAAGAAGGTTGTGTTGGAAGAAAGTGAGAAATCTCTACAAAAGTTGAAAAAGCAAAAATGGACAAAATGGATGACTGAACAAACTCTGAAAATTGCCCATAAACACAGAAAAGCTAAAGCCAGAGGAGAAAGAGAGGCAATCAAAGAACTCAACAGAGATTTCCAATGTGCAGCAAGACAAGACAAGGAAAAGTACTACAATGATGCATGCAAGGAAATAGAAGCAGAAACTATTAGAGGAAGAACAAGAAAGGTTTTCCTAAAGCTACGAGAGCTAAAGAAAAAATTCTAGCCTCAAATTGGAATGTTACAAGATGCTCAAGGATCCATGTTGAATGATGCTAAGAAGATCAAGAAAAGGTGAAAAGAATATACAGAGTTATTATATGTTAAAAATCAAGTGGATCAACAGCCTGTACTTTATGATTCAGAACCATTGGTGATGAAAGAAGTAGCACTCAAAGCTTTATCAAAGAACAAAGAACCAGTCATTGATGGCATTCCCATAGAAGTATTACAGCAATCTGATGAAGCTGTTATCATACTTACAAGGCTCTGACAGGAAATTTGGAAGACAACATCATGGCCAGGTGACTGGAAAAGAGCTATGTTTTTACCAATACTAAAGAAAGGTGATTCAATTGAATGTGGAAATGATCGCACAATCACTCTGATCTCACATGCCAGATTTTACTGAAGATTATTCAGCAGAGACTACAACCATACCTGGAACGAGAACTACTTGAAGTGGTAGTAGTAGATGATGAAATGTTCAAAGAAATCAAGGAAGCTAACAAAAGTTACAGCACAGTAATAATAATGGGTGATTTCAATTACCCCGGTATCGACTGGGTCAGTGTTATGGCAGGACATGCTAGGGAGATAAAGTTCCTAGATGAAATAAATGACTGCTTCTTGGAGCAGCTGGTTCATGAACCGACCAGAGGGGAAGCCATTTTGGACCTAGTCCTTAGTGGAACACCAGATCTGGTGCAAGAGATGAGGATGTTGGGGCCACTTGGCAATAGTGATCATAGCATGATCGGGTTTGATTTAATTAGTGGAGTAGGGATGGTAAGGAAATCCATAGTACTACCTTTTAAATATCGAAAGGGAGACTATGATAAAATGAGGAAAATAGTTAAGAAAAAACTAAAAGGAGCAGTTGCAAAGGTTAAAGACTTACATCAAGCTTGGGTGTTGTTTAAAAATAATATCTTGGAAGCCCAGACCAGCTGTATTCCACGCTTTAAGAAAAGTGGAAGGAAGTCCAAAAAACTTCAAGCATGGTTTAAAGGGGAGGTCAGAGAGGCTATTGTTGCCAAAAAAGCATCTTTCAGGAAGTGGAAAAAAGAACCAAATGACGGAAATTGGAAACAGCACAAGCACTAGCAAGTTAAATGCAAGGCATTGATAAGGCAGGCAAAGGGAGAATTTGAGAAGAGGTTTGCTGCGGAAGCAAAAACGCATAATAAAGACTTTTTCAAGTACATTCGTAGCAAAAAAACCTGTGAGAGAGTCAGTTGGTTCATTAGATGATAGAGGGGTTAAAGGGGCACTAAGAGGCGACAAGGTGATAGTGGAGAAACTGAATGAATTCTGTGCTTCGGTATTTACTGAGGAAGATGTAGGGATGTTACCCATAACTGAAGTAGTATTTAAAGGTGCGGAAGAATGTGAAGGAAATATTGATACATCGGGAAGATGTATTACAACTATTTGATAAACTGAAGAGTAGCAAATCACCTGGACCGGATGATATACATCCCAGGGTGTTGAAAGAACTGAATTATGAGATTGCAGACCTGCTATTAGTAATCTGTGAACTATCATTAAAATCATCTGTAATACCTGAAGATTGGAAGATTGCCAACATAACACCAATTTTTAAAAAGGTTCCAGGGGTGATCCGGGTAACTACAGACCGGTGAGCCTGACGTCAGTACTGGGAAAAATGGTAGAAACCATCATAAAGAACAAAATTGCTGAACGTGTATATAGTCATGGCTTAATGGGAGACAGCCAACATGGCTTTAGACAAGGAAGAACTTGTCTTACTAATCTGTTATGTTTTTTTGAAGGTGTGAATAAACAGGTGGACAAAAGTGAGTCGGTTGATATAGTGTATCTGGACTTTCAGAAAGCCTTTGACAAGGTCCCTCATCAGAGACTTTTGGCAAAACTAAAGAGTCATGGGATAGGAGACAGTGTACTATTGTGGATCAGGAACTGGTTAAAAGATAGAAATCAGAGGGTAGGGCTAAATAACCAATTTTCCCAATGGAGAAAGGTGAATAGTGGTGTACCCCAGGGATCTGTGCTGGGTCTGCTGCTTTTTGACATATTCAAAAATGACCTGAAAAAGGGAATAACGAGTGAGGTAACCAAATTTGCAGATAACACAAAACTATTTAAAGTTGTTAAAGTCCATGAGGATTGTGGAAAATTGCAAGAGAATCTTAATAAATCGAAAGACTGGGCATCAAAATGGCAGATGAAATTTAATGTGGACAAGTGCAAAGTTCTGCACCTACGAAAGCACAACCCAAACTATGGTTACACGATGCAAGGTTCCACATTAGGAACCACCACCCAGGAAAAAGATTTAGGTGTCATTGTGGACAACATGTTAAAACCCTCCGCCCAGTGTGCAGTGGCAGCCAAGAGAGCAAATAGAATGCTAGGTATCATAAGGAAAGGAATGGAAAATAAAACAAAGGATATTATAATGCCTCTGTATCGTTCCATGGTTCGACCGCACCTTGAATATTGTGTGCAATTCTGGTTGCCGTATCTTAAAAAAAATATAGCGCTATTAGAAAAGTTGTAGAGAAGAGCTACCAAAATGGTAAAGGGGATGGAAGGATGCCCCTATGAAGAAAAGCTAAAAAGGTTAGGGCTCTTTAACCTCGAAAAGATACGGCTGAGGGGAGATATGATAGAAGTCTATAAATTAATGAATGGAGTGGAACGGGTAAACGTAGTTCGATTGTTTACGCTATCAGAATATAGAAAGACTAGGGGACATGCAATAAAGCTACAGGGTAAACTATTTAACACAAATAAGAGAAAATATTTTTTCACTCAACGTGTAATCAAACTTTGGAATTTGTTACCGGAGGATGTAGTAAAGGCTGTTAGTGTAGCTGGGTTTAAAAAAGGTTTGGACAAGTTCCTGGAGAAAAGGTCCATAGACCATTATTAAAAAGGGACCCAGGATTCAATGCTTGACCTAATACAAGCATTGTGGAAGTTGTGTCATTTGCGAAAACTGCTAGGTACTTATGACCTAGATTGACCACTGTTGGAAACAGGATACTGGGCTTGATGGACCTTGATCTGAATCAGTATGGCATATCTAATGTTCTTATGCAAGCAGAATTCAGAAAAGGGCGAGGAACAAGAGACATCATCACAGATGTGAGATGGATCCTTGAAAAGACTAAAGAATACCAAAAGGATATCTATATGTGTTTTATTGACTACAACAAGGCTTTTGACTGTGTAAACCATGAGAAACTCTGGACCACATTACGTATATCAAAATACCTGATTGTTCTCTTGCACAACCTTTACATTGATCAAGAAGCAACAATTTGAATGGAACAAGGAGAAACAGAATGGTTTAAAATCAGAAAAGGTGTACGACAAGGCTGCATACTTTCCCCCTTTCTGTTTAATTTATATGCAGAACAAATCATCAGAAAAGTAGGACTGTATGAAGACAACAGAGGTGATAAGATTGGTGGAAGACTCATCAATAACCTTCGCTATGCTGATGATACCACATTACTGGCTGAAAGTGAAGATGATCTGAAACATTTGCTTCTTAAGATCAAGGAACATAATCTTAAAGTGGATCTACACCTTAATGTAAAGAAGACAAAGATCCTGACAACTGGCAAAATCAATAAGTTCATTGTTGATGGAGAAGAAATTGAAATAGTGGACAGCTTTAAACTACTTGGATCAACTATCAATAAAGAAGCAACAAGTAGTCAAGAAATCAGATGACCCATTGCTCTTGGCAGAATGGCTATGAGGACCTAGACAAGATTTTCAAGAACAGAGATGTCTCTCTCCATACAAAGATTTGGCTTATTCAAGCTATGACATTTTCAATAACGTCATATAGATGCAAAAGTTGGACAGTGAAAAAGATAGACAGGAAGAAAATTGATGCCTCTGAATTATGGTGCTGGCGACAAATACCATGGACTGCCCAAAGAACAAACCAGTCAGTACTAGAGAAGATCAAACCTAAGGTTACTTTAGAAGCTCAGATAACAAGACTTCAACTTTCATACTTTGGACACCTCATGCGGAGAGAGAGATCATTAGAGAAAGACATCATGCTTGGCAAGGTAGAAGGTCAATGCAAAAGAAGAAGGCCAGCAATTGGATCGATAGAATAACAGCAGCTATGGGTGCCAGTTTGTCAAGAATGTGCCGCCTGACTGAAGACCGAACACAGTTTAGGACAACTATCCAGAGGATCGCATGAGTTGACACCGACTCAATGGCACATAACCACAACAACAACAGATAATTTTACCTAAATTGTACTTAAAACATAAAAACAAATAAAACAATTTTGGCATCAGGTCTGATTAGTTCAGTTCTCACTAAAGGCTTATTAAAAGAAATAACTTTTCATTTTTTTTTCAAAAGAGAAAATAACTGCTTCATGCACATTTTTTTCCATAACCTGGAAATCCTCTTTTCTGGTAAGAACTTTTTAAGCAATAATAAATGGCTGCAGAGTGAAGGAGTAGCCTAGTGGTTAGAGCAACAGCCTTATATTCTAGAAGCCAGGGTTTGATTCCCACTGGTATTCCTTGGGCAAGTTGCTTTGCTTTCCGTTGCCTCAGGAGAAAAGGCTTGTTAATCTGTTTCCAGTCATACCTTGCCAAGAAAACCCAGGGGCAGCTGGGTTGCCAGGAATCAGCATTGAGTTGATGGCTTTTATTTAATCAGTTTTTTATATCGTATTATACTTCAATCAAAGCGGTTTACATTATAACTTTGAACCATTTACATCACAACAATGAGATAGGAGGGGGCATATGGCATGCAGGGATTTTAAACATAAGAACATAGGTCATGGTAGCAGGTACTGGTGAGTGTCTAGTTAATGTGGGCTAAGTGTACATAGTGAATCCATGGACCATCTATTGATTGAAGTTTGTCATGATGCGGGCACTAATAAAGCTGATTTTATGAAAAGAAATCCTGATTTAGAGGAACTAGAGGTGCAGTTACCTCCTGGCACACATAGAGGGAGCGGGAGCAGACATACTGATCCTAGTGAATCTAATCACAGTAATGACCTGCAGCTGACAGAGAACCAGGAAGTCAGTAACAAAGGTTCTCTTTACAAACCAGAGCAGAACGCTCTTGGAAGGCAGGAGGAGAAGGAGACGCAAAGGCAGGAGGAGAAGCGAAAGACACAGCAATGGAGATGGCAGCAGTTGCAAAGAAAGCCATGGACAAATAAGCAGTGGGAACAACAGCAGGAGCTGAGAAAGGAAGGAACTGGAACCGGAGCTGAACTAGAAGCTGAACCAACAGTAAAGCCTAGAAGCTATCAGAGGTACAAACCTGTTTGCTGTGAAAGAGGCCAAGCTGGAAGTTGGAACAGAAACAGACCACACGAGGTGGGAAGCCATAGAATACAAACTAAGGCCTATTGGGCACGGAGAGTTTGGTAGAAGGTGCTCCAAGGTAAGAGGCGGTGCCACGCCTAGTTCTTTTACTCTGCCTGTTTATGATACAAGGAGAAGGAAGCTAAGAACCAGAGGGGAAGGTTCTGTAAGGAGTTTATCTCCAGAAAAGCACGGCTCAGTTTTACCCAGTCAGAAGGAAAAACAGTTGTATAAACAACAGAGGTTTTTACTTCCTGAGCCAAGGTTTGAAACAGTAAGGTTTAACCCTAAGCACTGCACTGCTGGAAGCCACCCGCAAAGAAAGCTTCTCTCTAAAAACAACCTGAATAAAGATTGGTATTCTAATTTACCACCAGCCATAAGAGTTCCTGCTTACCTAAAGCAAAACTCCCATGCTGAAGATTGTCAGGCTAACATAGACAGGGATAGTGAAACCCCTTTGACCCAAAATGAGGAAGAGGATATGATGGAGGTGGATTTCCCCCATACTATTCCCTCATCTTTGCCGGAGGACATGGAGTGCGATTGGTGCACGGCCTACGCTCCCAAGTGCCTGCTGTAACGAAGAATGAATGTAAATATACTTTTGGTTGTTTATTGTGAAGAATATTACCTTTAAGAAAAACCTGCTATAAACTGTGAAGTAACAGTTCTCAAGCCAGAGAGCCTTGGCACCTTTTGAAACAAAGGACTATTTTGTTAAGCAACGTATCTCTAATTTGAACCCATGCATTATAACGGGGAATAAAGCCTTTTATTACCCTTCACTCAGGTCTTATTGTTCTTTATAGCGCTACATAGTGGCGCGCAATCTTTGTGTCACGACACCTTGTGGCAAGTTCATTACATTTTGCTATGCGATATTCCCAAAGTGTTCTGTGTATAGGAATGTCTTTAATTTTTTCCTAAAGTCTTAAAAAAGAAAAAACTGGAGGGACATATAAAGAATCCTTTTGTCTTAAGGGTATGTTTGCTAAAGTCTCTTAACGTGCGCGGCGCGGTAGTCTGCAGGATGCCATATAAGGAGTGGGCGGTCCGATCAAAAATAGAGCAAAACGGGATTAACGCGCGCCGCGCGCTCTTGTGCGCTGTGCACAGTAGCGCACGAGGAACGCGCGTAGGAAGCATAAGCAGGCGTGCTGAGGTACAAACAGAGGAACAGGACTACAGTACAATGGTAAAGATGGTGCAGAGGTCATGGGTTTAATCCCTCACTGTGCCCAATGAATAAGGCTGGCTGAGGCACTACCATTTATGTGTAATATTGCATTATGAGGCTTTTTAATTTTATTTTAATTACTGCTGCTAGCAAACGCACTCTCAAAGCACTGTAAAATAAGGTGCTGCATAAGGCACCCCATAAGGTACCCCAGAGGGCACATTTTAAAGTGCACTGTCCGCCACAGCACCCTACAATGTTGCTGAAAGGGTGGCCTATAGGGCACCATATAGGGTACCCTATGAGGCACAGCAAGGTCATAGCACTGTTTTTGATGGCAGCACTGTGCATTTAAATGCATGAAAATCATAAGTAGGTGCACTGACATGCAAGGAGGAACAGCAGTGTAGCACAATGGTTAAGGCACTGACTGATGATACAGGGGTCATGAGTTTGATCCCCAGTGTGCCTAATGTGTAAGGCTGGCTGAGGCATCAGCTTGAACATGTTAGTATTGTTTCCTGCAGCACTATATTTGTATTTTATTAATTGCTGCCAGCAAACACACCCTCATGTGCCGTAACTGAAGGTGCTGCATAAGGCACCCTATAAGGCACTCCATAGGGCACATTATAAAGTGCACAGTCTGCCACGGCACCCTATAATGTCCCCTATAGGGCACCCTATAAGTCGCTCCACAGGATAACGTATAGTGCACCTTATATGGACGGAAACCATAAGGTGCCCTATAGGGCGCCCTATAAAGCGCCCTCCGAGGCACCTTATGGGTACAGTACGCTGAGGGTGTTTTTGCTGGCAGCAATAATGTACATTAAAAAGAGATAATGCTTTGGACAGCCCTATCAAATAACCCCACTGTGGGTTTGAACCCATGACCTCTGGCTTTGAACCCATGACCTCTGGCTCTACAGGCAGTAAAGTAACCAGTGGGCTACAGCTGTTAGCAAGCCCCTGGCTGGCTGCAGAGGGACTGCAGGTCACCACACAAACAGTCTGCTGTGGTCACCAGGATAGGGTTAGCCCACCCGTACCCATGATGCACTGCACATGCAAATCAGCTGTCTACAGATGAACACAAGATGGGGTATGCACCCCCACAGCACCTCGGCCTGGTAGGGGGAACTGACCATGTGTGTTACTGGCACAGAGTAGCTACACACCGTCACATTGTGCAGGTACTGTGCTCACCCTGAGGGTGCGGTGGGGCACCCAGCAGCAGGTCCACAGCATCATCCATAGCAGAAGTAGGCCATGATGCAGATCCTCAGCAGTGCTAATGAGTGAGATAGGTAGTTTCTGCAGACACACCTTGGATATATCTGTATGTCTCAGTCAGGTGTAGCCCCTATGGACCCCTAGGAGGATTATGTACCACCACCCTCCTCCTCCCCCCCTTCCAGGGCTGAGGGGGGTAAACAGGGTCTCCCATCAACAGATCCACATTCTACCTCCTTGCAATGGTGGCAGTAGAGGGGACCATCAACCCCGGTACTGCTGGAGAGCAGACACCTACGGGCAGTCAATACAGCTCTGTACACATCCATAACACAGTAGCAGACAGACATTAGGCCTGGATATGCTAAGCTGCACCCCACCACTATCTGATAGTCTTCTGCAGCAAGCCTTCAGTTGCTGCACTGCACTCCATCAAGACACATAACAGCTGCAGACAGTCTGCTAGCTAGTCCATAGTGTATATTCCTGGTGGAAATGCATGCATACACAACAAGCAGATAAGTCAGTGACTGGGCCCCAAAAGAACACCCATAAATATCACTTGAAAGAAATACTGTATAACACTATGGGGGTGCCTAGCCATGCTGTGTTCACTGCACAGTCAGGGTGAGAGTGATCTCCCAGCAGGACATGCTGTGGCCACCCTGTCTGTGTAGGTGGTGGCCGGGCACTACAATGTCCCAGCCAGTGCCCTATGCCCTGTGCAGATGCATCCTGGCCAGGCCACCCTGTCCGGGCTATACCCATGGTACCTTGCTCCTCATTATGCACATTGGCAGGACAATACTGGCAACAGTGCTGGCAGTGTGAGCTGTGGAAGGTGTTTGCAGCCACCACACACTGGATAGACAGACACACACTCCCACACCTATGCCAGCATTGTGCTACTATAGAGGAGTTTAGCAGCCCTGGCCACCACACCAGTCCTGGGCACAGTGCAGGCATGGATATGGTACGCAATACTGTTGGGGGTCACTCCCCAGGGTGGTAAACACTGTCAGAGACCAGACCTGAAGCACACTCCACAGACATCAGAAAGGTTGTTATGATGGAGCTCAATCAGCAAACTGTGCTTAACGTAGGAATTGCTATCTGCCAGTAATCATAGCAAACGTTTGATAGCTGTGTACCGTATTCCCAGGTGTAGGGTGGCATTGCTAAGGTATGCAAGTGCTAGTATTGGGAGATGCACACAGGGCCCAATGTCCTGCCTCTCCAGGAGGCATTGGCTAATGGAGCCTGTGGGTGAGGGTGTGGGTGTGTCTGCCCCTGTTGGCTGCTGCTTTACGGCAGAGGTTCCCAACTCCAGTCCTGGTGTGCCAAACACTGTTCGGGTTTTCATGCTGTCCCTCATGAATATGCATGAGATACATCTGCATACCATGGGGGTAGTGCATAGATATGCAGCACAGGCATCTTTATTAGAGGCAGCATGGAACCTGAATGGTGTTTGGCCCTCCAGGACTGCATTTGGGAATCTCTGCTCTAGGTAATGCACCTGTTTATGGTGTCTTTGCTCTGCAGGGTAAAATGTAGGTGTTTTGGGCATGTTTACGTCATCTGCACTAAACGTTCTGTCTGTACTAGCACGTTGTAGTAGTGGGTAAAATATGGGGACTGGGTTGGCAGGCACCATAGCTGGAACTTTCTGCCTCCAAACACACTGGTTGTGTGCACTGCACCACCATGTTGCCACAGAGACAGTGTATTCCCTGATGATACCATGACTGTTTGTCCGGCTGGGCCTGTCTGTTGCAGTGCATGGCACCCACCTACACAGGGCTAGGCCATGGTCTGTTCTGGGCAGCTGCCACTGCCCCCTCCACCACCAGTACCCCTCCGCCACCATGCTGACATGGCCTTATTTTGGAGACAGCATAAAACCTGAATGATTTGTGGCCCTCCAGGACTGCATTTAGGGGACTCTGCTCTAGGTAATGCGCATGTTTCTGGTGTCTGTGCTCGGTGGGGTAAAATATAGGCATTTGAATCATGCGTATGTTCTCTGCAATAAAGGTTTGTCCTTACTATCACGGTTTAGTAGCGGGTAAAATATGGGGACTGGATTGGCAGTAGCCCCAGCTGGGACTTGAACTTGTGACCTTTTGCTCCTGAACACCCTGGCTGTGATCACTGCACCACACTGTGCTCACAGAAACAGTGCAGTCCCTGGAGATACCATGGTTGTTTGTCAGACAGAGCTTGTCTGTTGCAGTGCATTTCACCCACCTACACAGGGCTAGGCCATGGTCGGCTCTGGGCAGCTGCCACTGCCCCCCTCCACCACCAGTACCCCTCTGCCATCATGCTGACATGCCCTTCTGCTGGTGGTGCTGGTGGTGTGCAGTCTCAAGCCATCCAGTGTGCAGGTAGGCGGCTGCCTATGGTGCGTGTTCTGGGGTATGGGGGCCTGCATAGGCGTCCACGCTTCCCCCCAACACCGCCTGCCAATGTTCTGTGCCCTTGGGGGTACCTGCTGGGTACTATCCCCTGTGACACTGTGATAGACGCTCTCGTGCCCATGTTGGGCCTTCATCAGTTGCTGTCTGGCTGCTGGTCAGTTTCAGCATTCCTAAGTGCCATCTAGGCATCTGCCTAGTCCGCACTGTGCCCCAGCTGCACCACAGCATGTGCCGCCTGCAGCCCTCTGTATCCCATTTCCAAGCACCTGTCCAGTTGGTCGTTCTGACATGCCCGCCCTGCTCTTTGCCGCACATGTGCACGCCATAGGAAACCTGTCTGATGGATAGGGAAACCCTGATCAGTGCTATTTCACTGTGGGATCATTCACCTTGTATGGGGACGGAGCGTAGACCCTTCCAAAATTCATATTTATTTTTTGGGGCTTTCTTGGGAGTGTTTTTTGATGTTTCCCATTACTATCACTATTGCCCAGCTTGATTATAATTATTTTTTATTTTGTTGGGGTCCTTTTCAATGTTTATTTGTACTTTTGTTCTGTGCACATGCATCACACTTATCACTTTTTTGTACGTTTCCCTGGTTTGGCTGTACATTGCTGACAGAAATGGTTTCTCTTCCCTTTAAATCGGCTCTAACGCGAGGTTTTCATTTGAGTTATTTTTGGCCTCGAATTTCACCGCGCTAGTGTGCGGGGTGCCTCTCCCCTCCCACTCTCCACCCATTGACCCCTTCTCTCCACCCCTGAGGAGCCTTCCTCCGCCCTACGGTAGCTTTTCCCTACCTTCAGCGCTCGTGTGCGCCGCTGCGCGCATGAGCGCGCACTAAAGCGTATTTTTTCCCCATAAAGCATCATTAGCATGCACTAAGGTACCTTAGTGTGCGCTCATGCGCGCCGTGCACTTTAAGAGACTTTAGTAAACATACCCCTTAGGGGTATGTTTACTAAACTGCGCTAATGTGCGCGGCGCACATTAGTGTGCGCTAAGGTACCTTAGCACACGCTAATGTCGCATTACAGGGCACAAATGTGCCCCGCAGAGGTGCGCGGTACACTAAAGTGCACGCTCATGTGCGCATCGCGCTAATGTGCGATAAAGGCGTGGAAAGGCTCCCAGAGGGAGGAGGAAGGCTCCCCAGGGGCGGAGAGAAGGGGTCAATGGGTGGAGAGTGGGAGGGGAGTGGCTCCCAGCACACTAGAAGGGCTTAAATTCAAGGCAAAAAATACCGCGAGTGAAAACCTCGCGGTAGAGCTGTTTTAAAGGGAAGAGAAACCATTTCTGTCGGCAATGTACAGCAAAACCAGGGAAATCAACAAAACAGTGATAAGTGTGATACATGTGCACAGAACAAAAGTGCAAATAAACATTGAAAATGACCCCAAGAAAATAAAAAACAATTATAATCAAGTTGGGCAATAGTGATAGTAATGGGAAACATCAAAAAACACTCCCAAGAAAGCCCCAAAAAATAAATATGAATTTTAGAAGGGTCTACGCTCCGTTGCCATACAAGGTGAATGATCCCACAGTGAAATAGCACTGATCAGGGTTTCCCTCTCCATTGGACAGGTTACCTATGGCATGCACATGATCCACAACAGCAGGGCGGGCAGGTCGGAATGGGCAACTGGACAGATGCTGGGAAAGGGGATACAGAGGGCTGCAGGCGGCACATGCTGTGGTGCAGCCGGGGCACAGTGCGGATTAGGCAGATGTCTAGATGGCACTTAGGAATGCTGAAATTGAACAGCAGCCAGACAGCAACTGATGAGCGCCCAACATGGGCACGAGAGTGTTTAGCACAGTGTCACAGGGGATAGTACCCAGCAGGTACCCCCAAGGGCACAGAACATTGGCAGGCGGTGATTGGGGGACATGCGGACAGATATGCAGGCACCCCTACCCCAGAACCCGCACTATAGGCAGCCGCCTACCCGCACACAGGATGGCCTGAGACTGCGTACCACCAGCACCACCAGCAGAAGGGCATGTCAGCAGGGTGGCACGGGGTACTGGAGATGGAGGGGGGCAGTGGCAGCTGCCCAGAGCGGACCATGGCCTAGCCCTGTGTAGGTGGGTGCAATGCACTGCAACAGACAGGCCCTGCCAGACAAACAGTCATGGTATCATCAAGGAATGCACTCTCTTTGTGGCAACACGGTGGTGCAGTGCACACAACCAGTGATTTTGTTAATAGAAGGTCACAGGTTCAAGCCTCAGCTGGGGCCAATCCAGTCCCCATATTTTACCCACAACTAAATCGTGACAGTAAAGACGAACCTTTATTGCAGAGAACATAAGCATGGCTCAAACACCTCTATTTTACCCTACAGACACCAGAAACATGCACATTACCTAGAGCAGATTCCCCCAAATGCAGTCCTGGAGGGCCACGAATTCTTCAGGGTTTATGCTGTCTCCAATCTAAGGATGGAGCGGTACTGGTGGTGGAGGTGGCAGCAGCTGGTGACCACAGCAGACCATGGCCTAGCCCTGTCCAGGTGGGTGCCGTGCACTGCAACATACAGGCCCTGTCAGATGTACAGTCATGGACTCCCCAGGGAACGCAGTATATCTGTGGCAACACGGTGGTGCAGTGCACACAGACAGTGTGTGCAAGAACAGAAAGTCACAGGCTCAAAGCCCAGCTGGGGCTACTGCCAATCCAGTCCACATATTGTTCTCACAACTAAACCGTGATAGTAAGGACAAACCTTTATTGCAGAGAACATACGCATGGTTAATACGCCTATATTTTACCCCACCGAGCATAGACACCATAAACAGGCGCATTACATAGAGCAGAGTCTCCCAAATGCAGTCCTGGAGGGCCAAACACCATTCAGGTTCCATGCTGCCTCTAATAAAGATGCCTGTGCTGCATATCTATGCACCACCCCCATGGTATGCAGATGTATCTCATGCATATTCATGAGGGACAGCATGAAAACCTGAACAGTGTTTGGCACACCAGGACTGGAGTTGGGAACCTCTGCCGTAAAGCAGCAGTCAACAGGGGCAGACACACCCACACCCACACCCACAGGCCCCATTAGCCAATGCCTCCCGGAGAGGCAGGACATTGGGCCCTGCGTGCATCTCCCAATACTAGCACTTGCATACCTTAGCAATGCCACCCTACACCTGGGTATACGGTACACAGCTATCAAACGTTTCCTATGATTACTGGCAGATAGCAATTCCTATGTTAAGCACAGTTTGCTCATTGAGCTCCATCATAACAATCTTTCTGATGTCCGTGGTGTGTGCTGCAGGTCTGGTCTCTGACAGTGTTTACCACCCTGGGGAGTGACCCCCAACATTACTGCGTACCATATCCATGCCTGTACTGTGCCCAGGACTGGTGTGGTGGCCAGGGCTGCTAAACTCCTCTAGAGTGGCACAATTCTGGCATAGGTGTGGGAGTGTGTGTCTGTCTATCCAGTGTGTGGTGGCTGCAAACACCCTCCACAGCCCACACTGCCAGCACTGTTGCCAGTATTGGCCTGCCAATGTGCATAATGAGGAGCAAGGTACCATGGGTATAGCCCGGACAGGGTGGCCTGGCCAGTATGCATCTGCACAGGGCATAGGGCAATGGCTGGGACATTTTAGTGCCCGACCACCACCTACACAGACAGGGTGGCCACAGCATGTCCTGCTGGGAGATCACTCTCACCCTGACTGTGCAGTGACCACTGCATGGTTAGGCACCCCATAGTGCTATATAGTATTTCTCTCATGTGATTTTTATGGGTTTTCTTTTGAGGCCCAGTCACTGATTTATGTGCTTGGTGTGTATGCTGACATCACAGTTCTGGGTGCATGCATGCATTTCCAACAGGAACATGCACTATGGGATAGTTAGCAGACTTTGCAGCTTGTATGTGTCTTGATGGAGCACCTTGCAGGGTGCAGCGGCTGAAGGCTTGCTGCAGGAGACTATCAGATAGTGGTGGGGTGCAGCTTAGTATATCCAGGCCTAATGTCTGTCTGCTATTGTGTTATGGATGTGTTCAGGACTGCATTGACTGCCTGGTAGGTGTCTGTTCCCCAGCAGGACCGGGGTTGATGGTACCCTCTACTGCCACCATTGCAGGGAGGTAGAATGTGGATCTGTTGATGGGAGACCTTGTTTACCACCCTCAGTCCTGGAAGAGGAGGGTGGTGGTACATAATCCTCCTAGGGGTCTATAGGGGGCTTCACCTAACTGAGACATACAGATATATCCAAGGTGTGTCTGCAGAAACTACCTATCTCACACATTAGCACTGCTGGGGACCTGCAGCATAGCTTATTTCTGCTATGGAAGGTGCTGTGTACCTGGTGCTGGGCGCCCCACCGCACACTCAGGGTGAGAACAGTACCCGCACAATGTGACGGTGTGTAGCTACTCTGTGCCAGTAACACACATGGTCAGTTCCCCCTACCAGGCCGAGGTGCTGTTGGGGTGCATACCCCATCTTGTGTTCATCTGTAGACAGCTGATTTGCATGTGCAGTGCATCATGGGTACGGGTGGGCTAACCCTATCCTGGTGACCACAGTAGACTGTCTGTGTGGTGACGTGCAGTCCCTCTGCAGCCAGCCAGGGGCTTGCTAGTAGCTGTAGAGCTGTAGCCCACTGGTTACTTCACTGACTGTGGAGCCCAAGGTCATTGGTTCAAACCCACAGTGGGGTTGTTTGATAGGGCTGCCCAAAGCATTATCTCTTTTTAATGTACATTATTGCTGCCAGCAAAAACACCCTCAGCATACTGTACCCATAAGGTGCCTCGGAGGGCGCCCTATAGGGCACCTTCGGGTTACCGTCCATATAAGGTGCACTATATGTTATCCTGTGGAGTGGCATAGGGTGCCCTATAGGGGACATTATAGGGTGCCGTGGCGGACAGTGCACTTTATAATGTGCCCTCTGGGGTACCTTATGAGGCGCCTTATGCAGCACCTTCTGTTACAATACTTTGAGGGTGTGTTTGCTGGCAGCACTAATTAAAATAAAAATAAAATGCCTCCTAAAGCAATATTACCTATGACAGGTAATGCCTCAGCCAGCCTTCTTCATTAGGCATAGTGGGGGATTGAACCCATGACTCCTGCATCATTGGTCAGTGTCTTAACCATTGTGCTACACTGCTGCTCCTTCTTTTATGTCAGTGCACCTACTTAAGATTTTCATTCGTTACACTGCACAGTGCTGCCATCAAAAACAGTGCTGTGACCTTGCGGTGCCTCATACGGCACCCTATAAAGCGCCCTATAAGCAACATTCTAGGGTGCCTTGGCGGACAGTGCACTTTAAAATGTGTCCTCTGGGGTACCTTATGGAGCGCCTTATGTTACAGTGCTTTCAGAGTGCGTTTGCTTGTAGCAGTAATTAAAATAAAATTGACATGCCTCAGACTGCAATATCACCTATAACAGGTAATGCCTCAGCCAGCCTTCATCATTGGGCACAGTGGGGGATTGAACCCATGATCCCTGCACCATCGGTTAGTGCCTTAACCATTGTACTGTGGCTCTGTTCCTGTGCTTGCACATCAGCACGCCACTTATGCTTCCCGCGCAAGTTTCTCATGCGCTAATGTGCGCGGCACACATGAGCGCACAGCGCACATTAGCGCATGATTAATCCCAGTTTGCTTTTTTCTGACTGAAACGCCCACTCCTTATATGGCATCCCGCACACTAGCGTGGCGCGCACCTAACGGGGTTTTAGTAAACATACCCCTTAGTCTCAATGATCTTTCGGACTCATGCCTCTTAACAATTTTTATCAAATCATTTTCATCATCATTTGCTAATTGACAGCCAATGTAACTCTTTCAGTAACAGAATAATATGTTCATTTTGTCTGAGTACTTTTATTATACGTGCCACTGCATTTATAACACATTAGATAAATTTAGATGTGATAAAGCCAATGTCTGTACAACTCTGAAATCATTAGGCTTCAAATATTTTCATAATCGGTGAACCAATCTTAATTTGTAAAATACTTTCTTTAATACAGCCTGCAAATGTGTGTAAAATGTCAAATTTATATCTAATATGACTCAGAAATATCTTGTTTCTTTTTTTAATTGGTATATTCTGTCTACCTACTTCCACTATCTCTGGAGGGACATAATCCCCTCTAGAAGAAACAACTAAGGCTTCGGTTCTTTACACATTTATTTTTAAGCCATGTTCAAACCATAACAAAACATATATGGAATCAAAATAGCATTAGCTTCTCAAAAAGGGTCAGCCACTGTACAATCCTTTGGCTTCAAACATAAAAATGACAATCAGCCTGAATCAGCGCAAAAACTAGAAAAAAACACTTGATGACAGACTTTAAAAATTGAATACTTTCACAATTCTTATGCAGTCTCTTTTAGCCAAAGCAGAAAAAACAAATCAGCAAGATATGGCATTATGCTGAATTTGTCCTGATTTTTCATTCTGTCCTTCTTCTAAGGCTCCTTATGATGTGTTACTGCCAATATAACATTCATCAGTCTTATGAAGGGGGCTGATAAATCTCTGGCTTTGTAACGAAAGAGAAAGCTATGGGCACCCTTCAGTTCCAGACGTAAGGGTGCCTGTAACTTTCTCCGTCTTCAAGCAGGGGGATGCAGGCACACTCCATGGTGTTGTCCGCTGACAGCACATGTGCCAGCTCTCTCCTAGCTCAGAAAAGTCCTATGGACTTCTCTGAGAAATATGTGTCCCTTCCCACCCAGCGTTCTGACATACAGCAAGGCAGTTTTTTTCTTCTCCGCTCAGCAAATGGCCATCGCTCTCCCCTTCTGCCGCGGTTCACGTGTTTTGTTCTTTATTTTTTTTTTTTTACAGTTTGCCCCTGATCATCAAAACAAAAGTAAAAGTATCTCGTCTCTCTGCTCTGGCATGGTTTTCCTCTGCCACCAGCAGCAACCCGTCGGGGCAACATTCTCTTCCCGATGCTACTTTCTTGCTTTAAAGAGGAGGAAACAGAGCTACCGGGTTCCCTGGGCTCCCTTTCATAGAACAATAAATAAATAAAATCAGAAAGAGGAGCAATGGTGACAGGAATTTCCCAAGCTGCCATTTCATTTTGTCAAGATTTAAAGGCACAACACTGTTCTTCAATCCCTGCCTTTCCTATCCGATTCATGACTACTCCCACCTCAACCAGTACCCCAGTTGCATCGGGCCCAGACAAAGCACTATTTGGAACAGATGGTGTTGCTGTGCACCCGGAGGCAGACTCCCTACTGGTGCCAGCACCTACGACAGTGGTCCACAACCTCAAAAACCAGGTGAGGGGCCCTACTCCATGTCCACCTAATCCAGCCTCTGAGGAGCACTCGCTGAGGTTAGACCCTCTGGTAAGTGGGTCTAACATCAATCAGACCTCTGCTGAAGAACAATAAGTTAGATCCCGCAAAGATGGACTCTTACAGGCCTATCTCCAGCATCCCACTCCTAGCTAAAATCATGGAAAAAACAGTGCAATGGCAACTGAACCATCATATAGAGAATAATGCACCCCTCGACCCCTGCCAACACGGATTCCGAAATTCACACGGCATCGAAACTCTGTTAACAACCCTATTAGGCACACTAACGATAGGTCTGGATAATATCAGACAAGGCTTTGCCCTCATCTTCTTGGACATTGCGGCAGCTTTTGATTCCATCAGCCACGATTTACTCTTGTCCCGCCTTGCCGATAAGGGAATCCACGGTACTGCACTTGCCTGGTGCGCTTCATACTTGAATGACAGATGGCAGTATGTCCGCTCCACCTCCTCTATCTCCACCCCATCCCCACAGGAGAAGGGCGTCCCACAGGGATCCGCGCTCTCAGCCTTATTCTTCAATGTTTATATGCAACCTATCTGAAACCTCATCAGGTCCTTCAACATTAATTGCCTAGTATACGCTGATGACGTCCTTATGTTTACATCAATATCCACGGCTCACCCAGACTTATCCCGGCTGTCCACCTGTTTCGATGCAGTCACCGACTGGTTACAATCACAGAAGCTTAAAATAAATCTTAAAAAGATGGATGTTCTCTTCATCAGTAGAGATCAGGCATTCACTCCACCATCGTCATTGAAGGTACGCGATGCAGAGTTCTTCACTAAGACAACGATACGATACCTGGGAGTTACTCTCGACCAACATCTTAGCTTAAATGCCCAGATAAGCAACATGGTAAAGGCGATTTACCACAAAGCCGGGATGCTACGTCACATGAGACAGCTACTAGAGCCAAAAGAATTCCGAACAGTCTTTCAAGCACTAGTGATGCCTCACTTTGACTATGCCAACTCCATACTGCATGGCCTTCCGAAGAGCGCACTGCACCCTTTGCAGCTCGCAATGAACACTGCAACCAGAACACTGTGTGGAGTACCTAGAAGGGACCATATCACCCCTACCTAAAAACCCTGCACTGGCTTCCTGTCCACTGTAGGATCACCTTTAAAATCTTAACAATGACATTCAAGGCCATCAACAAGTGCACGTCCTCTTCCCTCATCGACCTCATCCAGATCACCCCCCCAGCAGACTGAGAAGATCTGCCGCCACCAACACCTTGCTACTCCCGAAGATCATCACCAAATGCTCCAAGTCGACGTGAAACCGAGCCTTTGCACTGTATGCACCTTCATACTGGAACACCCTACCACCAGATATTCGTGCCATAAACAACCTCTCTCAGTTCAGGAAGGTGCTGAAGCACCATCTTTTTCTTCAGTACTTTACCAGTTCAGACGACATCACATAGCCACCTGCATCTCAACCCAAGCCATCACCCTCAAACGAACTACCTCACACACCTTTCTCTAATCATCTAAGCCATCCCCGTCCCCCCCCCCCCCCCCGACGACCTCCTTCCCACTGACTCTGACACAAACCTGGCTATTGTGCAGGCTCCACTACCCTGCGGCATGCAAATTTATGTATATACAATTTATCACACTGTCCAACCTGTGAATATTACCAAATGAATATCTGTACCTCTTGTTAACAATCTGTATATAGTTTACCTGTTTCACCATGTTTATATTCCCTGTTTATTGTAAGTCCAGTGTAGACCATCTACATTGCACAATTTTGTTACTTGTAAACCGCACTGAATATAAATAGCGCGGTATAGAAAAAACTCTAAATAAAATAAATAAATAAGTGCTGAACATAAGTCTAAATCCAAGCACAGCAGTAAGGGTGACCCAGGAAAACCTGGAAGCTCACAGGATACCCGTGACTTCCAGACCCACAAATGAAAATATGAGGGCAACTCCTCCGAAGCCTCTTCCCACAGATCAAAGAGGCCAAGACATCATTCGGACCCATGCCAAAGCTATCTCCTATAGTTCTCCTGGTGTGGGATAGATCATCCCCCAATGATCTTTTACTACAATTGTTATGATGCTTTGTTCAGGACAGTGCAGCCTTACTCAATGATGCCCCCCTGGATGATTCCATGCCTTCTGAAACAACAGTTTTTCAGCCTCCACCTGCTTCTCAGTGGCCACCTTCCATCGTGAGCTGGAGCAACACCCATGTACCCGAACTGTGTAACTACTCAGCCACCAGTCCTTCCTACCCCCGACAGTGGGATACAGACACCTCTCTCTTGGGAGAGGTAGTGGAAACACCTTCCTCAGATCACCCAGTAGAGGATGAACGCCCTGAAGATTTTTCTTACCCAGAATTTCTTCAGAAGGTCTCCAAGGCATTAGCACGTACTGATTCTCAAACTCCTACCAAGAAGAACGATTTTCAATCTATCTTTCAGGCTTGTAGCACCCATAAGGAAGTCCTCGCACTACCAGTACCTCAAGTCTTGCAAGACTTCTTTGTGTCCATCTGGAAGATGATGGCCTCAGTGCATATCACTGCCTGATGTCTAGACCTTGCTGTAAGTACAAAGTACTCCCTGCCCAGGGATTCCAGCATCAACAATCACCTCATCAGTTAGTAGTGTCTGAAGTGGTACTAAAGATAGCTAAATCCTCCAAGCCTTATAATCAGACTCTGCCAGGAAAGGAACAGCGTATATTGGATGCAGTTGGTAGGAAAACATTTCAAAATTTCCCACTTTCCCACTTAAACTTATTTCCCACTTAAACTCATGTATACTCATATTCATTAATTCACAACTTACTTTTTCCTTTTTCTTACTCTATCTTACAATACCCAATTCTCCACATTATCACATTTACTCTTTACACTAAGGGGTATGTTTACTAAACTGCATTAGTGCAATTTGCGTTAGGAGCCGCGTTAGTGGAAGGAAAGCCATAAAAGGACATGGGCGGTACATCGTAAGTTATAACGCGCGTTGTAACGCGCCACGCAGCAACGATCGTTACAGGGCGCGTTACTGCGCGTTAAGTGTAAGAAGGCGCGCAGACACCCAGATACAGAAACAGAGCTGTAGCTCAATGGTTACTATACAGACCAATGGTGCAAGGTTAATGGGTTCGATTCCCCAGTGTGGCTAATGAAGAAGGCTGGCTGAGGTGTCATGTGTAACCCTTTGAAAGCCTACTATAATATTTTAATCCACATTCTGCAGCCGTGTTTATGTTTGCATATGGCAGGAAAATTGTACCCGTCTTATTCAATATGTGCCAATAGTGACGTACCCCCTGCCATAGTCATGTATGATATACCATGTGATAGGAATATTGAGGCAGATGTTAGGATCCCGAAAGTTATGGGCTTGGCCTGAAAAGGGTTAAGTATTGGGCTGTGAGGAGGTTTAGTAGTACGTTAATAGTTCTGCCAGCAAACACACCCTCACAGTGTGTAACCTAAGGTGCCACATAAGGCACCCTAGAAGGCACTCCAGAGGGCACATTATAAAGTGCCAAGGCACCCTATAATGTCCCCCCAGAGGACACCATATAAGGCACCTTATAATGCACTATATAGGCACCCAGAACTGTAGCACATTGGCTAATACACTGACAAATGGTGCAAGAGAAGTGAGTTTGATCCTCCCTTGAGCTCAATGAGTAAAGCTTGCAGAGACATCACCTTTTACTCAAAATCAGTGCTATATGAAGCAGTATGTCTGTTAAGATTAATTAGTGCTGCCAGCAAACATACCCTCACAGGTCCACAACCGAAGGTGCTGCAGAAGGCACCCTATAAGGCACACCAGAGGGCACATTATAAAGTGCACTGTCCGCCAAGGCACCCTAGAATGTTCCCTATGGGCCACCCCACAGGGCGCATCAAAGGGTGCTGCACATGGCACGTGAAAGGGTGCCTGATGAGGTACTGTAAGGAGACAGCACTGTGAAGGTGAGGTAGCTGGCAGCACCACTGCAAATAACAAAAAGAATGCTTCACACAGCCCCACCAAGTAACCCCACTGTGTGTTCCAACCCATGACATCTGGCCACACAGGCAGTGAAGTAATATGTGGGCAATATTGCCAGTGTGACCAACAATGTCCTAATAATGATGTGGGCAACCTATGGAGTATAAATGACAGATGGTCAAAGCTACCACACCAGAGCAACAACAGGTTAGCTAAGTACAAACCAGAAATGCCTGCCAAGCAAACAAAACAAAGTCTCAGCAAACAAGGGCATATGGCAAACACGATCAAGACCAAGGTCTAGACCATTGCCAAAAACAACAAGCCCAATAACATCACTGACCTTGTCAAATACGGAGAGCTACTGTAAAATTCCAAAGAAACACCCAAACCACGATGAATACATGGAGACAGAGAAGCCAGATGCCTGTTCCCCCAGCTCTAACAAATCACTGCCTGGAAGATGAAGGATGTCAGGTCACCACACAAACTGTCTGCTGTGGTGTCCAGGATCTGAGTCAACAAACGCATACCCACAGTGCACTGCACATGCATATCTGCAGTCCATAGATGAACACAATATGGGATATACACCCACACATCACCTCGGCCTGGTAGAGGGAACTGACCGTGTTTCTCACTGGCACAGAGCATGTCATGTCATGTCATGTCAGTGATGGTGTGTCAGGTATCCGAGTGACAGTCAACAAAGCAGGCCAACAAGAAGGACCAAAAAAGGCTGTGTCCAAGATGCAGAGGTCCATCCAACAGTGGCAACATCAGGCACGGACAATGTCACACAGGTGCTGCGTCCAAACAAATATGGAAGACGGGGCTCCAGAGGATGTGTGGTAGATGTGCTATGTCTGTGGGCTGTGTCCTGTGTGAAAAGGGGTAGAAAGAAGGTAAGGGAGGTGCACACCCACCATCAGGTCAGAAACGACACGCTGACAGCACAATATGTGCATCAGGAATGCTGAAACACCACAACATGACATAATCATAACAGATAGCATAGTGCACATGGACCACAGTAGGAGATGGCCCTGAAGACCATGACACAACATGGTCATGTGAATGCCCATGGCACACAGGCATCCCAGAGGTCTAAAGCATGTCCGGCAGTGGTGGTGCACCGAGATACCACAGAAATGCATGTTGCAACGAACAGGACAAATGCAGCATCAGCATATGGCCTATGACCCAGCGGAGGGAAGGTGAGGTTTACCTGAAAGGTACAGCATTGGACTGATGTTGAAAGCCAGAGTCAGGCAAGGACACAAGGGTCCCCAGGAGAGGCTGCCGACATCAATGAACTGCGTCCATCACCACGACCTCATGATCAGCTGTCAGTGGAGCATGGCCTAGGAACGCTGTGTTGCGGGGAAACATACTGGTTACGTGAAGTGTCCTGCCAACAAACATGGGATATGTCAGGGAAGATAATAAGACACATGGACACAATGTACAGAAGGGCAGAAACAGAAGGGCATAGAGAGATGGATGAACATCGCCTGACAGGTGGGAAGACACACACGCCCCAAAGACACAGAGACACACACCGTGAGAAGAGGTAAGCATGCTGCAAGCTGTAGTTGGCTGGACTGCAGACAATCAGGGACAGGTGGAGACCTGGGTGCACCTAGGCTGTATAAAGCAGCAATGGCAGTGAGGTCTCTATGTGTACCTAAGCATTGCAATTGCCTGTGTCCAGGAACACACTCAGCCTGGTACCATGTGCACAGGCAAAGTATGTAGACCCCCTAGATGTGCACAGGCAATGGTCACATGTGTGTCAAATGGAACATATTGCGGATGGAGTGTGAGGCCAAAGACATGTGCAACAACAGAGGAACGGTGTAGAGGGAAACACATATGTGTCAAGTGGTGCTGCCACCACCGCACACCGAGCTGTATGTCCACCCAGCCCAGCCACCTTAATGCCACTGTGACATACACACACTCCCCACATGAACCACAGCAGTGGGAAGTATCGGCAGCCCATCCCTGGGAGGCAGGAACATAGCAGCCGATCCTGGTGAGCCGAAACACAAGAGACAAATAGAGATATGTCAGTACAGTGCTGTGATACACACATACCATCTCACACATGGCGACCCATAAGCACATCCCCCCACATGCAGAACTCACAGGAGAAGAGTTCCTCAATCAGACATTGCCTGGCCGCCATCCCCTCACGTGTGTCACCACGGCCATGTGCAGGAGGGCACACAGGATCCTCCCTGAGATCCTCATTAATATTGACTGGGATATTGTGCTTGAGAGCAATGTTGTGGAGGATGCAACAGGCCAGAATGATATTTGCCACAGTCAGGGGTCCGTACTGTAAGGCACCGCCGGTCCTATCCAGACACCTGAAGCGACTCTTGAGAACGCCAAAGGTGCGCTCAATGACTGAGCGGCTGGAGGCATGGGCCTCATTGTACCACATCTCTGCACCTGGCCGAGGGAGATGCACAGGGGTCAGCGCCAGGCACGACACCCATATCCTGCATCACCTGCAAACAGAGATGGCAGAAAGTCACACGTGAGATGATGGACCTATGGAATCAGTGATGTAGCAATGCCCAACTGGACATCAGAGAAGCATGGACACACACATCTGACGTCACAGCATTGCACACGCTGGGAGTGCACCAGAGTCTGATGCTGAGAGTCCAAGAGCACACTTGGTGGGGCAGAGATGCGCAGTTGTGCAAGTCGTGGAACGTCATGGTACATTGTACACAGGGCATAGGTCAACAGAACACATCCCCGGGGGGGCCAGGTGGGAGTGTCAGTGCATACAGGCCAAAGTGAACAGTCATGCAGCAGACATGTGTGATAGCAGGTTCGCACACAGCCCAAGACACGTGTCACCCCCTACATGGCAAATGAGGAGGCCCCATACACACTGTACACCATGTGTATGGTTCTGTGGCCCAAATCCTCCAACCTCCCCCCCCTGGATGGCACATGCACCAACCTGTGGCACATGGGGTTGGAAAGGGACATACCCCACAGGCAGACATATGTACAACTGCCAAAGGTGCAGGAGCCACATCCATGGAGGGGACACACCATGCGTGTCCAGAGTGCCCCTGTACACGGGAGCTTGTGAAGTGAACAGCAGAGGCAGGGTACAGGCCACACCACATGTGTGCAGGGACACCTAGATGAGCAAGAACACACACATGGTAGGCAGAGAGACGTGTGGTAGCGCACAAAGGTATGTGACCACCTTCCAGGTGACAGGGTGTGATGTAATGTCAGGCCCAGAATACGCTGCACCAGGAAACAACACCACAATGTCATGCATGCAGAGGACACAGGTGACAATGGTGCCCCCGCGAAACACATACGGTAGGTGCACGTAAGATGTGGGGAATACCTACCCAGCAGGACATAGTCCTCATATTGTCCGGCCTCAAACTGGCCGAACAGTGCCGAGTTCTGCAGGATATAGGAGTCATGGGCTGACCCTGTGAACCGTGGAACCACATTCAGAATCCGCATACTTGCATAACAAACCACCTGCACATTCAGGGAATGGAAGTGTTTGCGGTTGCGGTACACAACCTCCCTGTCGTGGGGTGGGACCAGGGCAACATGTGTGCAATCTATTGCTCCCATCACATGTGGTATCCCTGCAATCCGCTGGAATGCCTGTCCCAGGGCCACCCAATGTTGCCTACTGTTGGGAATGGCAATGTAATTCCCGACCCGGCTGACCATGGCCCGCAGTACCTGGTGGAGGCAGCGAGAGAACGTTGGCCTACTCATCCCACCCACTGCGGCCACTGAGGATTGGAAACAGCCAGAGGCAAAGAAATGTAGGGCAGCCAGGAGCTTGGCCAATCCCGGTATAGCATGTGACAGGGCAGTCAGGGGCTCGAGGTCAGGTCGGAGATCCTCATAGAGCTCCCTAATAGCCCCTGTGTCCAGCCGGTAGAGGGAGATTACCTGGTCCTCCCTGATGTCCTGGAGCATAGCCCTGGGCCTGTAGAGGTGTTGCAGGCGGGCCATGCCTCAGCACGCCTACGGCGACGTTGTTCCCCCACACCCGCCTGTGGACCCCCCACAGCTGCAGGCCTGAGTTGCAGCGGGATAGCACCCATGCCCAGTGCCGCAGCCCCAGGAACATCATCTCCCTCTTTCGGAAAGCGCAGCCCAGATAGCTCCAGCAATGCAACGACTGCACCACCTGCATTCACAGTCTGAGCCATGATAGACACAGGATGGAGGACAGGTGGTTGGGAAATAGGGTGCGGGGTGGGCACAGAAATCACAATAACGATACACACCTGGTCAACCAGGAACATCCATCATAGCCAACACCCTGTAGGCATCCACGTAGCGCGTGCAGGAGCGCGCGTTCCCCCGCATTGCATCCGACAAAAACCATCGACGTGTGCCCCTGTGACGCAGCAGGGTGTAAAGCTACTGCGAAGTATACCCCTTTCCAAATATGGAAAATGCCAAGATGTTACAGGGACGCTAACGGCGTTCACACGTGCGTACATGCAACGCATGTCCCATGTAATGTGCGTCACGGAAACGTAACCATCACCCAACGTGCATGGTAGCGCGCAGACAAAAAATATATGATTACTATGCCAGAAAACATTTGAGTTACCTACCAGCACAAAACTGGATTGTAGGAGTAGGGCGCGTGTAGTGTGTATACCCAGGGCTGATTTGGAGGAATACTAGAACGCTTCAAACCATGTCCAGTAAGGTACGTAGGCTACCTAACCATGGCACGTCCATGCGTGCGCAGGGGGGAAGCGCGTTGCTGCGTGTGTACGCAACGCGCGTACGCAATGCGCCTAGAGCCACACCCCAAACATACCTATATATATCTTGTGATCACAAAATGGCATGCACCTCAGCACACATCTGGTATGGAGGCCAACAACCAGAGACGTGAGCATGCTGGACTGCAGCAAACACCACTATCACCCACAGTTGGAGATGATGATGAGAGGCCAGGCCCATCTGGGCAACAGCAACACCCACGTGAGCAGGCCACTGGTACACTGGGGCAACGGCGGCGCAGACCCACACTGCCAGAGGAGGTCCGTAAGAGGGCAGTGCGCTTCAGCCAGGAGGAGAATGATCTCCTTCTGGCAAGCATCCTGGACCACTATGAGCTACTTTTTGGACGGCTCAGCTCTACAACCACAAGTGCCACATGCGCCAGGGCATGGGCGGAGGTGCAGGCGGAGGTGGCAACAGCTGATAGCCCACATCGGGATATTGAGAGTCTACGCAAGAGATACTGCGACATAAAAAGGAACATCTGCAATAAGCTTGCCAGGGAGAGGCGAGGGGCACAAAGCACTGGAGGGGGCCCAGCACAGGTCGCCAACCTGACTGAACTGGAGTGGCGCCTGGCTGACAGACTGGGGCCAATGTATGTTCATGGCTTGCCCCCTGCATTGGACACAGCGCACCTAAGTGCTGGTAAGTGTGAGAGTGAGCTGCACCAGTGTGAGACTGCAAACGCACATGTGTGGGGGTGGCCAAGGGTGGGGTGGGGTGTGGGTGGCATGACGTGGCTTTTTGGGACCCAGGGGGCGGCACAGGCATACGGGCAACTTCTGACCCATGACCCATGGGGGGACGTGTCCATGGTGGGCAGGGGGCGGAACAGCACAGTGGATGGGTGAGGTGGCAAGGAGGACACGTCCACAGTACCAGCAGAGGCTGCCAATGTTTTGCAGGGGAGATGGTGCAGGGTTGGCGGAGGCAGCACGGCCACACAGGTGGAAATGTGGCCAACGGAACAGCACAATGCACCTGTGACAAACATGGTCTGTGGTTGCAGGGCTGAAGACGGTGATGGGGCTGCATGGGGTGTGTGGCAGCATGCAAGGGGGGGAGGGGACAGTGGCACTTGCTGGGCACAGGGCCCACCGGCATGGATAAAGAAGGAATGTGGGGGGAGGGAGGGGCCCCGGCCAAGACCCATGTGGCTCACCCACACACATGTGCCCTTAGGGGAGTGGGACGTGTGTAGACAGGCAGTCATGCCCCATTTTACCTATGTAACATTGTGCCCTACAGGTGACATTTGCTCCATTGATGCAACAGAGGAGGCACAAGGGGACAACGAGCCAGGGCCTTGTACCCTCATGGACCCTGTTCCAGAGGTGGGCCAGGTGGGAGCAGATGGTCAATCCCCACCCCCGGAGGAGGACAGCAGGCATGGCACACTGCCTGCAGTTGACGGAGCACCGACCACCAATGAAGCCACGGGGGAGGTGGCTGCTGAGGCCGAACAGTGCACCAGACAAGCGGCGCTGTCCACTGTGTCTGAGGTCATCTTGCAAATGCAGGCGCACTTGGCAGCGGCACAGAGGGATGCAGAGGGTGAGTGTCAAACTGTGTTTGGGTATCAATGCCTCTGCACAGGTGGTGGATGTTTCCCTGTCTTACAATGCACTACCTGCTGTCTCCACAGGTATACGGCATTTACTGCGAGTGGGGTTGAGGGAACAGCGCCGCCAACGCCGTGCACAATGGCGTCTTCAATGCACAATGTCAGGGGTCCTGGTGGGGGTGCAGGACCTGGCTGCATCTGCGTAAAGCATGGCTGCCAGCCTCATGTGTCCTGTGTTACTTGTGGGGGGCCATATTACACACAGCCCACCCGTAACCACCCCAGGGGCCAGCCCCATGCAAACTATCCAGCCAGACGGTGTACCCCCCGACCCTGCTGTGGCCAGCATGGGATGCCCCAGCTGCTGTTGGGCGTCCACCTGCTGGCACACACTACCCAGAAGCTGCAGCCGTCATCTGTTTTCCTTATATGTTCCCCGTGAGCCGGGGGGGGGTACGACTGGTGATGGGCTATAGAGGGGGAAAGGGCATGACATGAGGAGGGCTGTGGGTGATGGGGGGGTGGGTCAGACTGGTAATGGGCTGTGGGCTGATTGGGGGGGGGGGAAGGGCTGGCAATGGGCTATTGGGGGCTGGCCGGAAATGGGCTGATGGGGTTAGGGCTGGTATTGGGCAGATTGGGGTAGCTCAGATTGGAAATGTGTGGTGGTGGAGTATGGAATACAGTGGACCCATGGAGGTGCTGGAATGGTACATGGGCTCATGGGGGGGGGGGCTGGACTGGTATCTTGCTGAGTGGATGGGAGCTAGGATATGGCATGTGCAGAAGGTGGTTCCAGGAAATGACTAGATAAGGCCTGATGGGGGCCTGGGTGGAAAACATGAGCTGCTGAAGGCACTCGGACAGAAATGGGATGGCTATGCCCTTTTCACTTTGGTATGCCATCTTTTATGTGAACAGGATAGGACTGCACAAATCCAGGTTTCTGCCAATTCCAACGAAATCAAAGCACAGCAGCTACACTTACCCGAACTGCTACCATAGCTTTGCAATAATGACTGCATACCCACAGTCATAGACAGGCAGTACTGAGTGTACACGCTGCCCTCTAATGGCCATAGACCGTAGCACAGGCACATCTTGTTTGATAGTCTAACTGCCAGTCTATTCTTTTATATATCCTACTGTTTCCTAAACCTGTCCCTATGATTTCTGGGCAACCCTCACTATAGAACACATGGCAGCACACGTATAGACCTTCCCACCTGCCAACTACAGGTTAGGCTCATCCCTTGAAACTAACAGCTGGCACTTTGCATAATATCCTGGTCCTTATGAGATGCCCCTCAAATACATGATTTTGAGAGAATGACCATGTGGTATCAGGGATCACTGAGAGAACTGCTGTCCTGTGTGTAATGTAAATTCTTATTTATTTTATAAAGTGGATTGACAACAGTCCCCCTTAATGCATAGGAACACCCTGAGCCTCAAAAATGAACACCCCCAAACAAATGAAATAAACGAACACTGGGCCAAATAACAAACCCATTCCCTGTCCCCCTGCGGCCATGTCCACTCGGTCCACCCCTAGCCCTGTGCATTTGCTGGCTCAGTGTCCATTAGCCCCCTTGCTGTGTCCATGACAGCGTCCACCCTGGTCTGTGCCCATCGCCTCTGCTGCACATAGCCTTGCATGTTCCACCACAGCTGACCCCTAGCCACTGTTGAACGTATGTGGGTTTGGCCATGTGTGGCACTGCCCCATGTGATGCCCCTAATATCGCCCCACCCCTGACATGGGTACAGTACCCTGCATCCTCCCATTGTATCTCACACGGACACGCATGTGGGTGCCCACATGTGTCAATCACACAACACTGACACATAGCAATGAGGGACATCTGGCCACCACAGTTGTTTGAAACCTCTGATAGATGTTATTTACAGTCGCCATTTGCCGACACATTCGCCATGGAAACGCATGCCGACATGTCTTACTGCCAACCCTACTGTCCCTGGTGAGTGTGGCAGGCCATGGCATGGGCTGTCACAGGGCGGGTGTGAAATGCGCATCCGCATGCTACACACCCCGGGGACCCCTGTCACATGGCGGCTGCCCAGGCGCGCCACTGGCTACCCGCTCCCACAGCAAGCGCAGCCGGTCAGCCACCATGGTCAGGGTCACCAGGACCTGCCCCATGATGAGTGTATACTGCCTCGGGGCATGTGCCTGCGCACGCACAGCCACTGCCATGCACAGCCCGCACATGCAGCCGCACAGACACAGATCTCCCTGTGTCTGTGTGGCTGCATGCACGGTGCGCCTGTCAGCGGCTGGGTGTGCCAGGCCCACGTCCAGGGGGATGCATCGCCATCACCATGGTGCAGATGGCTGGCGCCCCCGTAGCCCTGTGGCAGCCCATGCCGATGTGCACATGCCACAGCCGGCAAACACATCAACTCCGCCGCCACATCCCCCTCCAGCTCTGGGCCGCACACCCCTTCCCCCCCTGCCCCTGGCCCCCCAACCACAGAGCCCTCCCCCTCCCCCTCTGCCTGCACTGGCCACTCTACCCCCTGCCCTCCCGCAACCCCCTCCGTCTCCCCCTCCCCCATCTCCCCCCCCTCTCCACCACCCCAACCACCTCCCCCTCCTCCCCCATCCCTCCTCCCCCTCGGTGTCAGCTGGTGCATCCTCTGCATCTTCTGCCCTGCCGTTGTCTGCCTCCATGGTCACAGGGGCGTCCTCCATCTCCTGGCCACTGTTGCCATGCAGCTCCTCTGGCCCCGCTGCAGCATCTGGCCCCACAGGCTCCTCTGGAACTCGTGCATTCGCTGTGGGAGGGGAAACACGTGTCATCTCCATGGCCTCACATCAGCCATGGCAGTCACATGCAACCTGTGGTTTTGACAGCCATTGCCCCACAGGGCCATGTCACATCACTCACCATTTCGTTGGGTCATCCGCTCCCTCTGTACCCTTCCTACAAAGCGGGGGTACCGCGCCCTTAGCTCCCGTGCCTTCTTTCAGAGACCCTCCACATATTTGAGTGACAACACATATTGACATTAGCGGAGAGACACCCTTTAGGGGCCTCTGCCGCAACACATATATATCTCAGTGTGCAATATAGTTCGCCCTTGTGATCACATACAGGGGCATTCCCCATAGCGCCAGGATGGGGGGTAGGGCTCTGCGATGAGGCCTGCTGCATCATGGGGCTATGGTCTGTGTCTTGTAAGCACATCCATAGCACCAGGACAGGGGATTGACTCCTCATTTGGGGCCCTCTGCATCCTGGGGCTATAGTTGAGCCTGGTAAGCACAAACAGGGCCTGCATCCATAGCAACAGGACAGGGGCTGGACCCCTCATTTGGGGCCCTCTGTATCCTGGGGCTATGGCCTGTTTCTGGTGAGCACAAACATGGCCTGCATCCATAGCACCAGGACAGGGGATTGACTCGCCTCCAGCGGACCATGTCAGGGGTCCTGGTGGGGGTGCAGCGCATGGCCACAGCATCCGAGAGGATGGCTGACAGCCTGGAGTGGCTGGTGGCAGGCGGAGGTACACTCACCGGGCAGCAGAATCCAGCTCCACCACACCACCATCAGCAGCAGCACCAGCGGCAGCAGGGGTGCCACCAGCATCAAGGGGGCGGGGCCGCGCAAGGCGTGGAAGGGGGAGGGGTAAATAAAGGGCTACACAGGCAGCATTTGCTGAGGACATGTGTTCTGGGTCTCATTTGAGGGTCCAGTACTCACACAAACCACCCCCCCCGTGTCGAGACCAGGGTACGACACTGTGCCACTGACGCAACTGGCCCTTGCCCCCCCCTCCCCAGCCCTGTCCACCATGGGTAGGCATCCGATCACTTACTTTGCCACGCTGGAACACCACACCCATGCCTGGGTGGTGCGCTGTGTGCCTTGGGAGTGCACATACCCCGTGGACCAATACCCTGGGGTGCCCAGACCCACCTTTTGTCCCTGTGCCGAGGTAGGTGCACTGTTTGTCCTGCATGGGGAGCCACATGAGCCGCTTCCACCACGCTGGACCCAAACAGACTGTGCACTGCACATGTCACATACTCAAGGTCACAAGGCATCCCTATCCCCCCACCATGGCATCTCCCATAACACATGTCCACTGTGTGCCCCTCAAAACACCCTTGGAGCTTCCCCACCATAGGGTGCCACCCCGTCCCGACCCCCCACCACCCTGTGCATCCGTGGCCCCACCATACTCCCAGCCCCCCATGCCCCCCATCAGGCACCTCCCGATACCATAGTAGGCCCCGTAGGCTATATCCATAAACCCACCTGTCACCTGTCGCACCATCCACACTGCGCTTCACCTCATCCACGGCCATGGCACACTGTGGCACTCCACATACCATCATCCCAGCGATACTCCCCTCCCCACCATGTGCTGTGGCCACCCCAGGACCCCCACCCCAATGTGTGTGTCACCCCAGATGGGCCAATACACTCCACAGACAGTATGGTCTATCACCCCCTAGGGGCAGCCATTACACCCGCCACTCCATGGACTGTGGTGGTCCCGCACCCTGCAGCACCCCATTGTGGAACCCCATTGTCATCCCCCTATCTCACCCTGCATTCTCGTATACGTGATTGCCATGTAGCCAACCTTTGCCGGAGCCTAACCGACCTCAGCGGGCGTCACCGCTCCCTCCACCCCCTACTCAGTCACCAGCTTCACCACTTCCTGAGGTGCACCCTCTGTGATCTTACCCTAACCACACCTCTGCACAGACCCCTCCGCCGTCCTACCTTTCCCCCCCCGCAAATCACCCCTATGGGGTTTCGTCTGATACGCTACACAGGCCTTTCACTGTCCCCCGCCGTATGCACCATTGTCCCCCTGTGTTGCGCACCCCACCATCATGGACATCTGCTGTCGCACATCCCTCCTGCAGGCCACTCTCCCCCCTGCTCATTTCCCCACTTCATAACACTGCTGCTGCGATATGTCAGGGGAGCTTCTGTCACCGCTGCCCTTACCTGGTCCACATCCTCCCTCACCTCTCGGGGTGCACACTGTCACACCCATCACTCGCACTGCACTGTCACATAGCAATGAGGAACATCTGACCACCAGTGTCATGTAAATAACGTAACAGTTTTATTTACAGTGCACTTTCTGAGCTCGGACGCACATGGCAGCTTATGCAGGGTACACCCATCTCTGTCACTGTGGTGTGTGGCAGGCCATGGCACGGTCCGTCACAGGGCGGGTGTGCCATGTGTATCCCCACACAACACACCCCGGGGACCCCTGTCACATGGTGGCTGTCCGGGTGCGCCACCGGCAATGCGCTCGTCCAGCTCACGCAGCCGGTCAGCCACCATGGACAGGGTCGCCAGCACCTGCCCCTAGATGAGGGCGAACTGCCTCTGAGCGTGCACCTGGGCATGCACAGCCGCAGCCAGGTGCAGCCCGCACATACAGCCACACAGACACACATCACCCCGTGTCTGTGTGGCTGCATGCATGGTGCACCTGTCTGCGGCTATGTGTGGCAGGCACACGTCCAGAAGGTGTGCTTCGCCAACATCAGGGGGCAGGTGGCTGGTGCCCCCGTTGCCCTGTGGTGGAGCGTGCCACTGGGGACCTGCCACACCCACCCCCCCATCCCCGCACCCACACCATCCTCTTCCCCCCCAACCTCCACCTCCCTCTCCACATCCCCTTCCCCCTCCTCCCCCTCCCTTTCCCTGCCACCCACCTCCTCCCCTCCCTTCCCCTGCCCCCCACCTCCTCCCCCTTCCTTCCCCTGTCCCCCACCTCCTCCCCCTCCCTTCCCCCTTCCCCCCTCCACCCCCTCCCTTTCCCTCCCTTTCCCTCCCTTTCCCTGTCTTCCACCTCCTCCTCATCCCCTTCCATATGTCCCTCATCCTCCACGTCCTCCTTCTCCCCCTCGGTGAGGGCTGGGGAACCCCCCTCATGGCCTCCACTGCCATCGCCATCTGCACTGGGCTCCTGGCCTTCTCCGCCCTCCTGGCCCACATCATCAACGGCCTCCTCCAGGCCCGCAGCATCCTCCGGCTCCTCAGGCCCCACTGGCTCCATGGCAGCACGTGCATCCGCTGTGGGAGAGGGGAACACATATCATCTCCATGGTCACACATCAGATACCGCAGTCACAATGATCCTGTGGATCTGTCACCCATTGCCCCACAGGGCCATGTCACATTACTCACCATTCCTTTGCGCCATCCTTTCACGCTGTACTCGCGCCACAAATCGCAGGTATCGTACCCTCAACTCCCTTGCCTTTTTGCGCAGCTCCTCCACCTGTAGGGTTGACAACGAACATTGACATTGGCTACCGCAAGGACACGTTAGGGTCCTCTGCCACAACACTTATCTATCTCTTCATACAACAGGTGGCTGCCCCTATTGAGTGATACATTCATGCCCCATGCTTTCCCAAAGGACAGCCCCATGTGTGTCCCGCGCACACGCCTGTCCAGCTTGGGCCCCATGTGCCCTGTGTGTGCACCCCAGCGGCCCTGACACAGCACATCTCTGTGCCACCTCCACACATCTGCCAGTGCCCATCAGCCACTGCCAGGGTGGGTGGTGGCCATCTTCAGTGCTCCCTGCAGAATTGTTTACCTATAGTTTGAACCAGGAAATAAGCGCTGCTGGCGGAGGCAGAACAGCTCAGTGAGGAGATAGAGGTCTCCTTGGGAAAAAGCAGGCTTCCTTGACATGGCAGCCATTTGCTCTGAATGTATCAGTGCTGCATAGCCACGTGCGTTAGTGAGGGTGTAACCACATGCATTAGTGAGGGCGTAAGCATGTGCGTTAGTGTGGGCGTAACCACGTGCGTTAGTGGGGGCGTAACCACGTGTGTATCTACATGTTGATATAGTCGTGACACCACGCGTGGCTACGTGCGTTGCTGCAGGCGTAACTACGTGCGTTGGTTCAGGCGTGGGCACTGTAGATTACATATCCTTGAGGGTGTATTGCACCTGACATTAATGCTACCATCTCTGTTTGTGCTGGCTTATTGCCTATCAGAGCCTGTGAGCAGGAGCTGGACTTCATAACCCCCACTTTTTAGTAGTGCTGCTACATTTTGCAGAGTCGGCATCATCTTTTCTAACACTTTCTGCTGCACACATCTCACATTAGGGTACATTCACATTCCTTTGACTAGATATGTCCTCAATGTGGGGTTGTATCACACATTTTTCATGCCCTTTTTGTTTAGAGGGATTGAGGAGGGTGTGTGAAGAGAACGGCACAGAGGGAGTCCCTGATTGAATATATGTCGGGGTGGCATTGGGAGCAGTGGAGAGCTTGTGTGTATTTGACGGAGGGGCTTCATTTCACCACACAGTCCATCTGCAGAGGTTTACAGGGTTGGATTGGAGCAGTCACACCCATGATGCACTGCACATGCAAATCAGCAGTGTAGAGATGGTCATATGTTGAGGTGTGCCCCCCCCCATCACCTAGGGCTGATGGGGGTCCTGACCATGTGCAGCCCCACAGCACCTCGGTATGGTGGGGGAACAGACTATGTGTGGCACTGCTACAGAGTAACCACAGACAGTCACATTGTGTGGGTACAGTGACCACCCAGAGTTTGCGGTGGGGTGGCCAGCAACAGGTCCACAGCACCTTTCATGACTGACATACCCCATGCTGCAGGACCCCATCAGTGTGTTGTCTGTGGTTCCATTAGACACACCGTGGTTACATCTGTGTCCTGCTGTATGTCTCGCTCATGTCTAGTCCCTATGGGCGATTATGCACCCAGAATAGTGCATATCCGGTGTTCGTGCCATGGTTACCTGCTGTAAGCGGGGAGGGGGAGAGAGGGGATGGGAGAGAGGGGGAGGGGGGTGGGAGAGAGGGGAGGAGGGAGGGGGGGAGGAGGGGAGAAGGGAGAGGGAGGGAGGGAGGGGAGGGGGAAAGATTATGTACCACCACACAACCCAACCTGCAGGTCTCAGGGTGCAGAACAGGTTCACCCACCAATAGATCCACAGTTTAACTCACTGCAATGGTAGCAGTAGAAGGGACCATTATCCCCAGTCCTGTTGGGGAACAGATAGAGCACTACACATCCATGGGGCGATGGTCGACAAACAGCAGGCTTGGAAATGCACAGCTGCCCCCCAACATTATCTGACATTCTCCAGTAGCACGCCTCCAGCCGCTGCACCCCACGAGGTGTTCCAGCAAGACACATATTAGCTGAAGACAGTCCACCAGCTAGTCCAGAGTGCATGGTCCTGGATGAGATGCAGGCACCCAGAACAGGGGTGTCAGCATATACACACACAGCAGATAAGTCAGTGATTGGGCCCCAAAAGGGAACCCATAGATATCACATGAGAGAAATGCCAAAGAGCACTATGGGGGAACCTAGCCATGCCATGGTCACTGCTCAGTCAGGGTGAGAGTGACCTCCCAGCAGGACATGCTATGGCCACCCTGTTCGTGCAGGTGGTGGCCGGGCAGTGCAATGTCCGAGAATTGCCCTATGCCTTGTGCTGATGCAGCCAGGTCAGGCCACCCTATACAGGCTATTCCCACAGTACCTTGCTCCTCATTATGCACATTTGCAGGCCAATACTGGCAACAGTGCTAGCACTGTGGGCGGGGGGGGGGGGGGGTTGGCAGCCACCGCACATTTGATAGACAGACACACACTCTCCACACCTATGCCAGCATTGTGCAGCTATGGAGGTGTTGGGCAGCGCTGCCCACCACAACAGTCCGGGGCACAGTGCAGGAATGGCTATGGTACGCAAAACTGTAGGTGTCACTGCACAGGTTGGTAAACACTGTCAGACACAGGACCTGTAGCACACTCCACAGACATCAGAAAGGTTGCTATGCTTCAGCTCACTCAGAGAACACTTGTACTTAAGCTAGGAATTGCTATCTGCCAGTAATCATGGCAACCTTTTGATAGATGTGTACCATATTCCCAGGTTTAAGGTGGCATTACTAAGGTATCCAGGTGCTAGTATTGGGAGATGCACGCAGAGCCCAAAGTCCTGCCTCTCTAGGTGGCTTTGGATGATGGGGCCTGTGGGTGCGGGTGTGTCTGCCCCTGTTGGCTGCTGCTTTACGGCAGTGTTTCCCAACTCCAGTCCTGGTGTGCCAAACATTGTTTGGGTTTTCATGCTGTCCCTCATGGATATGCATGAGATACATCTGCATACCATGGGGGTGGCGCATGGAAATGCAGCACAGGCATCTTTATCTGAGGCAGCATGGAACCGGAATGGGTGTTTGGCCCTCCAGGACTGTATTTGGGGGGCTCTGCTCTGGGTAATGGGTATGTTTATGGTGTCTGTGCTCTGTAGGGTAGGATGTAGGTGTTTTGGGCATGTTTACGTCATCTGCAAATAAGGTTCTGTCTGTATTAGGACTTTATAGTGGTGGGTAAAATATGAGGACTGGGTTGGTGGAAACCACAGCTGGGACTTGAACCTGTGACCTTCTGCTTCTGGAATACAGTGGTGTTGTGCACTGCACCACCATGTTATCACAGAGTTGGTGCATTCCCTGTTGGTACCTTGACATGTGCCGCCTGCGGCCCTCTGTATCCCCCTCTCCAGCATCTGTCCAGTTGCTGTTCCAACATGCCCGCCCTGCTGTTGCGGGACATGTGCACGCCATAGGCACCCTGTCTGGTGGTGGAGGAAACCCTGGGCAGCGCTATTTCACTGTGGGCCCATTCACCTTGTATGGGGACGGAGTGTAGACCCTTCCACGATTTATATCTGTTCTATGGAGCTTACTTGGGGGGGGGGGGGTTATGTTTCTCATTGATACCACTATTGACCAGCTTGGTTATTGTTTTTATCCAGTTTGTTGGGGTCCTTTTCAGTGTTTCTGTGCCCTTTTGTTCTGTGCACATGTATCACACTTATCATTTTATTTTGGTTTTCCTGCCTGGGCTGTACATTGCTGACACCTAAATGGTTTCTCTCCCCTTTAATATGCCTTTAACAGCAGGTTTTCATTCGCGTTGGAATTGAGCTCTGAAATTCAGCGCGTTAGTGTGAGGGGAGCCTCTCCCCGCCCACTCTCCGCCCATTGACCCCTTCTCTCTGCCCACCCTCCACCTTCTGCGCTGTTTTAACGCGCCACGGGGGTTTACGATCGTTATCTGCGGTTAACACGCGTAACGTACGGTTAACGATCGTTCGCACGTCAGAACGCGCATTATGACGTGTGAACGATCATTAACCTTACGTTACGTGTGTTATTCACGATTACCGCAGTTTAGTAAACATACCCCTAATAATTCTAGTGAACTACAATACATTTTTCCTTGCTCACATAAGATGATAAGATTTTTGAAATTTGTAAATATTTAAATCTGTATATATGTTTAAACTATCTATATACCTAATCAGCATTTACTCAGCATTGTAACCCTCAAATTATCATTTTTATTATATACAATTTAATGTTCACTGTAATTTCAATTGTTTGAATAAGTTTCAATGTAATGTTCAAGTTTTGTTCTATGTAAACCGCTTTGATTTTTCTGAAAGGCGGTATATAAAACGGTTAAATAAATAAATAAATAAATAAAATGGGGTGCTAGCTTTGAAAATTCTAGCCCACCAGTATCATCATGACCGCCTCTCACAGGTACTTGACCTGGCGGTCATTCCAGCACTGGAAGTGCATGCCCTACAAGACAATCTGCAGGAATCCCTTTACCATATCAGTCGAGCCACATATGACGCTTTGCTGTCACCTCTGCAAGGCATGCAAGTGAACTCCAGGCCCTCGTCCATTACTCTCCATACACTCAGTTCCTTCATGACAAGGTACTATTGCGTACCCATGCTAAGTTTCTTTCAAAGATTGTCTCCAGTTTTCACCTGAATCAATCCATTACGCTTCCTACATTCTTCCCGGCTGCCCAATTGAGTTCATTGGAATAATCACTGCACTGATTGGACTGCTGCAGAGCTCTAATTTATTATTTACAAGCCACCAAACAGCTCCGTCAGTCTTCCCAGCTTTTTATCACCTTCAGTCCTAACAACCCAGGGAAACCTGCTTCTAAAATAGGAATTACACTTACCTGGTAATTGTGGTTCCTTGAGTGACTCCAATTTAGTCCTCAACCTCTGGGTAATGAACCTCCTCCTGCAGCTTGGAGACTGGACATTTCAAAAACTCATGACATCACTGAATATAACCTGCTGGTCTCTCCCATCAGCCTCCAGTGAACTATTGACAAAGCAGACTCAAATCAGTAACTTTTTTTTTAAACTTAACATTATATTCAAGGGCACGCAGAACATATAACCTATCTACCTACTACTCCCCTTCCAGAAGGAAAGGGACTGCATCCTGCATGTTCTCCTTTCCGTCGAATGCCTAGCCCTAAACAATCCAGAGCAATATAGCAATATATATAACACTAAATAACAATATCATAATATAATAATATAACAATATAGCGCAAAACAAATGGAAGCATCAAAACAACTGAACACCAGTGAAGGCCTATATCCACTTTTAACCTTGCACTTCCCCCAACAGAAAAACCACTGCTAAGACCTCATCCCCGGGTGGGAATGAGGACTAAACTGGAGTCACTCAAGGAACCACAATTACCAGGTAAGTGTAATTCCTATTTCCTTATCGTTCCTCCAGTTTAGTCCTCAACCTCTGGGATGTATCAGAGCAGTAATCATTGGGAGGGACCTTTCCAGCCGGATCTCAACACCGCCTCCCTGAAAACAGCATCCTTAGCCGCCAGAACATCTAGGCGGTAGTGCTTACTGAAAGTATGGAGAGACAACCAAGAGGCCTCCCTACAGATGTCCACTGGCGGAACCAAACTGTGCTCCGTCCAAGAAGATGCTTGCACTCTGGTAGTGAGCTCGTAAGCTCCCTGGGAATATACGGTCCCATAGAAGATAAGCCGATGCACTCGCCACTCCAATCCATTCAGAAATGGACTCCTTCGCTGCCGCTTCCCTTTGCGGGGCCCTCCGAACACCCCGAAGAGAGACGATCCGCCTTGCGAAAGTTTCTGAAACCTTTAAACACTGCTACGCTCCCCTCTGCCGCACATAGCGCTAGAAGAGACCATTTTAGTTAGGTGAACGTAGAAACCACCTTTGGCAACAGCAACGGAACTATTCCTGACAGGTCAACGCCTGCAACTCCGAAAATCACCTCGCCGAACAGATGACCATCAAACATACCGTCTTCAAGGCAAATCCCTTAACCTATGCCTGTTGCAAGGGCCCCAATGGCATGCTAGCTAACGCTCCTAAAACCAGCTTAAGCTTCCCCAGTGGAATTAATATCCTATGACAGGGCTACAGTCTGGTAACCGCCTGAGAAAGTGTACCACATCGACCTGTGCATGAGAGCCGCTCCCTTTCCTTTGCCCCTATAGCAAGACAGAGCTGCTAACTGAACTCTCCAGGACCTTCCTTTTACCAAACCCGTCATGCAGAAAACTTAATACCAAGGGAACTGACACTGTTGTTGCGCGAGCGTGCCTCCGCGAGCACCCGCCCTCAAAGATGCGCCATATACGCACACATGCAAGGGACGTAGACTTTTTATTTTTTTTATTTATTTTTTATTTTTTTTATTTTTTTGCAGCAAGGTGGCAAAGACTGCTGTTGAGCAACTCTTTTTCCTTAAGCTTGCCCTTTCAATGGCCACCCCGTAAGCAAAAAACGATGCACCTGAGGCATTCGAAGGGATCTCCATAGCAACAGAATCTCCAATGTCGGAAACCTCCATGGATTCCCGCCGAGCAACCGTATGAGGCAGGCATACCACGGGTGCCTCAGCCAGCCTGAAGCCCCCAACCACACGTTTCTCCGAAGCGCTTCGATGTGCAGAACGACTCGACCTATGAGTGCCCCCGGTGGAAAGACATAGAGAAGACCGGACAACGGCCGCCGTTGAAACAGTGCGCCAATGCCTTCTGACCTCCTTTCGTGTCGTCTGCTGAAGAAGCGACCCATTTTACGGAGAGTTAAACGCCACCATGAGGTCCATTACTGACTGTCCCCATATGCTACCGATCTGTGCGAACAGCTCCGGATGCCACTCCCATTTTCTGGCATCTACTCGGACCCAGCTGAGGAAATCCGCCGTCACAATGTCCTTACCCGCAACATGCGCCACCGAAAAACGCAGGCAGCCAAAGCTCTATCCACACACACAGCCCCTCTGCCACGGCCTCTATGGCCACACTTCCGGTTTTGTCCTGCCGATTGATGTAGGCCACCGCCGTGGAGTTGTCGGACAGTACTTGCATCATTCGACCTGTCACTGTAGCTTTGAACACCTGCAACGCCCAATGTATCGCTCGCATTTCCAGTTGGTTGATTGACCACTGGGTCTCCTGTGTACTCCAAGAGCCTTGCACGAAATGATTCCGAACCTAGCGGAGTTTAACAAAGTTTTTGGCCAAGCTCCCGGAGGAAAGGTCCATAACCTTTTATTAGAGAGAAGCTGGAAAATTATAATTTTTTTTATGCCAACTTTTACCAATTCAAGATGTTCTACAAGGCACACAACCCAACAGAGCATCACATCTGTTGTACATGCAACGGAACCCTTAAAGTATGAATCCACCGCTAGCCCCGATACAAGCATTGAGTAGCCTATTTGTCTTTTTGGAAACCAGCCAGGTCCTTAAGACCAGGATTGGCTACCCTAGGAAACAGGATACTGGACCTGAAAGAGCTTGGTCTGACCCAGTATGGAATTTCTCTTATCCTTATGAACGGAACCTCCCCAAGGTCTCTGCCTTGGAAGTAACAGGCTGGCCCTATGACCCTGTGGCTAGCTCACACAGAGCAGTGCAGTCTAGTGGTTGAGGCAAGTTGCCAGAGGACCAAGGGTTTGAATTCCAATTGAGACCACCAACCTCGGGCCATAAAAAATGGGGTTTCTGGTCCCACAGGTGGTCTTCTGGCCTTCGTTAAGTGACTTAACCCTCTGCCTCAGGTACCAAAACATAAATTGTGAGCCCTTCAGGGACAAGGGAAATAGAAATACCGTAATCGACTGTATGCCACCCTGACCTGTAGGCAATCAGTATACTCAAATAAATAACTGACTGGGAATATGTGACCGTAGCAAACACTGGCAGTGGAGAGACATCAGAGCTGGTGCTGGTTCCTGGTCTTCCTTTCTTGCTCTCCCAGTCCTTCTGCCAGCATTGAGAAAAGGCTGAGAATAGATTGTCCAGTGGGCCGTGGACCTTGCGTCCTGGACATCAGAGAAAAAGAGGGGCTAGGATCTGGGAGCAAAGCCCAAAGAGAAAGGGAAACTGGTGACTGTGACACTGTAGCTCCTCCGGATGGCTCACTCCACAGCAGATCCCACAACTGCATCTCCAACCCCATGTAACACCATGAGGACCTCACGCACTTTATTACAATCAATATCCCCCCATTACTGGAGGAATTACCTTAGTCTGATAATACAGTCTGAGCAAAGAAATGCAGTCTCACTCTGCAAAGAGTGCACCCAAAATCATGCCTAAGCAATTGTGAGCACATACAAAATGCACATCTACATATATGGGTGACCCAGCACCTGACACCCAAACTCAGTGCAGTGAGCACGCTTGAACATAGGCTGAATGCATGGAGCATACACAGAGTATTGACTTCCTCTATGAAACCTTCCAGTGCCCTGGAGCGCTATGCCCCAGACGGTGCTACCTAGACGTCCTTCTCTTCACCCTCGGCACGGGCCCTTTTACAAGATGGCACAGATGGGTCAATGCTCCTGCTATGTGCTTAAAGCCCTGCTCTGACAGCACAGGCTCTAGAAATAAATGAGAATTTCCTGGGAAGGGCATGCTAAGTGGAGCTATGAAACACACAGGCACCCCCCCCCCCCCGGCCTTCCTGCAGAGTCAGAGAAATAGCAGTGGGATACACCGACAACCTTGCAAGTGGAGATCTTAGAGGTTGCTGCCTGTGTGAACCTGATGAGGAATACAATTTCGTATTTTACCCCCCCCCCCCCAGGGATGGGGTACTGAATACTATATGTGATTCATGAGCAGCGCTGCCATCCAGTGGCCTTTAGGGCACCAGAGCCCGACAAACGATACAGAAGTTAAGAGCTTTAAATCTTGGTCATATAATCTTGATTTGCAGAACATTACATTTGCTTGTTTAGTCACTAACCCCTGAGAGCCCATGAGGTGGCCCTGTGGTTATTTCTTCCTTGACTTGCAGAGATCAATCTGACTGATGATGGCTGCATACACATGGTCACAGAAAGGCACTATTGAGTGTACCAGCTGCCCTCTGGTGGCCATAGACCATAGCACAGGCACTTCTTGGTTGACAGTTAACTGTTATATACTTTTTTATATTCTAAGGATTCCTAAACCTGTCCCTGTGAAACCACAGGCATTTGGGCAAATTTCACTATAGAATACATAAAAGCACACTTCCTGCATGTCCCTGGAGGGAAAGAACATGTGGCATCAGAGATCAATGCCAAAACTGCTGTCCTATAAAACTAAGAATAAACTTAAAAATAAAGAGGACTGACAACAGCCCCCTTAAGGCTGAGGAACCCCCCTGAGCCTCAAAAAACCTACAAACAAAAGAAAGAAACACTAAACCTAAAAATCTAGCTATTCTGCCTGCCGTCTTCCTCACACAGGCAGCTCACTGCAACTCTCGCCATGCGGTCCAAATACCTAGAGAGAAAATGGCCGCCCCTTTGCCAACGAATTTTGGCGCCAAGAACAACAGCCGCTGCAAAAAGGAGGCCTCAGCAGACTGACAGAGCCCGAAGGCCTTACCTGCAGGGCCGAAAGCCACGCAGCCTGCTCCTACCACCTTGAATTCATCCGATCCTGAAGCCGCGCTGCTGTGCCTGGCAGCCACGGCGAGGACCGCTCAGCAGGTTCCACAGAGTAAAATTAAAATCCCGCAGCAATGGAGAGGCTCCATCTCACACAGCTTAAGTGTGGCTGTACGGGTCCTGGAGCTCTCTCCCGTACCGTCAAGGAAGAGAGATCCGCACCGGCGAATGCCTGCAGCAAGTGAAAATAACTGACAAGGAGGGAAGGCGAGAGCTGCTACTAATTTAAAGAACCAGGCTCAAATTTAAAATTACTGTAAATATAAGGAAATTTGCTCCTAACAAATAAAGGGAACTAATCCCTGATTGCCAATTAACTAAAGGTAACTGAATTAAAAGTAAAATTAAAAGTAAATTAAAGGTAAAAATCAAAAGTAAAATCAGAATAGAATTTGTCACACTAAATGCTCCTTATCTGTTCCCCCAAGTGAGCCCAGAAGCTAGGCTCACTACGTCCTTGCTGGACACACTGGGGGCTGATGGGAGAGACCAGCAGACTATATCCAGTGATGTCATGAGTTTTTGACATGCCCAGTCTCCAAGCTGCAGGAGGAGATTCACTACCCAGAGGTTGAGGACTAAACTGGAGGAACGAGAAGGAACAGACCATTTCCTCCTGGATTGCAGACTGTATTTTGTTTTGTTATGTTCAGGCAGGTCTCACCCTTTCTGGCAGGGTTAGTCCCCACTGTCTCCAAGCTACAGTAACTACAGTGGCTAATCTGGCTACTGTTTCACCTCAAGAAATCTGCAAAACTACCACATGGTCATCTTAACTTTTAAAAAACACTATACCCTGGATCGCTCTTCAGCCACCGACGTCACTTTCGGTCAGGCTGTTCTGCGAAATCTTTTTGCTTAACGTCTTCCACCTCACACGTTTAACCCAGGCCACAAACACTATCAGATGTCAAGTGGCCCTCAGCTCTGGATTCATCATGGAGTGTGCCTGCATTTCCCTGCTTGAAGACAGAGAAAGTGTAGTTGCTTACCTGTAACAGGGGATCTCCGTATTCAGCAGGGGTATGCAGCCACATTCCCCCACCTGCCGTCTCCTCAACTACAGTCTAATCGAATTAGAAGCTCAAAAAATAAAGAAAAAAAAGGAAATCAGAATTCACAAATTGCAAATTCTCCAAGGGCATCTTACCATATTTCTTACCATAAGTCACTTTTTTTTACATCGTGACCAGTTGATGCGACCTATATAAAGGGGCGACTTATACAATAACTTTACTATAGCCCTCCAACTAAAGAGGAAAATATAGAAGCCCCTTCCTGCCAAGAAATAGCCACAGGAGCAACAAAAATTGAATCCACTCTGCTGAATTCTGTGAAGTAAAATCTAAAGCTGTTAAAATAGCCGCGGGAACTGATGGAAGAGAAGCAACTCTCTCTGACTTTATATTAATGTCTCCTCTGGCCATGGCTTCACTACAACAGCCGATAGTGGCTCCTTAGAGAACTCGCAAGCTAACCTGATGTGTTCTGTGGCCTTCCTAACTCTCCTTGGATCACTGATCCTTGACACCGATTTTTAGCTGGCTCACAGTGGCGCCGCTCCAACAGATATGAGCCAGCAATAAGCTGCAACTTATACAGCGGGGAAATTTATACTATAACTTTATCAGTTTTAAGCTTACTTTTGGCCGCTGCAATTTATACTCTGGCAATTTATAATCCAGGAAATACGGTAGTTCTATCATCCTTCTTCAGGCCAGCATCTGCCAAGTTCCCTCTGCATCCTCTTCTGTTGTCCCAAATTGTTCCTCCTCTTTCTGCCCTCCTCTTTCTGCTGTTTTCCTGAATACCTTCAGCACTGGACTTGTATGCTCTGTGATGAACTGCCTTGCTGTACATCTGGATGCTGGGCGGGAAGGGGAACACATGCTCAGAGAAGTCCACAGGACTTTTCTGAACTAGAGGAGAGCTGGCACAGATGCTATCAGCGGACAACACCATGGAATGCGGCTGCATACCCCTGCTGAATACAGAGAACCCCCATTACAGGTAAGCAACTACGCTTTCTGTTTCATTACAAGGCCAGAGATTTATCAGCCCCTTCTTGTAACAGCTAAAGAGACTATCAGCCCTAATAAACCTGGGCTAGCTTGCTGAAAAGAAACTTGTGGCATGCTGTTCTAGCTGAGGTTTTCTAGGCATCAGTGTGAAACTAGGGCCACAGCCCCCTGCCTCCACAGGCAGAGATATAGTTCTTCTCTCCTCACTTTGGTATATCAAGAAATTGTATAAACATAAACATAAGATCATTGGTATGTGGTTATGGGCCACATACACAGGTAAGGCTGCTTTTCAGGCATCTTACCAACATCTAAGGTTTCCAATATCAGACCCTTTATAATTGAGTTATTTTCATAAGTTTTAGGACAGACTAGATAGGACATGTGGTCTTTTTCTGTCGTCATGTTTCTATGTTTCTATTAAGGAGATCCTGGATTCTCTACAGGGAGAACTATTCAGGCAACTGGTAACAGAATGCACACGTGAAGGGTCCATACTTGACTTGGTACTACCAATGGTGAAAGTGTTTCTGATGTTATAGTGGGAGATAATTTTGCATACAGTAATCACCAGATGGTGTGGTTTAGTATTAGGACTAGGGCTGTTAAAATCCATTTAAAAGCGAGGATCTTAGACATTAGGAAAACTAACTTTGCCAAGATGGGCCAATACCTCAGGGAGTCGTTAGCGGGATGGGAATGTCTGAGGATATAGAAAAACAGTGAGCAAAACTAAAAGAGGATATTTTAAGGGAAACCAATCTTTTTATTAAAATGGTAAATAAAGGTAAAAGGAAAAGGAGACCGCTATGCTTTTCGAGAGAAGTAGCTGAAAATGTGAAAAAAAGGAGGCCTTAATGAAATGCAAGAGAGGAAGACAGGCATCTATATTTGGAAAAACTTAGAGAAGCTAGCAAAATAGTCAGGAAAGCAAAGGTTCAAAAAAAGGAGGAAATAGCCAATGCAATAAAATGGGGGGATAAGACATTTTTCAGATATGTTAGTGAGAAGAGGAAGGGCAAAAGTGGTATTGTCAGACTCAAGGATGAAGGGGAGAAATATGCAGAAGCTGATAAGGATAAAGCGGAATTGCTTAACAAATATTTCTGCTCTGTGTTCACAGATGAAGAACCAGGAGCAGGACCTCAGAAAACACACAAAAGCAGGAAGAGAAGTGAGGGGCATCTTGAACAATTTTCAGAAGCCTGTGTTCATGAGAAACTAGGTAAACCTAAAGTAGACAAAGTGATTGGACTGGATGGGATACACCCTAGAATACTGAGGGTACTTAGGGACGTTCTAGCAGTTCCACTGACTGACCTTTTCAATGCCTCATTGGAATCGGGAGTGGTGCCAAAGGACTGGAGAGAGGCACATGTGGTCCCTTTACACAAAAGCAGAAGTAAGGATGTGGTTGAAAACTAGAGGCCGGTTAGTTTAACTTTGGTGGTGTGTAAATTATTGGAAGCACTGCTGAAAGAGAAAATAGTGAGGTTTCTGGAGTCCAGCGGATTTCAGGACCCAAGGTAGCATGGATTCACCAGAGGCAGGTTTTGTCAGACAACTCTGATTGATTTCTTTGACTGGGTGACCAGAAAGTTGGACCAAAGGAAAGCCCTAGATGTGGTGTATTTGGATTTCAGTAAAACCTTTGACACCGTTCCACACAGACAACTTATAAACAAACTGAGCACCCTAGGGATAGACCCTAAAGTTACTACTTGGGTTAGGAATTGGGTGAGTGGGAGGCAGAAAAGGGTACAGGTAAATGGAGCTCACTCTGATGAGAAGGAGATTACCAGTGGTGTGCCCCAGGGATCTGTCCTTGGTCCTATTTTTTTTTAACATCTTTGTTAGTGATATAGTAGAAGGGCTGTTGGGTAAGGTTTGCCTTTTTGTGGATGATACCAAAATCTGCAATAGAGTAGACACCCAGGAAGGTGTAGATTTATTTATTTATACAGTTTTGTATGCCACCTTATCCTTCAATCAAAGTGGTCACAACACAATTGGGGGATATATTTAACATGAGGGGATATGAGACACCTTCACTAATACTTACAGGGAACATGGGCAATGGAGGGCTAAGTGGCTTGCCCAAGACCATGCGGAGTACCTGTGGGACTAGAAACCTCAGTCCTTCTGGCCCAAGATTGCTGTCCTTTAGTGGGATTTGAACCCTTGACTATCTGGCCTGAAATAACTTGCCCCAACCACTAGGCCACTCCTCCTTCCCAGATAATGAGAGGAGGGATCTAGCTAAGCTTGAAGAATGATCTAGAATTTGGCAGCTGAGATTTATATTAGAAAATCCAAAGTCATGCATTTGGGCTGCAGCAATCCATGGGAGCAATATAGTATAGGGGGGTGAAGTAATTTTGTCCACTAAAAAAGAGCGGGACCTAGGCATGATTGTGTGATGATCTTAAAGTAGCTAAACAGGTAGAAAAGGTGACAGCAAAAGCAAGAAGTATGCTTGGGTGCATAGGGAGAGGAATGGCCAGCAGAAGAAAGGAGGTGATAGTGCCTATGTATAAGTCTTTGGTGTGACCTCATTTGGAGTATTGTGTGCAATTCTGGAGATCGCACCTTCAAAAGGATATAAACAGGATGGAGTCAGTACAGAGGGTGGCTACTAAAATGGTTAATTGCCTTCATTGTAAAGCATATGAGGACAGACTTAAGGGTCTTAATATGTACACCTTAGAGGAGAGGCGAGATAGAGGTGATATGATTGAGATGTTTAAATACCTCCATGGCATAAATGCACAGGAGGAGAGCTTCTTTCAATTGAAAGCAAGCTCTGCTACGAGAGGACATGGGATGAGGGTATTGTTTTTTTAAGTGCCTTCGAGTCGCTGTCGACTCATGGCGACCCTCTGGATAGTTGTCCTAAATTGTGTTCAATCTTCAGTCAGGTGGCTCATTGTTGTCAGACTGGTTCCTGTAGCTGCGGTTATTGTATCGATCCATCTCATTGCTGGCCTTCCTCTTTTGCATTGACCTTCTATCTTTCCAAACATGATGTCTTTCTCTAATGATCTTTCTCTTTGCATGATGTCTCCAAAGTATGAAAGTCAAAGTTTTGTCATCTGAGCTTCTAAAGAAAGCTTAGGTTTAATCTCCTCTAGTACTGACTGGTTTGTTCTTCAGGCAGTCCATGGTATACGCAGTATTTGCCGACAGAGTCATAATTCAAAGGCATCAATTTTCTTCCTGTCTATCTTTTTCACTGTCCAGCTTTCGCATCCATATGACATTATTGAAAATACCATGACTTGAAGGAGTCAAATCTTTGCATGAGAGAGACATCTCTGCTCTTGAGAATCTTGTCTAAGTCCTTCATAGTCATTCTGCCCTGAACAATGCGTCGTCAGATTTCTTGACTGCTTGTTGCTTCCTTATTGATAGTTGATCCAAATAGGTTAAAGTTGGCCACGATTTCAATTTCTTCTCCTTCAACGATGAACTTATTGATTTTGCCAGTTGTCAGGATCTTTGTCGTCTTTACATTAAGGTGCAGACCCACTTTAAGATTATGTTCCTTGATCTTAAGAAGCAAATGTTTCAGATCATCTTCACTTTCAGCCAGTAATGTGGTATCATCAGCATAGCGAAGGTTGTTGATGAGTCTTCCACCAATCTTCACATCTCTGTTGTCTTCATACAATCCTGCTTCTCTGATGATTTGTTCTGTATATAAATTAAACAGAAAGGGGGAAAGTATGCAGTCTTGTCATACACTTTTGCTTATTTTAAACCATTCTGTTTCTCCTTGTTCCGTTTGAACTGTTGCTTATTGATCAATGTACAGATGGAGCAAGAGAAAGATTACGTGTTCTGGTATACCCATGCTTCTTAATGTGGTCCAGAGTTTCCCATGGTTTACACAGTCAAAAGCCTTGCTGTAGTTGATAAAGCACAAATAGATATCCTTTTGGTATTCTTTAGTCTTTTCAAAGATCCATCTCACATTCACGATGACGTCTCTCGTTACTCGCTCATTCCTGAACTCTGCTTGCACTTCAGGTAGTTCTAGTTCCAGGTATGGTTGTAGTCTCTGTTGAATAATCTTCAGTAGAATCTTGCTAACATGTGGGATCAGAGCAATTGTGTGATAATTTCCACAGTCAGTTGGATCAACTTTCTTTAGTATTGGTATAAATACAGATTTTTCCAGTCAGTTGGCCATGATGTCTTCCAAATTTCTTAGCAGAGCCTTGTAAGTATGATAACAGCTGTATCAGGTTGATGTAATACTTCTATGGGAATGCCATCAATGCCTGGTGCTTTGTTCTTTGATAAGGCTTTCAATGCCGCTTCGACTTCTTTTATCACCAATGCTTCCAGATCATAAGGTACAGGTTGAAATGGCTGTTGGCCCACTTGATCATTATCATATAATAACTGTATATTCCTTCCACCTTTTCTTGATCTTCTCAGCATCATTCAACATAGAACCTTGAGCATCTTGTAACATTCCATTTTGAGTTTGGAATTTTTTCTTTAACTCTCGTAGCTTTAGGAAAGCTGATCTTGTTCTTCCTCTAATAGTTTCTGCTTCTATTTCCATATTGTGTCATTGTTGTACTTTTCCTTGTCCTGTCTTGCTGCACGTTGGAAATCTCTGTTGAGTTCTGTGATTGTCTTTCTTTCTCCTCTGGCTTTAGCTTTCCTGCATTTCTGGGAAATTTTCAGAGTTTCTTCCATCATCCATTTTGGCCATTTTTGCTTTTTCATCTTTTGCAGAGAATTTTGGAGCTCTGTCATTTGTATCTAAAGCAGCAAATCGATTTTCTAGGCAGTCTTTAAATTCTAGTGGTATATTCTCAAGGTCATATTTTGTTACATTCATGAGTGACTTGCTCTTTTTCAACTTTAGCTTGAGTTTGCATACTAGTAGTTGGTGATCTGTACCACAGTCAGCTCCAGGTTTTATCTTGATGTTATAGAGCTTTTCATTCATTGACTTGCACAGATGTAGTCAATTTGATTTTTGTACAATCCATGGGTGAAGTCCATGTCTACATTCACCCCTTGTGTTGCTGGAAGAAGGTGTTTGAGATGAATAGATCATTGGTCTTGCAGAATTCTATCAGTATTTCTCCAGGAACAAGCAGGAAGTCAGTCCTTACATATGGATGACGTCAGCGCCGACAGAGCCCATGCGGAATAAATCCCCAGCTTTCAAAGAAAGCCTTTGGGAATTGCTACCATGAATGCATGGTCCCCTGCCCATCCAAGGGTGCCATCTTGCTCAGTCTCATTTTTTTCACAGAACCCACCAGACATCGCCTGTTTCCATCCCAGAAAAAGTTGATTTTTCAAGCTAATTTTGGCTTGTCTCCGATCTTACACCGGTACCTTTTCCCAACCGACCTCGGTACCTCAGTATCGGGTAAATTCCTTTTTGTACTTAAGTTTCATCTTTATCTTTGGGCATCATTGTGCCCTTTTTTCTTCACTGGCAGCCCAAAGGGTCTCCGACCTTGTTGGGGTTCTTTTTCCACCCATGGCTACCAGCGGGTTTAAAAGTGCAATTGGTGCAGGAAGATCATGTCCTTCACTGATACGCATGACTGCTGCCTCCGATGCCTCAGCATGGACCACGACCCAGCAGTCTGTGGTCTGTGAAAAAAGATGTCTTCAAAGGCCTTGAGGAGCAGTCAGCAGCAGTATGATAAAATTTTTCCTGATTCCCCCATGCATCCGAGAGCCAGGGCCTCGTCTGAGGCCTCCACGCCTCAGGAGGAGCACTCCGAACCTGAGCGTCGTCGGGGGTCCTCAGAGAGGGGGTCTCCGTCGAGGGAACTGAAAAGAAGGAAGAAACCCTCAAAGACGGCGTCTCTGGATGGCTCTGATCAGCCAGGCTCCTCCCGGGGCCGGTCGCGGAGCCCCGAGCATCTGCCCGAGATGTCAGAGAGGGAGCGTTCAGCCAAGGTTCCTCAAAAGGACCCGGTCGCGGATTGGCCTAGGCAAGTACACACTGCCCTAATCGAGGACTCCCCCCCGGGGAACTGGCTTCGGGCCAGAGTGCGTCAGTGCCCGAGCCGTAGGCTGTGGAGCTTCTGGGACTGGTGTCCAGGATGGCAGCCTTGGAGCGCAGTGTCACTGCCTTCTTGGAACAGCAGCAGGCGCTGATGTCCAGCACGTCCAGTTCCTCTGCTTTGATCACCGGGTGTTCAACATCGAAGACGTCCCCAGAGGCCAAGCCGATGTGGGCCCGGGTAGATCCTCGGCATCCCGCTCATTGTGGCAGAAGTCGCCACCAATGAGTCTGCTGGCAACAGGGCAGATGGCACTGGGCCCCTTGAGGCCCGAGGAGCATCACGAGTCTTCCTTGGAGGCCTCCGACTGGGAGACTGATGTCACGATGTCCCTTCCGATTCCCCGGTGTCAGGTCTGCTCCACTGTTACTAGTGCCACCGCTGCTGAGAAAACAAAAAGTGGCGGCGGCAGAGCAACAGCAGCCAGCGTGCAGGGGAGCTGAGGCCGGCAGCCCAAAATGTGCCCCTAATCCTTTGTGCCCTGTGAGGCTGCATTGCTCGCACAGGGCTAGGTATGACACTGTCAGTAGCATTCAATATCAGTGGCATTCACTACTTTGTTTTAAAAAATCAATTTCTTTTTGTCTCCCTTCTCAGTTATCAGCAACCAGCTCCACACCCTCTTCTGCTTCCTCCTTGTCAGCTGATTGCTTCAGCAACTGTTCAGCTGCAGGGCACACTCCTCCCTTACATGGCTCCAGGGCATATTGCCCACATTCGCAGGGAAACTCCTCCTTCTTTTTCTCTCTAAGCTGATTTGGGATATTGGTGGGCCCATCTACTCTCTTCCACTAAGCTGCTCTTTTGAGCTGCCATGCCCCTCCTACGTCTAGCAGGGATCCTTTTAGGATATCTTTCCTTTTCTTTCTTGCCTCTTTCAGGGCCAGAGAAGCCCTCCCAATGCCTTGTAGGCTCCCTACTCTCTTCAACACACTAGTCAATAGTCCTAACATTTTTTCTTTGTTTTATTTATTTAAGAATTTTTACAAATTAATCAAGAACAAGTTTGTACAGAAAAGGCATAATGAACAATTCCAAAAAAGAAAAAAGTACAAAGCAATACATATTCCAATAATATTAAATGCCTGCAGTCCACAACGGGGCATAAATTAATACAAAATAAACAGAGGGCAGGAGGCACCCCACTGAATAACATCCAATAACCAATATAAGGAAACAAGAAAGCTGCAGAGAATCCAAAGCTATATACCACTAATGCATAATCAAAGCTCCCCACCACCCCTATCAAAAGGAGAGGAGGCTATAGGGATTCTAGCATTAATAAACGCAGAAAGATCTGCAGGTTGACAAAAGATAAATCTTTGCGACCTATAGACAACAATGCACTTACACAGAAACCTCAGGTAAAAGGTAGTACCCAACTCTAAAACACCTGGGGGTATGTTTACTAAACCGTCTTAGGGGTATGTTTACTAAACCGCGCAATTGTGCGGGGCGCAATTGAGCGTGCGCTAAGGTACCTCAGCGCACACTAATAGTGCATTTTTGTGCCCCGCACATGTGCGCGTCACACTAACGGGCCCGCTCAAGTGCGCGGCGCGCTGATGTGCGCTAGGGGCGTGGAAAGGCATTCCGAGGGTGGAGGAAGGCTCCGGAGGGGCGGAGGGACGGGGTCAATGGGTGGAGAGTGGGAGGGGAGAGGCTCCCCGCACAGGATCAGGCCTGAAAATCAACAAAAAAAATACCGCGAGTGAAAACCTCGCGTTAGAGAGGATTTAAATGGAAGAGAAACATTTCCGTCAGCAATGTACAGCAAAACCGGGGAAACCTACAAAACGTGAGCAGTGTGATACATGTGCACAGAACAAAATAGCAAATAAAAACTGAAAATGACCACAACAAAATGCACAAAAATTATAATCCAGCTGGCCAATAGTGATAGCAATGGGCAACATTAAAAAAACACTCCCAGGAAAGCTCCAAAAAAAAGAAATGATTTTTGGAAGGGTCTACGCTCCGTAGACCCTTTCAAAAATCATTTCATTTTATTGGAGCTTTCCTGGGAGTGTTTTTTAATGTTGCCCAGTGATATCACTGTTGCCCAGCTTGGTTATGGGTGTTTGCCCCTTTTTTGAGGTCTTTTTTGAGGTTTATTTGCACTTTTGTCTCCATACAAGGTAAATGAGCCCACAGTAAAGGTGTGCAGAGCAGGGTTTCTGACTCGTCAGGCCAGGTTTCCTATCTCCAGGGACTGGATTGTCTCTGTGCCCATGGTGTGGTGCAACAGACACAGCCAGTGACTGTAAGACTAGAGGGTCACAGGTTCAAATCCCAGCTGGGGCTACTGCCAATCCTGTCCACATATTTTTCCCACAACTAAACCGTGATAGTAAGGACAAACCTTTATTGCTGAGAACATACGCATGGTTAATACGCCTATATTTTACCACACCAAACACAGACACCATAAACAGGTGCATTACCTAGAGCAGAGTCTCCCAAATGCAGTCCTGGAGGGCCCCACACCATTCAGGTTCCATGCTGCCTCTTATAACGATGCCTGTGCTGCATATCTATGCACCACCCCCATGGTATGCTGATGTAGCTCATGCATATTCATGAGGGACAGCATGAAAACCCGAACAGTGTTGGGAACACCAGGACTGGAGTTGGGAAACTCTGCCGTAAAGCAGCAGCCAACAGGGCCAGACACACCCACACACACCCCCACAGGCCCCATTGGCCAATGCCTCCTGGAGATGCAGAACATTGGGCCCTGCCTGTATCTCCCAATACTAGCAGTTGCATACCTTAGCAATGCCACCCTACACCTGGGTATATGGTACACAGCTATCCAACGTTTCCTATGATAACTGGCAGATATCAATTCCTACGTTAAGCATATTTTGCTCATTGAGCTCCACCATAACAGTCATTCTGATATCTGCAGTGTGTGCTGCAGATCTGGTCTCTGACAGTGTTTACCACCCTGGGGAGTGACCCCAACAGTATTGCGTACCATATCCATGCCTGTACTGTGCCCAGGACTGGTTTGGTGGGTTTGGCTGCTGAACTCCTCTATAGTAGCACAATGCTGGCATAGGTATGGGGGTGGCTGTCTGTCTATCCAGTGTTTGGTGGCTGCAAACACCTTCCACAGCCCACACTGCAGGCAGTGTTGCCAGTATTGGGCTGCCAATGTGCATAATGAGGAGCAAGGTACCATGGGTATTTATTTATTTATTTATTTAGTGTACACTTATATCCCGCTACTTCCAGCGATCAGCAGTGGTTTGCTATACATAACAGTATGGTTGTACAGGCCATGGATTAAAAACATACATAATGATTCAGTACAGGACACAAACATTCAGATTACATGTTTACACGATTGCAAGACATTGATTTCACAAGTATGTACATATTTACAGGTTGTCAGAGTCTATAGGTGTTTGACGTGTAGTGCTATTTCCTTGAGCATGGTGAAAGAGGTTATGTGGGATTGAAGTGTGTCTATAGGGTATAGGCCAGACAGGGTGGCCTGGCCAGGATGCATCTGCACAGGGCATAGGGCACTGACTGGGACATTTTAGTGCCTGGCCACCACCTACACAGACAGGGTAACCTCAGTATGTCCTGCTGAGAGATCACTCTCACCCTGACTGTGCAGTGACCACAGCATGGCTAGAGACCCCCATAGTGCTATATAGTACTCCTCTCATGTGATAGATATGGGTTTCCTTTTGGGGCTCAGTCACTGATTTATCTGCTTGCTGTGTATGCTGACATCCCAGTTCAGGATGCATGCATCTCCACTGGGAACATGCACTATGGACTAACTAGCAGACTGTTTGCAGCTGGTATGTGTCCTGATGGAGTGGCTTGGAGGGTGCAGTGGCTGATGGCTTGCTGCAGGTGAATATCAGATGGTGGTGGGGTGCAGCTTGCCATATCCAGACCTAATGTCTGTCTGCTATTGTGTTATGGATGTGTATAAAGCTGCATTGACTGCCCTGTGGGGTGTCTGTTCCCCAGCAGGACTGGGGTTGATGTTCCCCTCTACTGCCACCTTTGCAAGGAGGTAGAATGTGGATCTATTGATGGGGGACCCTGTTTGCTGCCCTTGGCTGGTGGTGCATGGCCCACCTGGGGGTCCATGGGGGCTACACCTGACTGACAGACAAAAATATCCAAGGTCTTTGTGCAGAAACTGCTTTGGACCTCTGCCATGGCCTCTTTCACCCATGAAAGGTGTTGTGGACCTGGTCCTGGGCGCCTCATCGCACCCTCAGAGTGAGCACAGTACCCGCACAATGTGACGGTGTGTAGCTACTCTGTGCCAGTAAAACACACGGTCAGTACCCCCTACCAGGCCGAGGTGCTGTGGGGGTGCACATGGTCACTTCCCCCTACCAGGCCGAGGTGCTGTGGGGGTGCATTGCCCATCTTGTGTTTATCTGTGGACAGCTGATTTGCATGTGCAGTGCATCATGGGTATGGGTGGGCTAACCCTATCCTGGTGACCACAGCAGACTGTCTGTGTGGTAACATGCAGGCTCTCTGCAGCCAGCCAGAGGCTTGCTAGCAGCTATAGAGCTGTAGCCCAATGGTTACTTTGCTGCCTGTGAAGCCAGAGTCATGGGGTTATTTGATAGGGTTGTCCAATGCATTTTCTTTTTTTAATGTACATATTTTGATGCCAGCAAAAACACCCTCAGCGTACTGTACCCATAAGGTGCCTCTGAGGGTGCTTTATAGGGCACCCTATAGGGCACCTTATGGTTCCCGTCCATATAAGGTGCACTATACATTATCGTGTGACGCAACTTATAGGGTGCCCTATAGGGGACATTTTAGGGTGCTGTGGCGGACAGTGCACCTTATAATGTGCCTTATAGGGTGCCTTCTACGGCACCTTCACTTACGGCACGTGAGGGTGTGTTTGCTGGCAGCAATTAATAAAATAAACATAAAGTGCTGCAGGAAAAAATATGTACATTGCAAACCTGCTGCCACAGCCAGCCTTCCGTATTAGGCACCATGGGGAGCAAACCCATGACCCCTGTATCAGCAGTCAGTGCCTTAACCATTGTGCTCCACTGCTGCTCCTCCTTGCCTGTCAGCGCACCTACTTATGCTTTTCATTCCTTAAACTGCACAGTGCTGCCATCAAAAACAGTACTCTGACCTTGCGGTACCTCATACGGCACCCTCTATAGCGCCCTATAAGCAACATTCTAGGGTGCCTTGGTGGACAGTGCACTTTAAAATGTGCCTTATAGGGTGCCGTATGTAAACACGCTTTGAGAGTGCGTTTGCTAGTAGTGATAATTAAAATAAACATAAAATGACTCCAAAAGCAATCTTCCCCATGATATGTAATGCCTCAGCCAGCCTTGTTCATTGAGCACTGTGGGGGATTGAACCCTTGATTCCTGTACCATTGGTCAGTGTCTTACCCATTGTGCTGTGGTTCTCTGCCTGTGCTTGCACATTAGCGCGCCGCCTTATGCCGCCCAATATTAAAAAGCCTCCTAAATCAATAGCACACTGCCTAATGCCCATCAGCACCACCTTATGCTGCACAATATTAGACTAGCTCCTAAAGTAACACCTCAGCCAGCCATCTTCATTGGGCACAGTGGGGGATTGAACCCCTGATCCCTGTATTATTGGTCAGTGTCTTCACCATTGTGCTGTGATTCTGCTTTCCTGCTTGCACATCAGCGCGCCACTTATGCCTCACGTGCAGCTATCTCATGCGCTAATGTGCGGGGTGCACATGGGCGCAGCGCACCTTAGCGCATATGCTAATTCCGGATTTTCTTTTTCAGCACGAAACGCCCACTCCTTATATGGCATCCGCACACTACCGCGGCCCGCACATTAGCGGGGTTTTAGTAAACATGCCCCTTAATGTTACCGGTGTTAGTTGCAGTCTTACTGTGACAAATGCCATATAAGGTAGTGGGCGTTCTGGTCTTAAGGTAGCATTTCGGGTTATCATGCAATAAAGTCCATTATTGCGCGATAGAGGGAGCCGTGGCATGTTAATGTGCATTAGCCTTAATTAGACGCGCTGATCTACAAGCACAGCAACAAAGATGTAGCATAATGGTTAATATGGTGACTGATGAAACAGGGGTCATGAGTTTGATCCCCCAGTGGGTTTAATAAGTAAGGCTGTCTGAGGCATTGCTCTTTACTTTAAATCAGTGCTGTCTGAGGCATTTTATTTTTTTAATTTAAATTAGTGCTGCCAGCAAACACACCCTCACAGTGCCGCAACCAAAGGTGCCGCTTAAGGTGCCCTATAAGGCACTCCAGAGGGCACATTATAAAGTGCACTGACCGCCAAGGCACCTTATAATGTTCCCTTATGAGGCACCTTAAGGTTACAGCACTGTGAGGGTGTTTTTGCTGGCAGCACTAATTTAAATTAAAAAAGGAAAAGCCTCAGATAGCCCTATCAAATAACACCACTGTGGGATCAAACCTATGATCTCTGCCTTCCCAATCAGTGAAGTAACCAGTGGGCTACATCTCTATAACTATTAACAAACCCCTGGCTGGCTACAGAAGGATTGCAGGTCACCACACAAACTGTCTGCTGTGGTTACCAGGATAGGGTTAACCCACCCGTACCCATGATGCACTGCACATGCAGATCAGCAGTCTACAGACGATCACAAGATGGGGTATGCACCTCCACAGCATCTCGGCCTGGTCGGGGGAACTGACCATGTGTGTTACTGGCACAGAGTAGCTACAGACCGACACATTGTGGGGGTACTGTGCTCACCCTGAGGTGAGGTTGGTCGCCCAGCACCTGGCTTAGCTGAGATAAGCTATGCTGCAGGTCACTATCAGTGCCAGTGTGTGATAGGTAGTCCTTACAGACACACTTAGGATACACCTGTGTCCATCCGTATTTCTCAGTCATGTCTAGCCCTTCTGGACTATGATGCACCCAGAATAGTGCACATCCTGTGTGGGTGCCATGGTCACATGATTTAAGTGAAGGGGGTGTTTGGACCCATAGGCGTATTATGTAGCACCACCCAACCTGCCCTCTGGGGCTCAGGGTGGGGGACAGGATCTCCCACCAACAGATCCACATTCTACATCCTTGAAATGGTGGCAGTAGAAGGGACCATCAACCCCAGTCCTGCTGGGGAACAGGCATCCTACAGCGCAGTCAATGCAGATCTGTACACATCCATAAGGCAATGGCAGACAGACAGTATGCCTCAAAATGCTCAGCTGCCCCCCACCACTATCTGACATTCTCCAGCAGCAAGCACAGTGAGTCTCCCGCTGCTGCACCCTGCAAAGTGTTTCAGACATACACATACTAACTGCAGACAGTCTGTTAGCTAGTCCATAGTGCATATTCCTGGAAGGGACATTAGCACACACACCAAGCAGATAAATCAGTGATTGGGCCCCAGAAAAGAGAACCTATAAATATCACTTGAGAGAGATACTATATAGCACTATGGGGAAACCTAGCCATGCTGTGGTCACTGCTCAGTCAGGGTGAGAGTGACCCTTCCCAGCATGACATGCTGTGGCCACCCTGTCTGTGCAGATGGTAGCCAGGCACTACAATGTCCCAGCCATTGCCCTATGCCCTGTGCAGATGCAGATGCCCAGGCCACCCTGTCCAGGCCATACCCACAGTATCTTACTCCTCATTATGCACATTGGCAGGCTAACACTGGAAACAGTGCAAGCAGTGTGGGCTGAGTAAGGTGTAGGCAGCTACAACACACTGGATAGACAGACACACACTCCCACACCTATGCCAGCATTGTGCAAATATAGAGGCTTTTGGCAGCCCTGGCCACCACACCAGTCCTGGGCACAGTGCAGGCATGGCTATGGTACGCAATACTGTTGGGATCACTCCCTGGGGTGTTAAACACTGTCAGAAACCAAAACTGAAACACACTGCACAAATATCAGAAAGGTTGCTATGATGCAGCTCTATCAGCAAATTGTGCTTAACTTAGGAATTGTTATCTGCCATTAATCATAGCAACCTTTTGATATATGTGTAACGTATTCCCAAGTTTAGGGTGGCATTGCTAAGGTATGCAAGTGCTAGTATTGGGAGATGCTGCTGCCTATGGTGTGGGTTCTCGGGTAGGGGTGCCTACATGGACATGCGCACTTCCCCCCCCCCCCCCACCGTCTGCCAATGTTATGTGCCCTTGGGGGTACCTGCTGTGTAATCTCCCCTGTGACACTGTGGGACACACACTTGTGCCCATGTTGGACCCTCGTCAGTTGCTGTCTTGCTGCTTTACAGTTTCGGCATTCCTATGTGCCACCTAGGCATCTGCCTAGTCCGCACTGTGCCCCAGCTGGACCACAGCATGTGCCGCCTGCAGCCCCCTGTATCCCATTTACAGCATCAGTACAGTTGCCGTTTCCTATGTGCCCACTCTGCTGTTGCTGCACATGTGCACGCCCTAACAAACCTGCCCAATCTAAACGACAGAAACCCTGATCAGCGCTATTTCAATCTGGGATCATTCACTTTGTAGGGGTACAGAGCATAGACCCTTCCAAACATGATATCTTAATTTATACGCTTTGTCAGTAGTGTTGCTTTATGTTTATCATTAATATCACTATTGGCCAGCTTGGTTATTGGGATTTTAGATGTGGTTCTGGTCCTTTTATATGTTTATTTGCCTTTTTGGTCCCTGCACATGTATCACAACTAACACTTTTCTGGATTTCCCTGCCTTTGCTGCACATTGCCGACTGAAATGGTTTCTCTTTCCTGCAAATGTGCCTTAACGCGAGGGTTTCACTGGCGTTAGTGTTCAGACTTGGATTTCATAGCGTTAGTGTGCCTGGAGCCTCTCCCCTCCTACTCTCCGCCCATTGACCCCTTCTCTCCACCTTCTGGGAAGCCTTACTCCACCCTTCAGACCTGGATTTCACAGCGTTAGTGTGCCTTAACGCCGCCACTGCGTTATCGCACGATAAGTGACGTTATCACATGATAATGTTACATTATCGCGTGATAATACCACGTCTGCGATGTTAAGACGGTTTAGTAAACATACCCCCTGGTCTTAATAACAAAAACTGTTTTCGCCGCTTTTGCGTATCTTTAGAAACATTTGGGAAGATTGAAACTTTTTGCCCATAAAAGAGCTGAGAGTGTTTGATACAACATAGTCAAAGCAACCAGTCTCTGTCTGATGGTAAAGCAAATGTTACCAACAATGTAGAAGTTCTTAGCTCTGCTAGCCTAGGAGATTGTAATACAAAACTGAGACGTTTATAGCATCCAAAGTAAGCACTTCTTCTGAGACTCCAGTGGCTCTTTACCCTGATGGCAAGTAAAAGGCTTTTACAATCTGTGGCATTAATTCCGCTGACATGGCCAAAATCTCCATCAAATATCTCTTAAAAAGCTCAGCTGGCAAATTACCCTTGATCATTGGGAAATTCAAAATTCTAAGATTAGAGGCACAAACTGAGTTCTCCAAATTTTCCACTTTTGCCCGTAATAAGATGTTACCTTTAATCAGTGCAGCGTTAGTATCTCCAAATGAATTCAAAGTTGTCTCTTCTACCTTCTTTTTAACCAAGTCAGTTATAGTTACATAAGTCTCCAACTTCTGAGTAACGTTATTTACCTGAGACGAAAGTCCAGTATTCTGTCAAACCATGGCCTCAGAAAGAGACATTATTACCTTCCAAATAGTCTCCAAAGTGATTTTCTGGATGTGATAGAACAAAGGAAACAGGCACTTTTTAAGACAGGCTCTGAATCCTTCCCTGCAAACTTTCCTCCAATCAGGGGTGGCACACCCGACAACGGACTTCCATCAAGAGACCCAGTTGGTATCAGGGTAACTGCTCCACCTCCCTCTGCAAAAACTCCTTGCGATAGCGCATATTGGGTGATGCCTTCCGACTCCACAGTTACGCCAGCCAGCGGGATGAGGGCAGCAGAGACAGGAAGCGATTGTGTGCTCTGTGTCTCGGGAGAGAGATTAACCTCCAAGGAAGGCAGGAGAGCAGAATCCTCCAGCAACCCCCGTGCAAAGCCCACACGAATCTCCTGTCTCTCAGCTTCAGACATTGTGACAAAATGGCCCATAGGACCCCAATTGGAAGACTGAGACTCCATAAGGTAGGCCCTAGCCTTCCCTTTTTGCTTCGGCATGACAAGAAGAAACACAACACTCTCCTCACGCAGCCATCTTGGAAATGCCCCAACAACATTTTTTCTAAGACCTCATGTTCTCAGAGGGGCAAGCACATTTCACATGTTGGACTAAGAAAGCCTTGGTCTTCTATCAGCTGTGGGCTAAAGCCCATGGAAAGTCCGCCAAACCATGAATCTATTATTTCTTAGATGACTACATATTTAATCAGTATATATTTTCTGGCCTCCTTCTGCCTTTCTAGGTCTCATTATACTTGTATGTTTTGATTCCTTAGAGCTTAAGCCCAGTCTGCTGCTGCTAGATCCCTTGAATCTCAGACTTCTTCAGAATGGAAAAAAGGAGGAAAAGAATGTCAAGGACTTGGTTGTGAATGTTGCATATTATTAAATGCAAAATTCTTCCATGAAAAATAATTATGTCCAGTTGCTCTGTTTACAGAAGCACTATAGATGCTGTTCTCAGACCTGGTTCACATAGAGCCCAATTCCAGAATGTGCACGTCTGGCCTGCAGGCACATTCAAATTGAAAACGGGCCCAATTTAAACATTTTTCCACAGCTGCGGGGATAGACGCACCTGCGGTTTTGGAATCAGGGAAATAGATGTTTTCAACATGGCATGAACAAAGCACTATGGAGTATGAGATACGGCTATACACAGCAAATGGCTTTCTACATCCCCATGCTCATCTTATTCTGAAAAGATGGATGTTTTCTATCCCACCCATCTCTGTTACATACCCGTGAACAACCGTGCCCCCCTGGGGTCTGTAAACACACACTGCACACTGACAAGGGACCTTGTGATGACTGCTGCTGCTATTGCCACTGCTGTTGCTGCTGCCTTCCTATTTTAGCTGAGTAGAGGGAGGGGAAGGAGGCTGGAGATCGGCCAGTTGGATTTCATCATCATTTGGAATCACATGACTTTTCAGTTGTTAAAATGGGGTCATACAAGATAAAAGTTTGAAAAGCACTGAACTAGAATATATATACCAGTGTGTTGCATGCCCAGAACACTGCAAAGTAATCTCAGTGCACTCTAAGATAGAACAAAAGCAGATAGAGTGATATGTTTGTCATGACATACCTTGCATCACATCATACATGGCAGTAGAAGACATCCATAGTTATGCTTGCATTGGTCATCTCTGAAAACATTCTGTACATGCTAAGTATGGACCAGAAAATATCAGGAGAGGTTCTCCATAACAACATGTCAAACATATCCCTGTCACTAATAAATGACCCTCAGAATGGGAGCATTCAACAGTGCAAACAATACTAATACATGCCCAGAAGGACCATCATCGCTCTCTACAATGTACACATGTTTATAGACCAATGATGGTGCTTTTGGGCATGTATTAGTGTTGTTTGCACTGTTGAATGCTCTCATTCTGAGAGTCCCTTATTAGTGACAGGGATATGTTATGACATTAAATGCAAATGTTTTGACATTTCACTATACAGAACCTGTTCTGATGTATTCTGCCCGATCACACTGACACCTGGTGACGTTGCGCTCATCCCTATGGTCCAGGTACTGGCCAGGCATTCATGTTCCCCCAGATTTGCAGATGAGCACACCAGATCCTCCCATGCAACACACTCAAACCCCCCTCCCCCCCCCCCACACACTCTCACTTGCAATCACACATAACATACCTCTGCCAAATTCATGCTCTGCACCTGTAAACAACTGCTGTGAAGACATACTGGCATGGCGTCTCAGGACACCACATCTGATCTGCATTTCTCAGCCAAACACGATTCTGCTCCATACTACCTCACATACCATCCCTACATCTATATTCCCATTTTTCCAAACATTGTAATTGTTAGGGAAGCTGAGAATAGCCCCTTTAGCACAAACAATAATTGTCAGCATAGCCAGAATAAAAACTATTGCAATGCTTTATATTTCTGTAGGGGTGTTTTTTATTGTTCCTTAACCTTACAAAGGTTCCTCACCTGTGCATTCTATTCTTTCAACTGTGTCTTGTACCCTCCCAGACAGCAAACACACCAGTTCAATACAGATGTGTCACAGCCATTCACCTATATGGGACACGTTGAAGATCAGAGCAGAAATTGTTCTAAATCCTGGCCTTATAACACGTTGTCTCTGGTATAATTTAGGCATCCACGGGAAACACTCAGGACATACATAGGCATTTCCTGAATACGCTTTTTATGTCTACATGGCTTGCCACACCCATGTTCCACCCCCACCTGCCCACTCTGTGAGATCCCCGTGCTAGCGCTGTGTATGTGCAGAGCTTGTGGTTTCGGAATACAATTCTAGATGTTTTGGCAAGAAAAACATCTATCCCGCACGTCTGACTGGCTTATTCGTGTTCTGGAATGACTTCCATATTGTCTATGTTTATGTTTAGGTTCCAAACATATTTATTGATTCATAGTGGTTGTCCATAACCACATACAGAAGCAACAATAGAAGAAGAGAATAACACAACCCGAAAAGGGTATAAATTACATAACAAGGTATGTAAAGCATATCTTGCGGGCCATAGTCCACTATCTAAGGAGGATGAAAAGCTGCATTTTTATCTGTACACCCACCCAGGCCCCCCACATAGCTCTACTACCCCCACCCCCAGCTCTCTATCCCACCCTCCACCACAACCCCACCGGGTCCAACATATACAATCAGGTAGTACTGGTACCCCTATGTAAGTACTGTATCCCCCCTTGGTTGGCAGAGAAAAGAAACCAGAGACAGTGGGAGGGGAGCAATCTCACCCTTCCTGTCCCTGACCCACAAGCACTGACCTACATTCAACCAACCACACTCCAGGTTAACCCACATTATTACATCACTCACTTCATCCCCCTCCCACTTACTTTATGGTTATATGTGGGGACCGGACCAGTCAACATAAATCAGAACACAGCCACAACCCAAGGCCAGGAAAAGGAGCCCCAGAAACACCAAGTTCAACTTTCCCACCCTACCCTCTAAGTCCCCCCATCTGTGTTAGGGAGAAACACCGGACCTCTCTGAACACATGTGTGATCTCTAAAGCTATGGCCAACATGGGTTGAGAACCCGACTATGGGTCTTCGAAGCTAGAGATTGAACATATGGCTGCCACACCTCCAGGAACCCCTGCCAATGTCAGCCATCACTCCATACTCCCACAAGTTCTAGAAGCATAATTCTATGCAGCTCATTTCATCATTGCCAATAAGGTGGTCCCTCGGCTGAGAGCCAAGCCTGCAAAATAGTCTTCCACACCACCAGAAATGCCTGGCCCATCCAGCATCTAGCGGGATCCCCCAGATCCTCCAAAGGCACACCTACACTGCCTTCAGCAAGCTCGGAACCCTTGTCCCAAAACATCACTTACATATGTTTATGTTTATATTTTTTACATTTGATATACCGCCCTTCTGCAAAAAACAGAGCGGTGTACAATCAATAAATTACAAAGATGGCCAAGGGCCGAAGAAGGAAAGGAAGTTGCAATGCAAGACAGGACAGAAAATAGTGTAATCAAGCATACCAAACTGAAGAGATGGACAACATAGAAAAAAAGTCGCATGAGGAGGGCAGGGAGGTCAAAGGGGGAAGAAAACGAATGGGTTTTTAGACGGACTTTAAAGATACGATGGTTCTGCTTTAGCCTGAGGGAGATGGGTAGTGAGTTCCATAATGCGGGACCAATGAAAAAAACACAGAAGCGCAAGTGGATTGCAAATTGGCACGTGAAGGAGAGGAGAGGTGAAGGCAATTTATGTGTGCTGATTGAAGATCGCGATTGGGGGTGTGAACCTGAAGAAGATCCGACAAGTACTGTGGGTTATGAGTGTAAACAACTTGATGAATGATGGTGAGGATTTTAAAGCAAAAGTGAAATTCTACAGGAAGCCAGTGAAGGTGGATAAGAAGGGGGATTACATGCTCTTGACGAGTGGAATGAGTAATGAGATGGGCTACTATGTTCTGAATATGCTGAAATCTGTGTAGCTGAACCTGAGGAACACCAGCAAGGGCAGAGTTACAGAAATCAAGATGAGATATGACAAGGGGCAACAGAAAAGTAGTGAGAGTGTGTGGAGTAAGGAAAGGACAGACAGCACAGATTTGATGGAGGGAGAGGAAAGAATTTCTAGTGACATGGGAAATATGATCACGAAAGGAAAGATCAGAATCAAGGAAAACCCTGAGATAGCGAAAATATGACACCAAGGGGATGGGAGAGCCTGAAAGAGATGGGGCCATCGGGGGGCAAGGACTACCGTGAGTGAACCAAATAGCTAGTGTTTTGGCCAGGTTTAGATGCAGGCAATTGGTTGTCAACCAATTAACCACAGTGAGTAGGCAAGAATTGAGGGGGAAAAATCTGTCTGAAGGAGACAGGTGTGATGGAGAAGAACGAGGTCGTCAGCATGGTAGTAAGCGGAAATACCAGACTGTTGTACCAGGAGGGCAAGTGGTGCTAGAAAGATATTGAACAAGAGAGGTGCCAAAACGGAGCCCTGGGGCACACCGCAGTGAAGGGGGATAGGGTCAGAGGAGGCAGTTGAGGGGGTACAGGAGAGGCATACATAAGACCGAGAGAAAAGATAAGAATGAAACCACCGGTAAACAGTGCTTCGAAGACCAGCTTCACGCAAGAGAGAAAGAAAAAGGGAATGGTCGACAAGATCAAAAGCCGCTGAGAGATTCAGAGATACTGCCACCAAGATATCACCACGATTGTGAGCAACGTGTAACTCATTAAGGAAAGCAAGAAGAACCGTTTCTACACTGTGACCAAGATGAAAACTGGATTGATGGGGGTGGAGAAAGTTAGTGAGTGTAAGTGATGAGCCAGTTGAGCAAAGACTGCTTTTTTGAGTATTTTGGAAAGGGAGATTAGAAACTGGGCGGTAGTGAGCAGGAACAAGAGGATCAAGTGAGGGTGAACACTCCTCCAAAACCGCCCTACCACTCGACAGCTCCAGAACATATGCCCCAATATAGAAGTAGTGCACTCACAGTGCCGGCATGCTGTGAACAAACAAATCCTGCTTTAAAAGCTCTGATGGAGCAAAATATAGGTACCATAGGATTTTTTATTGCAGATACGGAAACTTCAAACAGGTACTTACTGCTGCCTGAAATGCCCAAAGCAGTTAATCACCGGTGAGCTAGACACCCAGGGCCTGAAATTCAGATAGGCAGGCTATGCACCGCTATGGCATTTAGCCCTGCCCACTCACCTCTAACCCTGGATATTCAATGCTGTGGCGACGGCATTGAGTATCCGGGTTCAGCGCACATGCTCCTGAGCCACTGAGGCTAACCATGTAGTGGCAATATTGCACCGCTACCCAGTTAGCATCCGTGACTAAAACTAGGGGAACCAAAAGCTCGCCTAGTTTTAGCCACAGATGGCTAACTGGGTAGCGGTGCAATATCACCACTACCCAATTAGCAGCAATCTCAGCCTCTTCTCTGCCTCAGAACGCCACCAATACGCCCCAATGCTAACCAGATAGCATCGGGACACATAGGGGATATAGATGGGACTATTCAATGGCACTAAACATGTAGGTACCACTGAATATCCTTTTTTTAAAGGCATTTACATGGTTTACTGGGCTGTAAACCATGTAAATGCCTTTTGAATATTGGGCCCCTAGACCCTTACCCCAAGTCTCAACTAAGCCAGTCTCCACCACTGTGCCTCACAAAGCCAAAAAGGCCTGATGCAGCACAGCTATCAATGCACCCCCCCTTCCCCCGCCAGGGGCGGCCCAAGGGGGGTGCGGGGCCATGTGCCGAGACTCAGTGCGGGGCCTCATTTGCATAAGGTGCCTCATTTGCATAAATATTTGCATAATGTTACCATACACTAACTTTTAGTAAACATGCCTCTTAATGAGTATATGGATAAAGAAAGACTAAAAGGTTTCTACATTACTATAATCCAGTACCAACCGCCAGGCACATTAGGAACTACTACAAACACTGCCCATTTAGAACCCATAGCAAACCCGCTGTATCCTAACAGCACTACCAGGACTCACAAAGCACCATACCCTAACTATCAAAAGGCAACACTGCAAATATTAAACCAATACATTTCAGAGAACAACAATACATGACCTACTGGGGAAAGAGAACAAGTGGCAATGTCAAATAGGAATTATATAAACAGAACACCTCAGCTCAGTTACACATGCAGAACATAGACCATCACTAAACAAGGAATCACAATTTAGAAAGAGGAAGACAATAATTAAACTGGGAACCCCAAAAGCCAAACTTGGAATATACAACAACACTGAAGAAATAAAACTATAAATTAATTTCCTCTTGTACTAAACAAAGCGCAAAAATTAATGATGCACATTTCCCAGAGCTGACATATTCCAGTTAATAAATTCAAAATAAAGAGATATTTTTCTACCTTTTGTGCATTTTTTTCAGTTGCAATTGTTCCAGCCACTTTCTTCTGGTTTCTTCATGTCTTCTGCTAACTCTCCATCTGCTGTCCATTTGTCCTTTCTTCTGTCTTCTTGTTTTTTTTTTCCATTCTCTCTCTACATCTGCTTTAACATACTAATCTTTCTCCTTTTGCTCTTTCCTCATTCCTATTTCATCCACTCAAATTTTACCCCTCCATCCTCAATCCCCACTTACTCTCCCAATATCCGGCCAATTGTAGATTTGTCTTCCCTCCCACACAAAATATTTTCCCTCTCCATTTCACTCTCCCAGCTCCATCCCATTCTAATCCTCCCCCAACATCAGCTCCTTTCTAGTTCCAGCCCCACCCAGCATCTGCTCCCTTCTTGTCCCTGCATCAGCCCATTTCCAGTCCTAGTCCCCCATCAGCCCATTTCCAATCCTATCCTAGCCCCACCATCAGCCCATTTCCAGTTCTAGCTCCCCCATCCATTTCTAGTCCTATCAGTCCCTCCATCAGCTCATTTCCAATCCCAGCCCCCCATCAGCTCATTTCTAGTCCTTTCCTAGCCCCACCATCAGCCCATGTCAAATCCTAGCTTCCCTCCACTCAGTCCATTTCCAATCCAAGCCCCCCATGAGCCTACTTCCAGTTCTAGCCCCTCCATGAGTCCATTTCAATTCAAGCCCCCACCACAGCCCATTTCCAACCTTAGCACCCCCAACAGCCCATTTCCAGTCCTATCCTGGCCCCGCCATCAGCCCAGTTCCTGTCCTAGCCCCCCCCCCCACTCAGCCCATTTCCAGTTCTAGCTCCCTCCCTCACAGCCCATTTCCATTCCAAGCCCCCCTCCCCATCAGCTATTTGCAGTTCAAGCCCCCTTTCCACTCAGCCCATTTCCATTCCAAACCCCTGTCCCCATCAGCTATTTGCAGTTCAAGCCCCCCTTCCACTCAGCCCATTTCCAGTCCTAGCAACCCCCCATCCCATTACCAGTCCTAGCTCCCCCATCAGCCCACCTCCAGTCCGAACCCCCTATAGCCCATTACCAGTCCTAACCCCCTCCCATCAGCCCACTTCCAGTCCTTACCCTCCCATCAGCCCATTTTCAGTCTTACCTCCCCCATCAACCCATTACCAGTCCTAACCCCCCATCAGCCCATTACCAGTCCTAACCCCCCATCAGCCCACTTGTAGTCTTAGCCCCCCCATAGCCCATTACTTGTTGTAACCCCCCATCAGCCCATTACCTGTCCTAACCCCCCCCATAGCCCATTTCCAGTCCTAATCCCCCCATCAGCCCACTTGTAGTCGTAGCTCCCCATAGCCCATTACCTGTTGTAACCCCCCATAGCCCAGTACCAGTCCTAACCCCCCCCCCCAGCCCATTACCAGTCCTAACGCCCCCCACAGCCCATTACCAGTCCTAACGCCCCCCATCAGTCTATTTCCAGTCTTAGCCCACTGCGCCATAGCCCGTTTCCTGTCCTAATCCCCCCATCAGCCCACTTGTAGTCATAGCCCCCCATAGCCCATTACCTGTCATAACTTCCCCCATCAGCCCATTTCCAGTCTTAGCCCCTCCATAGTCTATTACCTGTCCTAACCCCCCCCATAGCCCATTCCCAGTCTTAACCCCCCCCCCCCATCAGCCCACTTCCAGTCCGAACCCCCTATAGCCCATTACCAGTCCTAACCCCCCCATCAGCCCAGTTCCAGTCCGAACCCCCCCCCTATCAGCCCATTTACAGTCCTTACCCCCCCCCCCATCAGCCCAGCTAAGTTAAAAACCAGAAGGAATAGATGAGACTCTGATGAATGGGGAGATTTGTTGGGCAGAAGTGTTGTAGCTGTGGGTTCTGCCATCTGATCTGTTTGGTGAGTGCCAGGTACAGGCAGCAATTGAGCCAGCTGCTGCCGTGAAGGGCCCCTACCGGGTTAAAAGCAAGACATTCATTTTGTGGTTTCTTGGGAGATCTGGTGTGCGGAGGTGGTATCGCTGTGGGTCCTACAGGCAGCAACTGAGCCAGCTGCTGCTGTGAAGGGCCCCTGCTGGGTTAACAGCCAGCATTCATAGCAATGCACAACCCCAGCTCGAAGGGGCAGGTCAAGTTCCTTTGGAGCCCCTTCGGAGTGCCATTGGACACCATATGTTCCCAAATGTATGGACTAGGGAAGTCCCTGGAATGAGATTCTGCTTTGGGACAGCGAAAATGGAAGAATAAGAGTCAATCGAAGGCTGTTAAGACCATGAGTACCGTGTCCAGACCTATAGACAAGCATGTTATTGCCTCCAAAAAAAAAAACCAGAAACCGGCTGCTGCTGCCGCTGCCGCCGTGGCAGCGGCAGAATCGAGAATCCCGCGGGGCCCCCTGTCCTGCAGTCTTCTATGCGGCCTCAGCGCGGGCTTTTCAGAGCCACGCGAAGGGAGAGCTTCCCTTTCTCGCGGCTCTGTTAAGCCCGCCGCGGGGCTGATGGGATTTCCCATCAGCCCCGCGGCGGGATTAACAGAGCTGAGAGAGGAGAAGCTCTCTCTCTTCGCGCAGCTCTGACAGTCGACATGGAGGCCGCATAGAAGACTGCAGGACAGGGGGGCCCTGCGGGGTTCTCGATTCTGCCGCTGCCACGGCGGCAGCGGCAGCAGCAGCCGGTTTCTGTTTTTTTTTAAACTTTGCTGGGATGCAAGATGTTTTTTGCGCGGGGCCCCCTGAAACGCGGGGCCCTGTGCAAAAAACATTCTTGCTCAATGGACGGGCCGGCCCTGCCCCCGCACTACCAGAAAGCAGCAAATCCTCTAGTTTTGAACAAACCGAGCCCTGCAAGTCTTCTACCCGGAGATCATGCAAATAGCTGCGTGCCTGTTTGTACATAAACACATCTCGAAGTGTTAGACCATATCTAAATTATAACTCCTCAATGTCCAAGGAGCCCCACTCCCAGTGACTAGCTGCTCCAAACCCCAAATTCCATATGCTTCCCAACTGCAAAAAGCTGCTCCTTCCATCCCAGGACAGAAATCACCATTGCCATAAAATGGAAGATATAAGGAGCATCCCTCATTGCAATGCAAACATTTGCACACCATCCACCAAACCAGTTGCATCAGTTGAAATAAAACATTGATCCAAATGGCAGGGAGATACCGAGGATTGTTGGAATGCAGAATTAACCTAAGGGCCAAAGGGGCAGCCACAGCCCTGCCTATCACTAGAGGAGTGTAGTCAGCCCCATAGCCAGTCCCGCACATGGCGAAGCAGACACACTAAATTATATCTACTGATATCTGGCAGATCCATACCTCCCTGCTTTCAGGGATGCTAGAGTATCCCCAACCACACCCAAGGTTGTTTCCCTTTCCACAAAAAAGAGTTAAGCAAACGGTTCATTCTACAGATCTCCTTTCTCCATAAGAATATCGATAAAACCTGCAACACATATAGCCACTTAGGGAAAAATTACCATTCTAAAAAAGGCAATCCGCCCACTCAATGATAAAGGCAGATCTTGCCACTTTAGGACCTTGTGGCACAAACCCTCCAAGAGAACCGATACATTGAGGTCGTAAAGCTTATAGAGGCTTGTCGAAAGCTGGATTCCCAGATATTTAAAAGCACCATTTGCCCATTTCAGTGGAAAAGAACCTTGCCACCCTGTGTGCACCTCTGGTTGCAATGAGAGGGCCTCCAACTTATCTAGGTTGAATGTAAACCCAGAGAAGGCCCCAAAAGTATCAAACTCTGCCAACATGATGGGCACCTTCAATTAAGGATTACCTACATGCACCAACATATCGTCCACAAAGGCTGCCACCCGAAAGTCCTCCTTTTTAAGTCAGGCACCCTCCAAGAGGGGGTGGGATGGTATCCAAGCCAAAAGGGACTCCAAAGTGAGGACAAAAATAGAGGTGATAAGGGGCACACCTGTCACATCCTCCTGGGAAGGGGGAAATTCTTCATGAAGGAGCCATTAACGAGAACCTTTCATCTCAGATCTGAGTATAGCAAGCAAACAACATCAGCAAAAAAATCCCGTAATCCCCATCTTAAGTACTAGGTACATATAGCCCCAGTTGACCCATTCAAAGGCCTTCTCCACATCAAAGCTGACAAGAATGGAAGGAAGATGACCCTGAAGACTATGATGCAGCGAGGCCAAAGTACAGTGCATGTTCTTGACAATGTACCGGCTCTGAACAAATCCATCCTGCAACTCGTGGACTAATTAGGCATAAAGGGGGCCAGCCTGCCAGCCATGATTTTTACCAGCAATTTAATGTCTACATTCAGCAAGGAAATGACTCAATATGACCCAGATAGCAGTGGATTCCTCCCCCACTTAGGAAGCTTTGTAATGACTGCTTGACTGGGCTCATGTGGGAAGTGCTATTGTCTCACCAGATCTGTAACGCATTTGACATGCAGTCGGGCCACCTTTGGAGCCATCAGCTTCTAAAACTCACTATGGTACCCATCTGGGCCAGGCATCCTACATGTCCGGAGACCCCTAATAGAGTGCAACACCTCCACAGGCAGAATCAATGAATTAATTTTGACTTATTGTTCCACAGTGATCTGAGGCAGCCACCCCACAGCCAGATAGGCCCTCGCCCTTTCCACTTCACCAGAATCTGCCTGATACAAGTGCTAGTAGAAACCACGAAAAACCTCCTCTACATTCACTTTCATTGTCTGTATCTTCCCCTGATCATTCCAAATCGCCCACACCTGGCTCTGGTCCCCTCCCCCCCCCCCCCCCCCAGTCTGAATCAAAGCTGACAGCAACTTTCAAGCCTTATTCCCAAATTGATACAATTGATACCGATAGTATAATGTAGACTTGTGTGCCCACTCATGCTGATGGGAATTGAGCTCTACCTGCCAACATGCTAGCCTTGTGAGATTCCGTGAATTGGGCCACATAGCGCTTTTGTGCACAGCACAAATCTTTTTCCAGTAGAAGAAGGTGACTATTCATAGCCTTATGCCACGTCCACACATATCCTTTAATATGCCCACAAAGCACCAGCTTTGCTGTCTCTCAAAAACAGGTCATATTGTCCCAATGCTGGCTTTTGGTAACCTTATACGCCACCCAGCAAGCTGTTAAAAACACCATTTACCAATGACAAGAGGTATCGCCAACTGCCCCCACCTTCTCTACCCAATCCAAATCTAACCAACTCATTGCATGATCTGAAATAATCACCGACCTAATTTCGGTCCACATCACCTGGTCAAGCAAACCCATAGTGACCAAAAAAAAGTTAATTTGAGAACTTGTGTAATGCATAACCATCACAGAGCCCGCATACCTGCCTGGCCTTATAGGTATTGCTCTCTCCCCTAGGCAAAACCTTATCCAAAGTCTTATCAAGAACACGATTAAAATCTCCTCCCATAATCAATAGGATATTCCCCAATATCTCTAAGCAACACGTAAGCTGTGTACAAAAGAGGGGATCATACACATTAGGTGCATAGATGTTACCAAATACCACAGGTTTACCTTGGAATTTATCAATGACAAATATGTAGCACCCAAAAGAGAAAGCACCAAACCCAGAAAGCACCAAACCCAGTATAAAAGAACAGGGCAATGAATCATACTGTGGATGGATTGAAAATAGTCTTTATTAAATCGTCAAAAGAAGTCCCTTCCTACATGGGTTGTGTTTCAGCTAGGAACCTTAGTCAAGGGTATGAAGACCTTATAAAAACAAAAACATAACAGGCCCAATATTCATTTGGGCAGACTATGTGCCACATCGGCGACGGCATTGAATACCCAGGTTAGGTACTGAGGGCATTCACTCGCAGAGCCTAAATGGGTAGCTGCAAGATTGGACTACAACCTGGTTAGCCATTCACGGCTAGAACTAGGCGACCCAATATTGCCGCTACCTGGTTACCGGGACTCCCCGTCTCCGCTCTGCAACAGAATGCCCCCAACACGCCCCAATGCTAACAGGATAGCATCAGAGCATGTAGGGGACATAGATGGGAATATTCAACGGCACTAATTGTGTAGGTGCCGTTGTATATTCCAGTCTAAGGTATTTACATTGTTTATAGGGCTGTAACCCATGTAAATGGCCTTTGAATATCGGGCCCAATATGTACATAAAAAAATATATACATCAATATACACAAGTGAAATAAATAAAATAGATAATAAATAGTTAAACAAACCTAGATATCGTGTATGTTTCCCTTGCCTCTGTATATCCTAGTATTGTATTAACCGCTTTGATTGAAGGAAAAGGCGGGATACAAAACTTGTCAAATAAATAAATAAATAACATGTAAACATATATCTCCAGGAACAAGCAGGAATGAGTCTTCACATATGGGTACGTCGGTACCGACGGAGCCTGCACGGGAATGCTGCCCAGCTTTCGATCAGAAAGCTTTTGGCAGCATCCCTCGCGCCTGCGCAGTGACTTCCCGCCTTCTCCACAGCCTCTCTTCAGTTTTCGTTTTTCCGCGGAGCCGGCAGGACGTTCTCCTGTCACCGCAGAAACTTTTCTTTTAATTGCTTTAATTATTTTAATTTTTTTGTTTTCTTGTGGTCGCGACTGTTTTTCCCGCTACCACCGGTACCGCTGGTGGTTTTTGGGCTAAAGTCTGTAAAACTTTTCTTCAGTTTTTTTGCCTTAACTTCTTAGGCCTACTAGGCCTTTTTCATTATGGAGCCTTCTTTTCCTAAGAAGTGCATCCGGTGTGGAAACACCTGTTTCTTTTTAGACACCAATAGTTGGTGTCTCAACTGTGTGGGTCCTGACCCTTTTTCCCTTGACTTGTCAGGAGATAATCTTGTGAGAAAACCTTCAGTATTTAGAGTTTCCCTCGATACCGTTTTTTCTTCGGCAGTGAGGGTACCCGGTTTCTCTACTTCACAGGATCAGGTAACCCAAAAACAGTCTGTTAAGACTAGCCAATGCTTGAGTGGTATGTCCCATGTCCAGCATGGTGATGGCTCCGGCCTTGCCCTCAAGAACCCATTGGCATTACCCCTGCGGGAGTCTTCAGGCTCCAAAGCGTTAAAGGGGTTTCAGGATGTTCCTGGGGCTCACCCCTCACAGAACATGCCTGAGCCATGCGCGGAGGTGGTATCCGCTTCGAGCGGTACCGAGCCTCCGGCATCGGCACCGGTGTCGAGTACTCTACTCTTCACCAGGGATCGTCATCGGGCATCCTCGGTACCTTAGGGACCGACCGATACGCACCGCATTGACTTCCCTCAATCTCAGCCATGCTCTAGGACGGTACCGGCGTCGATCGGTTCCGATACCCTAGCATCGGCATCGGCATGGATGGGTGCTCATCGAGTATCCTCGGTACCGTCGGTATCGATCGATGTCACCCAGGCTGCCTTAGTGGTATCGGCATCGCCGATACTACCACCGGCATCGGAACTGTCGAGACATGCATCGCTAGTCTCGCTCTCTTCGATGCCGAGTCTTGAATCGATATTGAGTCTAGAGGACTGCATACCGACGCGTCCCGGAACCGACTCCTGTCGTTTCCAAATAGGTAGTTCCGAAGATCCTAGCCATAACTCCCTCATGATCTCGGTACCACTACAGCAGTTCCCGATGGCTACTTCACCTGCTAGTCCTTTATCAGTAGCGATGTTGATGCCTGTTCTTGCACCGATGCCTAGTTTGGAACCGATACCTGGCATTGGTGCAGTACCTTGTCCGTCCTCTGATACTCAGGCTCTTTCTTTAGCCTCACCAGGAATACTTCCCATAGGAGATCAGTCTTTTCAGGCTTTTCTCCTGGATATGGCAGCCTTTCTTAATATTTCTGTCCCTGGTTGTGATCCTACTCATGGCTCACCGGCACAAATGCAAAATATACAGTTTCCTTTACATCCTGCTCTGCAGGATCTCCTTCTCAGGATATGGAAATCACCCTTACGACTTCCTCAAGTTTCTACAGACCTTGAGGTTAGGTACCGAGTGCCACCCTCTCCAGGGTTCCAAAAACCTCAACTTTCTCATCGTTCCCTTGTAGTGGAATCAGCACTGAGGAAAGTTAAGAGCAAAAAGAAGCATTCTTCTTTTCCGCCAGGTCGTTCTTCAAGAACACTTGATGCTTTTGGCCGTCAGGCCTTCCAAAACTCTATGCTGGCTTCCAGAGTTCTCTCATATATTTTTCACATGAGTCTAACACTCCAGGAAGTCACAGAGAAATTGTCTCTTTTGACCCCTTTTTTACCAGAGCCCAAAGCTGCTGATTATTCCTTGCTCATTAATCACAGTCGGAATATATCCTGGTTCCTGTCTCGTGCTTCTATAGACTCTTTTGAGTCCGTTAGCAGATCCTCTGCTATTGCCATTGCAGCACGTCGCAGAGCCTGGCTTGAGGCTTCAGACTTGAACAAGCGGGCACAAACTATACTAGCTCATTCTCCTTGTACAGGGGAAAGTCTTTTCAATAAGGAGGCTTTACGTCAGGTTGCTCAATGCTCCACTGACTCTTTTTCCACTAGAAACCATTCTAAGCCGCCTCCTTCTTCAAAGAGTAGGAAATGTCCTGCCAAACCTTCTTTCCCTAAGAAAAGAAAGTTTCATTCCTCTCCTGCCCATCATTCGGCTGTACCTAAACAAGAGACGCCTCAACCTAGTCTGCAGTCCTCCAGTTCTGGCCAGTCTCCGCATTCCCAGCAACCATAGGGACCGGGAATTGTAACTTACACTTTCCTTCTACATCTTAGAAGTTTTTTCAGTGTACTACCCTGTCAAAAAAAAAACCAAAAAAACAATTATTTTGTTCAGGGACTACACACTTCTCCTCTTCTTACTCTCTAGAGGAGCATTTGTAACTATCACCTGATAGTTTCTATCCCAACTGAACATTTTTTCCTTCAGTTGACTTACCCCATGGATACGTCACCCTACAACTACTTGAGGGCTACCATACGGAACTACTTCTCTGACAAGCTCGTTCCCCAGACAAGGATAGAAGATATCCCCTCCTTTTTCTTGTCTGTTTTTTCTTTTTCAGCACACGACGGTCTCTTTGCTGTTTCCGTCAGCAGTTCTGCCTGCAGGAGTTACAGTAATTCTCTTACTGAAACTTTGTCCAAGTTCCAGTCCCTTGTTCAAATCTTTGTCTACCCTCAGTAGTGATTCCAAGCTGTCTTGGATCCTCCTACTTGTTTAGACTTTCTCACATTATTCTACCCATCTCCTTTCCTAGGCTATGGCAACATACCTGACTTTCAGTCAGTTTATCTCATAGCTCTCCTGCACAATGCTCTCTGCAATCTTCAGAGAAGCTTTCTACTATGGGGGCCTTGCTACAGAGCATTGGCCTTGTCTCTGAAGTTCCTCTTTTATTAGAGAAGAACTTATAAATCCTTCCTATACCTGAGAGGGTTCTTCGCACCCCCCCCCCTTTTTTAAATTGGGGTGTTAACACGTAATCTCAGTTCTTCTACGTGAAGATCCAAGACATCCACCATGTCAGTGTTCTGTGGAAATCCCGCATTGTTCCTTACAGATTCCTATCTTCATCTGTTCTCACGCGAACATCACGGATAACTAGTTGGATTGCCTTCCTGCATCCCTCAATCCATGAAAATAGATTCTCTATACATATCCCAAGTGGGCTCACCCTCTTGTAGGATGCAGAATCTTTTTCTCTTCTATTCCCCATGTACAATTATGGGGCTGGATGGTAGACATGTATCTCAATCTGTTGTCTTGTATGTAGCATCTCCTTATATGTCTACATACTTATATCATTACTCTGGTGGTGCTAAACCATGCCCCACAAATTTACATATATCTACGTATATCATCTCTCTCTCTCTCTCTCTCTATATATATATATATATATATATATATATATATTTGATATATTTCTCCATCCATATCCTAATCTACAAATCTGGACATATGTATATTTATATATTATATATATATATATATATATATATATATATATATATATATATATAAATATATACATATCTATTCAATCCACATATATATATCTCCCCATATATATGTGTTTCATGGGGGCTTCTTAAGGGTTGGTCAATCGTCTTCACTATCACCCTTACGGTCTATACTACATGTTTTACCTCTTAGAGGTTTTAGACAGTCTGTTGCCCTACGTCCCATGCCAAATTATGATACAGGACATGTTAAGCCCCAACAACCACTTGGTGCTAACATTTTCCATTTTTTTTTCTTTATGTCCTTGAAGCATCCAGCTTCAATATTTTTCCTATCTCTCGCCAGCTAGGAAAAACAGTGTACATCTTTATCTTTGAGTACACAGCTGTTCTACTTAGGAATAGGGATTTTTTCCAGTTCCCCTCTTTCTGCCAGGACTGGGCTAGTTCTCCAACTCCGTCAGTCTTCTTCCTTTAGTCCTCAATGTTAATAACCTTATGCCTAAAGGAGTTTTCAGCTTTTTTCCATAAAGCTTTCCATTGAAGACCTGACGTCTAATCCTACCCAGTTGACACCTGGATCGTCTACTACCTCCAGGTCTGGACCTTCATCCTCACTACTGGGAGGTCACCTTGAAGATTCAGCCACTGCTTATCCAGTAGACTTCATCCTGCTTCCTACTTCCTACAATACAGTAGGTAAGCTGCATATTTTAAGTGTACATTAAATGTGTTTAATGCTACTCATCATATATACCAAGGACTCCTGTAGTCTGTAGGACCCTCTAGTCCTTGGCTGTGCTGTTTCTTTCCTCACAGCTCCTTTATTGTCAACTCCTACCCTCCATCCCACATTGGATGCCGGGGATTCCTGGAGACAAAATGCACCCCTGATCCAGGCACTTGCATTTTTATGGGATCTCCCCCTGGCATCTCCAGCTAGGGAGTCCCCATATGTGAAGACTCATTCCTGCTTGTTCCTGGAGATAGCACAGTTACTTACCTGTAACAGGTGATCTCTGGGAACAGCAGGAATTAGTCTTCACAACCCTCCCACCTCCCCTAGGAGTTGCATCTTCTTAATTTCTTTCCTTTTCTCTCCTCGCCTTTGTCTCAGCTCTGAAACTCAACTGAAGAGAGGCTGTGGAGAAGGCGGGAAGTCACTGCGCAGGCGCGAGGGATGCTGCCAAAAGCTTTCTGATTGAAAGCTGGGCAGCATTCCCATGCAGGCTCCGTCGGTACCGACGTACCCATATGTGAAGACTAATTCCTGCTGTTCCCAGAGATCACCTGTTACAGGTAAGTAACTGTGCTATAATACCTAGTCGTTTATAGTCGTATGGTCTTCATACCCTAGTCGTAATATAAAGATAAACATAAAAAGCCATGTTACTATGATTTTAGTCATGTCTTTTTATGTTTATCTTGTGCATATTGATGAACTGTATATAGTTTTTTCATATACATGTTATGTTTTTGTTTTTATAAGGTCTTGGTACCCTTGATGAAGGCTCCTACCAGCCGAAACACAGCCAGTGTGGGGAGGGATTTCTTTTGACGATTTAATAAAGACGATTTGCAATCCATCCAGGGTGTGATTCATCGCCCTGATCTTTTATACTGTAAATACGTAATGCCCACCAGGATCCTCAAAAGCAGTTTCTTTAACAAACCAAAATAAAAACTCCCGCCTTCTTTGTCCCAGATGAGGCTCCAAACATCTCTCCTACCCACCACCACTGCAACATAGCATGCTCCCCAGTTGTCTGGTGCATTTCCTGTAAAAAAGCCACATCGGTATGTTTATCTTTGAGGGCCCAGAGCAATTTATGGCATTTAACTCGGCTACCAATCCCATGCACATTCCATGAAATCAGGGGAAGGCCTCTATTCATTCTCATTGCTCCAAGAGGGCCCCAACCTTTGCAGTGTCCACCAAAGAAAGATTGGCCATCGAGACCCCCCAGCCTAGGGTCCCCAGTGCATTTTAGCACACACAAATAACAACCAGAACAAAAAAGATTGCAGAGCAAACCTATGTTGATGTCCATTGTTCCCTCCCCCCACAGACTCTACCCTCCCCCCACTCTACTCACTACAACCCTCCATTAGGACCCAAACTGAACAAGAATACCAGAATATCTTCCCTCCCTCCCTTCCTTCCCCCCAACCCCCAAACAATCTTCGCCGCTCCAACTGGAAGCCCACCATGAAAGGTCCGTTGTGTCTAGTGGCTCCCCTCCACCAGCATCAACCATTGTTCCCCCACCTGCCAGCTACCCAACCAATAAGCCCCATCCTGCCCCTCCATACCACTCCCCATAGGACAACTCACCCACCCACCTAATGAGCGACAGACACACACTCCTTCTAATTGCCAAAACTCACCACATCCAAATCGGCTCTCTAAACACACATCTCCCAAATTGGCCACCAGCCCCAGACGCGCTCGGGCACCAAAATCACACAGCAGGCATGGAACCTCACTACTCAGTCATTCCAACAAAACACCCCCAAGACCATCAGGTCAGAGGGCATGAGTAAAGCCTCCATAACTTAACCCTGGTACAGGGCAAGTGAGGCCAGTGGCAACCCCAGAGCTCCAACATTTAAATGCCATGATCTCCTTACAAAGACCTTCCCAGGAGCAGAGGGCCCAATAACCCCTACCCTACACTCACCCAACTGTCCAAACTATTCTCCATCCACCGGACTCGAACACACACACAGCTTAACCCCACCCTCCTTCCAGCTACACTACCAAGTTAATCCATGTTAGTACCCCAACACCAATTCATTCACAACTTCCAGTCTAACCCACCTATCAACAACAAATGACCCCTCAGACATTCTTCGTGAAAAAAACCCAGTATCCACACAATCACTCTCCCCGCCATTCACACCCCACGCAGCCACCCATCCCCCACCTTCCCTCCCAGCACCCAACAACCATACCAAACAGTACATAAGTACATAAGAAATACCATACTGGGTCAGACCAAGGTCCATCAAGCCCAGTATCCTGTTTCCAACAGTGGTCAATCCAGGTTCCCAAAAAGGCACACAGATTCCACAGTGCTTGTTTCGAGGCAAACAGTGGATTTTCTGGGTCCTCTTTAATAATGATTTATGGACCTTTCTTCCAGGAATTTGTCCAAACATTTTTAAACCCAGCTACACTAACAGCTTTTACTACATCTTTGGTAACGAATTCTAGAGTTGATTATGCATCAAGTGAAAAAATATTATCTCCATGAACAAGCAGGAAGGCAGTCTTCATAAATGTATGATGTCGGTACTGATGGAGCCCAGCACGGGAACACTCCCCAGCATCCAATAGGAATGCTTTTGGGAGTGTTTCTCCACACATGCATTTATGCCTTCCCACCTTCCCAACTAGTCTCCTCAGTCATCTTTTTTCCACGGAGCCGTCAGGACATAGTCCTTATCACTGCGTGAAGAGACTTCATATTTTTCTCTGGTACCTTTTTTTGGTGCTTTTTTATGTCTTTCCGTTGACTGGTTTGACTTTCTGTAGGCTCAGGTACCCCATTTATCTTATATTTTTCTTTCTTTACTGTAACTTTTTCTTTTTTCGGAAAAACCTTTCGTGGGGCCTATCATTGCCCAGTTTAACTTAGTCTACCTCCTTTTCTCTAAAACGTAGAAACCCCGAAAAGACTTTAAAAAGTGCACTAAGTGCCCGTGCACCATTTCAATCACCGATGAACATGACTGCTGTCTCAAATGCCTAAACCCCGACCATGATGTGGATTCCTGTGCCCATTGCAAGAAGATGACCACCAGAGGGAGGAAAAAACATAAAAACCAGAAGGTTAAAGTGTTTCCAACAAATTCAGCTGTTCGTGCACTCCTTGGGGGTGTTGACACTGTCAAAGTCATCCCATGCTTCCAGGTCTTCTTCCCCAGCTAAACAGAATAAAAAGCATCGCTTGGGGTCCCCAGTGCATAAAGCCGCAAAAACATCAACATCGAGAAGTTCTCGTTTCTCGGCTTTGAGGTCAGCATCAGCATCAGACACCGAGCACCAACATCAGTACCGGCATTCTTCTAATTCCTATGCGGACTGTCTGGCCAAACAGCCCCAGCAGGAGGTACTCATCTCCAAAGCCTTAGAGGGGCTGGGGGATGCCCCTGAGGCTCAGTCCTCAGTGGAGCCCCTCATACCATGCTTGGGAGTTGTGGCCCAGGTCTCTGCATCTGGAGCTGCTCCATCCTCTGCACCGACCCTCAATTATTGAGTGCTGACCATCGAAAAGAGCATTGCAGCAATTCTGGCAGCTGTGCTCCCGGCACCCTCGAGGCCTTCTGGTAGCGCTACGGAGCCACTGCCCTCAATACCTCCGGGTACCAGGTTGGACATCAATCCGATACCATTCCCGGGAATTGCTCTTCCAGCTGCATCAGTGTCTGCTGAGGCCCACACTGCACAGCACGCTTCCGATCCATTGGTACTGGTGCTTTCGAAACCGCTTCGTATATTGCCATCCGCCTAGAGTCAGCCTCGATCTGTGGAACTTTGTCAGTACAGTGGTACCAACAGGGATTATTTTGATTTTCTGCCAGACTCTGGCTCAGAGATTTCGGATCCAGAATTGGCTGATTCTAATCCTCATAGGGACATATCTTTGGACCCATTGCCTACCCATGAGCAACATCATTCATCTTCTGAGGATATGTTCTTTCAGAACTTTATTTAAGACATGGCAGCTACCCCCTAGATCCCAGTGTTGACCAAGATGGAACTGAGAGCTTTAGAACGCGACATCTTACAATATCCTTTGGCACCCTATCAGTGCACAACATCCTCAGGAATTTGATGGCCAGAATGTGGGAAGCTTCTATTACCACTCCTGCCATTTAAAAGCACTTGGATATCCTCTATAGGGTTCCTCCCTGCCCTAGATTCCAGAAGCCTCAGCTTCCACATCATTCAATGGTGGTGGAATCTGCTATGTGATGGATAAAAAACCAGAAGAACCACTCTTCAGCTCTTCCTGACAGAGAAGCACGGACTCTTGATGCCTTTGGCAGAAAGGCCTTCCAGGCAACAATGTTAGCTTCTTGGTTAAATTCTTACATGTTATACATGGGCATGTTCCTTCAGGATGTATCTAGAGACTTGGCTGAATTTACTTCTCTTTTTCTATCTGAGATGCAGACTCCTCATCAGGCCCTTGTCTCTCATGCCCAGAATACATCAAAATGTCTTACAAGGACAGCTTTTGATGCCTTTGAGGCCACCAGCAGGTCAGCAGCAGCCTGTATAGGAGTCAGAAGAACAGCTTGGCTACAGGAATCAGACTTTCAGCAGTGGGTCCAGGATAAACTCATTAATATTCCCTGCAATGGTGAAAACCTATTTGGTCAAAGGTGGAGAGAGAAAACAGGAGAAATTGAGACTGACGACCTCACAATGAAAAGGTTATCTCGGAAAACTGCAGATCTTTCCAAAAAGAAAGTTCCTGGTAAGAAGCCTTTTTATCCTTAGGAAAAGAGCTACTACCTGCCTTACCACTCTTACTCTACCTACTATTCGCAACAAAAGCAACAGCAAAAACACCAGGGTCCCAAGCAGCTTAGGAAACCTAAAATTCCTAAGGCCTAGCCTATTCCTCAATCACAACTGTCACAGAGTTTTTGACTCTTTCCTACAGAGAATAGCCAGTCGTCCTGACAATATTCTCTTCCTACTCTAATTCCAGGAAGATTAGCCCTTTTTGCCTATCATTGGACAGCTATCACCTCAGAACCCTGGACCTTGTAGTTAGCAAAGGCCCCCAGCTATGCTTCAAGACACTTCCACCTGCACATTTTGTGGGCCAACCTCCTATGGATCTCCCTCAATCCACCTTGCTGCAACAGGAGATCCAATCTCTTCTCTCTCAGGGGGCAATCGAGGCGATCCTTCCATCCCAGCAGAGCCTAGGGTTCTACTCCCCATACTTTCTTATCCCAAAAAGGTTGGGAGGCTATAGACCAATCCTAGATCTCAGAAATCTCAACAAGTTTCTAGTCAAGGAGAAATTCAAGATGATCTCATTGGGTACACTTCTCCCTTACCTTCAGCTGAACATCTAGCTATGCCCTCTGGATCTCAAAGATGCCTGCACCTACATCTTGATCTACCCCAACTACAGGAAATTCCTAAGGTTTGTATTTCTTGAACACCACTTCTAATGGTGTTCTTCCCTTCAGTTTGGCATCAGCCTCAAGGGTATTCACAAAGTGCCAGGCTGTCATCGCAGCCTATCTGTGCACTTTGGGGGTCTTTCTGTTTTCCTACTTAGACGGCTGGCTAATCAAGGGAGAGACCCCTCAATCAGTCACCGTGACTCTTCAGCAGACCATTTAGGTCCTCAAAGACTTAGTATTCATAATAAACTATCCAAAGTCACACTTTACTCCAACACAGGATCTGGAGTTCATAGGAGCTCGACTAGACACTGTTCAATCTCGAGCTTTCTTGCCAGGCGACCGACGAGCTCGACTGATCTCTCTCGCCTCCCACTGTCAGAGCCAGCCTTTGAATGCTAGGTCACATGGCCTTGAGAGTCCATGTTGTGCCTCATGCTTGGCTCAACATGTGAGTAAGTCTATGGACCTGTCACAGCAGTGGACACAATCCACAGATTGCCTATCTGATATCATAACCATTTCTCCTCAAATGATAAACTCCCTGCAGTGGTGGCACAAGCCACAGAACCTCATCATAGGGTTACCTTTTCCGAAGTCTGTACAACAGTGTACCCTGAGCACCGATACATCCAAGCAGAATTGGGGAGCACACCTCAACAGTCTCACCACTCAGGGTCTGTGATCTTTCCAAGATACTTTGTTTCACATCAACCTCCTGGAACTCCGAACAATCTCCAATGTCCTCCGCATTTTCTCACTCCACCTTTCAGGACAGACAGTCCTGATTCAGACAATCAGGTAGTCATGTTCTATGTGAAAAAACAAGGGGGAACTGGCTCTCACCCTCTATGCAGAGAGGCGATTTGCCTGTGGAATTTGGAGTAGCTCACAGCATTCACCTCCAAGCAGTTTACCTTCCAGGGGAGGAGAATCAGCCAAGTCCGTCATCCACACGAGTGGATGCTGGATTGTCAAGTCTCCCACCACTAGTTTCACATTTGAGAGATGCCTATAATTGACCTCTTTGCCTCTCTGGTCAATGTCCAACTACCTTGTTTCTGTTCCAGAATTCCATCTCCGTTCAGCGAGAGTTTGGATGTGTTCCTCTTGCATTGGGGACAAGGTCTGCTGTATGCATTCCTCCCTCTCTCTTTCATTCCAAAAATGCTTTTCAGACTTCAAGCTGATTGGGGAATGATGATACTCATTGTCCCATTTTGGCCCAGGCAAACAAGGTTTCCACTTCTTTATCGTCTAGTCCAGGCTGCTCCTCTCCGACTAGGTTGCACTCCCTGCCTTTTCACGCAGTATCAGGAAACTCTTCTACACCCCAGTCTCAAGACTCTGTGCTCGATGGCCTGGCCACTGAACGCTTCACCCTCTCAGACGTAGAACTCCCAGAAGATGTTTTACAAGTCCTCTTGTCATCCAAGAAGGACTCTGCTAGGTGTTCCTATGCCTTCAAATGGCACAGTTTTTCACTCTGATACGTGTAAAGGAACCTGGATCCTTTCTCTTGTTCTCCTTCACTATCTGCTGCACTTATACTCATCTGGCCTCATGGCCACTTCTGTTAGGTGTACTTGAGCGCCATCTCTGCTTTTCACCATCCACTTCAGAATTGTGCTATTTCTACTCATCCTTTGGTGTATCGGTCTATACAAGGCCTTCTTTTGACAAAACCGCCTCTTCCCCCCCCCCCTCCATTGCATGGGACTTAAATGTTGTTCTTGCACAGCTGATGCATAGCCCCTTTGAGCCATTGGCATCTGCTCCTTTAAAATTCATGTCATGGGAAGTCCTTTTCCTCATTGCATTAACTTTGGTCCATAAGGTCAGAGAACTCCAAGCATTGGTGGTTTACCTCCATTCACCAAATTCCACCATGACAAAGTGGTCCTCCGGACACACTCTAAATTTCTTCTGAAAGTGGTCACTTCCTTCCACTTAAACCAATCCATTTCACTTCCAATATTCTTTCCCAGACCTTACTCCTCCTGAGCTGAGGCCAAGTTTCACACTCTTAATTGCAAGAGAGCGCTCACTTTCTATCTTGACCACACTAGAGGTCATCGACAAGCCTCACAACTCTTTGTCTCCTTTGACCCAAGTTATCTTGGCTTGCCAGTTTCTAAAAGGACCCTGTCTAACTGGATAGTGGACTGCATTTCTTTTGTTTATTTCCAGGCTGGACTGTCTCTCCAAGATCATGTCACAATCCACAATGTCTGAGCTATGGCTGCCACTGTAGCCAATCTTTGTTTGGTTTCCATTCAAGAAATCTGCCAGGCAGCCATATGGTCTTCTTTGCATACCTTCATGGCTCACTAATGCCTGGACAAGGACTCCAGAAGAGATGCTTGATTCAGCCAAGTCATCCTTCGTAATTTGTTTCAGGTCTAGATAAACTTGCCCACCTCCCATCCAACTACCCGCTAGGAGTGTACCAAATGAGATGAGTCTGTCTGATCCCTGCTATAACCTTTGGATAATAATGGGACTCTTTTCCTCTCAATGGATTGTCATGGGCTAGGGAGTCCCATATGTGAAGACTGTCTTCCTACGTGTTCCTGGAGATAGCATAGTTACTCACCTGTAACAGGTAATCACCAGGAACAGCAGGAAGCAGTCTTCACATCCACCTCCCCTTCAAGTTGTTCTCTGCCTGCCTTTTCTTCAGGTTGTTTGCTCTTTACCTGACTGAGGAGACCAGTTGGGAAGGCAGGAAGGCATACACGAATGTGTGGAGCAATGCTCCCAAAAGCATTCCTTTTGGATGCTGGGGAGTGTTCCCGTGCTGGGCTCCGTCAGTACCAACATCACCGATATGTGAAGACTGTTTCCTGCTGTTCCCGGAGATCACTTGTTACAAGTGAGCAACTACGCTTTTTCTTATTAGTCTTAAATGGATTACATTGTAGCTTCATTGCGTGTCCCCTAGTCTTTCTACTTTTTGATGGTATAAATGATCAATCTATGTTTACCCATTCCACTCCACTCATTAATTTATAGACTTCTATTATATCTCCCCTCAGCCATCTCTTTTCCAAATTGAAGAGCCCTAATCTTTTAAGACTTTCCTCATAGGGGTATCCTTTCATCCCTTTTACCATTTTGGTGGCTTTTCTTTGTACCTTTTCTAATTCCACTATACCCTTTTTAAGATACGGTGACCAGAATTGCACACAATATTCAAGGAGTGTTTGCACAATGGAACAATTCAGAAGCATTATAATATCCTTTGTTTTATTCTCCAGTTCTTTTCTTATAATTCCTAGCATTCTATTTGCTTTCTTGGCTACTGCTGCACATTGGGCGGAGGGTTTCAACTTGTTATCCATGATGACGCCTACATCTTTTTCTTGGGTGGTGGTTCTTAATATGGAACCTTGTATTGTGTAATCATAGTTTGAGTTGTTTTTTCCTATGTGCAAAACTTTGCATTTGTCCACATTAAATTTCATCTGCCATTTGAATATCCAGTATTCCAATTTATCAAGGTCCTTTTGCAATTTTCTTGTGTTTTTACAACTTTGAATAGTTTTGTGTCTTCTGAAAATTTGATCACATCACTCATTATTCCCATTTCCAGATAATTTATGAATATGTTAAAAAGCAGCACAGATCCCTGGGGTACTCCACTATTCACTTTTCTTCATTGAGAAAATTGACCATTTAACCCTACCCTCTGTTTTCTATCTTTTAACCAGTTGTTGATCCACAATAGTACACTGCCTCCTATCCCATGACTTTTTAATTTCACCAAAAATCTCTCATGAGGGACCTTGTCAAAGACTTTCTGAAAATCCAGATACATTATATGAACTGGTTCACCTTTGTCTACCTGTTTATTCACAACCAACATATTACAGATTACTAAGACAAGACCTTCCTTGGCTATATCCATGTTGGCTTTCTCCCATCAAACCATGACTATCTACATGTTCGGTAATTTTGTCCTTTATAATGGTTTCTACCATTTTGCCCGATACTAATGTCAGAATCACCGGTCTGTAGATCACTCCTTGAACCTTTTTTTGAAAATTGTCTACATTAGCCATTCACCAGTCTTCAGGTACTACAGATGATTTGAATGATAGTTCACATATTACTAATAATAGGTCTGCAATCTCATATTTCAGTTCTCTCAACACCCTCAAATATTTACTATCTGGTCCAGGTGATTTGCTACTCTTCAGTTTATCAAATAGCAAAAAACAAGAATGCAGTAACAATAATCAAAAGGGAAAATAGTTCAGACACACAAATACAGCCAGGGAAAGAGGCTACAAGGAGACAAGTGTCCCATCTGTAAATACAGTGTTTCTGCAGTGCTCCGCGAGGCAACCATCCATCCCAAATCCACACACAATGTTATCGGACCACTGAGACCAAAGGGGGCTCTCTTCTTGCCATAAGTGCGCAGGAGGAGAGCCTCTTTAAACTGAAAGCAAGCTCTGCTATGAGGGGACATAGGATGAGGGTGAAAGGGGATAGACTCAGGAGTAATATGCGGAAATATTTCTTTACGGAAAGAATGGTAGATGTATGGAATAGTCTCCCAGTGGAGGTGGTAAAGATGAGGACAGTATCTGAATTCAAAAAAGCATGGGACAAACACAGAGGATTTCTTAATGAAAAAAGGGGACTGTTGTAGTGGTTGATATGGAAGGGTAGGCTAGATAGGCCATGTGATCTTTTTCTGCCATCATGTTTCTGTGTTTCTATGATTTCGCCTCCATGGAGCTCTGGGCTGTGTCCAAACTCAGCAAATATGTTGTGGGGCACCCCGCATTGGAGTCGATAGATAGGGGCAGGAAAATAGTTCAGTTTAGCAAGATTATCAGATGGGAAGCCCCAGAGTCGAAAGAAGAATGACCTCCTATGTTTATGTTTACCGCCACTTACCAAGGATTCCAAAGCAGTTTACAATGCTAAAAATGCTATAGGAGTGAAAAGAACTCCATATTTCACAGGACAAAATAGGATAGTGCATCAGGTTAGGTCTAGAGGTAAATACAAAAAAAATATCCATGATATTCTGTTTACCCATTAGATTGCGGATGATAGGCTGACAACAGGTGGATCTGAGTGCCCAGAAGCTTTGTTACTTCTCTTCAGAATCATGCAGTCACCTGGGTACCTCAGTTAGAGACTGTGTTGGAACATAGACCATGAAGGCAGACCAACTCCCAGAGCAGCATGTTTTCCATTTCGCAGGCAGATGAGAGGCCAGCAGCATTAGTGAAGTATGCCATCTTAGAGAAAGTGTCCATGACTACCAGGATGGTGAAGTTTCCTTGAAACCTGTAAACCTGTAATGAAGTCCATGGAAATACATTCCTAGGGTTTAAAAGGTGAAGATAGCAACATTAACATTCCTTGGGGGCTGTCCCATGGAACCTTATTTTGGACACAGACTTCAAAGTACATAACACATTTTTTTAATATTTTGGTCCTACCCTGGGTGCCAGAAGTCTCAGCCCACTAACACTCTGGTCCTACAGATGCCAAGGTGACCTGCTAGTAAGTCATCATGACAGCTGTGAAGCACTTCCAGGCATGCTTTGCCCTTGAGTACTTAGAGCTTGTCTCTCATATACAGAAATTCTTGATGCCAGTTCCAACCCTTCTCCTCTCTCGATCTTGTCACTTCCTGCTGTGGATCCTCTGCAAACTCACTTCTAGGCAAACTCACCTTTGCATACTCCAGAATGTCCAGCACCCCTCAGGATCTCTTCCTCATTCCATCAAAGCCAGACACAAAATGGTTCTCTGGGACTAGTGCTGGGCTATGTCTTCCAGCTGTGCTGTGACATCACGGTCAATAAGATTTGCACAAGTCGGACAGGTATACGTTTTTGTGGCTGCTTGTCAAGAATTTCTCAGCAATACTGGCTGAAGTGCTTCATGCTGCTTGCTGGTCATCCCTTCCTGACTGGCTTCAGTATGCCTGGCCATGTGTGTGCATGACGAAAAGAGATTTTGTAAATAGTGATTCATCTAAATTTAGCAACCTTGCACACTTAGTTGACCCTGGTACTAACTGATTTTGCCCCTTTTCATTGTGTTTGGCATGCGTTGCACAATGAAACTACTAAATAGAACAAAATAATTCAAGATCATAAGAATATAGCAATTGCCATGCTGGGTCAGACCAATGGTCCATCAAACCCAATATCCTGTTTCCAACAGTGGTAAATCTAGGTAACCAATACCTGATAGGCTTCCAAAAAGTAACAAGATTTCATGCTGCCTACCTCCAGTGATAGGCATTGGCTTTCCAAAGTCTACCTTAATAAAGGTTTATAGACTGGTTCTCTTGGAATTTGTCAAAATATTTTTTTTTTTTAAATTTTGGCGGTCATTCTGAACCCCGAATAGCAGGGATGGACGTCCGGCTTGGATGTACAACCCCTGCTATTTGCAGGGACCCAATTCGGACACCAGAGTTCCCTGCACGTACAAGGCCTTTGTGTGGGGAGCTCTGGATGGAGGGCAGAGAGTGGGCGGAGTGGAGGCAAGTCCATGACCCTGGACATACAGGGCTGATTCAGGTCATGCCCTGTACGTCCTGATTTGGCGAGATAGATGTGGGACTTATTCCACCTCGGAGATGGAATAAGTTCCATGTATGGTGGGGATCAGGGCATGCAGGGCTGCAGAAGACACAGGGTGGAACGAGGTAAGTTCCTGCTGCCTGATCCTGGCTGGGCAGTGGGGAAAGGAGAGTGGGGGGTGTTGGGACCATTTATTGCTCCTGCATGTTGTTCCGGTTCCATGGCGACAAGATGCCATGGCAGCGGAGCTCCATGCAGGGACAGAGGGAGGGTTAGCCTGGAAGAGCGCTTCATGTCCCACCCCTCAGAATCAAGGCCCGTTCGGCCTGTCCAAGTGCCCCGATTCTGCTCCTGCAGGAACATCTAGTTCTCACGGGTGCAGAATCGGGTGCAAAGCTGGCTTGTCCTTATTTTGGACGTCTGGATGGGCTGGATGTCCCCAATCGGAATTGGTCTCCATATCTTTTTGCATATAACAAACAGAGAGTGAACAATCCAACAACCAACAACCACAAAAATATACTGTATTCTATCCATAGACTTCCCTTACTTTTCCCCTTCCCCCCTCCTTCCCTCTCCCTGCGGCACCCCTCCCCCTCTCTCCCATGCTATTATTGTCTCCCTGCAGGTAATTGCTGAGTATTGACCATTCACCCTCAAATTGTTCTAATCGCTGCCTGCAACAAGTGGTTAATCTCTTCATCAGTGCCACATGACGCAGTCGCTCCACACACAGATCTATCCCCGGGGTTTCCATTTGCTTCCAACAATACTCCACTTCACAGCATGCTGCACTGAAACAAGCCATTACCTGCCTCCTTGCTTTACCCAACCCTTCCTTTCACCACTAGAATAGAAGAAGGACCACTGGTTCCAAGGGCAAGCATCCCCCCAACACCCACTGTATCTACCTTTGCACCCTTTCCCAAAACTGCTTGATTTTTGGGCAGTCCCACCAAATATACCAAAAGGATCCCCGCTCCCCACACCCTCTTCAACAATTTGGGGAAACTGCTGGGAACATCTTATGCAATCTACCAGCAGTGTAATACTATTGCATCATGACCTTGTAGTGTTTTTTCCTAAAGGTGACTGATATTGCAGCACTCCAGATGTGATCCAGAATCTCTTTCCATTCCTTCTGTTCTATCTCTACCCCCAAATCCCACTCCCACTCCCCGATATATGGTAAATGATGGAAGTGAGTACTCCCCACCGCTCTATACAGGACAGAGACAAGGACCCAAGAGCATCTTCTCCCATACCAAACAACTTCCATATTCATGTAATCCCTGCTCAGTCCCTTCTGTCCCAGTTTCCCCTGAAGAAAATGAGTCACCTGGCCCTATTGGAACCGTATCTCCCCCCACATTCTGTTTCGCTGTACAACAGAGTGCATTTTGATCCTGTTAAGTTTTTGGTTATATGTAAACCACTTTGACTGGTAAAAAGGCAGTATAAAAATTAGTTTAAATAAATAAATCAATAAATCTCATAGATGTCCTGAAGCTCTTCAAAGGGTACCAAGTCCCCACCATCCACGAACTGGTAAAAGTACTTCAACTCTGCTCTCTGCCAGCGAGAAAATACTCCCTCTTCCTCCCTCATAAATCACAGAGATTGCATCAACAAGAGTGCCCCTCCCTCCTGAGTCTTGCAACTCTCACTGCCTCACGTTATCCCACACCGACAGCATGTGCTGCATGCTCGGGCTGCCCCTTCTCTCCCCCTTGGGCACCCAAGGCAGGCTCCCCAAATAGCCTTCCAACACTCCTCCCCATTCAATATACACATATCGCTTCATTTCTGCCAGTCCATCAAATGTCTAATCTGAGCTGGCCAGTAATATGCCCGGAGGTCCGGGACCCCTAGACCCCCCCTCCCCCCACTCCCTGGGGTGATAGAGCGTTGCATGTGCCACCTGAGGCGGTTTACACCGCCAAATGTACTAGAAAACTTTGCATTGTGAGAAGAATGTTCTTCTTCACTGCCACGATACACCCTAGCCAGGAAACCTCTGAATTCATCCATCCCTCTAGCTTGAGTCCTATTGCCCTGAACAATGATGGGTAATTTGCCTGTTAAAAGAGCCATAGGTTGATGTTTGCCTCACCTCACCTCTAAATATTTGAGGGCCCCCTGGCTCCATCAAAATGGTAATTGCTCCTTCTGCCGGGCCACCACTCTCTGCAGCATGGTTACATTAAGTGCTTCAGTTTTCTCAAAAATTTATTTTAAATCCTGATTGTCCATAGTGGTTTAATTCCTCCACAACTGCCGGCAGCAACTGTGTAGGGTCCACCAGATACAACAAAACATCGGCGGTGAAGAGGGAGAAAACATGTGTCGTCCCAGCCCATTCCACCCCATGTATCCTCCCATTTTACCTGATCATCTGCGCCAGTGGTTCTACTACCAGTGCGAAGAGGAGTGGCAACAAAGGGCATCCCTGCCTTATCTCCCTCTCCAAATCGAAGAATTCAGAATAACGGCCATTTATCTTAACTCTGGCCTGTGGTCCATGTAAAGCCCTCTTACCCACCCCCCACACTTGGGGCCAAAGCCCATTTTATCCAACACATCCTCTGGCACTGAATTCAAGAACAGAATTATGCAATGAGTGAAAAAATAATTTCTCCGATTTATTTTAAATGTACCACTTTGTAACTTCATAGTGTGACTCCTAGCCATTGCACTTCTTGAAAGAGTAAATCAGTTCACATCTATCTGGTCCACTCCGTTCAGGATTTTATAGACCTCTATCATCTCCCCTCACTTGTTTCTTCTCAAAGCTGAAGAGTCCCAACCTCTTCAGCCTTTTATATAGAGGAGTCATTCCATCCCCATTATCATGCTGATTGCCCTTCTCTGTACTTTTTCTAATTCTGCTGTATCAGTTTGAGATGCAGAGACCAGAATTGCACACAGTACTCAAGGTATATCACACCATGGAGTGGAGGAGTGGCCTAGTGGTTGGGACAAAAAACCTCAGACCAGAAAGTCAGGGGTTCAAATTCCACTAGAGGACAGCAACCATGGGCCAGAAGGACTGGGGCTTCTAGTCCCACAGGTGCTCCTTGTGGCCTTGGGCAAGCCACTTAACCCTCCATAGCCCATGTTCCCTGTAAAATAGTTATCTCCAAGTTATAATGCCCTGTTCAATGTAAACCACCTTGATATCATGAAAGGCAGCATATAAGAAATGTTAAATAAAATAAATTATGATGTTCTCTGTTTTATTCTGTTTCTTTCCTAATAATTCCTGACATTTTTTTTGCTTTTCTGGTTGCTTCTGCACACTGACCAGATTTCAATGTATTGTCCAAGGTGACACCTATATGTAGCTCTTTTTCCTGAGTAGTGACTCAAAATGTGGAAACTAGCATTGTGCAGCAATAATTTGAATTATTACTCCCTCAATCTACACTTCACCCTTTACAAACAGTCCTGCACACCCGCCGCCCGCACAATGCAGGGGGCTACCAGAACAGAGCACATTGGAGTGGAGGAGTGGCATAGTGGTTGGGGCAAGGTGCTTCAGGCCAGAAAGTCAATGGTTCAAGTCCCACTAGAGGACAGCAACCTTGGGCTGGAAGGACTGTGTTTCTAGTCCTACAGGTGGTCTTGGGCAAACCACTTAACTCTCCATAGCCTATGTTCCCTGTAAAATAGTTATCACCAAGTTATAATGCCCTGTTCAATGTAATTTCAGTTTGTTCAATATAAATCACACTGATGCAGAATAGCATGGTATATAAGAGAATGTAAATAAATAAACATCACCCATCTGAAACGCTCCCACTACAAGCCAGAATCCTATACATGACCATATTTCTCACATTTAAAACCATCAACAACCTTTTGTCTTTACACCACCAAAAGTTACTCCATCCCCACACCTGAACTCGACCCACAAGAAAATCCACTACAAATACCCTCACCAATACCACCCGAAAAACCAAAAAGTAATCAGCAAGCCTGCCAGAGATCTTTTGAATTATACACATCCTCCCTCTGGAACTCTCTCCCTAAAGACCTCAGAAATGCCAAAGACCTCATCACATTCAGAAAAATGCTAAAAACCTACCTATTTACCAAATACTTCGCTGATGTAACATAACCAACCTGTAACTCTACCACCCACACTGTGAACCCCACCACCCACCCCATAACCAGTTGACTGTAACCAACCTGTATATAGCAAAGCATTAAAAACCATTGTACCTAGTTAAAGGATTCATAAGCTATGTTCAGCAGTTCAAATGTACATTTTTATGTATTTCTTGCAACTATATATAGTTAATCATTCTATGTAAACCAGTTTCAACTTGTTTAGTGTAAACTGCTTTGACCCGGTGAAAAGCGGGATAAAATTCCTGCAAAATAAAATAAATAAATAAATAAATATGTGCATTCACTTTGCATGTATGGAATAATAACACAGGTACACTAAAAAAAAAATTTTTTAAACTGCCTCTAATGTTTCGATTGATTTTTACGTTTTTTGGTGCGCTGAATCCAAATCTGGTAACCAATTTGCTCCATCATGTACAGATTTTTTGCTATATTGGGTTAGCAGTTTGAGGTGAACGTTTCAGATTGAGTGCGATCGAGATAAAAGTTTCTTGGATGAATTCTTTATACTAATTGTTTAGTAGTTATTCAAATAAGAATAAAGAAAATTGTAACAATACAATGTGTATAATGTGTATACAATACACATAAGAATAGAGTAATGTCAACAAAACACACTGTGATGGTAGCAAAATTGTCTGCACTTAAAACAGCCACATACATGTGCACAAACATTGAGCATATAAGAGCGAGGTTAGACACAAAGCAAAGCAAAGAAATGTGCAAAAAATGTTGTACAGGTATGTATGTAAGAATAGAAAACGCAAACCGCACCATTGCAATACATGAAGACAAACACCCGATGGTGTGAAAATAAAATTCTAATAAATGAGATCCGACACTGTGGTAATAACTAGCAAATTTTTATTTCAAAGTTTAGTAAAAACACGATATTTGTCAACACAGTTTAGATTTTAAAGTCATTCTTGGGTCAATCAATCTCCTGGTGGGCCCGTTTCTTCTTCCCCCGAATGCTTCTCTTGGTGCGCTGCTTGGCGTATTTTTCATCTGGGGTTTCCCGCAGCAGCAACCAGCAGAAATCAGCCATCATAGTGGTGTTCCATCTTCCTTGGTACCTTCTCTCTGCGTCCTTGATGTCCTGGTGAAACCTTTCACCTTGTTCTTCACTGTACGCCCCCAGGTTTTCGGGAAAGTAGTTCACATGGGAGTGCAAGAAATGGACTTTCAGGCTCATGTTACAGCCTTGTTCTTTGAAGGCATTGAGCATCCTGGCAACAATATCCTTATAGTTCTCATCCCGCCTGTTCCCCAAGAATTTGAGAACAACATCCTTGAAGGAATCCCAGGCTTCTTTTTCCTTCTCAGACATCGTTTCAGCGAATGCTCCATCTGAAATGAGTTTCCTTATATCAGAGCCAACAAACACTCCTTCCTTTAGCTTTGCTTCAGAAAGTCGGGGGAACTTTGAGCAAAGGTACCGAAAGCACTCACCATCTTTTGGAAGGGACTTGATGAATTGCTTAATGAGACCCAACTTAATGTGGAGAGGTGGTAATAGAATTTTATCACGAGGTTCCAAGCTCTCATGAAGAACATTTTTCTCACCGGGTCTCAAATACTCCCGAATTTTAAAGTCTCCACAAATCATCCACTTATGCTCATCATAACGAATCTTCTGAAGAATCAGGGCCAAATTCTCGTATTTTTCTTGGAGAATAACAGAGTGAGCAATAGGAACTGAAGCGAATGTGTTGCCATTATGAAGAAGAACACCTTTTATGCTGTCTTTTGACGAATCAATGAACAGCCGCCATTCAGCAGGATCATACTTGAGTTTAAACTTTTCCATCACTCCGTATATATCGTTGCAAAATACCAAATCTTCCTCTTTGCTGAAATACTTCAAAAATTGTGTCTCGCGGTTGCGGTACCAATAAAAAGTTGTTCCTGGTGACAATAGATTTTTCTGTTTAAGCCGAGAACCTAGCAGTTGGGCAGCATCTTTTGGGAGTCCTAAATCCCGGACTAAATCATTCAATTCAGCTTGAGAGAAAAGTTCAGGTTTCGGATCTCGTTCAGTTTCAAACTCGGAAGTACTGGACTCATCGGGAAAAGCCATCTGATGAGTCTCATCATGATCAGAACCGTCCACACAAATATGATCCAAAGATTTTGGTGGTTCAGGCACAGGTACTTCGTTGCTATGAGGCATAGGCCTAATTGCTGAGGGAAGGTTGGGGTAACTTATTACGTTCTTATTTTTTAAGTTGTATCCCTTCACAATGCAAGAGCAAAAATAGCAGTCACTGCTGTGGTCTCTTTGTTCACGCCACATCATAGGTATTCCGAAACGAAATGCTTGTTTTTTACCTTTCATCCATAAGCGTAGATCTTCCTCACATGTCTTGCACACTTTGTGAGGAGCCCACGGTTTGTCTTGATCGCCTAACTTCAAACCGAAATAGGTGAAATATACTTTTTTAATAAATGCAGAAATGTTCCTCTGCCGCTTTTTCACGGTATATTCCCCACAAATAAAACAAAAACTGTCCGGAGAGTTGACGCAACCTCTGGCTCTGTGAGCCATCACAAATACACAGCACTGCAAACTACAACTGTAGTGAACCACTTCGGAATAAAGCTGGATTACGACTGAGCAAACAAAAGGTAATAATGAACTTGCAAGAAACTGAAATTTGACAGGAACGTTCATGTCGCAACCACCGTGTTTGAGCGAGCGAACGAGGCGAGGCGAACAGGAAAGAACATGCGCCAGCGCGAGTACTGGATTTAGCCCCCCGCCTCCCAATTGTCCTGTTAATGTATAAAATGAATACAAAACACTCTAAAATATCATGAGGGAGTGTTTCTAGTTAGTTAACCATTACAACCTCTATTTTGGGCCAAGAAAATAAACTGCAGTCGGCTAAAAAGAAATTATGTGAGCATTCCTTATATGGGTAAGAAATCTAATTTTGCAAGAAAACGTGACGTGATGGAACATTTTGGCTATTTTTCCTGGATTCAGCACCCCAAAATCTATAAGAATCAGTTGCAAAACTGGAGGCTGTTTTTTGGTAGTGTACCTGTGTAACATTACATTTCATCTACTATTTGGATTTCAACTCTTTTAATCTCACAAGGCTCTTCTGCAATTTCTTACAGTCCACATGCAGTTTAAAAACTTTGAATAATTAGGTGTCAACTTCAAAGCTGATCACCACTCTCCTTGCTCCCATTTCCAGATCATTCATAAATATGGTAAAAAGTACTGGTCTCTACAGATCCCTAGGGTACGCTACTATTCACCTTTTTCTATTGAAAAATAATGGCCATTTAAGAATATTCTCTGTTTTCTATCTTTAAAATAGTTCCCAATCCATAATAGGATATTACCTCTTAGCCATGACTTTTTAATTCCTTCAGGAGTCTCTCGTGGTCAATTTCTCCAAATGGGTTAGTTTTGCACATACCATGACAGTCAAGAACCACACTTTTGAGCCAGAGTATGTGCAGTTTTATCTCAGTTTCTCAAATTTACTGCTAATCCTTGCCATAGTACTTGCATTGTGCCAAAGAGAGTGTCCTTCTGCAGTTCATAAGATGTAACATGTATGGATAATTTCTCAAGATGTGACTGGACTTTGTCAAATGCAGTCTGAAAGTCCAAATGCACTATATCAACTGGCTCGCCTTATCCATGTTTATTCATGTTTTCAAAGAAATGTAGCAGATTGGAAAGGCAAGGTTTTATAATAGTTTCTACCATTTTGCCTAACACCGACATTAGGTTCACTAGTCTGTAGTTTCCTGGATCATCCGAGGAGCCCTTTTTAAAAATTGGCATGATGCTGGCTAATCTTCACTGTTCAGGTATCATAGATGATTTTAATATGTTACAAATTATTAATTGTATCTCTTCAATTTCATTTTTCAATTCTTCCTGTATTTTGGGGTAATCCCATCCAGTGATTTGTTACTCTTTGGTTTGTCAGGTTGTCCTGTTTTGCTTTCCAGATCCACCAAAATTTGTTTCGTTTCCTCTGAATTATCACTGTTAAACACCTCTTTTGGCATGGTTAACTCACTTACATTTTCTTTAGTAAAGACCAGTGCAAAGAGTTCATGTGAAGGAGAATTTTGTAAAGGATGTCTAGGTGCAATCGGGAACGACTACATAAAAAAAGTGTCTAAAAAGGCAGGCATTTCCAAGTTTGGACACAAATTCAGAAACTTGGATGTCCCCAATATGGACATCATCGAGGACACTTACATAGATGTCCCTGTGGCAGTATTTCCAGGCAGGGGATATATCCCAGGAGGCCATTCTGAAAACGGCAGAGAGAGAACTACAACACAGGTTTCCCCAATTCCTATTAAAAGTCGTTGTGGTTGTGGATTGGAATACCAGAGAAATGTCCCCTTTACACCATCTAGGGATTATACCGGCAGTAAGTATTTTTTTCATATGCTTAGTCATGTCCTGGAGGAGGTATAGAATTAGATGTGGGCCTAGATATTTCTGAAACTGAGCGCACATGTCTAAGTTCATGGGCTGCCCTGGACATGCCCTTGCCACGCCCTCCACCATATTTAGATGTGAACGTGCTGAGGACATCTCTAGACCCATCTTGTAAAATGGCTTCAGGAATGTCTCCATGATTTACATTTTCATTTACATTTCCTTTTACATTTTCAGACAACAAAATTGCAAATAAGGCTTCTAAAATGACCGCCTTAGTCTCTAAAATGACCACCTTAGTCTCTCATCCAACTGACTCTCTCACAAGCTTCTAGTTTTTGTTACTGGATTTTGCCTCTATGTCAAGCTTTAAAATTCTCGTTTTGCCTTTCTTATCAATGCTTTGTATCTAAATCTTTTTTTTAAGATTTTCTTTTGGTTCTAATAATCTCTTTTGCCTCCTCTTTTAACTTCTATCTTTTCTGGTTTAAGTGAGAATTGTTCCCAAGCTAAACTTTTCTGTAACTTAGGGGCATGTTTACTAAGGGGCGCTAATGTAGCATTTGCGATGTTAATGGTCGTTAACATTGCTCTATGTAACGTTAACATGCGTTAATGTTACCGGCAGTGGCAAATTTACCAGTCGGCGGAGAGGAGGCGGAGAGTAGGGGTCAATGGGCGGGGAATGGGCAGGAACAAAGCCCTGCTACAATAACGCTGTCACATTAACACCAGGAACATTACCGTGAGTGAAAACCTGTCGGTAAGCGTGCATTTGGAGGAGAGAGAGCCTATTTAAATGTCTGCAATGTGCTGCACAGACAGGTGAGCCCAAGAAAGTGATAGTAGTGTTCTATTTGTAGCAACAGCATAGTGCCCAAGTATGAAAGGATGCTATGTTGATGGTGCAAATGGAGCATAGAAGGGTGCATATGGATCATGCAGTGGGGGCTGTGGGGGCACAGGGTGGACCAGGTGGCTGCCTAGGAGGCACATATGAATAGAAGACCAGTAAATATGCAAGACAGTGTCTGACCAATGTCCATCATGCCCTGTGTCCAAACTAGGGCAGGTACCCCAAAGGGCTGATCCACAATGTTTGTAATGGGGCACACAGTGCAAAGCGAGGGTCCACACTAACAAGGACTGAGGGACCTTCCCCAGGAACCTGGCCAAACATATTTTAAACCCAGCTACACTAGCAGCCTTTACTACAGCCTCTGGTAATGAAATGCAGGCATCGATCATCCATTGACTGAAAAACTAGTTTCACCCAGTAGTCCAGGAAGTAGCCACAGTGCTTGTTCCCTAGTCTACCCACACTCTGATGGCAGAAACAAGCAACCAACGTTTACCCATTCCAGTGCAGGCAATATGCTCTAGAACCCATACCTATTACCCCGCAGCCGTCTCCTCCCCAGGTTGTAGAGACATAACAGTGGCAGGCGGTGATGGGGAGATGTGTGGCTGTCCATGTATGCCTCCCCCCAGATCCTGCATTCTAGGCACCCGCCTACCCGCATGTTGGCTGGCCTGTGACTGCACACCACCATCACTGACAGCACATGGGCATGTCAGCATGGCAGGGGGGGGGGGGCGGAGTGTTGGCAGAGTGGGCAGCGGCATCCGCCTGTAGCAGACCACAGTCATACCCTGTTCCAGGGCATGGTGCACAGTGCAACTTGCAAAGTCAGTCTGATGAAAAGCAAGATAGCCCCAGTGTTTGCCTCTAGTGATATGGGTGTGCTTTCTGTCTTGGGGCCCAATCACTGAACCGACTGCTGGGTGTCTTTGCCGTATATCCCAAGCCTGGGTGCACATGGTCCCTCTGTGCACATGCGATGCAGGCTGGCCAGTGGACTGTCCACAGTTAATATGTGCATGGTGGGGACACTCAGTGGAGGGCAACAGGTGCTGTCTTACTGTGCTTGATGTGGGTGAATGTTAGACCTAGCCAGTTGGGAAGTGCGATCTTCCAGGCCTAGTCCCAGTATTACTGATAGGGCCTTAGTAACAGGTGTGGCCTACGGTTGGGACATGTTACCTCTGGCCAGCGAACTGGGTTTTCTGGTCCCACAGGCACCCCTTGTGGCTGCAGGCAAGCGACATACACCTCCATTGCCTCAGGTACAAGATGGAGATTGCGAGCCCTTTGGGGACAAGCAAATTTTATACTGTACCTGACTGTACACCACTTTGACCTTGTGAAAAGCAGTATGTAAGCATTGCTACATAACATATATGTACCCCATGTGGGTCTAGACACCCCTCCCTCCTGGTTGTAGGTAGCCATGGCATCAGCATTGCAACACTGGGTATAACGATGCACTGTTCTGTGTGGGTCCCGGTCCTGGTCCAATAGGGCCAGATGAGACTGGAGCATTCAGCAGCACACACGGTGACTAGTACATCACACTGTAGGGAATATCTGCCACCAACTGGTAGTGATGGGATCTACAGCATGGGTAGGTACTGGGGATCCGGGTCTGGGTGCACATCTCACCCTCAGGGTGACCACAGAAACTGCTCAGTAGCACGGTTTGTAGCTGCTCTGTGCTTGTATCACACACTGTCAGGTCCTCTTACTGAGCTGAGGCAATGGATAAGTGCATTCTCCATTCGGTGATCAGCTGTAGACTGCTGTTCTGCATGTGCACTGCATCATGGGTATTGGTGGGGCTAACCTATACTGGCACACACAGCAGATATGTTAGGTGGTGACCTGCATTCTTTTTGTATCTAGACATTGATGTGCAGCAAGGCATGGAGGTGTAGCCTACTGGTTAGTTCAAGGTCTCTGTGGGCATCGGCCAGGGGTTTGATTTCTACTTGTCCCTTTTGTGACTATGCTACTCAGATCATTTTCATGCCTGTAACAGTCAGGGCTCTGCAGATCTGTGCTGCCAGCCATAGCACCCTCACCTCAGCCGCCATCCATCCTTCAGCCCATCTATATGCCTCTATTAGCTGTGTACAGTCCTGTCTTCTTGTGCAGGCTGCTGCCCCATGTCCTGTACTGGTACCCTTTTCTGCATTGCGGCTCTTCGTGCTCTCCTATCCTGTGCCTGATCTGCACAGCACCACTACTACTCTGCCCTTCTGTCGCTGCAAACATCCTGCCACTTCTGCCTCCGCTGGGGGACACGTCTTCCCCATCCTATGCCACACAGTCACTGCAGCATTTTACATTGGCACCACCCTGTGCATCGGTACAGCTGCCTCCCACATGCTCGTCTGCTTTACTGGCTGCCAAATAGGGTGCCCACCAATATGGCAGGTCCACCAACTCCCACCTTTCCTTCCTTCCATCACCTTTACATTGATATTTCTTGATGCTCTGTCCAGCTTTTGGCTTACAACAGTGGTCCTGCTTTAAGGTGCATGCTTTCCACCTTAGAGCACCTTGTCTCTCCTTAGGACATCTTATCTCCTGTTAGGGCACCTTAGCACATCTTAAGGAGCCTTGAGGTGCCTTATTTCCTGTTAAGGCACCTTAGCACATCTTAAGGCGCCTTATCTCCTGTTAAGGCACCTTATCACATCCTAAGATGCCTTGTCTCTCCTTAGGACGTCTTGTCATCTTACCGCACTTGGTCCTGCTAACTCACGTTAACTTCACTAGACAGATAGCACTGTCTAGTGAACATGTTACCTACAGAATGTGAACAGAAACAGTGCATTTTTCTTAGCAAAACTGGTGCCAGTACTCATATGCAGGGCTCTTTCATTAATACATGAGGAACATGGGTCAATTTTAACAGGCAATGAAAAAGGTGCCAGTATTCAGTACCACCGAGTACCCCTCAATAAAAGCCCTGAGCAGAAATATCCATAGGAAAAGCAATGTAACTTCTTCAGTCCTTGGATTTTAATATCAATTTTGAGAAATCAAAGTGGTGATATCTCAGAGTTTCCTACTTAAAGAAACACATATAGAAGCAGAAACATAGAAGAATAGAAAATGACAGCAGATAAAGATCATATGGTCTACCAGTTTGTCCATCTACACCTACTAATCCTTTGCTCTCTCCTAGATACACTCAGTACCTGTCCTATTCTCCTTATTTTATTTATTTACATTCTCTTATATACCGTGCTATTCTGCATCAGTGCGGTTTACATTGAACAAACTGAAATTACATTGAACAGGGCATTATAACTTGGAGATAACTATTTTACAGGGAACATGGGCTATGGAGGGTTAAGTGGCTTGCCCAAGACCACAAGGAGCACCTGTGGGACTAGAAACCCCAGTCCTTCCGGCCCAAGGTTGCTGTCCTCTAGTGGGATTTGAACCCCCGTGGGACTAGAAACCCCCGACCTTCCGGCCTGAATTCAGATATGATCTTCATCTCCACCACCTCCACTGGGAGACTGCTCCATGTATTCACCAACCATTCTGTAAATAAATCATTCCTTAAATTTCACTTGAGAGTGATTCTGATGTTATAGTGGGTGATGATCTGGCATCCATCAATCACCTGATAGTGTGAGACAGTATTAGGACATGGGTGAAAAGTTCATTCAAAAGTGAGGGTCCTAGACTTCAGGAAACTAACTTTGGCAAGATGAGGGAATACTTCAAAGAGTTCTTAGCTGGATGGGAACATGTAGGGAATATAGGAAAGCAGTGGGTGAAACTGAAAGGGGATATATTAAGGGCAATATACCTTCATGTTAGGAAAGTAAATACAAGTAAGAGGAAAAGGAGGCTGCTATGGTTCTCGAAAGAAATAGCTGAAAAGGTAAGGAAAAAAGAGATTAGCTTTAAAAAAGTTCAAGAGATTGTAGAAGGAGGAAAGTAAACCACAATATTTGGAAAAGCTAAGCAAAGCTGGAAAACTAACCAGGAAAGCTTAAATGCAAATGGAAGAAAAATAGCCAATGCAATAAAATGAGGGGATGACATTTTTTTAGATATGTTAGTCACAGGAAGAATTGCAAAAGTGGCATTTTGTCAGACTCACGGTGAAGAGAAGGAATATGTTGAAGCTGATGAGAATAAACTGGAATTGCTTAACAAATATTTCTGTTCTGTGTTCACAGATTAAGTGACCAGGAGTGGGACCTCAGAAAACATATACAAATAGGAAGGAAGTGAGGAGCTAGCTAAATTAAAAATAGATAAAGTGATGGAGCTGGATGGAATATATCCAAAAGTACTGAAGGAACTTAGGGAAAGTCTGGCAGCTCTGCTTTCTGACCTTTTCCATGTTGCTTTAGAATTCAGAGTGGACCCAGAGGTTTGGAGAAGGATAGATGTAATCCCTTTCAATAAAAGCGAAAATAAAGAGGAGGTTGGGAACTATGGGCCAGTTAGTCTGACCTCTGTGGTACTACTAAAAAAAGAATGCAGTTTTTAAAATCTAATGGATTACATGATATAAGGCAGCATGGTTTTACTAGAAGTACATCTTGTCAGACAAATCTAATCAATTTCTTTACTGGGTGAACACAGATCAAAGGAGAGCGCTAGGCATGGTGTATTTAGATTTCAGCAGTGCCATAAATGGAGTTCCCTCTGAGAATAAGGACATTACCTGTGGTGTGCTGTAGAAACTGGTCCTTGGTCTGGTTCATTTTTAACAATTTTGTAAGTGATATTGCCGAAGAGCGGTTGGGTAAAGTTTGCCTCTTTGCGGCTGATACCAAAATCTGCAATAGTATAGACACACAGAAAAGTGAGATAACACGGAAGGGATTTAGTGAAGCCTGAAGAATGGTCTAGAATTTATCTTTTGAGATTTAATGCAAAAAATATTGGGTCATGCACTTGAGCTGCAAAACCCTAAGGGAGCGATACAGTATAATGCGTGAAGTACTTCTGTTCATGAAAGAAATATGGAGCCTGGGGGCCATCAGACTGTATCTGAGAATCTTAAAGTGGTCAAACAGGTAGAAAATGAAATGGTAAAAGGCAGAAGGATGATTGGATGCATAGGGAGAGGAATGCTCAGCAGGAAAAAGGAGGTGATAGTGCCTCTGCATAAGTCTCTTGTGAGTCTCATTTGGAGCATTGTGTGCCATTCTTGAGACCTCACCTTCAAAAAGATATTAACAGCATAGAATTGGTACCGAGGTGGCTACTAAAAGAGCCAATGGTCTTCATCATAAAGTATATGAGGACAGATTTAAAGATCTTAATATGTATATTTTGAAAGAAAGACAGGAGAGGGGAGATATGATAAAGATGTTCAAATACCTCCATGGCATAAATGCACCAGAGGCAAGCCTCTTTTAACTGAAAGGAATCTCTGTAATGAGGGACATAGGATGGAGGTGAAAGGGGATAGACTCAGGAGTAATCTAAGAAAGTATTTCTTTACTGAAAGGATGGTGGATGCATGGAATAGCCTCCCAGCGAAAGTGGTAGAAACAAGGACCTTATATGAATCCAAGAAAACTTGGGACACACACAGAGGATCTCTAAGAAACACAGTAACGTAGTATATGATGGCAATAAAGACCAGTATGGTCTATCTAGTCTGTCCAGTAAGGTGGCTTGAGTAGTTGGGTCCACCGCTTCGTGCAGGTTACCCCCCTTTATACTTTTGTTTTGGATTGTATCCACCTCTCCATGCAGGTTAACTCCCTCTGTGCTTTTGTTTTGGATTGTACTCACTGCTCCGAGCAGGTCAATTCTCTCTATGCCTTTGCTTTGGGTTGTACCTGCCCTCTGTGCAGGTCAACATCTTCTATGCCTTTCTTTTGGGTCGTGCCTGCTTTCTCCGTGCAGATCAACCCCCTCTGTTTGTTGAAGTATAAAACAGAGGAGGGGATTGTAGAGCTTAGTGTTTGCTATGGATGGGCAAAATATATAAGCCATGTTATCTTTCTCTGTCATTATTTTCTATGTTTTGAGTCTACCGCTCTTTTACTGTCATATTATCCCACTTATTTTAGAGCTTTCTTTCAATTGTAAGAGGCCTGCCTCCTGTGCATTTATACCAATAAAGTATTCAAATATCTAACATCTCTTCTCTCTCATCTTTCTTCCAAAGTGTACATATTTAGATGTTACATCTGTCCCCATATCCTTTATGAAGAAGGATCACCAAACTCTACTGGGTCAGTTGGGGGATTTGATGAAACAGGAGGGCTCTTTAAATTTGTTTCTTCTTATTTTTGCTAGGGGGGTGTGAGTCATCATAGTGGTGTTAGGAGAATGTGAGCGAGAGGATTATGGGATGCATTATGGGATTCCACAAGATTCAATATTATCCTTCTATCATTTTAATATTTATGTGACTCCATGATGTAGGAAGATCAGAGAGTTGGGTTTCTCCTGTGAGGGGCAGAGGAATACCTTTTTGGTTGGTGGGGCAAAGCTCCACCCCCAAGCTCACAAAGCTGATTTTAATATCATTCATTCTTCCATTCAAAAATCTCTCATACTAAGGCCATGTTATTTTACCATTAATGTGCATTTTTAGCATCTAGGTTCCATTGGATTAGGTGGAGTCTGTGGTACAATAATGCAGGTTTGTGATAAACTAGTGAACACTAGCAGTAGCACACCTTAACAACTACAGCCATGAATCAGAACCAGGATGTGATATCATAGGCCTTTTTTGAAAGCTACCCAGGGATTTTTTCCTCTGTTTTATATCTACTGTGGTGAGGAATGCCCTCCAGAAGAGATGGAGATAGGGGAAAATCCTGGTAGAAGTAATGAAACAGCACTAGCACACAGGATTTCCAATGCAGAGTTGAAAAAAACACAGCTCTCTGCTGAGCACAGGACACGCCCCAGCTCAGGGGAGGAGACAGGCTTCTGCACTGATTGGGCACGCTCAGGGGAAGGTCAGGGTGTGCCGGGAAATGAAGCCCTTTTAAATCCCCAAGCAGAGAGGGAAGAGGAAAGGGGGAAAAGAGAAAAGGAGGAAAGAGAAAAAGAGGGAAAAGGAAGGAGGAAAATGCTAGAACCCTGGAGCAAGGCAGAACCTTGGAGCAGTAAACCTTGGAGCCAAGCACACTCTGAGAAGGAACCTTACTACAAGGTAGAGCCTGGGCGTGGGAAGGCTAGCAAATTCAGCACATGGAAAGAAGGTATCTGGTCTGGTAGCAAACAAGGCTACAGAAGCAAGGAAGTGAAGCAGGAAGAAAGCTTTTCAAAGAGAAATTCACAGAGCAGAGGAAATAGCAATAAGGCTGCTGAGTTTTTGAAGCAGAGAGACTTCTGGAGGAAAGGTGCCAGTTCTTATTCAAACCCTGCTAAAGGTAAAGCTGACTTTTCTACTTTTAATGCTTTACTAGAGAAACCTTTTATTTGTGCTAACCTTCACAAGGTAAACCCAGCTGCAGACGCTGATGGCAAGTGGGGGAAGGGTGTTACCCTTAAGAAAGACTTTCACACGGATAAAGAGCACTTACAGGCTGAATTGCTTTTAAAACAGTTTCAAGAGTTTCTGGAACTGAGGTCAGGGAAGCTTAGCAGGCCTGACAGAGACAGCGATAGTCTTAGCTCTGATGAATGCATGCAAGTGGATAATTACCTGCCTACCTTAGAAGGGGACCCTTCTCCAATGGATTGCTCAATCTGCCTCAAAGAGGACAGCAATGTAAGAAACCCTTGAACACTGTATGACAAGAATACAGGGAGTTTGTTGTACTTGCTGCCAAGCCAAAAGGTTTACAAATTGTTTTCATTTGTTGTTTTGAGAAGCCACGCTGTGGAAGGAACAGCTGTTTGTTTGGTGCTGCCATAATTCTGAAAGACCACATGAGGCACTGCTGAGTTAAAGCTGCTGTGATTGTGAAGAGCCAAGTAGAAGCTAACTTAATTTCAGTTGTACTTCCTATGTTCCTGGTTTCAGCTGTTTGGGTTGAAGTTGCACCTTTTGCGTTATGTACCATTGAATTTTGATGTGCTGGAAAATATCCCCACAACAATAAATTTCTTGCAGCCTTAACATTTGTGTCACGACTACAATTTAATCCTGAAGGAAATACAAGTACACTACGAGTCCCAGAATTCCCAGGGACCAGTACAAGCTTTATTCCTCAGGGACATTACAAGGCCACTCCTGCCTGTAAGCTCTCGATTCCAGGGCAGGAGCGTCGCAAGTGGCGTAGTCTTGAGGATACCACGCAGGCGCTAAAAGCGGCAACACCAGAGGATCTGCAGGAGACAACTTCCCAAGAGGAGCCCAGCTGTGGAACATCCAAGAAGGGGGAAGAAGGGCAGTACCAGGAGACTGCAGCCCTCATCATTGCCGACAAACGTGAAGCGTCACCTGAGCCAGGTAAAGGGTATCCACCCGGTAGAGGTTAGGATACCAGGGCAAGGGTGAAGGCTAGGCCCTGATTAAGAAAAAAAAAAAAGGGGGGGTTTGTGTGTTTGTGGTATCGCACTTTGGTCTTTCTTTTTGTGTGCTTGCAGAAATACCAAAGATGTCTCTTGAATCGCAAGAGGTCTTCAAATGGATGGCAGCACAATTCGAAAGACAAAGGGACTTGGCTTTAGAAACCCAAGAGAGGAACGCGGCGAGCATCCGAGCTCAACAGAATCCTTTGTTGGAAATGCTGGGGACATGGTTATCCGAGCAAAAGAAGCGGACTGAGCCACCAGTTACCACACCAGGTTTCTCCGCGCCAGCTTCTCTGAGTTTGCAAACTGGGACCATGTTTAACTTGGGTCAGATCACTGACACTGATGATATCGATGATTTCATCGAGGGTTTTGAGCGAGTGGCTTACCTTAGTGCTTGGCCAAAAGAGCATTGGGCCATGCGCTTTGCGGCATCCCTTACTGGGGAAGCTTTGGCCGCTTATAGAGCCATGCCACCCACACTCGTAGGAAATTATGATGAGCTTAAGAAAGCGGTCAGAGAAAGACTAGGGCTCACACCGCTAGTCTATCATAATCTTCTGAGAGCTGTGAGGCTAAAGACAAATGAGACCCCAAAAGCCTTGTGTCATAGGATACGCACTCTAGTGAATAAGTGGCTAAATCCAGAAGAAAGGTCCAAAGAAGCTATCATAGATAGTCTCGTATTGGAGCAGTATATGAATGCTTTGCCTACGGAGATCCGTACCTTTCTGATTTTACAGAGCTGTAAAACCCCGCAAGAGGCTATTACGCTTTCTGAACGCTTCATGGAGGCAAAATTAGTGGCCCGTGAAGGTGGTAGTGCTCCCAAGGGTGCAGCAGTAAGTGGATCAGAAAGGAGCTGGAGGTTAAATGAGGAATCAGTAAAGATGTGTATGCCAACAGTGAAAGGTCCTGTAACCAAGAAAAAATGTTTTAAATGTGGTAAAGAGGGCCTTGTGCAGAGGAATTGTTACGTGAAAACAGCATTGGTAGCAGAAAATTCTCAGAAGGGTAGAGAGGGTTTTCTACTCACAGTTGAGGTGCAGGGAATTGCTACCACAGCGCTATTGGACTCAGGAGCTGAGCAAACCATGTTGTCAAAAGTGCTCTGGCAGCAGATAGAAGCCACAGGAGTAGCAATTCAGCCTGTATGCACAGTTAAAATTCGGTGCATTCATGGAGGCATTTCACTCTACCCGGTTTATAACCTCCAAGTAAAAGGGTTGGGAGCAAACAGAAAGATTCCCATAGCGGTAGTACCTAGGCTACCCCACAATATAATTTTGGGGAGAGACTGGCCATACTTTCATAAAGGTATGGAGCAGGGCCTATGTTCCAAGGAAGCTATGGTGTCTACAAGAGCCCAGAGTAAGACCCTAGAAAAGGACGAAGAGCTGCCAGAAGAGTCCCTGGAAAGTCTTCCCTCACATGAGGACCTGATAGCTACCCCCGGAGATAAAGTTAAAAAAAGTAAAGGGGAGAAGCGTAGGGAGAGACAGACTCGCTCGCAGCATAGGGCAGAAGCATATGCTGGGCAAGAGTTGCCGTGGGTACCAGAGGAATTAGTTGGGAAATTCCCTATATTCCCCAGCGAGCAACAAGCCGATCCCGCTTTAAGTCAGGCATTTAAGTGGGCCCAGAGTGAAAAAGATACCCTACCAAAATTTCTTATGGATACAGGGATACTTTATAGGGAAAGCAAAGATCCCTATACTGGGGATACCCGTAAACAGTTGGTGGTGCCAGCAACTTTTAAAAATCTAGTTTTGAGGTTGGCACACGACCATCCAGTTGGGGGACACAAGGGCACCCAAGGAACCCTAGATCAGATCTTGGCGAGGTTCTATTGGCCAGGCGTCTTTAAAGAGACTGCCAAGTTCTGTGAAGCCTGTCCAGCATGCCAGCGGGTTTCTGCGGTCCATCCTAGGGAGGTGCCCATGATATCATCTCCTGTAATCACTGAACCAATCCATAGAATAGCTATGGACATTGTAGGTCCTTTAACTAAAACTCCCCGTGGATTCCAGTATATTTTAGTGGTTGTTGACCAAGCAACAAGGTTCCCTTGGGACATGCCACTGCGCACCATATCAGCGAAGGTGGTGGCGGGAGAGCTCATAAAGTTATTTTGCGAAGTTGGCTTCCCTCGCGAAATCCTCATGGACAGAGGAAGCAACTTTATGTCAAAGTATTTAGCGCAGATATGGGATGCGTTTGGCATCCACCACATAAAGATCTCGGCCTATCATCCCCAAACGAATGGCCTCGTAGAGAGGCAAAATCAGACCCTCAAAAGAATGTTGCGCTGCAGTTTGGAAGGAGATATGGCTAACTGGGACACAATGCTCCCCTTTGTCCTATACGCATTCAGGGAGAGGAAACAGTCATCCCTAGGGACAGCACCATACGAGTTGCTGTACGGCCGCTCCCCTCGGGGTGTGTTAGACATTCTGAGAGAGCAGTGGGTAGAACCGGATATAAAGGAGGTGGGAGTGCCTAAGTTCTTAAAACATTTGAAAGGCTGGTTACAACGCACCTCACAGGTTGCAGAAGTTAATTTAAGGGACAGCCAAGTGAAGCAAAAGTCCTATTATGACCGAGGCACAAAACCTCGCCACTTGGCCGTGGGTGAAAGAGTCCTGGTGATGGTAGCGGGGCCACATCCAAAGTTGGAGAGCCAGTGGAAAGGGCCTTATAGGGTAGTGCGGCCTTTGGGCCCCGTTTCCTATCTCGTTGAAAACAGAAAAGGATGCCAACAGGTCTACCACATCAACGTTTTGAAGCCCTGGAATGATAGGGTAGCTTTAGCCCATCTGGCCACCATAGTCCCAAGAGTAGAAAAGGTAGAAGAGACACAACACTTTACAGAGCCCTTGAGCCGTATCACGTGCTGTGCAAATGATTTTAGGCCAGCCCGTGATATCTTAAAGGGGGGGGGGGGATCTGTGGTGAGGAATGCCCTCCAGAAGAGATGGAGATAGGGGAAAATACTGGTAGAAGTAATGAAACAGCACTAGCACACAGGATTTCCAATGCAGAGTTGAAAAAAACACAGCTCTCTGCTGAGCACAGGACACGCCCCAGCTCAGGGGAGGAGACAGGCTTCTGCACTGATTGGGCACGCTCAGGGGAAGGTCAGGGTGTGCCGGGAAAGGAAGCCCTTTTAAATCCCCAAGCAGAGAGGGAAGAGGAAAGGGGGAAAAGAGAAAAGGAGGAAAGAGAAAAAGAGGGAAAAGGAAGGAGGAAAATGCTAGAACCCTGGAGCAAGGCAGAACCTTGGAGCAGTAAACCTTGGAGCCAAGCACACTCTGAGAAGGAACCTTACTACAAGGTAGAGCCTGGGCGTGAGAAGGCTAGAAAATCAGCACATGGAAAGAAGGTATCTGGTCTGGTAGCAAACAAGGCTACAGAAGCAAGGAAATGAAGCAGGAAGAAAGCTTTTCAAAGAGAAATTCACAGAGCAGAGGAAATAGCAATAAGGCTGCTGAGTTTTTGAAGCAGAGAGACTTCTGGAGGAAAGTAATTAGTAATCTGTAATTAGTTACCCCTGTTACCTCCAGGTTATCTCGTCCATGTTCAATGTAAAAACTCAATTGTCATGTGACATTGCAGTATGTTTTTTCTTCAACTGTAAACCGCACTGATTTTAATAGTGCGGTATATAAGAGAAGTAAATAAATAAAATAAATAAATAAATAAAGGTGCCAGTTCTTATTCAAACCCTGCTAAAGGTAAAGCTGACTTTTCTACTTTTAATGCTTTACTAGAGAAACCTTTTATTTGTGCTAACCTTCACAAGGTAAACCCAGCTTTAGACGCTGATGGCAAGTGGGGGAAGGGTGTTACCCTTACCAAAGACTTTCACATGGATAAAGAGCACTTACAGGCTGAATTGCTTTTAAAACAGTTTCAAGAGTTTCTGGAACTGAGGTCAGGGAAGCTTAGCAGGCCTGACAGAGACAGCGATAGCCTTAGCTCTGATGAATGCATGCAAGTGGATAATTACTTGCCTATCTTAGAAGGGGACCCTTCTCCAATGGATTTCTCAATCTGCCTCAAAGAGGACAGCAATGTAAGAAACCCTTGAACACTGTATGACAAGAATACAGGGAGTTTGCTGTACTTGCTGCCAAGCCAAAAGGTTTACAAATTGTTTTCATTTGTTGTTTTGAGAAGCCATGCTGTGGAAGGAACAGCTGTTTGTTTGGTGCTGCCATAATTCTGAAAGACCACATGAGGCACTGCTGAGTTAAAGCTGCTGTGATTGTGAAGAGCCAAGTAGAAGCTAACTTAATTTCAGTTGTACTTCCTATGTTCCTGGTTTCAGCTGTTTGGGTTGAAGTTGAACCTTTTGCGTTATGTACCAATGAATTTTGATGCGCTGGAAAATATCCCCACAACAATATATTTCTTGCAGCCTTAACATTCGTGTCACGACTATAATTTAATCCTGAAGGAAATGCAAGTACACTACGAGTCCCAGAATTACCAGGGACCAGTACAAGCTTTATTCCTCAGGGACATTACAAGGCCACTCCTGCCTGTAAGCTCTCGGGCCCAGGGCAGGAGCGCCGCACTACTCCCAAACTGCTTTGTTCTCATCCTGGCAGTAACAGTCCTCAGTGGGAGGCCATGTACCAGGGATCCTTCTGGAACCCTGCAATCATGGGCCCCAAGATATTAGCATTGCATATGTGATCATGGCTTCTTCAGCATGAAAGTGTGTAGCTTTGCCACTGAGCTATCAGGCCAGCCACTGCAACTTTATTCACACTAACAGATACAGTATGCAACGACAACAGAGCCAGTGAAAACAATAAAAAACATGCTTCCTCCTTTGCCTGAGTAACCTATCCTCCATGTCCCACAGTGGACTGCCATGGGCCATCCCAGGCAAGCTCTGCTACCATTTGTCCATTATCATGTCCAGTTGACCCACTTTCATTGGGTGAGACTGGACTCAATCACACCAACAAGTACCCAGGTTCTCTTATCAGGCAAGGTGGACCCAAACTATTCTAAGTCAATAATGTTTCAGGCTTCTATCTCCCTTTTATCCCCTCAAATACTATGCAGAAAATAATGTGCTTCCCTGTCTTCCAAAACTCTGAACAGCAAACCAGCAATGAGGATTTACCCACAACATGGTTTCAACCACTGAGCGACCACTGACAATTTGCCTCATCTCCTCATACTCCACCTCCCATTTCAGTCCCATCATGGGAAGTGGTTACCTGTTAGTCCCAATGTCAGATTTTCTTTTGAAACTGCAACCCTGACTGAGTTGCCTTCCCATAAGACTGAAAACTTATGCCACACTTTATATTCATATATAGCTTATATGCATATCTTCTACAATCAGCTCCATTACACGCTGGATTTGATACCACAGACAGAGTTGATCACATCAGTGCAGACAGGACCAGATGGGAAGAAACACTGGGTAGTTTTGGCCATGGCGAGATCAATGACAATGGACTGCGCCTGATGTCCTTCGATGCATCAAACAACCTGGTAGTGGGAAACTGTTACTTTCAGCACACTCGCAAACACCAGCTTACATGGCGCAACCCATCTGGTGAAGATTCAGCTATCCTGGACTACATCATGATCATCTCCCGATTCTAATCATCGCTCAAAGATGTACATGCAATGAGGGGTCCCAATTGTGGATCCAACTATTACCTCATCCATGCCAATGTATAGCTCCGATTATAATGGGCAAAACGCAAGGCACCTCTACCAGCCAAACTGAACTGGGCATGACTGAGGGATCTGGCACTCAGACAAGAATTCCAAATCGCCCTATTCAACAAATTTGTAGCACCCGAACCATTGGATGATGTTGATACAGAAGAAAAGCAGATATCAGAGTCCATCCTGGAATGTGCCACCCCTCTGTGTCCACCCATCTGACATCTGACACAGCCATGGATTTCGGACGAGTGCCTGGATCTGGTGGATAAACTGAAAAGAATCAAACACATCGACTTTGAGCAGTACCAGTGACTGAACAAAGAGGTCAGACAGAAGATGGAGGTGGAATGAGAAACGTACTGTAATGATATCACAGCCAACCTGGAAGTAGCAGAATCCAGGCATGAGTACCAGACTCTCTATCAGACCATCAGGAGACTGAGTGGTAAAACCAAGTAATGACACATCAACAAAGTGGATGGCACCTTTATGAGCTCCCCTGGTGAATGCCTGCAATGGTGAAAATAATTCTTCCAACAGTTATACAACCACAATCTGCCCCAGGGACCACCACCAGAGCTACCACCCAATGACCTGCTGGAGAATCCATTCCTCGATGGTGAGTCAACAGTTAATGAAGAGTGCAATAAGATCATTGAAGAATGGAATGATGCCCAGAGCAGACCAAGTCATTGCTGAAATGATCAAATCTGGGGGATACATCCTGCTGCAATGACTTTACGACTTCCTAACACTCATCTGCATGGAAGAAAGCCATCATCATGCCAATCCTGATGAAAGGTGATAGCCAAGAAGGCAAGAACTACCATGGCATCAGCCTCCTTTCAAGCATTACACTTAGAAAAAAAATATCGTTCAATTTAACCACCGTAAAGGATCAGGAACAACTCAAGAGGTCTCAGTACATATAGAGCACTGCTGCTAAGGCGTACACCAAATCACAGCTATAGTGCGATGTCACATCAGCAACCTCGAGAATGAACTTTTCAAAACTAAGCTCTAGTCCATGTAGATCTTTCTTATAAAACAGTTGTAAATTAAACAACTTGATGTACTTAACGTATTCAGCTTCCACAAATGGGCTAGACGCTGCAACACACTGTAGTCCCAACGTACATCCCCGGTACCATCAAGACGTTTCATAACACTTTCTTCAGGGGACCGCTAAAACCCTACAAAAACGAACAAAGAAAACCATCACCTTCACATCTAAAAACATGCTTATCACTACTACCAAGAATAAGAAAATACCAAATAACAGTCACAAATACCTTCCGATAATGCTGCCCACGTTTCCTCACTAAACGGCTCTCCGCAATACACTTGAGTGACTGCTATACTCTGCCGCACCAAACAAAAATGCCGCGCATGCGGGAAACTTGCTAGGACTCCATTTTTAAAGCCCCTAGCTAAAATCAACCAACGTTGCTAACCTATCGCCTACCCCCACGTCAGTGATTCCATGATGACCCCCAGGCAGACTATCAAAACAAGTACCCCCCTATGCGACCTCTAAATCAAAACCAACATAAGGAAAAAACAAAAAATAAACAAACCATAACTCCATCTGTCAAGAAAACAACGATACTACCCACATTACCAATGAATGACACATATGCAAAAACCATAAAGAAACTCCCATCATTGACAGTCTAAAAGCATGCCGACCACTCAATGCTATTATTTAAACCCATCGGGATTAAGGTATGTAATCGATAAATCAATCTCTGTTCCCTCTTGATCAATACCTGATCTAAAGTTTTCCCTTGCACAGTGTTAGTAACTTGTTCTAAGCACAAACAGCGCAGTTGCTCAAAGATATGGCCCTTATCTACACAATGTGAAACCATAGGTGCCTCAAAAATCCTGCGATTCAAGCAACTGCGGTGCTCACGCATACGAGAACGGAAATTTGGGAGCATGCACCCTCAACGGCTGAAGGCTGGACTCCCCTTTTCTCAGTTTTTATGTTTTAGACAAAACTGTTCTGATAAGGCTGACTTTAAGAGGAAATCCAAATTGTTATCCAGTAGCTTTGTACAGCGTGGCTACCCGGGCTCTATAGTTAGGCAAGCTTACTCCAGGGCGTTGTTTAACCATCGGACCGCATTGTTACATGTGAAATCCTCCCGTGAGAAGACGGATGTAGATGGGTCCCAGGTAAACTTGATCACTAAGTATTCCCCTTTGAGTGTTGGAATTCAAAAGATTCTTCGAAAGCATGGTAATATTTTGACCGTTGTCCCTGGTCTTGAGAATAGGACTATTAGGTGTGTGTGGCAAGGGGACCGAAATTTGAAGGAGTTGTTGAGTCCCGCTCTTTTGCCACCCATAACGGGCAAAAAGGAGATAGAGCAGCTTTTAAACTAGATAATAGGGGAAAGCCGACAGTCGCCCAAGAGCGGATGGTTCGGAAGAATGTATCCTTGAAAGGTACTACCAAAAGCAGAGAGGTTCCAAAAAAGAGTAAAGTAGCCCAAATGCCCTCGAGTATGGAGCAGATAGAGCTTAAAGATCCCAAATTACCCATGTCTACCAATAGCCAAATTAATGTGAATAAAATACAGTCTCTAAAATGCTTGTATGCAAATGCTAGAAGTCTAAAAAATAAGATGGGAGAGTTAGAATATATAGCTCTAAATGAAAGGTTAGATATGATTGGAATATCAGAGACATGGTGGAAGGAGGACAACCAGTGGGACACTGTGATACCTGGGTACAAACCATATCGTAATGATAGAGCTGATCAAATTGGTGGAGGGGTTGCGCTCTATGTTAGAGAGGGCATTGAGTCAGAAAGGATTAAAGTTTTGCAGGAAACAAAATTTGCTGTAGAAGCTCTATGGATTGAAATTCCATGTAAAATAGGGGAAGGCGATGGCAGTGGGGGTGTACAATCGACCGCCTGGCCAGAATGAACAAATGGATGATGAAATGCTCAAAGAAATCAAGGAAGCTAACAAAAGTGCTCCTTGTGGTCTTGGGCAAGCCACTTAACCCTCCATAGCCCATGTTCCCTGTAAAATAGTTATCTCCAAGTTATAATGCCTGTTCAATGTAATTTCAGTTTGTTCAATGTAAACCGCACTGATGCAGAATAGCGCGGTATATAAGAGAATAAAATAAATAAAAATAAATAAAAAAAGGTTACAGCACAGTAATAATAATGGGTGATTTCAATTACCCCGGTATCGACTGGGTCAATGTCACGGCAGGACATGCTAGGGAGATAAAGTTCCTAAATGAAATAAATGACTGCTTCTTGGAGCAGCTGGTTCATGAACCGACAGAGGGGAAGCCATATTAGATCTAGTCCTTAGTGGAGCACCAGATCTAGTGTTGGGGCCACTTGGCAATAGTGATCATAGCATAATCGCCTTTGATTTAATTAGTGGAGGAGGGATAGTAAGGAAATCCACAGTACTACCTTTTAACTTTTGAAAGGGAGACTATGATAAAATGAGGAAAATAGTTAAGAAAAAACTAAAAAGAGCAGTTGCAAAGGTTAAAGACTTACATCAAGCTTGGGTGTTGTTGAAAAATACTATCTTGGAAGCCCAGACCAGCTGTATTCCACGCTTTAAGAAATGTGGAAGGAAGTCCAAAAAACTGCCAGCATGGTTTAAAGGGGAGGTCAGAGAGGCTGTTGTTGCCAAAAAAGCATCTTTCAGGAAATGGAAAAAAGAGTCAAATGATGAAACCTGCAAACAGCACAAGCACTGGCAAGTCAAATGCAAGGCATTGTTAAGGCAGGCAAAGGGAAAATTTGAGAAGAAGCTTGCTGCGGAAGCAAAAACACGAAATAAATTGGAAGACTGGGCATCAAAATGGCAGATGAAATTTAATGTGGACAATTGCAAAGTTATGCACCTAGGGAAGAACAACCCAAACTATGGTTACACGATGCAAGGTTCCACATTAGGAACCACACAGGGGGAGCAGAGGGCAAGGACCACAGCCCACACAAGGATGATTAAAAATCTTTATTGGAGACCCAACTAAAAATTGTAGGCATATAAATGAATTGTGACATACAGAAGGACAACAGGAACTATGTTGGAAAAGCCATATTTTGTACAAGCCTGTGAACTAAAGAGGAACCATACATTCTAAAAAAGGGGGAGAGGGGAAAGGAACTTCCAAGGATGACAAAACAAAAACAAAAATGAGGGAACAAAAAAGTCATCATCTGTACGTATGAAAAATGAATAAAAATAAAATTATTATGGAGTGATGCCATAACAACTAAAATGTATGGGAATAAATGATTTATAGAAAGGCAGAAAATTCTATTTCTTTGTTCAATTCACATGGGATAACAGTATTAAGCCAAAAAATAAACTTTTGTTCCTCTTGAAGTAAAACGCGTCCTATATCTCCACCTCTCACCATATTTATAGTATATCTTATGAACATTATATAATTTTCATATTTGTTAATGTCATTTGTTTTATATATTTTTTATATAGAATGAGAAGAGTGGTCTGTTCCACTTCTTTGTATGTTTTTTATTGGCTCTCATGGTAATGTATTTTATTGATTTTCATGTATCAATGTTTTTAATGTATTTTTATCTTTCTATGGTTTTATGGTTAACTTGTTGTTTATGTTTGTTTTAGACTCCTGAGGAAGGCTTCTGGCTGAAACTTTTTAGTTGGGTTTCCAATAAAGATTTTTAATCATCCTTGTGTGGGCTGTGGTCCTTGCCCTCCGCTCTCCCTGTGTGTATTTTTTTGCGGAAGGCTTCCTTCTCTTCTTTGCTGGTCCACATTAGGAACCATCACCCAGGCAAAAGATTTAGGCGTCATTGTGGATACCATGTTAAAACCCTCGGCCCAGTGTGCAGTGGCGGCCAAGAGAGCAAATAGAATGCTAGGTATCATAAGGAAAGGAATGGAAAATAAAACAAAAGATATTATAATGCCTCTATATCGTTCCATGGTGAGACCGCACCTTGAATATTGTGTGCAATTCTGGTCGCCGTATCTTAAAAAGGATATAGCGATTTTAGAAAAGGTTCAGAGAAGAGCCACCATAATGGTAAAGGGGATGGAAGGATACTCCTATGAAGAAAGGCTAAAAAGGTTAGGGCTCTTTAACCTGGAAAAGAGACGGCTGAGGGGAGATATGATAGAAGTCTATAAATTAATGAACAGAGTGGAACGGGTAAACGTAGATCAATTGTTTACGTTATCAAATTATAGAAAGACTAGGGGACATGCAATGAAGCTACAGGGTAAACTATTTAAGACTAATAAAAGAAAATATTTTTTTCACTCAACGTGTAATCAAACTCTGGAATCTGTTACCGGATGATGTAGTAAAGGCTGTTAGTGTAGCTGGGTTTAAAAAAGGTTTGAACAAGTTCCTGAAGGAAAGGTCCATAAACCATTATTAAGAAGGGTCCCAGGATATCAATGCTTGACCCAGTACAAGCATTGTGGAACCTGTGTCTTTTGGGGAAACTGCTAGGTACATATGACCTAGATTGACTGACCACTGTTGGAAACAGAATACTGGGCTTGATGGGCCTTGGTCTGACCCAGTATGGCATATCTTATGTTCTTATGTGATAAGACCAGCCTAAAAGAGCAAGCACAATTTAGGCCACATTGGGGCTGCATCAATCAAATATTCACCATTCGTCAACTGGCAAAGGAAAGGGTCAGATGTGAAAAGCAACCATCATCATTTTCATTGACTTCAAATACGCATTCGACTGTGTTCACTGGCCCACCCTGTGGAGGGCATTGGAGAATGAGCATGTGCCGCTGAAGATCATCCAACTTCTCCAAGCATCATCCAATGGTTCAATCAGCAGTGTGTGGATCTGAAATGAGCTAGCCAAGGAATTTCCTATCCAAACTGGAGTCTGCCAGGGAGATATAACCTCATCCCTGCTTTTCAATATCATGATTGACGCCATTATGAGGAAAACATTTGAGGACAGATGCGAGGTCCAGTACGACATGAACAACTTCCTGACTGACTTGATGCTCGCAGATGACAGTGCCATCTTTGCTGACATGGAATCAGAGGCCACCGACATCCTTTACCACATCGCCTGCACTGCCCAATCTAATGGCCTAGGAATGAATGCGGAAAAGACCAAAGTTATGACCAAGGATGTATCACAGGCCAATGTTCACCTCAATGGAATGCAAATCGAGCAGGTCCAAGAATTTCAAATATCTGAGATCGCTGGTGCAGGAGAAGAAGGTGGCATCCACCACCAAAGTCCAAAACAGGATTAGCCAGGCAACAGTAGCATCCGCCTCGCTCAAATGGTGCCTCTGGAAGAAGGGCAATATCTCCACCAAGACCAAAATTCACATCTTCCGAACACTGATCCTGCTAATTCTCCTGTACAGATCGGAAACATGGACTCATAGAAACATAGAAACATGTTGGCAGAAAAAGACCACGTGGCCTATCTAGTCTGTCCTTCCATATCAACCACTACAACAGTCCCCTTTTTAACTTTAGAGATCATCTGTTTTTGCCCCATGCTTTTTTGAATTCAGATACTTTCCTTATCTCTACCACCACCACTAGGAGATTATTCCACGCACCTATCACTCTTTTCGTAAAGAAATATTTCCACATATTACTCCTGAGTCTATCCCTTTTCACCTCATCCTATGTTCCCTCATAGCAGAGCTTGCTTTCAATCAAAAGAGGCTCTCCTCCTGTGCATTTATGCCCTGGAGGTATTTAAACGTCTCAGTCTTATCACCTCTATCCCACTTTTCCTCTAAAGTATAAATATTAAGATCCTTAAGTCTGTCCTCATAAGCTCAAACCTGACATGAATAAACTCAAACCTCTGCTAAAACCTAACATGAACAAGCTCGAGGTCTTTCAAATGCGATGCCTGAGACAGATTTTGGATGTCTCTCTTTGTGATCACCATTGAAACAAGACAATTCAGACAAGGTGAGACTATCAACCTTTAGTCAAAGAACAAATCCAAAAATGCAAACTGCAATGGTTTGGCCACATTTTCAGAATGAACACCAGTCAGCTGCCATACAAACTCCTCTGGTGAAAGCAACCTGTCCACTGGAAGGTTCAATGAGCAGCACCAAAGAAAATGTGGTTTAAACACATCGAGGAAGACTTAAGGAAACAGTGACTGACTATCGACGAGGCCAGAAATATCGCCACTAATCACTAGGGTTGGAAACAGAAAAGACCAGTGGGACCATTTTACCTAGCCTTCTTATTGTTTTTTTTTAAAAGGATCACCAACTAATCTATTTACCAGCCCTTCAATACTGTGTGACCCTGCCTGGTGTTATATATGCCTTTGCATGTCATAAAAAGTAGACTGTTCAATGCAATAATTACCTGACTTTTTTTTGAACCACGGACTCTCCATGGAGGGGGTGGCCAGCAGTGGGAGAACAGAGATGCAGGTCTGGCCAGGGTGGCCGTTGCCTGTCCTGACAACTGCTGCGGCCTTCCATGCAGGGCCGGCCCGTCCATTGAGCAAGAATGTTTTTTGCACAGGGCCCCGTGTTTCAGGGGGCCCCGCACAAAAAAATTCTACATTAGCACAAGTAGATTAAAAAAAAACAAACTGACTGCTGGTGCTGCTGCCGCCGTGGCAGCGGCCGAATCAAATGTCCCGCCGCGGGGCCCCGCCTGCCCTGCAGAGCCTCCCTGCAGCATCAGTTCCCGAGTCCCTCCCAATGCGCGGGCTTTCAGAGCCACGAAGGGAGAGCTTCTCTGACCTCTCGCGGCTCTGTTAATCCCGCTGGGGCTGATGGGAAATCCCATCAGCCCCGGCGAGATTAACAGAGCTATGAGAAGAAAGGGAAACTCTCGCGGCTCTGAAAGCCCACGCATTGGGAGGGACTCGGGAGCTGATGCTGCAGGGAGGCTCTGCCGGGCAGGCGGGGCCCCGCGGCGGGACATTTGATTCTGCCACTGCCACGGCGGCGGCAGCAGCAGCAGCCGGTTTGTTTTTTAAAATCTATCAGGGCTGATGGGGGGAGGGGGGTTAGGACTGATAATGGGCTATGGGGGGGGGCTAAGACTGGAAGTGGGTTGATGGGGGGAGGGGGGTTAGGACTGGTAATGGGCTATGGGGGGGTTAGGACTACTAATGGGCTATGGGGGGGGCTAAGACTGGAAGTGGGCTGATGGGGGGTTAGGACTGGAAATGGGCTGTTGGAGGGTTAGGATGTAATGGGCTATGGGGGGGCTAAGACTGGAAATGGGCTGATGGAGGGGGGTTAGGATGTAATGGACTATGGGGGGGCTAAGACTGGAAATGGGCTGATGGGGGGATAGGACTGGTAATGGGCTATAGGGGGGGCTAGGACTGGAAATATGCTGATGGGGGGGTTAGGACTGGTAATGGGCTATGGGGTGCTAAGACTGGAAATGAGCTGATGGGGGGTTAGGACTGGAAATGGGCTATGGGGGGCTAGGACTAGAAATGGGCTAATGGGGGGTTAGGACTGGAATCGGCTGTGGGGAGGCTAAGACTGGAAATGGGCTGATGGGGTTAGGACTGGAAGTGGGCTGATGGGGGGCTTAGGACTGGTAATGGGCTATGGGGGGCTTAGGACTGGTAATGGGCTATGTGGGGGCCAGGACTGGTAATGGGCTGAGGGGGTGGCTAGGACTGGAAATGGGCTGAGTGGAAGGAGGGCTTAAACTGCAAATAGCTGATAGGGATGGGGGCTTGGAATGGAAATGGGCTGTGTGGAAGAAGGGCTTGAACTACAAATAGCTGATGGGGAGGGGGGCTTGGAATAGAAATGGGCTGTAAGGGGAGGGAGCTAGGACTGGAAATGGGCTGAGTGAGGGGGGCGTAGGACAGGAAATGGGCTGATGGAGGGCTAGGATAGGACTGGAAATGGGCTGTTGGGGGGGGCTTGGATTGAAATGGACTCATGGAGGAGCTAGAACTGGAAGTAGGCTCATGGGGGGCTTGGATTGGAAATGGGCTGAGTGGAGGGGAGCTAGGATTTGACATGGGCTGATGATGGTGAGGCTAGGAAAGGACTAGAAATGGGCTGATGGGGGTCTGGGATTGGAAATGAGCTGATGGAGGGACTCGGATGGGGGAGCTAGGACTTGAAATGGGCTGATGGGGGTTAGGACTGGTAATGGGCTATGGGGGGCTAAGACTGAAAATGGGGTGATGGGGGGCTTAGGACTGGAAGTGGGCTGATGGGGGGCTTAGAACTTGTAATGGGTTATGGGGGGCTAGGACTGGTAATGGGCTGGGGGTGACTAGGACTAGAAATGGGCTGAGTGGAAGGAAGGCTTGAACTACAAATAGCTGATGGGGACGGGGACTTGGAATGGAAATGGGCTGTGAGGGGAGGGAGCTAGGACTGGAAATGGGCTGAGTGAGGGGGGCTAGGAAAGGAAATGGTCTGATGGAGGGCTAGGATAGGACTGGAAATGGGCTGTTGGGGGGGTTGGATTGAAATGGACTCATGGAGGGGCCAGAACTGGAAGTAGGCTCATGGGGGGCTTGGATTGGAAATGGGCATTGTGGAGGGGAGCTACGATTTGACATGGGCTGATGGTGGGGCTAGGAAAGGACTAGAAATAGGCTGATGGGGGGCTGGGATTGGAAATGAGCTGATGGAGGGACTCGGATGGGAGAGCTAGGACTGGAAATGGGCTGATGGTGGGGCTAGGATAGGACTAGAAATGGGCTTATGGGGGGCTGGGATTGGAAATGAGCTGATGGAGGGACTTGGATGGGTGAGCTAGGACTGGAAATGGGCTGATGCGGGAACTAGAAGGGAGCGGATGCTGGGTGGGGCTGGAACTAGAAGGGAGCTGATGTTGGGGGAGGATTAGAATGGGATAGAGCTTGGAGAGTGAAATGGAGAGGGAAAAAATATTTTGTGTGGGAGGGAAGACAAATCTACAATTGGCCGGATATTGGGAGAGTAAGTGGGGATTGAGGATGGCGGGGTAAAATTTGAGTGGATGAAATAGGAATGAGGAAAGAGCAAAAGGAGAGAGATTAGTATGTTAAAGCAGATGTAGAGAGAGAATGGAAAAAAACTAGAAGAGTGAAGAAAGGACAAATGGACAGCAGACGATGGAGAGTTAGCAGAAGATACGAAGAAACCAGAAGAAAGTGGCTGGAGCCATTGCAACTGGAAAAAAATGCACAAAAGGTAGAAAAATATCTCTTTATTGAATTTATTAACTGAAATATGCCAGCTCTGGGAAATGTGCATCATTAATGTCTGCGCTTTGTTTAGTACAAGAGGAAAAAAATTATAGTTTTATTTCTACAGTGTTGTTGGGCTTCTGGAGTTCCCAGTTTAATTATTGTCTTCCTGTTTCTACATTGTGATTTCTTGTTTGGTGACGGTCTATGTTCTGCACATGTAACTGAGCTGAGGTATTCTGTCGACTTCCTATTCCCCAGTAGGTCATGTATTGTTGTTCTCTGAAATGTATTGGTTTAATATTTGTAGTGTTGCCTTTTGATAGGTAGGGTCTTGTGCTTTGTGAGTCCTGGTAGTGCTGTTATGATACGGCGGATTTGCTATGGGTTCTAAATGGGCAGTGTTTGTAGTAGTTCCTAATGTGCCTGGCAGTTGGCACTGGATTATAGTAATGTAGAAATCTTTTAGTCTTTTTTTATCCATACACTCATTAAGAGGCATGTTTACTAAAGTTAGTGTATGGTAACATTATGCAAATATTTATGCAAATGAGGCACCTTATGCAAATGAGGCCCCGCACCGAGTCTCCGCACATGGCCCCGCACCCCCCTTGGGCCGCCCCTGCTTCCATGATCTTCCCATGATAGAGAGCAGGCAGAGAGGGTCAACAGCAGCAGCCGATTGCTTCCTGTGGATCTTGTCAACAATCTCCCTGCACCATGGGGACAGATAGGAAGTAATACTGAGGCTCCCGGGTGATGCCGCATCTAAATCGTCTGCTGCTGCAGTGAGCAAAGCCACAAGTTGAATGCATACTGCACGTGGAGGTAATTAGCAGATGGCAGGAAATTATGGGTCTTAACTTCCTGCTGCCTGATGGCGGGTAATATTTTGGTGGGGCCAGGTCCTATGTGGCCCACTCCATTCCAACACCTATGTCTGCTGTTATTATCCATCTCTTCAAGGAATACTTTGATAGTGAAACATGAAGTTTTCTTTTCCCCTCTGCCTCCCTAGTATACTCCTCATCCCCCCTTTCCTCACTCACATAATATGCACATTTCCTTGCCCCTTCATTACAAGTATATCAAAGTTCAATGTGTAGTATGATTGTTTCTCCTCCAAGTTTAAAACCCTGTTCCATATAGCACATTGTTGATCTGTAAATTGTAAAGCATTTTGACTCTCAGATAAAGTGATATATAAAAGCAGCTAAATAAATAAATAACTCATATTCTGAGCTGAAGAATTTTCAGAGTAAAGCCAGCATTTATGATGTGATTGGATCAAAGCCCTCGGGACATCTGACTGCTGATGTAGCTGCGCATGAAATGAGAGTCAGAAGCTATAAAGATGTCTTACACATTGGAACATGGAACATATGAAGCATGAACCAAGGGAAGTTGGAGGTGGTCAAGAATGACATGGAACGTGTACAACTAGATCTGTTGGGTGTCAGCGAACTGAAATGGACTGGCATCGGGCACTTTGCATCAGATGATCACATGGTCTACTATGCTGGAAATGAAAGACAAAGAAGAAATGGTGTTGCATTTATAATAAAGAAGAAACTTTCAAGAACTGTAATGAAATACAATGCAGTCAGCGAACGCTTAATCTCTATTTGTCTACGAGGAATGCCTATAATTCAAGTATATGCCCCAACAACAGCTGCAGAAGAGAATGAAATTGAAGAGTTCTATGAACAAGTACAAGCTGAAATTGACAGAACATGCAAACAGGATATCCTGATAGTCATGGGTGACTGGAACGCAAAAGTTGGCAACAAAGAAGAAGGCAAAGTAGTTGGAAAATATGGACTTGGCAACAGAAAATGAAGCTGGAGAAAGACTCAGAGAATTCTGCAAGACCAACGATCTATTCATCTCAAACACTTCTTCCAGCAACACAAGCGGCAACTGTACACATGGACTTCACCCAATGGATTGTATAAAAATCAAATTGACTATATCTGTGGAAGTCAACGATGGAAAAGCCCTATAACATCAACAAAGACAAAACCTGGAGCTGACTGTGGTACAGATCATCAACTACTAGTATGCAAACTCAAGCTAAAGTTGAAAAAGAACAAACCACTCATGAATGCAGCAAAATATGACCTTGAGAATATACCACTGGAGTTTAAAGACTGCCTGCAAAATTGATTTGCTGCTTTAGATACAAATGACAGAGCTCCAGAAGAGTTATGGAATGACATCAAGAAGGATGTGTTGGAAGAAAGCGAGAAGTCTCTACAAAAGGTGAAAAAGAAAAAACGGCCAAAATGGATGACAGAAGAAACTCTAAAAATTGCCCAGAAACGCAGAGAAGCTAAAGCCAGAGGAGAAAGAAAGACAATCACAGAACTCAACAGAGGTTTCCAACGTGCAGCAAGACAGGACAAGGAAAAGTACTACAACGACGTATGCAAGTAAATAGAAGCAGAAACTATTAGAGGAAGAACAAGATCTGCTTTCCTAAAGCTACAAGAGTTAAAGAAAAAGTTCCAGCCTCGAATTGGACTGTTACAAGATGCTCAAGGTTCTATGTTGAATGATGCTGAGAAGATTAAGAAAAGGTGGAAGGAATATACAGAGTTTTTATATGATAAAGATCAAATGGACCAACAGCCGTTTCAGCCTGTACCTTATGATCAGGAACCATTGGTGATGAAAGAAGAAGTTGAAGCAGCATTGAAAGCCTTATCAAAGAACAAAGCACCAGGCATTGATAGCATTCCCATAGAAGTATTACAGCAATCTGATGCAGCTGTTACCGCACTTACAAGGCTCTGCCAAGAAATATGGAAGACAACATCATGGCCAACTGACTGGAAAAGATCTGTGTTTATACCAATACTAAAGAAAGGTGATCCAAATGACTGTGGAAATTATCGCACAATCGCTCTGATCCCACATGCCAGCAAGATTCTACTGAAGATTATTCAAAAGAGACCACAACCATACCTGGAACAAGAACTACTTGAAGTGCAAGCAGGGTTCAGGAAAGGGCGAGGAACGAGAGACATCATTGCGGATGTGAGATGGATCCTTGAAAAGACTAAAGAATACCAAAAGGTTATCTATTTGTGCTTTATCGACTATAGCAAGGCTTTTGACTGTGTAAATGATGAGAAACTCTGGGCCACATTAAAAAGCATGGGTATACCAGAACACCTGATCATACTCTTGCACAATCTGTACATTGATCAAGAAGCAACAGTACGAACGGAACAAGGAGAAACAGAATGGCTTAAATAAGCAAAGGTGTAAGACAAGGCTGCATACTTTCCCCCTACCTGTTTAATTTATATGCAGAAGAAATCATCAGAGAAGCAGGATTGCATGAAGACAACAGAGATGTGAAGATTGGTGGAAGACTCATCAACAACCTTCGCTATGCTGATGTTACCACATTACTGGCTGAAAGTGAAGATGATCTGAAACATTTGCTTCTCACAATCAAAGAACATAGTCTCAAAATGGGCCTGCACCTTAATGTAAAGAAGACAAAGATCATGACAACTGGCATAATCAACAGGTTCATCGTTGAAGGAGAAGAAATTGAAATCGTGAACAACTTTAACCTACTTGGATCAACTATCAATAAAGAAGCAATAAGCAGTCAAGAAATCAGATGATGCATTGCTCTTGGCAGAATGGCTATGAAAGACCTAGATAAGATTCTCAAGAGCAGAGATGTCTCTCTCCATACAAAGATTTGACTTGTTCAAGCCATGGTATTTTCAATAACATCATATGAATGTGAAAGCTGGACAGTGAAAAAGATAGACAGGAAGAAAATTGATGCCTTTGAATTATGGTGCTGGCGGCGAATACTGTTTATACCATGGACTGCCTGAAGAACAAACCAGTCGGTACTAGAGGAGATCAAACCTAAGCTTTCTTTAGAAGCTCAGATGACAAGACTTTGACTTTCATACTTTGGACACATCATGCAAAGAGAGAGATCATTAGAGAAAGACATCGTGCTTGGCAAGATTGAAGGTCAACGCAAAAGAGGAAGGCCGGCAATGAGATGGATCAATACAATAACAGCAGCTACGGGTACCAGTCTGTCAACAATGAGCCGCCTGACTGAAGACAGAACACAATTTAGGATAGCTATCCAGAGGGTCGCCATTAGTCGACTACAACTCCACGGCACTTAACAACAACAACATTCTTATGCTGATGATTTTTAGATCTTAATACCAGTAGAAGATGATGGCAGGAAGAAGCGTCTGTCTTTGGTAAAAGGGCTTGAAGAAACTGGAGGATAGCATAGGAGGAATAGTTTGAAATTGGATTGTAAGAAATCTGACGAAATATATATAGGGAAATTAGAATTGCATCTATGTAGAACAGTGGTGAAGAGTCTAGGGATTTATAGAGATTCTGAGTTAACTTTTTCTAGGCAGGTCTCCATAGTAGTGCAGTCATCCCTTGGGATCGTGTGGAGTGTTTACTCATACTGGCATTCCTATATGTGGATAATTTGCAGTCAGTGGTTCCAGCTCATATTGGGTTTAGATTAGATTATTGTAATAGACTGTAATTTGGGCTGTCAGATCAGAATATCCAGAATATGGCCGCTAGGCTGGTGGAGGACCATGTAAAAGGGATCTAGTCACCCATATGCTGCGCTCTCTCTATTGTTACCAATCAAAATAAGGTGTTAGTTTAAAGCCTTGATATGGGCCTATAAAGTGCTGTTGGGGAAGGCCTCTGTATATATAAGAATTACTGAGCCTGTATGTACCCTCACAGGCTTCACAGTCTTTGGAAAACATGAAATTTGTGGTGCCTAGTGCAAAAGAAATGTGGATGTACCTAACCCTTATATGGGCTTTTTTCCACTACAGTTCCACTTCTATGTAATTCTCATTCCCAGGATATTAGGTTACAATCGGATATTTTGATTTTGCATAAACAGGTGAAAACATGGCTCTTTAAGAACGTTTTTTAATACGTTATGAAGGAATTGGGGAATTTTTAAGGGCAAGCAAGCTGTGAAATTTCTAATATACTAGAATATGTTTTAGTACTGTTTTACTAATGTTGGAAGCCACTTTGAGCCTTGCGGTTTTAGCGTTTAAAAAAATGGAATAAATGAAATGAGCATACCCTAGCTGGTCAATATTAAAAAAGCAGCTATGCAGTCAGCTCAATTTTGAACATATAATAGCTTTTTAAAAAATATTTGAGGTCTTATACATATAAAGTGGGATCTTATACAGGGACAGGTTACCTCAGGCCACACTGCATGCAGATGCAGCACTTGGTGATCACACAGAACACCCAATGCAGTGATATATGAGGTGAGATGGATGTGTTTTCAATATCTGCAGGTGTTTGGGTTCGCAGTGAAGATCCACAATGCCTCATCAATGACAATCACTAAAGTGAGGAGAGGGACAGCCCCAAGCCATGTTCTGGAACATCGGCAGCAACCACAGAGACCAACCTTATGGTAAAGCAGCTAAGCACCAGTGATGACAGGGCAGCAGAGGAAGCAATGCTACTGGGGCAACAAGAAGGAAGCAGGACTCAGGTCACCTCTCCCAGCCCTGCTTAGAAGGAGCTTTCTTCTCCCTTGTGCACACAGCTGGATTCTTAATCCTTCTTTCTGAGTCACATCCTCCCAGCCTTGAGTTATGAGCTGTAGACCCTTGTAAGGTAGATTGCTGATAATCGCTTTGAAGAGGAACAGGTAACTTCCTATATATCCTATAGTAGGGCTATATAGGAGTTCACCCCCACCCCATGTCCAGACACCAGAAACTGGTTTTTAGCTGCTCAAATGTCCACTCGATGATAGATTGTGCGATGCAATGAGACCGGTTATAGCACTCCTCAGCCTCATTGTGTGGTGACAGAATGTGGGTCACGAGCCAGCTCCTCAAAGGGTACATAAGAACATAAGAAATGCTAGTGGATTTCCTGGGTCCTTTTAAATAATGGTTTATGGTTCTTTCCTCCAGAAACTTATCCAAACCTTTTTTAAACCCAGCTACACTAACAGCTTTTACTACATCCTCTGGTAACAAATTCCAGAGTTTGATTACGCGTTGAGTGAAGAAATATTTTCTCATATTAGTCTTAAATGGGTTACACTGTAGCTTCATTGCATGTCCCCTAGTCTTTCTACTTTTTGATGGCGTAAACAATTGATCTATGTTTACCTGTTCCACCCCATTCATTAATTTATAGACCTCTATCATCGAATACTGTGTATACCATGGACTGCCCGAAGAACAAACCAGTCGGTACTAGAGGAGATCAAACCTAAGCTTTCTTTAGAAGTTCAGATGACAAGACTTTGACTTTCATACTTTGGACACATCATGCGAAGAGAGAGATCATTAGAGAAAGACATCATGCTTGGCAAGATAGAAGGTCAGCGCAAAAGAGGAAGGCCAGCAATGAGATGGATCGATACAATAACAGCAGCTACAGGTCTGTCAACAATGAGCCGCCTGACTGAAGACCGAACACAATTTAGGATAGCTATCCAGAGGGTCGCCATAAGTTGACTCCGACTCGATGGCACTTAACAGCAACAACATCATATCTCCCCTCAGCCTTCTCTTTTCCAGGTTGAAGAGTCCTAACATTTTAAGCCTCTCCTCATAGGAGTATCCTTCCATCCCCTTTACAATTTTGGTGGCTCTTCACTGTATCTTTTCTAATAATGCTATATCCTTTTTAAGATAAGGTGACCAGAATTGCACACAATTTTCAAGATGTGGTTGCACCATGGAACGATATAGAGGGCATTATAATACCCTTTGTTTTTTTCTCCATTTCTTTCCTTGTGATTCCCAGCATTCTATTTGGTATCTTCAGTATCCTGCAGGACAAGGAAGGGGGAGAGAAAGAAGCTTGGTCAGTATGTTATGCCACAGTCTGTGCTTCCCTTGTAAGTGCTAAAGCTCAGACCCGTTCCTATACCTGCATCCCTCTCTTAGTGAACCTCAGCCAGCTGGTATACTGCTGTTGATTGAAATGTGATTCCAACCCATGCACACTGCTACTGTCTTCATGCCCTGTAAGGTATGGTCTGTGCCTGCATGGTATCTGCCCTGCCATCTCTCCCCCCCCCCCCATCCCCCTTTCCCTCTCTCTACTCTCTCTGTGACCATCAGGACCACACTCATCCCTGCCCCCCTCTTAGGACTTCAACTTATTTGGGAGGTGCCCTGCTTAATGCTAAACTTATCTCTCTCTGTGGAATGCTTAATGTAGAGCGTCCTCTCTTCCTATCCTATTAACAGTGCACTGAAGGCCATCCCATTCTAGAAGTGTACTTCCAGCTGCTACATATGTGTCCTTTGCTGCCTTCTTAGTGTAGGGGGTAGGATTTGAACTCTGCTCCATGTGAGATTTGCCTATGGCCACCCTCCCTCAAAATCCATCATGGGGGCATTTTCTGGGGGCTGCATATGATGCTTCATCCAGTCACCAGTCTCTTACTCCTGGAATGTTTAGTTTCACTGTGCATGCAGTGACATAAGGGAGGGGGACGCTACTGAGGAGCCGCCACAGTAGATTTCTGCACGCAGAAATGCACGTGTATGCCTGATTTCACCAAATTCTAGATGCATGACCTTGAGAATGGAGGGAATACAACTGTAATTTCATCTTCTCCACTGCAAAACATCTGCATATTTATGGAGTGGAAGGCCTTTTGATTTCTGTATGTGGCTTCCCGTGCCTATGGAGGTTGGAGAGCCACATGTGTGCAGCCTATGATATCTAGCACTGCAGAGAAAAATATGCTATCTGGTGGAATTGTAGGTTGGTCTGTTGCTGCTGCTATATTTTGCTGGGGAAGCTTCTGTACTGTAAGCTCCAGGTGAGGAATACTGCCAAGAACTGTGCTAGACATTATGACACTGCCAATTGGCTGATGCCTACCGTGTCAGATAGCACAAAGTGAAATTTTCCAGTGGCCAGAAATGCGAGGGCAATCATTATCTTCATCTGTATAGGGATGGGATAGCTTCTTTGTGTGTCAAATCTGAAACATGTCATAAGAACATAAAAAATGCCATACTGGGTCAGACCAAGATTCATCAAGCCCAGTATCCTGTTTCCAATAGTGGCCAATCCAGGTCACAAGTATGTGTCAGGTTCCCAAAAAGGTACACAGATTTTACAATGTTTATCCTGGGGTAAGTTGTGGATGTCCCTGATCCTTCTTAATAATGGTTTATGGACTTTTCCTCCAAGAACTTCTTCAACCCTTTTTTAAACCCAGCTACACTAAAAGCTTTTACCACATTCTCTCGCAATGAATTCCAGAGTTTGATTACGTGTTGAAAAAAATATTTTCTCTTATCACTGTAGCTTCATTGCATGTGCCCTCATCTCCTACTTTTTGATGGCATAAACAACCGATCTAGGTTTACCCGTTCTATTCCATTCATTATTTTATAGACCTCCATCATATATCCCCTCAGCCATCTTTTTTCCAAGCTGAAGAGCCTGAACCTTTTAAACCTCTCCTCATAGGGGTATTCTTCCATCCTTTTACCATTTTGGTGGTTCTTCTCTGTACCTTTTCTATTTCTGCTATATCGTTTTTAAGATATGGAGATCAGAAATGCACACAATATTCAAGGTGTGGTCTCACCATGAAATGATACAGAGGCATTATAATATCCTTGGTTTTATTATCCACTCTTTTCTTTATGATTCCTAGCATTCTATTTGCTTTCTTGACCGCTGCTGCACACTAGGCAGAGGATTTCAATGTATTGACCATAATGATGCCTAGATACTTTTCCTCAATGGTGGTTCCTAATATGGAATCTTTCATTGTTTAACCATAGTTTGTGTTATTCTTCCCTAAGTGGATAACTTTGCACTTGTCCACATTAAATTTCATATGCCATTTGGATGTCCAGTCTTCAAATTTCTCAAGCCCCTCTTGCAAATTTTCATAACCTTATTGTGTTTTAATAACTTTGAATAATTTTGTGTCATTTGCAAATTTGATCACCTTACTCGTTATTTCCATTTCGAGGTCATTTATGAATATGTTAAAAAGCGTGGTCCCAGTACAGATCCCTGGGGTACTCCATTATTCACCTTTCTTCATTGAGAAAACTGGCCATTTAGCCCTACTCCCAGTTTTCTATCATTTAACCAATTCCTTATCCACAATAGTAAATTGTTTCCTATCGTATTATTTTTTACTTTGGCCAAGAGTCTCTCATGAGGGACCTTGTCAAAAGCTTTCTGGAGCTAACCTGTTACTCTGCATTCTTCTTCCTTGGACAAACTCTCTGGAACTCACTGCCAGCTACACTCCGTTCAAAACACTCTTTCCCGAATTTCAAATCAATGCTAAAGGCTCATTTCTTCAACCTCGCCTATGATCTCCTCTCAACCCCAACCCTGACTATCTGACTTCCTCAGCTAGTGTGTTTCTCTTCTTTTGCATAACTCTTCTTTTCTATGTGCCCTTTCTCCTCTTCTTTCCTGTCTGACAATCTGGCTTTCCTTTCGCATTTCATTGCAACCTATTTATTGTATGCCACTCTGATGCCTCCGCCTGAGTGGTCAATCAAGTAGTATAATAAGGATAAGGAATCCATATACACTAAATCAACTGGAACACCTTTATCTACCTGTTTACACCTTCAAAAAATATAACAGATTAGAAAGACTTCCTAGACTTAATCCATGTTGGCTTTCTCTCATTAAACCATGACTATTTACATTTTAAGTAATTTTATTCTTTATAATGGTTTCTATCATTTTGCCTGGTACTGACGCCAAGCTAACCGGACTGTAGTTTCCCTGGAACCCTTTTTAAAAATTGTCATTTCATTGGCCATTCTCCAGTCTTCAGGTGATTTTAATGATAGTTCACAGATTACTAATAGTAGGTCTGCAATCTCATATTTCACTTCTTTCCACATCCTGGGATATATACCATCCGGTTCAGGTGATTTGCTAATCTTTAGTTTATCAAATGGTTGTAATACATTTTCCCAGTTTATCAAAATTTGTTTCAATTCTTCTGATAGATCACCTTTAAATACCATTTCAGTCATGGGTAACTTACCCACATCTTCTTCAGTAAAAAGCAAATAATTAATTCATTCTCTCTCATTATGGCCTCATCCTCCCTTAGCACTCCTTTTACCCCTCTATCATCTAATGGTCCAACTGACTCTCTCAAAGATTTTTGCTAAGGATGTACTTGAAAAAGGTTTTATTGTGCATTTTTGCATCCACAGCAAGCTTTTTTTCAAATTCTCTCTTTGCCTGCCTTATCAATGCCTTGCATCTAACTTGGCAGTGCTTATGTTCTTTGCTATTTTCATCATTTGGTTCCACCTTCCATTTCATTAAGGATGCTTTTTTGGCCTCGACAAACTCTCTGGCCTCACCTTTAAACCATACAGGCAGTTTTATGGCCTTCCTTCTACCTTTCTTAAGGGGTGAAAGGAAGTCTTGAAGAACTATCAAAAGGACTGTTACAACTAGAAGTAGAGCTACACTTGTAAGTATAATCTTCTGAAATAAACTCGAAGGGGTATGTTTACTAAACCGTCTTAACGTCGCAGCGGTGGTATTATTGCGCGATAAGTGACATTATCGTGCGATAATGCAGCGGCGGCGTTAAGGCACACTAACGCTGTGAAATCTGGGTCTGAAGGGTGGAGTAAGGCTTCCCAGAGGGCGGAGAGAAGGGGTCAATGGGCGAAGAGTGGGAGGGGAGAGGCTCCAGGCACACTAATGCTGTGAAATCCAGGTCTGAACACTAACGCCAGTGAAACCCTCGCGTTAAGGCACATTTGCAGTAGAGAGAAACCATTTCAGTCAGCAATGTACAGCAAAGGCAGGGAAGCCCAGAAAAGTGATAGTTCTGATACATGTGCAGGGAACAAAGAGGCAAATAAAAATATAAAAGGACCAGAACCACATCTAAAATCCCAATAACCAAGCTGGCCAATAGTGATATTAATGATAAACATAAAGCAACACTACTGACAAAGCGTATAAATTAAGATATCATGTTTGGAAGGGTCTATGCTCTGTCCCCCTACAAAGTGAATGATCCCACATTGAAATAGCGCTGATCAGGGTTTATGTCGTTTAGAGTGGGCAGGTTTGTTAGGGCGTGCACATGTGCAGCAACAGCAGAGTGGGCATGTAGGAAACGGCAACTGTACTGATGCTGAAAATGGGATACAGGGGGCTGCAGGCGGCACATGCTGTGGTCCAGCTGGTGCAGGCAGATGCCTATGTGGCACATAGGAATGCCGAAACTGTAAAGCAGCAAGACAGCAACTGACGAGGGTCCAACATGGGCACAAGTGTGTGTCCCACAGTGTCACAGGGGAGATTACACAGCAGGTACCCCCAAGGGCACATAACATTGGCAGGCAGTGGGGGGGGGGGGAGGAAGTGCACATGACCATGTAGGCACCCTTACCCGAGAACCCACACCATAGGCAGCTGCCTACCTGCATACTGGATGGCTTGGGACTGCGCATAACATAAGTCCAACGATGTTCCAATCTACGTAAGCGGGACTGACGGTCCCCTCCCCGAGGATCCTGTGGCACATGGTAACATAAGATAACATAACATAAGATATGCCATAATGGGTCAGACCAAGGTCCATCAAGCCCAGTATTCTGTTTCCAACAGTGGCCAATCTAGGTCATATGTACCTAGCAGTTTCCCCAAGAGACACAAGTTCCACAATGCTTGTACTGGGTCAAGCATTGATATCTTTGGTCACTTCTTAATAATGGTTTATGGACCTTTCCTCCAGGAACTTGTCCAAAACATTTTTAAACCCAGCTACACTAACAGCCTTTACTACATCCTCCGGTAACAAATTCCAGAGTTTGATTACACGTTGAGTGAAAAAATATTTTCTTTTATTAGTCTTAAATAGTTTACCCTGTAGCTTCATTGCATGTCCCCTAGTCTTTCTATATTCTGATAACATAAACAATCGATCTACGTTTACCCGTTCCACTCCGTTCATTAATTTATAGACTTCTATCATATCTCCCCTCAGCCGTCTCTTTTCCAGGTTAAAAAGCCCTAACTTTTTTAGCCTTTCTTCATACGAGTATCCTTCCATCCCCTTTACCATTTTGGTGGCTCTTCTCTGAACCTTTTCTAAAATCGCTATATCCTTTTTAAGATACGACGACTAGAATTGCACACAATATTCAAGGTGCGGTCTCACCATGGAACGATATAGAGGCATTATAATATCTTTTGTTTTATTTTCCATTCCTTTCCTTATCATACCTAGCATTCTATTTGCTCTCTTGGCCGCCGCTGCACATTGGGACGAGGGTTTTAACATGGTATCCACAATGACGCCTAAATCTTTTTCCTGGGTGGTGGTTCCTAATGTGGAACCTTGCATCGTGTAACCATAGTTTGGCTTGTTCTTCCCTAGGTGCATAACCTTGCACTTGTCCACATTAAATTTTCATCTGCCATTTTGATGCCCAGTCTTCCAATTTATCAAGATCCTCTTGCAATTTTTCACAATCCTCTTGGGTTTTAACAACTTTAAATAGTTTTGTGTCATCTGCAAATTTGATAACCTCACTCGTTATTCCACTTTCCAGGTCATTTATGAATATGTGAAAAAGCAGCGGACCCAGCAGAGATCCCTGGGGTACACCACTATTCACCTTTCTCCATTGGGAAAATTGGCCATTTAGCCCTACCCTCTGCTTTCTATCTTTTAACCAGTTCCTGATCCACAATTATACACTGCCTCCTATCCCATGACTCTTTAGTTTTGCCAAAAGTCTCTGATGAGGGACCTTGTCAAAGGCTTTCTGAAAGTCCAGATACACAATATCAACCGACTCACCTTTGTCCACCTGTTTATTCACTCCTTCAAAAAAACATAACAGATTAGTAAGACAAGATCTTCCTTGTCTAAAGCCATGTTGGCTGTCTCCCATTAGGTTGTGACTATCTACATGCTGAGTAATTTTATTCTTTATGATGGTTTCTACCATTTTTCCTGGTACTGACGTTAGGCTCACCGGTCTGTAGTTTCCCGGATCACCCCTGGAACCCTTTTTAAAAATTGGTGTTACATTGGCGATCCTCCAATCTTCAGGTATTAGAGATGATTTTAATGATAGGTCACAGATTACTGATAGCAGGTCTGCAATCTCATATTTCAGTTCTTTTAACACCTTTGGATGTATACCATCCGGCCCAGGTGATTTGCTACGCTTCAGTTTATCTAATAGTTGTAAGACATCTTCCCGATGTATCGATATTTCCTTCAATTCTTCCGCACCTTTAAATATCACTTCAATCATGGGTAACATCCCTACATCTTCCTCAGTAAAGACCGAAGCAAAGAATTCATTCAGTCTCTCCGCTATCGCCTTGTCGCTTCTTAGTGCTCCTTTAACCCCTTTATCATCTAATGGACCAACTGACTCTCTCACAGGTTTTTTGCTACGAATGTACTTGAAAAGGTCTTTATTTCGCGTTTTTGCTTCCGCAACAAGCTTCTTCTCAAATTCTCTCTTTGCCTGCCTTATCAATGCCTTGCATTTGACTTGCCAGTGCTTGTGCTGTTTCCAGGTTTCGTCATTTGGCTCTTTTTTCCATTTCCTGAAAGATGCTTTTTTGGCAAAAACAGCCTCTCTGACCTCACCTTTAAACCATGCTGGCAGTTTTTTGGACTTCCTTCCACTTTTCTTAAAGCATGGAATACAGCTGGTCTGGGCTTCCAAGATAGTATTTTTCAACAACACCCAAGCTTGATGTACGTCTTTAACCTTTGCAACTGCTCCTTTTAGTTTTTTCTTAACTGTTTTCCTCATTTTATCATAGTCTCCCTTTCGAAAGTTAAAAGGTAGTACTGTGGATTTCCTTACTATCCCTCCTCCACTAATTAAATCAAAGGCGATCATGCTATGATCACTATTGCCAAGTGGCCCCAACACCCTTATCTCTTGCACTAGATCCGGTGTTCCACTAAGGACTAGGTCTAATATGGCTTCCCCTCTGGTCGGTTCATGAACCAGCTGCTCCAAGAAGCAGTCATTTATTTCATCTAGGAACTTTATCTCCCTAGCATGTCCTGACGTGACATTGACCCAGTCGATACCGGGGTAATTGAAATCACCCATTATTATTACTGCGTTGTAACCTTTGTTAACTTCCTTGATTTCTTTGAGCATTTCATCATCCATTTGGTCATTCTGGCCAGGTGCTCAATAGTACACCCCCACTGCCATTGCCTTCCCCCTTTTATATGGAATTTCAATCCATATAGATTCTACAGCAGATTTTGTTTCCTGCAAAACTTTAATCCTTTCTGAGTCAATGCCCTCTCTAACATAGAGCACAACCCCTCCACCAATTTGATCAGCTCTATCATTACGATATAGTTTGTACCCAGGTATCACAGTGTCCCACTGGTTGTCCTCCTTCCACCATGTCTCTGATATTCCAATCATATCTAACCTTTCATTAAGTGCTATATATTCTAACTCTCCCATCTTATTCTTTAGACTTCTAGCATTTGCATACAAGCATTTTAGAGAATGTATTTTATTCATGTTAATTTGGCTATTGTTAGACATGGGTAAATTGGGTAAATTTAAGCTCTGTCTGCTCCATACTTGAGGGCATTTGGGCTACTTTACTCTTTTGTGGAACCTTTCTGCTTTTGGTAGTATCCTTCAAGGATACATTCTTCCGAACCATCCGCTCTTGGGCGACTGTCGGCTTTCCCCTAATATCTAGTTTAAAAGCTACTCTATCTCCTTTTAAAAGGTTAATGCCAGCAGCCTGGTTCCATCCCGGTTAAGGTGAAGCCCATCCCTTCGGAAGAGCCCCTCCTTTCCCCAGAATGTTCCCCAGTTCCTAACAAATCCAAAACCCTCATCTCTGCACCATTGTCTCATCCACGCATTGAGACTCTGGAGCTCTGCCTGCCTTTTGGGTCCTGCGCGTGGAACAGGAAGCATTTCGGAGAATGCTACCCTGGAAGTTCTGGATTTCAACTTCCTACCTAAAAGCCTAAATTTTGCCTCCAGAACCTCCCTACCACATTTTCCTATGTCATTGGTACCGACATGTACCAAGACAGCAGACTCCTCCCCAGCACTATCTAAGACCTTATCTAGGTGGCGCGTGAGGTCCGCTACCTTCGCACCAGGCAGGCATGTTACCAGGTGATCCTCATGTCCACCAGCCACCCAGCTATCTACATGCCTAATGATCGAATCACCAACTATAACGGCTGTCCTAACCCTTCCCTCATGGGCACATGGCCCTGGAGAAACTTCCTCAGTGCAAGAGGGTTTTACATCACCTGGAGGACAGGTCCTAGTTACAGGATCACTTCCTGCCACACCAGGGTGATGCTCTCCTGTCACGTGACCTCTCTCCTCCATGGCAACAGGGGTGCTGCCAGACTGGAGGTGGGACTTCAGGACTATATCCCTGTAGGTCTCGTCTATGTACCTCTCTGTCTGTCTTATGTTTTCCAAGTCTGCTACTTTACCCTCTAGAGAACGGACTTGTTCCCTGAGAGCAAAGAGCTCCTTGCACCTAGTGCACACGTAAGACCTCTCACCAACTGGGAGAAAATCATACATGTGACACTCAATGCAAAAGACTGGAAAGCCCCCATCCCGCTGCTGACCTGCTGTCTGCATCTTAGTTTTAAGTTTGTGTCTAGATCTTTAAGTTCTTACTTACTAGGGGTTGCTATGGGTATGTATACCAATAAAACTGTACCTAATATGTTTAATATACCTTGTTCACCTGAAGCTTGATTAATCTCAGGTCCTTAGTGTATGACTGATTTGGGTAATGAGCTTCACCTGAAAGCACCTCCTGTCTTTTAAGATGTGTAAGTACCTATAAAGCTATGATTATCCCAGGGGAGGGAGGGAAATAACACTTATTAAAAGAGGGCTGCTACACAGTACCCTGTCTTGTGCTGCTGAGGTAAGCTAAATTCTGATTTGATTTAAATTATAGCTCTTAGCTGCTGCTAGGCTCTAACTTCTTATGAAATTTAAACTACAAGCTCTCTGCTGGGTTCTAAATTTAACCAGAAAGCTTTCTTCTGTGTTTTAAAACTAAAAGTACTTTTCTGATGCTAGGCCCTGAGCGACTATTAAATGTACACTACAAGCTCTCTGCTGGGTTCCATATGTAACCAGAAAGCTCTCTTCTGTGTGTTAAATTTAAACTAAAAGTACTTTGCTGTTACTTGGCCCTGAGTGACTATTAAATTTAAACTACAAGCTCTCTTCTGGGTATGAAATGTAACCAGAAAGTTCTCCTGTGTTTTAAATTCAAACTTTAATTGCTGCTACTAGGCCCTAACTGATCCAACAAAAAACAAACAGTGGGTTCACAGATTAAGTAGCTTTAATACAAAGAATTCTTTTTAGAAAATTACCAGAAGTATATACTCACAGTTGCAGATTTCTCTCCAGAAGTAACAGTCCCCCTTTCTAGTCCTCACCACCATCAGCACCACCGGCATAATGGCTTGGTAGCATGGTGGCGGAGGGGGCAGTGGCATCTGCCCACAGCAGACCATGGTCTAGCCCCATTTAGGTGGGTGCCGTGCAATGCAACAGACAGGGTCTGTCTGACGAACAGTCATGGAATCCCCAGGGAACGAAACATCCCTGTGGCAACAGTGTGGTGCAGTACACACAGCCAGTATGTTCAAAAGCAGAAAGTCACAAGTTCAAGTCCCAGCTGTGGCTCCTGACAACCCAGTCCCTATATTTTACCCAGTACTAAACCATGGTAATAAAGACGGAACCTTTTTTGCAGATAAAATAAACATGCCTGAAACACCTATATTTTACCCTACAGAGCACAGACACCATAAACATGTGCAATCCCTAGAGCAGAGTTTCCCAACTGCAGTCCTGGAGGGCCAAACACCATTCAGGTTTCATGCTGTCCCTAATAAATATGCCCGTGCTGCATTAGTATGCGCCACCCCCATTGTATGCAAATGTATCTCATGCATATTCATTAGGGACAGAATGAAAACCTGAACAGTGTTTGGCCCACCAGGACCGGAGTTGGGAACCTCTGCTCTAGAGCAGCGGCCAACAGGGGCATAAACACCCACACCCACAGGCTCCAAAGCCTCATGGAGAGTCAGGCTGTTGGGCCCTGCATGCAGCAGCATCTCCCAATACAATATCTTAGCAATGCCGCCCTAAACTTGGGAATACGTTACACATATATCAGAAGGTTGCTATGATTAATGGCAGATAACAATTCCTAAGTTAAGCACAATTTGCTGATAGAGCTGCATCATAGCAACCTATCTGATATCTCTGGAGTGTGTTTCAATTTTGGTTTCTGACAGTATTTACCACCCTAGGGAGTAACCCCAACAGTATTGCGTACCATAGCCATGCCTGCACTGTGCCTAGGGCTGGTGTGGTGGCCAGCGCTGCTAAAAGCCCCTATATTTGTACAATGCTGGCATAGGTGTGGGAGTGTGTCTGTCTATCCAGTGTGTTGTGGCTGCCTACACCTTACTCAGCCCACACTGCTTGTACTGTTTCCAGTGTTAGCCTGCCAATGTCAATAATGAGGAGCAAGGTACTGGGGGTATGGCCCGGACACAGGATGCATCTGCACAGGGCATAGGGCAATGGCTGGGACATTGTAGTGCCTGGCCACCATCTGCACGGACAGGGTGGCCACAGCATGTCCTGCTGGGAGGTCACTCTCACCCTGACTGAGCAGTGACCACGGCATGGCTAGGTTTCCCCATAGTGCTATGTAGTTTTTCTCTCAAGTGATATTTATGGGTTCTTTTTTCTGTGGCCCAATCACTGATTTATCTGCTTGGTGTGTGTGCTCATATCCAAGTTTTGGGTGCATACATCTCATCCAGGATCATGAACTAGGTAGTAGACAGTCTGCAGTTAGTATGTGTATGGCTGGAACATCTTGCAGGGTGCAGCAGCTGAAAACTTGCTGTGCTTGCTGCTGGAGAATGTCAGATAGCGGTGGGGGCAGCTGAGCATTTCCAGGCCTACTGTCTGTCTGCCATTGCGTTATGGATGCGTATAGATCTGCATTGACTGCCCTGTAGGGGTGCCTGTTCCCCAGCAGGACTGGGGTTGGTGGTCCCTTCTACTGCCACCATTGCAGGGATGTAGAATGTGGATCTGTTGGTGGGAGATCCTGTCCCCCACCCTGAGCCCCAGAGGAGCGGGTTGGGTGGTGCTACATAACCTGCCTATGGGTCCAAACAACGCCCTTCTCTTAAATCATGTGCCCATGACACCCACACAGCATATGCACTATTCTGGGTGCATCATAGTCCACAAGGTCTAGATGTGACTGGGAAATACAGATGGACACAGGTATATCCTAGATGTGTCTGCTAGGACTACCTATCACACACTGACACTGATGGCAACCTGCAGCATAGCTTCCCTCAGTTAAGCCAGGTGCTGCGGACCTGTTGCTGGGCGCCCCACCTCGTGCTCAGGGTGAGCACAGTACCCCCACAATGTGTCGGTCTGTAGCTACTCTGTGCCAGTAACACACACGGTCAGTTCCCCCTACCAAGCCGAGGTGCTGTGGGGGTGCATACCCCATCTTGTGATCATCTGATGACTGCTGATCTGCATGTGCAGTGCATCATGGGTACGTGTGGGTTAACCCTATCCTGGTAGCCACAGCAGTTTGTGTGGTGACCTGCAGTCCTTCTGTAGCCAGCCAGGGGCTTGTTAGTAGCTATAGAGATATAGCCCACTGGTTACTTCACTGACTGTGGAGGCAGAGGTCATGGGTTTGATCTCACAGTGGTGTTATTTGATAGGGCTGTCTGAGGCATTTCCTTTTTAAATTTAAATTAGTGCTGCCAGCAAAAATACCCTCACAGTGCTGTAACCTTAAGGTGCCTCATAAGGCGCCCTATAAAGCGCCTTATAAGGCGCCCTATAAGGAACATTATAAGGTGCCTTGGTGGACATTGCACTTTATAATGTGCCCTCTGGAGTGCCTTATAGGGCACGTTATGCGCCACCTTAGGTTACGGCACTGTGAGGTTGTGTTTGCTGGCAGCACTAATTTAAATTAAAAAAGAAAATACCACAGACAGCACTGATTTAAAGTAAATGGTAATGCCTCAGGCAGCCTTACTCATTAAGCCTACTGGGGGATCAAACTCATGACCCCTGTTTCATCAGTGATTGTATTTACCAGTGTGCTAAACCTCTGTTGCTGTGTTTGTAGGTCAGCGTGCCTAATTAAGGCTAACGCGCGTTAACGTGCCATGGCTCCCTCTATCGCATGATAACGGACTTTATCGCGCGATAACCCGAAATGCTACCTTAAGACTGGAACGCCCACTACCTTATATGGCATTCATCACAGTTACACTGCAACTATCGCCGGTAACATTAAGACGGTTTAGTAAACATACCCCTAAATATTGGGGTAAAAGGGACTTCTTGGGATTAAAGCTGATAAATCTGTGTATTTTAGAATTCATGTTTTTGCTAAGTCAGTCAGGTCTTAGTACCACCAGTGAACTTTGCATTTAAGTCAAATCAGAGTATAGATTAGCATAGAACATAAAGTAAGAATAAATGGACTTTGAAATAGATTTGTTTCTAGAGAGCTTTCCATTTAAATCAATTCAGAGTATAGCTTAACCTTGAAAGTAAAATAGAGTAAATAGATACTGAAATACATTTTTTTCTAGAGATCATTTTTATTTAAATCAAATCAGAATATAGCTTAACATACAGGAAGGATAGGCTCTGAGTAGAAAGAAAAAAAAACTTGTTTCTAGTGACCTTTACAAAGAGCCCTTCCAGTTAGGAGGTAAACGATCTGTGAGGTTGCCTTAAATAGGTATTAGAGGCAAGTGAAAGATCAAAGGGCAATTTAAAAGGCCCCTTCTATCAAATCAAGATCTGTGTGAATCACCCAGGAAATTTGTAAGCCTTTACCTTAGAAGTACTGTGTAGCAGCCAACCTTTAATAAGTCTTCTTTCCCTCCCTCCCGCCTCATATCCTACCCATCCCTGGGATAATCGTAGCTTTGTAGGTAATTAAATCTCTTAAAGGGAAGGAAGTGCTCATATTTACTCTCAGATGCAGCTGTTTAACCTCATCAGGCATACATTAAGGACCTGAGATTAATTAATCTTGAGGTGAATAAAGTCCATTAATGCCGTCATGATTGACTATTAACCATTTTGTATATATGTTTATAATTATTTATTATTTTACATATTCCTTTTTATTATTATTTTTTATTATGTTTTTAAGGTTTCATTTAGTTATTTATTTATTTGGAACATTTTAATTATGGATACATCATTATTAATGTTCTTATTATTATCTCTATGTCTACCATGCCCGGTTAGCTTTAGTTTGTTAGTTGTCATTTTTATCATTATTATATTATCATTAATTTTATCACCTTTTTATGACAATTTGTGTATTCATTGTTTTTAATATGTTCGTGTTCATTTTATATTTGTAAGTTTATAAACCCCCTGAGGAAGGCAACCCTGCCGAAACGCGTTGGGGATCCCAATAAAAGCGCTTGTGTCATCTACACTCTTGCTCCGTGTGTTTCCGGCTTCCCAGTCTTGTACATTAAGTGTCACATGTATGATTTTCTCCCAGTTGGTTAGGGGTCTTACATGTACACTAGGTGCAAAAGCTCTTTACTCTCAGGGAACGAGTCCAATCTCTGAAGGCTAGAGTAGCAGACTTGGAGGACATAAGGAAGACAGAGAGGTACATAGACAAGACCTACAGGGATGTAGTACAGAAGTCCCACCTTCAGTCTGGCAGCATCCCTGTTGCCATTGAGGAGAGAGGTCTCGTGACAGAAGAGCATCACCCTGGTGTGGCAGGAAGTGATCCTGTAGCTAGGACCTGTCCGCCAGTAGATGTAAAACCTTCTTGTACTGAGGAGGTTTCTCTAGGGCCATTTGCCCATGAGGGAAGGGTTAGGACAGCCATTATAGTTGGTGATTCAATCATTAGGCATATAGATAGCTGGGTGGCTGGTGGATGTGAGGATTGCCTGGTAAGATGCCTGCCTGGCGCAAAGGTAGTAGACTTCATGCACCACCTGGATAAGGTTTTAGATAGTGCTGGGAAGGAGTCTGCTGTCTTGGTACATGTCGGTACCAACGACATAGGAAAGTGTGGTAGGGAGATTCTGGAAGCCAAATTTAGGCTTTTAGTTAGGAACTTGAAATCCAGAACTTCCAGGGTAGCATTCTCCGAAATGCCTCCCATTCCACGCACAGGACCTGGTGCAAGGAAGAAGGTTTGGGATTTGTTAGGAACTGGGCAACATTCTGCGGAAAGGAGGGTTTTTTCCGAAGGGGTGGATTCCACCTTACTGGGATGGAACCAGGCTGCTGGAATTAACCTTTAAAAAGGAAATAGAGCAGCTTTTAAACTAGTTAATAGGGGGAAGCCGACAGTAGCCCAAGAGTGCATAGTTCGGAACAATGTATCCTTGAAGGATACTAGCAAAAGATTGAAGTTAGAGCATATCGACAGAGAGGTTCCATTAAAGACAAAAGTAACCCAAATGCCTTTAAGTACAGAGCAGACAGAGCTTAAAGATTCCAAATTACCCTGCCTACTGATAACCGGATTAATACAAATAAAATACAACTTCTAAAATGCTTGCATACAAATGCTAGAAGTCTTAAAAAATAAAATGGGAGAGTTAGACTATATAGCACTAAATGAGAGATTAGGTATGACTGATATCTCAGAGACATGGTGGAATGAGGACAACCAGTGGGACACTGTGATACCTGGGTACAAACTATATCATAATGATGTTGTTGTTGTTGTTGTTAAGTGCCGTCGAGTCGGAGTCGACTCATGGCGACCCTCTGGATAGCTATCCTAAATTGTGTTCGGTCTTCAGTCAGGCGGCTCATTGTTGACAGACTGGTACCCGTAGCTGCTGTTATTGTAGCAATCCATCTCATTGCTGGCCTTCCTCTTTTGCGTTGACCTTCTATCTTGCCAAGCATGATGTCTTTCTCTAATGATCTCTCTCTTCGCATGATGTCCGAAGTATGAAAGTCGAAGTCTTGTCATCTGAGCTTCTAAAGAAAGCTTAGGTTTGATCTCTTCTAGTACCGACTGGTTTGTTCTTCGGGCAGTCCATGGTATACACAGTATTCGCCGCCAGCACCATAATTCAAAGGCATCAATTTTCTTCCTGTCTGTCTTTTTCACTGTCCAGCTGCAGATCAAATTGGTGGAGGGGCTGCACTCTATGTTAGAGGGGGCATTGAGTCACAAAGAATTAAAGTTTTGCAGGAAACAAAATATACTGTAGAATCTCTATGGATTGAAATTGCATGTAAAAAGGGGAAGGGGAAGGTGTTGATAGTGGGGGTGTACTATCAACCACCTAGCCAGAATGAACAAATGGACGATGAAATGCTCAAAGAAATCAGGGAAGCTAACTAAAGTTACAGCACAGTAATAATAATGAATGATTTCAATTACCCCGGTATTGACTGGGTCATTGTCACGGCAGGACATGCTAGGGAAATAAATGACTGCTTCTTAGAGCAGCTGGTTCATGAATCAACAAGAGGGGAAGCCAATTTGTGGTACAAGAGATAAGTATGTTGGGGCCACTTGGCAATAGTGATCATAGCATGATTGCATTTGATTTAATAAATGGAGGAAAGACAGCAAGGAAATCCACAGTGCTACCTTTTAACTTTCAAAAGGGAGACTAAGATAAAATGAAGAAAATAATTAAGAAAAAACTAAAAGAAGCAGTTGCAAAGATTAAAGATTTACATCAAACATGGGTATTGTTTAAAAATACTATCTTGGAAGCCCAGACCAGCTGTATTCCACACTTTAAGAAAAGTGGAAGGAAGTCCAAAAAACTGCCAGCATGGTTTAAAGGTGAGGTCAGAGAGGCAGTTGTTGCCAAAAAAAGCGTCTTTCAGGAAATGGAAAAAGGAGCCAAATTACGAAAACTAGAAACAACATATACACTGGAAAGTTAGATGCAAAGCATTGATAAGGCAGGCAAAGAGAGAATTTGAGAAGAAGCTTGCTGTGGAAGCAAAAACACATAATAAAGTCTTTTTCAAGTACATTTGTAGCAAAAAACCTGTGAGAGAGTCAGTTGGACCATTAAATGATAGAGGAGTAAAAGGGGCACTAAGAAGGGACAAGGCCATAATGGAAAGACTGAATGAATTCTTTGCTTTGGTCTTTACTGAGGAAGATGTAGGGATGCTACATTCATCCTCCTCTTCATTGACATATCAGCGGCCTTTGATAATGTACATCACTCAATAATGCTCAGAAACTTAAAACAGATAGGCATAAACTCTACAGTACATAAATGGTTCACTTCCTATTTAAACAACAGAACTCAAAATGTACGAATAGGCAATCAAACTTCAACTACATATAACCAAGAAATAGGTTTACCACAAGGATCTGCTCTATCAGCCCTACTTTTTAACATTTACATAAAACCGGTCTGCAATATCTTTAAAAAATTTGGAGTACAATATCACCTCTATGCAGACGATATTATGATGTACATTCCATTTACTATCCCTAACCTACCATTACAACTCCTCTCAGACTGTTATAACGAAATCACAATTTGGCTAAAAACTCAAAACCTCCATATAAACCATGCTAAAACCGAAGTCCTAATTGTAACAAAAAATCAATCATTTATTCCCCCAACCCATATAACACTACAAGATCAAGAAATTAAAATAAAAAATGAAATAAGATATCTAGGTGTTATAATAGATACACACCTTACAATGGAAACACACATTAGAAACACCACAAAGAAAATCTATTTCAAACTTAAAATTCTCAAACAACTACGCCCGCTAGTATTTGTACAAGATTTCATTAATATAACACAAGCTATTATAACCCCTCACTTTGATTTTGCCAACCTAATACTTATGGGCATTTCAAAACAGAACATTAAAAGAATTCAACTAGCCCAAAATGCAACGGCAAGGATTATATTAAAAATAAACTCACTCCAACACATAACACCAATACTAGCATCCCTTCATTGGTTACCAATACAGAGTAGGATAACATACAAAACAATAATTACCTCATTCAAAGCATTAAATGATATGGCCCCAACTACACTATGTAATTTAATATGCAAAGAAACACCTAAGACTACCCACAGAAAAGAACAATTAAATAAACTAAAGATTCCAAAGGACTTCATAAAAGCACATAAATTAACCAACAATAGAGCCTTCTCTCATATAGCTCCTACTATCTGGAACTCCCTACCAGAGGATCTACGATCTCTAACAGAGATCATGGAATTCCGCAAAAAATTAAAAACTTATCTATTCACCAAACACTATAACACCATGGAAAACCTTACACTCAACTTAGATAAAGGCTAAACAAGTAACTGACAACATAAAGCACAACCCTTCCACATAAATAGACCTCACACATAGCGCAAATGAAAAGACTTTCCAATCTCTTATGCCCTAATACCTTCCTCTTGTATATAGTTGTATCTGTTATGTACTATATTATGTACGTTAACACCATTTTCTGTTAGTTAATTGTTTTAACTCAGTTCCAGTTAAATTTGTTTAATTTATGATACTTTAAGATGTTCTATGTATATCTAAGATGTTCTATGTAAAACAAATTTCGATTTGTTAATAGTTGTTATTTGTACACCGCAACTGATCTCTGGAAGATGCGGTATAAAAATGAATGTTAAATAAATAAAATAAATAAATAAATGCTACCCATGACTGAACTGGTATTTAAAGGTGATGCAGCAGAAGAATTGAAAGAAATATCAATACACTGGGAAGATATATTACAACTATTTGATAAACTGAAGAGTAGCAAATCACCTGGACCTGATGGTATACATCCAAGGGTGTTGAAAGAACTGAAATATGAGATTGCAGATCTACTATTAGTAATCTGTGAACTATCATTAAAATCATCTGTAATACCTGAAGAATGGAGGATGGCTAATGTAAAGCCAATTTTTAAAAAGGGTTACAGGGGTGATGAGAAACTACAGACTGGTGAGCCTAACATCAGTACCGGGAAAAATGGCAAAAACATTATAAAGAACAATATTACTGAACATATATATAGTCATGGCTTAATTGGAGACAGCCAACAAGGTTTTAGACAAGGAAGGGTCTTATCTTACTAATCTGTTGTTGTTTTGAAGGTGTGAATAAACGGATAGACAAAGGTGAGTCGGTTGATATAGTGTATTTGGATTTTCAGAAAGCCTTTGACAAGGTCCCCCATGAGAGACTCTTGGCAAAATTAAAATGTCATGGGATAGGAGGAAGTGCACTACTGTGGATCAGGAGCTTGTTAAAAGATAGAAAGCAGAGGGTAGGGCTAAATGGGTCCGCTGCATTTTTAACCTATTCGTAAATAACTTGGAAATGGGATTAACAAGTGAGGTAATCAAATTTTCAGATGACCTAAAATTACTCAAAGTTGTTAAAACCCAAGAGGATTGTTTAAAATTGCAAGAGGACCTTGATAAATGGGAAGACTGGATGTTCAAATGGCAGATGAAATTTAGGGTTATGTTTACTGAACTGCGGTAACGTTACATAACGCGCGTTATGTAATGTTAACGATCATTAATGCATCATAACGCGCGTTATGATGCGTTAACGATCGTTAACGTTACATAATGCGCGTTAACTTAAATTAACGATCGTAAAGTTCCGCGACGCGGTAAAACACCGCAGAAGGTGGAGAGAAGGCGGAGAGAAGGGGTCAGTGGGCGGAGAGTGGGCGGGGAGAGGCTCCCTTCACACTAACACGCTGATCTGAAGAGCTGAATCCTAACGCGATTGAAAACCTGCCATTAGATGCACATTTGCAGGGGAGAGAAACCATTTCAGTGTCAGCAATGTACAGCATAGGCAGGGAAACCTACAAAAGTGATAAATGTGATACATGTGCCCAGAACAAAAGGGCACAGAAACATTGAAAATGACCTCAACAAACTGGAAAAAAACCCATAACCAAGATGGCCAATAGTGATATTAATGGGAAACATCAACCCCCCCCCCCCGAGAAAGCTCCACAAAAAAGATATTACTCGTGGAAGGGTCTATGCTCCGTCCCCATACAAGGTGAATGAGCCCACAGTGAAATAGCGCTGTTCAGGGTTTTCCCCTCCATCGGACATGGTTCCTATGGCGTACACATGTCCCGCAACATCAGGGCGGGCATGTCGGAACGGCAACTGGACAGATGCCGGAAAAGGGGATACAGAGGGCCGCAGGCGGCACATGCTGTGGTGCAGCTGGGCCACAGTGCAGACTAGGGTGATGCCTAGGTGGCCCATATGAATGCTGAAACAGCAGAGCAGCCAGACAGCAACTGCTGAAGGCCCAACATGGGAATGAGTGTGTTTCCCATAGTGTCACAGGGGATAGTACCCAACAGCTACCCCCAAGGGCACGGAACATTGGCAGGCGGGGCTGGAGGGGAGCGTGGACGTCTATGCAGGCACCCCTACCCCAGAACCCAAACCATAGGCAGCCGCCTACCTGCACACTGGATGGCCTGAGACTGCGCACCACCAGCACCACCAGCAGAAGGGCATGTCAGCATGGTGGCAGAGGGATACTGGTGTTGGAGGGGGGCAGTGGCTGCTGCCCAGAGCAGACCGTGGCCTAGCCCTGTGTAGGAGGGTGCCGTGTACTGCAACAGACAGGCCCTGTCTGACGAACAGTCATGGTATCACCAGGGAACGTACTGACTCTGTGACAACAAGGTGGTGCAGTGCACAAAACCAGTGTATTCAGAAGCAGAAGGTCACAGGTTCAAGTCCCTGCTGTGGCTTCTGCCAACCCAGTCCCCATATTTTACCCACTACTACAACATGCTAATACAGACAGCACCTTTATTGCAGATGACGTAAACATGCCCAAGACACCTACATTTTACCCTACAGAGCACAGACACCATAAACATGTGCATTACCTAGAGCAGAGTCTCCCAAATGCAGTCCTGGAGGGCCAAACACCATTCCGGTTCCATGCTGCCTCTAATAAAGATGCCTGTGCTGCATTTCTTTGCGCCACCCCCATGGTATGCAGATGTATCTCATGCATATTCATGAGGGACAGCATGAAAACCCGAACAGTGTTTGGCACCGCAGGACTGGAGTTGGGAACTTCTGCCGTAAAGCAGCAGCCAACAGGGGCAGACACACCCGCACCCACAGGCTCCATTATCCAATGCCTCCTGGAAAGTCAGGATGTTGGGCCCTGCGTGCATCTCCCAATACTAGCACTTGCATACCTTAGCAATGCCACCCTAAACCTGGGAATACGGTACACAGCTATCAAAAGGTTTCTATGATCACTGGCGGATAGCAATTCCTAAGTTAAGCTCAATTCGCTGATTGAGCTGCATCATAGCAACCTTTCTGATGTCTGTGGAGTGTGCCTCAGGTCTTAAGTCTGACAGAGTGACCCCAACAGTATTGCGTATCATAGCCATGCCTGCACTGTGCCCAGGACTGGTGTGGTGGCCTTGGCTGACAAACACCTCAATAGTTGCATAATGCTGGCAAGTGTGTGTCTGTCTATCCAGTGTGAGGTGGCTGCCAACACCCTCCACAGCCCACACTGCTAGCACTGTTGCCAGTATTGGCCTGCCAATGTGCATAATGAGGAGCATGGTACTGTGAGAATAGCCTGGATAGGGTGGCCCGTCCTGGATGCATCTGCACAGGGCATAGGGCAATGGCTCAGACATTGTAGTGCCTGGCCCCCACCTGCACGGACAGGGTGGCCACAGCATGTCCTGCTGGGAGGTCACTCTCACCCTGACTGAGCAGTGACCATGGCATGCCTAGGTTCCCCCATAGTGCCATATAGTATTTCTCTCATATGATATTTATGGTTTTTCTTTTGAGGCCCAATCACTGACTTATCTGCTTGGTGTGTATGCTGGCATCCGCGTTCTGGGTACATGCATCTCATCCAGGACCATGCACTGTGGACTAGCTGTCAGACTGTCTGCAGCTAGTATGTGTCTTGCTGGACCACCTTGCAGGGTGCAGCGGCTGGAGGCTTGCTGCTGGAGAATGTCAGATAATGGTGGGGGGCAGCTGAGCATTTCCAGGCCTGCCGTCTGTCTGCTATTGCATTATAGATGTCTACCGCTCTGTCTGTTCCTCAGCAGGACTGGGGTTGATGGTCCCCTCTACTGCTTCCATTGCAGGGAGGTAGAATGTGGATCTATTGGTGGGTGATGCTGTTTCCCACCTTGAGCTCCAGAGGGTGGGTTGTGCGGTGGTACATAATCTGCCTATGGGTCCAAACCCCCCCCCCCTCCCCCCTTCCCCTCCCTCCCATCGCGGGAGTCGGGAGAAAAGCTGTTTTTTTGCTCTGGCCGCTCCTGATCTCGCAGCTAGAGCAAAAAAACGGCTTTTCAAGGGCCGGTTTTACATCTGTGCCGGCAACCGGCCTGGCCATTGAAAAAACGGCCAGGCCGGCTGAAAACCGGCCGGTTGGCAACCCTATTTCCCCCCCCCCCCACCCTCTTCCCCTCCTCCCCCCTCTCCCCTTAAAATGTCCCATCATCTACCCTCAGCCCCTGCTCGCTGAGGCCCAATCCCTTGTCCGACGCTACAGGGCTGCCTCACTTCTCTCTCCATTCCCACTCATTCCCAGCAGACTACACAGTCCTCGCACAGAATTATATTTCCCTCGCTCCCTCCTGTCTGCTGAGTCTCCCGCTTATAATCCACACATCACATTTTTACCTTCATTGCTGCCCTCCCCCAAAATGATGTTTATTATCAGTCTTATTACACCACATTATCATATCACTGTGACTTATCCTTGGTTCTGTCCTGATGGAGCTCCCCCTTCTCCTGTTTTATCCTTCTCCAGGCCCTTCAGAAATCGCCTTGCCTCTCCCACATTGGCAAACGTGTAATTTGTTCCTTGGTCCATGACCCACAGTGTTGTCGGGAAGGTGAGTGTGAATCGGAGCTTCTTCTTAAATAGTTCGGCACAGATAGGGGTAAACTCTTTTCTTCTTGCTGCAACTACTGCTGAATAATCCTGAAAAATCAAAATGTTCTGATTGTCCAATCTCAAGTCCCCTTTCTTCCGAAATGCTTGAAGTAGCTGTACTTTATGTTGAAAATTGAGGATCCGAGCAATGACTACTCGCGGCCACTGCCACACCTCCATTCTTGCTCTGAGAAGGTGTGCTCTTTCAATTTTTAATTCTCCCACAAGTGAGTTCAGTCCCAGTTCTTTCGGAAGCCATTGTTTGATCAAAGGCAGCAACATATGATCTGTCGTCGCCTCCGATATTCCTACTAATCTCAAATTGTTCCTTCATGACCTATTTTCCAGGTTGTCCACCTTCGCTGTGAGGGCCTCGATCTGTGCATTCTGTGACGCGCTCTCTTTTGCTCGCCGGCCCTCTTCATCCTCAATCGCCGTCACGTGGTGCTCCATTTCCTCCACTCGGTGACCCACCTCTGCCATTGCTTCCCCCATCGCTTCCAATTTCTTCAGAATCTGATCGAATTTGGGGTCAAGTAGCTTCACTATTTCCCTTGCCACCTCTTCTGTTGCAGAATCCGCGCTTTCCGTGCTGGGAGACGCCAGCTGCAGTACCGTAGATGTGGAGGCCGCAGGTTTATTGGATTTTTCCCTGTCTTTTTTTACCGGTTTATGTTTATGTTTATTATTTACTTAACCGCCCTTCAGGGTAAACAGAGCGGTGTACAATGAAAAAAAACAACAATACAGCAAGGCTCGGGGCCGGAAAAGGAAAAGAAGTTACAACTCAATAATAGGACAGAGAAAAGAGGACAGGGAGAGAGTAGCAGACACAGGGGAGAGGCTAAGGCTGGGAAGAGGGAAGGTCAAAGGCAAGGGTAAATAAGTGGGTCTTTAAAGCGTGTTTGAAGGTGGGGTGATGTGGTTCAACACGGAGGGTAGTGGGGAGGGAGTTCCAGAGGGCGGGACCTACAAAGAAGAAAGCTGAGGAGCGGGTGGAGTGAAGGTGGGCCTGTGACGGAGGGGGTAGTGCAAGGCGATTGAGGTGGAAGGACCGAGGGGTGTGCCGAGGGGTATGAAAGTGGATGAGATCAGCAAAGTATTGCGGGGTGGTAGTGTGAAGGACCTTGTGGACGAGTGTGAGAAGCTTGAATTGGATACGGAAGGGTATGGGAAGCCAATGAAGATGAAGCAGAAGGGGAGTGACGTGGTCTCTAGGGGAGGAGTGGGACACAAGTCGGGCAGTGGTATTCTGGATTCTTTGCAAGCGTGTCAACTGGAACTTGGTGATGCCTGAGAAAACAGAATTGGAGAAATCAAGCCGGGAGATAACCAAAGATAGCAGGAGGGTAGCAAGAGCAGAGGGAGAGAGGAAGGGGCGGATTGCACGAATCTGACGAAGGTAAAAGAAAGAAGTCTTTGAGACATGTGAAACGTGGGCAGAAAAAGAAAGATCAGAGTCGAAGAGTACCCCAAGGTACCGAAAGGTGGAAACTAGAGAAATAGAGGTGCCTTGGAAGGAAGGTGCCAGTGATGGGGAAGGGTGACCATGAGGGAATCAGATAGCAGTGGTTTTTGATAGGTTGAGGTGTAAGCAATTATGGGTGGAGGCATCTTAACTCCGTTTTTTTCTTTCACACTATGTATGCCTTCTTTCCGCGCTCTTAAGACGCCTCTTTCCACTTTCCTGTGTTCGGGCAGCGGCAAATAATGCAGATTAATTTACGAGGCAACCCCGGAGCGAGCAAGAAGCCTCCTTACTCACTCATGCGTCACGTGGGATCTGCTTTTTCTCTTTTAACCAGTTCCTTAGCCACAAGAGTACACTGTATCCCGTCTCATGCATTTTTAATTTCACCAAGAGTCTCTCATGAGGGATCTTGTCAAAGGCTTTCTGAAAATCCAGATACACTATATTGATTGACTCAGCTTTGTCTACCTGTTTATCCACACCTTCAAAAAAATATAACAGATTAGTAAGACAAGACCTTCCTTGGCTAAAGCCATGTTGGCTTTCTCCCATTAAAGCATGACTATCTACATGTTCAGTAATTTTGTTCTTTATAATGGTTTCTACCATTTTGCCTGGTACTGACGTCAGACTCACCAGCCTGATCACCCCAGGAACCCTTCTTAAAATTTGCCATTACATTGGCCATTCGCCAGTCTTCAGGTATTACAGATGATTTTAATGATTATTTGCAGATTTCACGAACATCCAAAATCTGGATGGGCCAGATTTGTACCCAATTCTGCACCCGCAGGAGCTAGACATTCCCACAGAGCAGAATCAGGGCAAGTGGATGGACTGGACGGGTCCCAATTAAGCAGGCCCAGATGTGCTTCTTCTACCCTGGCTAACCCTCCCCATGCTCCTGCTGGAGCCCTGGTGCCATGCAGTAGCCCCTATTCCCTGTACCACACACCAAAGTCCTTTCTCCACCACCTGACCCCCAGAGGGGCTTGGCAAGGCTGGGATAGGGCAGCGAGGCACCCGCTGCATCGGCTCACCTGTTTGGTGGGGTTCTCCATTGCTGGCCGCCAATGTCGGGGTTACTTATTCTATCTCCAGGGTGGAATAAGTTCCCCGGCCTTCCTTCGTTTGCTGGATGTAGAGGGCCATGTACATCTGGAGTCATGGGCCCCCTTTGACCCACCCTCACCCGGCCCCGTCCAGAGCTTCCCGCACATCGTCACTGTATGTGTGGAGAGCTTTGGGGGCAGAATAGGCTCCCAGCGAATAGCGGGGCATGTATGTCCAAACAGATGTATATCCCCGCTATTTAAGTTTCTGGATGACCTCCTTAGGGAAGAACAAACTAAACTGTGGTCATAGAATGCAAGGTTCCACATTAGAAATCGCCACCCAGGAAAAGGATATGAGGATCATCATGGATAATATGTTGAAATCCTCTGCACAATGTGCAATAGCAGCCAAGAAAACAAATAGAATGCTAGGAATCGTAAGGAAAGGAATGGAGAATAAAACCAAGGATATTATAAAGCCTCTGTATGGCTCCATGGTACAACTGCACCTTGAATATTGTGTGCATTTCTGGTCAGCATATCTTTCAAAGGGCATAGCATAAAAAGAAAAGGCACAGGAAAGAGCAACCAGAATGGTAAAGGGGATGGAAGATTATCCCTGAGGAAATGCTGAAAAGGTTAGGGGTCTTCAACTTGGAAAAGAGAAGGCAGATATGACAGAGGTCTCTAAAATAATGAGTAGAGTGGAACGGGCAATCGTAGATCAGTTGTTTACTCCTAAAGGAGAAAGACTAAAGGACACGCAATGAAACTACAATGTAGCACATTTAAAACTAATCAGAGGAAATATTTTTTCACACTGCACTTAATTAAACTCTGGAATTCGTTACCAGAGGATATAGTAAAAGTTGTTAGTGTAAATGGGTTTAAAAAAGGTTTGGACAAGTTCCTGGAGGAAAAGTCCCTAAACCATTATTAAAGAGGACCAGGGAAATCCACTGCTTATCCCGGGATAAGCAACATGGAATCTGCATACCTTTTAGGGAGCCTGACAAGTACAGGTGATCTATCTTTTTAACCATGTGCACTTTCACCCCCAGTGGGCTCACCTCTGCAGTTATTTTCTCCCTGATTTTATCCACGCAGAGGCTTCGATAATCCACACATATGTGATGGATTAGCAAGTCCTTTACCTCCTCTGCAAAGCACAATGCACAAATGTGCTTTGCCTGGCTGCTGCTCCCTGCCTGTTCAGTCTCACTGCCTTACCCAGAAGAGCAGTCATGCTCCATTTCCATCCCCTAACACTAACACTAACAATACAAAACAAAAATACTGTACAACAATACATAATTGCACAAAAGCACAACAAATCATACAATACAGAAATGCACAAAAGTAATATAAACAATAATGTACAAGCACATACCATGACAAAGGAGAACTAGCTTCTTTGCCTGCAGCACTTTTGCTACACTTTCTCCTTTTCTGGCACCATTGCTATGCATTTGCTTTACTGCAGTTAAATCACATTTGATAACACGGGGTCGTATGGGGGTCACATTTGCAGTCAAATGGAGTCCATGCCTTACAAACCACTGTTTTGGGCATAAACATATTTAAGAGCACAACTTTCCCATTGCCATGCTGGTAATTATTACTCGGTGCTGACGGTTGTTATTTTAATTTTCGCACCATTGTAGATTAGGAGCTAGTGTTATGTCATTTCCATGAGTGCTACAATCTCTTGCCACTAGTGCATAAACTTTCTCAGGGCTGGCATGACCCACTGTGCAAGCTGTGCACTTGCATAGAGTGGCAGTTTGGAGGGGACAGCGATGGCAGGAGATAGGAGGAAAAGCAATCATGCAAGAAGAGCAGCACCACACATCTGTGGTTTTCTTCCCTCTGCTGAACACAGCAAAGATCCTTCCCCAGGTGGTGGTAGCAGCAGCAGAAAGAGAGAAGAAGAGTGATGATGCACGCATACCTACATTTAGGCATAGGCAACGTAGGCAACTGTCTCTGGTGTCAATTGTTGATAGGCGCTGAAGGGATGCCTTTGTTGCTATGACTCAGTCTGGGCCATTCATGAATTAGTACGGCAGCAACTGCAACAATTATATACCAAAGCTTCAGCATAAGGCAAGCAAACCCTCACTACGTACAAGATCTGCAGTGCCCCACATTTCCTTCCATACAAATGAGAGGAAGGGTAGAGCACCGTAGAGACTGTCCGTAGCATGAGGGTTTGCCTGCCTTATGCTGAAACTTTGAATGCTACTTGCAACCTCTGCTCCTAAAAGAAGGTGAACTGGTGAGATCAGAGGCAGGGAGGAGAGAACCTGGAGCACCTATCCCTTCCGCCCATTGGCCTAAGACAAGCTTCCTTATCGAACCTCCAGTCCAGTCGCATACCTCTGGGTAGTCAACCCCCACCAGCAGCTTGGAGACTGAGCATGTCATCTTTTGATGACATCAGTATACTTAGGCAGCTAGAACCGCTTACCAGCCCTCAGTAAGCTCAGTCTCCAAGAAGCTGGAGCAGGTGATTGCAGAGCTCTGGACTCACTGCGGGCCAACTAAGAACATTTGTTTTTTGGAAGGGTTAGTCCCCTTAATTTAAGAAGGGTAGTATAGTAAGTCTGATTTTGCCCATGGCTATAGGCTATTGCTTAGAGGGCAGTTGATTGGCTGGTAAAATTTTGCTGACAAAAAAAAAAAGAATTATAATGAAAAGACAGAGGAAGGAAATGGTGGTATTGGTCTCTGCCTTTGCATTTTTTTCTATGGCTGCAGTGCTGGTTTGGGGCATGTTAGCAAGAGAGAGTTTTGATTTTAGCTGGCAGTTTAGCTTAATTTTTCTCATTCCCCAAGTAAAAAAAAAACACGCAAAAAAAAAAAAACCCGAGACAGGTGACGGATAGCAAAGCTGGCCATGCCTGCAAAGCCACAGTGCTTGGCTTGTGGGACACAATGAGGAACCATTTCAGCAATGGGCGTTTGCCGCAGCTGCAAAGTGGACATTCATACTGCGGAATAGGGTCTGTGGGGAGATGAGGTAGACACCACTGGACAAGCAGGGCCCTCAGAAGCTTCGGGGCAGGCTCACATTACATAGAGTGGCAGGATGTTCCTGCGAGGTTCATGAGAGTGACCCCTTCCACCTTGCCAGTGTTAGAGTCAAGACCCTCAACCTCCCAGGGGAGAGATAATGCCCTGGGGGGGGGGGGGGCTCAGGCACCAGGCCTAGAGTCTTCAGCAGAGGGAACAGTTTTCCCCTAGGGAGAAAGCATTTTAAGGATTCGGGGGACAGGAAGAGGCTATTACTCCAGCCCCTCTTCCTCTGGTCAGAAAAAGGCGCTATGAAGTAAGGGAGGTCCAGGGGGGTGCAGACTGTGGGGGATTGGCTACAAGACTTTTACCCTGTCTGAGCCCAGATCACGACCAACCAATGAGTCCTCGAGATCATTAGGGAGGGCTACGCAATGCAGTGGGCCAGGCCGCTAGCTCCTTCCTTTGTCCAGTGTTCTTGCCAAGCATGCGTCAGGGCTGCAGCAGCCAGGACTAGTACAGCTGCGGTTGATACTCTATTTAGTTTGTAGTTCCAAAGAAAAATGGTTCCTTCCAGCCCATTCTTGATCTAAAGTAGGTGAACCAGTGTCTGTGAGTGCCCAGGGGCCACATGGAGACCTTCCAATCTGTCATTGTGGCCATGTGGCAAGGGAGGTTTTTGACAGTGCTCAACCTCACAGAGGCCGATTTGCACATTCCCATCAGGGCAGAGCATCATTGGTTTCTCCGGTTTGCAGTGCTCATGGGTCACTTTCAATTCAGGGCATGGCCCTTCGGATTGGTGACAGCTCCCAGGACATTCACCAAGGTGATAGTCATGTGGTGGCAGTGCCTCACCAAGAAGGGATCCGGTGGTGGCGGTGCTCCGCCATGAAGGGATTTGGGTGCACCCGTGCTTCAAATGTAGCAGCAATCGCTGTGAAAAGCTCTTATTCAATCACTCACCCACAGAAGGAAAACTCACAGGCAGGCTGGAATGCAAACAGGATCTTTAATGTGCACAGGATCAGACAGAGATACCAGCAACCTCCACAAGGGTCTGAACCCCGAGGGACGGCCTACAATGCCTTATATACAGTACAGTTTTAAACTCATTCTACAATCCCATTTGCCACAGGTATTTCCTGCCCACCAATCAGCAGCCCCTGGGGAGGTACCTGGGTGACCTGTCCAAACCGGTATGCTCTGGTCTGTTGGTTTCAGGGCTAGGGAAATACTGTGCTCAGACCTGGAGTGGGGGAAGGGTGCCTACTGGAATCTCAATGTCTCTCTTAGCAGGCTGATTACCTCATGGCTTGCGGGGGAAGGGTCAGGCTGATCAGAGCCTCATGGCTTGCAGCATGGCTTGGGGGAAGGGCTATCTACAGTTCGCAGCATGGCTTGGGGGAAGGGCTACCTATAGCTACCTCATGGCTGCCTCATTCCCCCCTTTTTAAGTAAGACCTCAACCGCTAGAGGCGGTTGAGGGCTGTATTACTGGAGGCAAGCCGCAGAGGAGTATATTGGGTCAGGGCCATGACCGTGGCAGCCGCCTTGCGTTCTACCAGGGTGCCAAGGGTGGAAACAACCTGTAAGGAAAAAGGCACCTGGTTAAAATGTACGGTACAGCAATGGGACAAGTTAAGGTAGAGAGTTACGTATACAAAGGTCTGCATGTTCAGAGCAGTTTGGGCAAGTAATACTGCTGTGTTAGTAGTCTCTGCACTTGTTTGAAAGCAAGTCTATATCAGCTAAGGCACCTTTTCTCAGTCTGATCCCGGTTCCAGGAAAGGTGTCTGTAAATCAGTCTCTCCGGTGGTCCAGAGTTCGTCGGCAGTCTGTTAGAACCCCGTACTGGGCAGAAGTGTCAAAGCGTAGGGGCTGGTTTGGAACTGTGACAGAAGTCCAGGCTGGAACAATTTCTGGTGCAGCGGCCTTGACACGAGAGTGATGGATCCTCGGAGCAACTTCAGCCACCTTGACAGCCGTGGGGGTGGTCCGCAGAACAGTATACGGGTCTCGCCACTGGGGAGTCAGCAGATCCTGCTTCCACTCCTGGATCCATTATCACTGGAGGTTCCTTTGCTGGTAGGAAATATTCCATTATGCCCTTGACTGATCTCCACATGTTTACAGATCAGACAAGTGCACGCGCGTGTTCTGTAATTCTGACAAGTTTTAGAATCACACCAATTTTTTTTTTTTTTTTTTTTTTTGCCTGTGAGAATTTGTCATCAATTTATCCCTCATCATTTTTTATATTCATTAGCCAGATACATCACTTCACATCATTAAATTGCCTTCACCAGTTTACTGTCCATCAGAGTCCTTCCACATCATTAATTACCTTCATCAGTTTACTGTCCATCAGAGTCCTTCCTCTTAATATATCACTTTACCCCTCACAACACTTTCCACCAACTACATACATAGGTCCTTCAATTTTTTTTTTTTTTCTCTATACCAAACTAATGTATCCTTATCTGGCAAGGCTGCTAAAACAATTGTTAGAGACATAGTATTGTTGTAAACAGTGTCCATTTCCCACTAACTTAATTGGTGCAGTTCTAGATTGGCATGGGTGCTCATTCTAAATAGCGACTGTCTAAACAATCTTCAATATAAAACGATACATCAATTCCAATAGAAAGAAATATGGCTCCTAACATGACAGCCACATATCTCTCATGTATGGCTAGAGTCTATTGTACACCTGGTTCCCAGTGAGAGTACTGTAGGAAACTTAAAAATACTTGGACTGATCTTGAAAATGCAGTGGTCCACAAAGATTTATGTAAGCTATCCATTAATTATGGTGTCAAAAGAGATCCTCTTGAGGTGAGAGACTAAGAGGGCACAAGGCATTGGTGGTTGGGCCTCATGGCGATACTCCTTCTGGTTCTTCTTGGCCTGCAAGGCATTTGTGAATAGGCCTCATGGCAATACTTCCTCGGGTTCTTCTTGGCCTATTCCCCCCTGCCTATTCATGTCTCTTCAGAGGCATAAATGTACAAGGTTCGTGTTTTCTCAGGCCTTGTGGGTCCTCGAGGAGTCTTAGAGCAGTCAGAATTCCAGTGGCCCAGATCATCACACTTGGAGTAGCACGTTTTATTGCCTTTTTCCTAGGCTGTCGTCTCACCTTCTGCCCCTCTCTCTCATTCATTTTCTCAAAGCTCTCCTGGATCATTGCTGACAAGTAAGATTTAGTTTTATCCAATCAACTCGAGTTAATGTTATCATTATATTTGTAAATAATATTTTTACAAATATTTCCATATTTCTGGGAATCACAGTTCCATCTTTCCACTAAATTTGCTTTATATACTTGGGAACCAAGCGATTTCAGATCAGCCCCTTTCCAAAATTTAATATTTACTCATCTTATTGCTGTGTATACTGGACCTCTACATAATGTACTCCTACCAGTATATTTGGTAACAAAGTACAAATGTATAAACTAAAAAGATTTGTATCTCACAGTGCTATAATATATTGTGCTCCTGAACTCTGGACACCAACATGTAAAATTCAAATACAGCAGGACAGGTGAATTTATTCTAAATAGCACCTATGATGTTACTGTCCTGTTCATCATTCATGAGCACAGAGCTTAACAAGGCAAAGTGATTACCTTGTATCTTATAGTTCAAAACAGGCATGAAACTGATACTTTATAAGAAGGTTGGTGGATATCTGGAATGCAATATCATTGTAGTATCAGAAAAATGAATACAGTTGATCAAGGCAGTTTAATGTACCAAGCAGGAAAGAACGCAATCATCAGCACAGCATTTACTGTCTGCAGAATAAACTGCCAAAGATGGCATATCATGCAGAAGTATTACTTGCTTAAGTTTGTATGTGCAGTCAAAACCAAATATATGTACCAGAGAAAATCCAGGCTTTAAAGGACAAGTAAAAAAATCTTCATTTCTTCATGATCTTATAAGGATTTTTCTCCAGCCTTTGTTTGCTTCCAGCAGACATTTGAGGATGCTCAAAGGAGGCACCTCATGGTTCTAGAAGCTCAAACTCTACAATTAAAATTGATGACAAGAGGATTGTTTGCAGGCTAGGTGTGGCTAGGTGAATTGGGGTTCTTTGTCCTCTAGGAGAAAGACTCCTAGATGATTTTTTTTTTCTTTTTTTTTTTTTTCTTTTGTCCTCTCTAATGGGCCTCCATTCATCTGCTAGAAGAAGGAACTCCTCCCAGTATCTTTCTATAGCTATGCAAACTATTTCAGCAGTTCCAACTATCCCCCCAGTCACCGCTGAGAGGTGTGACCAAAACACCTGGTTCCCTGACCACTGATCATGCATGTAACATAGCAATGAAATTGGATATGCATCAAACAATGCAATTGTCTTCCTTCACTGATATACCAGTACCACAGTCCACACACAGCAAACCCCACCCCCCCCCCTTTTCCAAACTGTCCCCTTCCCTGCAATCAGTAGACCTGGTGTTTTTCACTGTTTGGGGACACAGGGGCGACTCGTCAATAACTTCACCTTTTACTGATAGAGTATCAAAATCAATCCTGAAATATAAAGACCTAATGTCTGGACAAAAACTTTCTTTCCCTAATGTCACAACCAAACACAGAGCCACTAACAAACACAGAGCCACTAGCAATTTTTACATAACAGTACATTAACTATATGGGCCAGCCATGAATCCATACAGGGAAGCTGGTCCGGATACTCCCTCACCACAATTCAGCCTCCGGACCCCATGCCCCAATCACAATTCACAAATCACAATGTTCAGTGTAAATTTTCTAATCTCACCTCTGGGAATACAACATACAATATAATCCTGGTAACAGGCAGAGTCTGGCTGCACAAAACACACAGGACCACAAAGGGAAAAAGAAAGAGGGAAAACAGAAAACAGAGACGTCTCAGCAGCGAATACTCACACACTCTCCTTCCCCAGCAGCAGCTTGTTACAAATACATCACAGACACTCTCTCTAGCTGTATCATAGGATCTAACTTTCACCATGAGGACATTAGAAATACAGTATGAGAAATATAGCTAGCTATTTTCTAATGTCCACTAGATGGAGCTCCAGGATCACTTTAACCAGAAGGATAAAATACAGCTAGTTTTTAAATGACCACTAGATGGAGCTCCAGGATCACTTAAAACACAGGTAATAGTAGTAATTACAGCTAATGTCCACTAGATGGCGCTCCAGAGTCACTTTAAGTATATTGCAGTGTAGCTTACACGTGGTCTTTTCAAGATGGCCGCCTCCACGTGTGTTCTACTGCCCGATTCAGCTCTGGATACCTCCGGACAGACTCAGCTGTTCCCAACTTCAGAATCGGGTCAGCCGGGCCTCAAACATGCGGGAGGAGGAGGAGAAAAATACACTTTTAAAATCGGGGAGCCAGCCGGACCTCAAACATGCGGGAGAGGAGGAGAAAAATACACTTTTAAAATCGGGGAGCCAGCCGGCCCGCGGCACACAGAACAAAAATTAATTTAATAGCTTTTGGCAGCGCTGCACTCTTAATACCCTTTAAAGGGGCTCAGCGGTGCATCGGGACAGCAGGGAAAGGCAGAAAATTCAGCGGGTCAGCAGGGGGGGCTCAGCGGTGCATCGGGACAGCATGGGAAAGGCAGAAAATACAGCGGGTCAGCAGGGGGGCTCAGCGGTGCATCTGGACAGCAGGGAAAGGCAGAAAATTCACATCGGGGCACAACGGAGAGAGAAGTTCACATCGGAGCAGAAATTAACACAGCGGCAGCATGGGAGGGGGACAGAAATTTACGTTGGAGCACAGAAACTACATCGGGGGTTCAGGGAAAGGCAGTAGATCCACACCGGAGCACATGGAGGGCAGAATTCAACATCGGAGCACAGAAATCACACAGTAGCAGCATGGGGGGAACAGAAACTTACATCGGAGCACAGAAATTACATCGGGGGTTCAGAGAAAGGCAGTAAAACCACACCGGAGCACATGGAGGGCAGAATTCACACCGGAGCAGAAATTAACACAAATTAGAAACGGAACGGAAGCATATTAGAGCCCTCTCCTTGCAGTCACGCTTCAGAAAACTCTCCACAAGCAGAACGGAAAGAAGAGAAGCAGCGATCTATTCTTTATCTCAGGTATGTTTAACTTATCAAGTGCTATATTTAGTTACATTTTTTTTTTCTTTCGGCAGCGTTTTTAAAAGATCTCAGATTACTGCAGTTTCAGATATTCAGGTTTTACCGGTATTCAGATTCAGATACAGGACGAGCAATGGCTTCAGGGCCACTAAGGCCCGTACTAGGACTGCTCGTGCAGTTGATCAGGCTGCTACAGGTTCCCAGAAATTACCAGGACTCACAGATAGAGTACAGAACTAGCCCCAGACAAGGTAGCAGTACTCACCAGAACTCTGATCAGACAGGAAGTTTGGATGCCAGTCTATCCAGCTGGTTTTTCAATCGGGGATTCAACCGCAGGGACCAGCTGTCCAGACAAATCAAGGTGTCCTTCCGAGCACAAAGTGGCCCGGGGGCGCCAAGGACAGTTAATCACCTGGAGGGGCCGGTCCCTGACTGGTGGAGGCCCAGATGCTGCAAAAGCAGAAGTCTTCCCACCGTGGGTGTGATGAGAGAGGCTTTTCTTTTAATATTTCCTGGCCAATGCACCAAAATGTAGCAGCAATCGCTGTGAAAAGCTCTTATTCAATCACTCACCCACAGAAGGAAAACTCACAGGCAGGCTGGAATGCAAACAGGATCTTTAATGTGCACAGGATCAGACAGAGATACCAGCAACCTCCACAAGGGTCTGAACCCCGAGGGACGGCCTACAATGCCTTATATACAGTACAGTTTTAAACTCATTCTACAATCCCATTTGCCACAGGTATTTCCTGCCCACCAATCAGCAGCCCCTGGGGAGGTACCTGGGTGACCTGTCCAAACCGGTATGCTCTGGTCTGTTGGTTTCAGGGCTAGGGAAATACTGTGCTCAGACCTGGAGTGGGGGAAGGGTGCCTACTGGAATCTCAATGTCTCTCTTAGCAGGCTGATTACCTCATGGCTTGCGGGGGAAGGGTCAGGCTGATCAGAGCCTCATGGCTTGCAGCATGGCTTGGGGGAAGGGCTATCTACAGTTCGCAGCATGGCTTGGGGGAAGGGCTACCTATAGCTACCTCATGGCTGCCTCACAAATACTAGCTCATTTGGGCGGAATCCAAGTGGGAAAATGAACAAGCCACAGCGTGAATCATAGGGGTATGTTTATTAAACTGCCATTCGCATTAGGATCCGTGGTGGAAGCAGAAATACCCAAATAAGGACATGGGCGGTACATCGTTACCGATAACGCGCGTTACAAGGCGCCATAAATTAATGAGCGTTACATGATAGAGCCATGGCACGTTACTGCGCATTAATCTTAAGAAGGCGCGCAGACATGCAAACACAGAAACAAAGCTGTAACACAATGGTTACTGCACTGATTGATGGTACAGTGGTCATGGGTTTGATTCACCAGTGTGCCTAATGAATGAGGCATTACACTTAAGTATTGGGTTGTGAGGAATTTTAGTTTTACTTTAATTAGTGCTGCCAGCAAACACACCCTCACAGTGGTGTAACCTAAGGTGCCGCATAAGGCACCCTAGAAGGCACTCCATAGGGCACATTATAAAGTGAGCTGTCTGCCAAGGCACCCTATAATGTCCCCTATAGGACACCTTATAAGGCGCTTTATAGGGCACCGTATGAGGCACCCTAAGGTGACAGTACTCTGAGGGTGTTTCTGCTGGCAGCACTAATGTACATTAAAAATAGACAATGTCTCAGACAGCTCTATCAGTGAACCCCACTGTGGGTTTTGAACCCATAGACCTCTGGCTGCAAGGGCAGTGAAGTAACCAGTGGGCTACAGCTGCTAACAAACCACTGGTTGGCTACAGGAGGACTGCATGGCACCACACAAACATTCTGCTGTGGTTACCAGGCTAGGGTCAACCCACCCGTACCCAGGATGCACAGTGCATGCAAATCAGCAGTCTACAGATGATCACAAGATGGGGTATGCACCCCATAGCACCTCAGCCTGGTAGGGGGTGCCAACGGTGTGTGTTAGTGGCACAGAGTAGCTACAGATCGTCACAGTGTGCGGGTCCTGTGCTCACCCTGAGGGTGAGGTGGGGTGCCCAGCACCATTTTTGCAGCACCTGGTTTTGCTGAGATAGACTATGCTGCAGGTCCCCATCAGTGCCAATGTGTGATAGGTAGTCCTTGCAAGCACCCCTAGGATATACCTGTGTCCATCTGTGTTTCACATCTAGCCCTTATGGACTATAATGCACCCAGAAAAGTGCATCCCCTGTGTGGGTGCCATGGTCACATGATTTAAGTGAAGGGGGGGGGGTTGTTTGGACCCACACGCGGATTACATACCACCACCCAACCCACCCTCTGTGGCTCAGGGTGAGGGACAAGATCTCCCATCAACAGATCCACATTCTACCCACTTGCAATGGTGGCAGCAGAAGGGACCATCACCCCAGTCCTGCTGGGGAACAGCCACCCTACACAGGGCAGGTAATGCAGAGCTGTACACATCCATAAAGCAATAGCAAACAGACAGGAGGCCTGGAAATGCACAGCTGCCCCCCACCACAATCTGACATTCTCCAGCAGCAAGCCTCTAGCCGCCGCACTCTGCAAGGTGTTCTAACAAGACACATATTAGCTGAAGACAGTCTGCTAGCTAGTCCATGGTGCATATTCATGGAGGAGATGCGCATACCCAGAACTGGGATGTCAGCATGCACACCAAGCAGATAAGTCAGTGATTGGGCCCCAAAAGAGAACCCATAAATATCACATGAAAAAAAATACTACATAGCACTATGGGGGAACTTAGCCATGCCATGGTCACTGCACAGTCAGGGTGAGAGTGACTTCCCAGCAGGACATGCTGTGGCCACCCTGTCCGTGCAGGTGGTGGCCGGCCACTACAATGGCCAAGCCATTGCCCTATGCTATGTACAGATGGATCCAGGCCAGGCCATCCTATCCTGGCTATTCCCACAGTACCTTGCTCCTCATTATGCACATTGGCAGGCCAATACTGGCAACAGTGCTAGCAGTATGGGCTGTGGAGGGTGTTTGCAGCCACCACACACTGGATAGATGTTTACCATATTCCCAGGTTTAGGGTGGCATTGCCAAGGTATGCAAGTGCTAGTACTGGGAGATGCACGCAGGGCCCAACATCCTGCCGCTCCAGGAGGCATTAGATAATGGAGCCTGTGGGTGCGGGTGTGTCTGCCCCTGTTGGCCACTGCTTTAGGAAAGAGGTTCCCAACTCCAGTCCTGGGGGGCCAAACACTGTTCGGGTTTTCATGCTGTCCCTCATGAATATGCAAGAGATACATCTGCATACCATGGGGGCGGCGCATAGAAATGCAGCACAGGCATCTTTATTAGAGGCAGCATGGAACCTGGATGGTGTTTGGCCCTCTAGGACTGCATTTGGGAGACTCTGCTCTAGGTAATGCGCATGTTTATGGTGTCTGTGCTCTGTAGGGTAAAATGTAGGTGTTTTGGGCAAGTTTACGTCATCTGCAATAAAGGTTCTGTCTGTATTAGCACGTTTTAGTAGTGGGTAAAATATGGGGACTGGGTTGGCAGGAACCACAGCTGGGACTTGGACTTGTAACTTTCTACTTCTGAATACATTGGTTTTGTGCACTGCACCACTGTGTTGTCACAGAGTCAGTGCATTCCCTGGTGATACCATGACTGTTCATCAGACAGGGCCTGTCTGTTGCAGTGCATGGCACCCACCTACACAGGGCTAGGCCACGGTCTGCTCTGGGCAGCTGCCACTGCCCCCTCCACCACCAGTATTCCTCTGCCACCATGCTGACATGCCCTTCTGCTGGTGGTGCTGGTGGAGCGCAGTCTCAGGCCATCCAGTGTGCGGGAAAGCAGCTGCCTATGGTGCAGGTTCTGGGGTAGGGGTGCCTACATAGGTGTCCACGCTTCCCCCCAGCACCGCCTGCCAATGTTCCGTGCCCTTGGGGGTAGCTGCTGGGTACTATCCCCTGTGACACTGTGGGAAACACAGTCGTGCCTATGTTGGGCCTTCAGCAGTTGATGTCTGGCTGCTTTGCTGTTTCAGCATTCATATGGGCCACCTAGGCATCACCCTATTCCGCACTGTGGCCCAGATGCACCACAGCATGTGCCGCCTGTGGCCCTCTGTATCCCCTTTTCCGGCATCTGTCCAGTTTCCCGTTCCGACATGCCCACCCTGCTGTTGCGGGACATGTGCACACCATAGGACACCTGTCCAATAACAAGGGAAAGCCCTGATCAGCGCTATTTCACTGTGGGATCATTCACCTTGTCGGGGGACAGAGCATAGACCCTTCCACGCTTAATATCTTTTTTTGGGAGCTTTCTCGGTAGTGTTTTTTGCTGTTTCCCAATATTATCACTATTGGCCAGCTTGGTTAGGTTTTTTTCCAGTTTGTTGAAGTCATTTTCAATGTTTATGTGCCCTTTTGTTCTGTGCACATGTATCACACTTATCACTGAAATACGCCATGCTGCAGGTCCCCATCAGTGTGTGATAGGTAGTTCCTGCAGACACACCTAGGATACATCTGTGCCCTTCTGTATTTCTCAGTCATGTCTAGCCCTTATGGGCTATGATGCACCCAGAATAGTGCATATCCTGTGTTGGTGCCATGGTTACATGGTGGGGGTGGGGTTTGGACACATAGGCAGATTATGTACCACCACACAACCCACCCTCTGGTGCTCAGGGTGGGAAACAGGATCACCCACCAATAGATCCACATTCTACCTCCCTACAATGGCAGCAGTAGAGGGGACCATCAACCCCCGTTCTGCTGGAGAGACACCCTACAGGGCAAGCAATGCAGATCTGTACCCATCCATAAAGCAACAGCAGACAGAAGGCCTGGAAATGCCCAGCTGCCCCCCACCACTATCTAACAGTCTCCAGCAGCAAGTCTCCAGCTGCTGCACCCTACAAGGTGTTCCAGCCAGACACATACCAGTTGCAGACAGTCGCTAGCTAGTCCATAGTACATGTTCCTGGAGAAGATGTGCGTACCCAGAACTGGGATGTCAGCACACACACCAAGCAAATAAGTCAGTGATTGGGCCCCAAAAGAGAACCCAAAAATAACACACAAGAAAAATACAATACAGCACTATGGGGGAATCTAGCCATGCCGTGGTCACTGCTCAGTCAGGGTGAGAGTGACCTCCCAGCAGGACATGCTGTGGCCACCCTGTTTGTGCAGGTGGTGGCCGGGCGCTACAATGTCTGAGCCATTGCCCTATGCCCTGTGCAGATGCATCCAGGCCGGACCACACTATCCAGGCTATTCCCACAGTACCTTGCTCCTCATTATGCACATTGGCAGGCCAATACTGGCAACAGTACCAGCAGTGTGGGCTGTGGAGGGTGTTTGCAGCCACCACACACTGGATAGACAGACACACACTCCCCACACCTATGCCAGCATTGTGCAACTATAGAGGTGTTTGGCAGCCCTGGCCACCGCACCAGTCCTGGGCACAGTGCAGGCATGGCTATGGTATGCAATACTGTTGGGGTCACTCCCCAGGATGTTAAACACCGTCAGACACAAGACCTGTAGCACACTCCACAAACATCAGAAAGTTGCTATGATGCAGCTCAATCAGCAAATTGTGCTTAACCTTGGAATTGCTATCTGCCAGTAATCATAGTAACCGTTTGATAGATGTTTACCGTATTCCCAGGTTTAGGGTGGCATTACCAAGGTATGCAAGTGCTAGTATTGGGAGATGCACGCAGGGCAAAACATCCTGCCGCTCCAGGAGGCATTGGATAATGGAGCCTTTGGGTGTGGGTGTGTCTGCCCCTGTTGGCCACTGCTTTAGGGCAGAGGTTCCCAACTCCAGTCCTGGTGGGCAAAACACTGTTTGGGTTTTCATGCTGTCCCTCATGAATATGCATGAGATACATCTGGATATCATGGGGGCGGCGCATAGAAATGCAGCACAGGCGTCTTTATTAGAGGCAGCATGGAACCTGGATGGTGTTTGGCCCTCCAGGACTGCATTTGGGAGACTGCTCTAGGTAATGCGCATGTTTATGGTGTCTGTGCTCTGTAGGGTAAAATGTAGGTGTTTTGGGCATGTTTACGTCATCTGCAATAAAGATTCTGTCTGTATTAGCATGTTTTAGTAGTGGTTAAAATATGGGGACTGGGTTTGCAGGAACAACAGTTAGGACTTGAACCTGTGACTTTCTGCTTTTGAATACACTGGTTTTGTGCACTGCACCACTGTGTTATTACAGAGTCAGTGCATTCCCTGGTGATACCATGACTGTTCGTCAGACAGGGCCTGTCTGTTGCAGTGCATGGCACCCCCCTACACAGGGCTAGGCCACTGTCTGTTCTGGGCAGTTACCACTGCCCCCTCCACCACCAGTAACCCTCTGCCACCATGCTGACATGCCCTTCTGCTGGTGGTGCTGGTGGAGCGCAGTCTCAGGCCATCCAGTGTGCGGGTAGGTGGCTGCCTATGGTATGGGCTCTGGGGTAGGGGTGCCTGCATAGGTGTCCACACTTCCCCCCAGCACCGCCTGCCAATGTTCCGTGCCCTTGGGGGTAGCTGCTGGATACTATCCCCTGTGACACTATGGGAAACACAGTTGTGCCCATGTTGGGCCTTCAGCAGTTGCTGTCTAGCTACTCTGCTGTTTCAGCATTCGTATGGTCCACCTAGGCATCACCCTAGTCCGCACTGTGCCCCAGCTGCACCACAGCATGTGCCGCCTGCGGACCTCTGTATCCCCTTTTCAGGCATCTGTCCAGTTGCCATTCCGACATGCCCGCCCTGCTGTTGCCGCACATGTTCATGCCATAGGAAACCTGTCCGATGGAGAGGAAATCCCTGCACAGCGCAATTTCACTGTGGGCTCATTCACCTTGTATGGGGACGGAGCATAGACCCTTCCACGATTAATTTTTTTTTTTTGGAGCTTTATCTGGGGGGGGGTTCTGATGTTTCCCATTAATATCACTATTGGCCCGTTTGGTTATGGTTTTTTTTCCAGTTTGTTGAGGTCATTTTCAATGTTTATGTGCCCTTTTGTTCTGTGCACATGTATCACACTTATCACTTTTTGTTGGTTTTCCTGACTATGCTGTACATTGCTGACACTGAAATGGTTTTTCTCCCCTGCAAATGTGCATCTAACGGCAGGTTTTCAATCGCGTTAGGATTCAGCTCTTCAGATCAGCGCGTTAGTGTGAAAGGAGCCTCTCTCCTCCCACACTCCGCCCATTGACCCCTTCTCTCCGCCCTCTCTCCACCTTCTGCGGTGTTTTACCGTGGCGTGGAATGTCTACGATCGTTACGTTACGTTAATGCGCGTTATGAGACGTTAACGATCGTTAACGTCTCATAACACACGTTAATGTAACTTAACGATTGTTAACGTTACATAACGCGCATTATGTAACGTTACCGCAGTTTAGTAAACATACCCCTAAGACTCGATACATAGATTCAGGGAGCCACTGCTGCAATAGCACATCATTGAACACCCGAACCAAGGTCGGAGCCATGAGCTCTGAGAACGTTTTATAAAATTCTGCCGGAGAATAGTCCGGGCCGATGCTTTCACCGTCTTTAGTTGCCAAATAGCTAAGTTTATATAAGAAATATTGAATAAATAAATAAGTGAACCTCTGCGAGTGTAATTTGCTGTTCGAGGGCTGTGTGCGCCTCTGTTGATAATTGTGGCAAGGACGTCTTCCTAAGCCAGCAGTGGATATCCTGAGAGTCCACAGTTATTTGAGATGTATAGAGATCTTTGTAAAAGTGAACAAAACACTGGACAATATCAGTAGTCTTATGGAGCAGCTTACCTTGCCCATCTGAGATGGCATTAATATGGCGATGAAGGCATTGGCGCTTACCCACTTTATCTCCATGCTCATAAAAGTTATGCCACATATGCAAAAGAGTAGAGGCTATCTTCTCCATTTCTAAGGTTGCTAACTCACACTGCAATTTTGTGAGTTGACGCCAAACTTCAATTTGAGTGTCACGTGTATGATTCTCTCCCAGTTGGTGAGGGGTCTTGCGTGTGCACAAGGTGCAAGGAGCACTTTGCTCTCAGGGAACGAGTCCGATCTCTGGAGGCAAGAGTAGCAGACTTGGAAGACATAAGGAAGACAGAGAGGTACATAGACGAGACCTACAGGGATATAGTCCTGAAGTCCCACCTCCAGTCTGGCAGCATCCCTGTTGCCATGGAGGAGAGAGGTCACGTGACAGGAGAGCATCACCCTGGTGTGGCAGGAAGTGATCCTATAGCTAGGTCCAGGTTATGTAAATCTCTCTCGCAGCGAGGAAGTTTCTCCAGGGCCATGCGCCCATTAGGGAAGGGTTAGGACAGACATTTATTTTTTTAGGGAACATTTGTATACCGCTGCTTCCAGCGATCAGCAGCGGTTGACTATACATGTCAGGAGGGGTAATCAACAGTTAATACAGAATGATTGCATGCCAAGATTCACACTGGGTTCACATTGAATAAAAATCAGATACAATATTTACAGGTGCAATTACATATATACATATTGTTACAATATTTACAACTTGCAGTTGTATATATACAATCTGTTACACTAAGTACAACTAAACTGGGGGGAGATGCACTAACCTAGATGCATTACATGGTGTTCAAATCCCTTAAAGTCATATTGTAAAGACACTCTAGTGTCATGGATACGGTTGACCCTTTGTGTTCCGGTTATTATTTACTCTGTTAGATTATAGTGAGCCATTATAGTTGCTGATTTGATCATTAGGCATGGAAATAGCTGGGTGTCTGGTGGATGTGATGATCGCCTGGTAACATGCCTGCCTGGTGCGAAGGTAGCGGTCCTCACGCGTCACCTAGACAAGGTCTTAGATAGTGCTGGGAGGAGTCTGCTGTCTTGGTACATGTCGGTACCAATGACATAGGAAAGTGTGGTAGGGAGGTTCTGGAGGCTAAATTTAGGCTTTTAGGTAGGAAGTTGAAATCCAGAACTTCCAGGGTAGCGTTCTCCAAAATGCTTCCTGTTCCACGTACAGGACCCAAAAGGCAGGCAGAGCTCTGGAGTCTCAATGCATGGATGAGATAATGGTGCAAGGATGAGGGTTTTGAATTTGTTAGGAACTGGGGAACATCCTGGGGAAAGGAGAGGCTCTTCCGAAGGGATGGGCTTCACCTTAACTGGGATGGAACCAGCCTGCTGGCATTAACCTTTAAAAAAGGAGATAGAGCAGTTTTTAAACTAGGTAATAGGGGAGAGCTGACAATCACCCAAAAGCGCATGGTTCAGAACAATGTATCGTTGAAGGATACTACCAAAAAAATGAAGCTAGGGTACATCAGCAGAAAGGTTCCAATAAAGACAAAGGTAGCCCGAATGCCCTTGAGTACAGAGCAGACAGAGCTTAAAGATTTCAAATTACCCCTGCCTACCGATAACCAGATTAATATGAATAAAATACAGTTTCTAAAATGCATGTATGCAAATGCTAGAAGTCTAAAAAATAAGATGGGAGCGTTAGAATATATAGCACTAACTGAGAAGTTAGATATGACTGGTATCTCAGAGACATGGTGGAGGGAGGACAACCAGTGGGACACTGTGATGCCTGGGTACAAGCTATATCATAATGATAGAGCTGATCAAATTGGTGGAGGGGATGCACTCTATGCCGCATGCTTACTAAACTGCGTTAACATAGCAGCAGCTACGTTAAGGTGCGTTATGTGCCGTTAAGGCACCTTAACGTTCCCTGCCGCATTAAAGCCAGAAAAGGGAGGAGAGAGGGCAGAGAGAAGGGGTCAATGCGCGGGGAGTGGGCGGGGAGAGGCCCCATTCACACTAACGTGGAGAAATTAAGGGCTGAATCCTAACGCAACTGAAAACCTGGCATTAGCACACATTTGCAAGAGAAAGAAACAATTTCAGTGTCAGCAATGTACAGCATAGGCAGGGAGCCCAAGACAGGTGATAGTAGTGCTCCATTTGCAGCAACAGCATAGTGCCCAGGTATGAAAGGCCACTATGGTGATGGCGCAAATGGGGCATGGGGGATGCAGGCGGGACCTGCAGTGGGGGCTACTGGGGCATAGGGTGGACTAGGCGGTTGCCGAGGTGGCACATAGGAGCGCAGAAAATGGGAACCAGCAAGACAGCAACTGGCCAGGGTCAGACATGCCCATGAGTCTGTGCCCCACAGTCACATCCAGGGGATATCACCCAGCAGGCACCCCAAGGGGTGCATAACATTGACAGGCGGTGCCGGGGGAAACGTGGATATCTATGTAGGCACCCCTACCCGAAAAACCCACACCGTAGGCAGCCACCTACCTGCTCTCTGGATGGCCTGGGATGGCGCACCACCAGCGCCCACAGCATATGGTCAAGGTGGCATGGCAGAGGGGGTGGGTGATTGTGCTGGAGGGAGCAGTGGCACTCGCCTGCAGTGGACCTAGGAGTGGAGGAGTGGCCTAGTGGTTGGGGCAAGGTACTTCAGGCCAGAAGGTTGGGGGTTCAAATCCCACTAGAGGACAGCAACCTTGGGCCAGAAGGACTGGGGTTTCTAGTCCTACAGGTGCTCCTTATGGTCTTGGGCAAACCACTTAACCCTCCATAGCCCATGTTCCCTGTAAAATAGTTATCTCCAAGTTATAATGCCTTGTTCAATGTAATTTCAGTTTGTTCAATGTAAACTGCACTGATGCAGAATAGCATGGTATATAAGAGAATGTAAATAAATAAATAAACACCCTGTACCAGTATGTGGTGTGGTATGTGGTGTGCAGTGCAACTGAAGAGGTCTGGCCGAGGAACATAAGGGTAGCCCCAAGGACCACTGTGCTGCTGTGGCAACAGTGTGGTGCAGTACACCCAGCCAGCATGTCCAAGAGCAGAGGGTCAGAGGTTCAGGTCCCAACTGTGGATCCTGCAGAGCATCTCCCCATAGTTCTAGCCCGCAATGCAGCTACAACAACAACATGGGCAAACCCCAACACAGTGGTGCACAGGGGTACGGACACCCACTCACAAGGGTTCCACTATCCACAGCTTCAAGGAGTGTTAGGCTGTTAGCCCCAGGACAGAGCTGCAGTTATCACCAGAGAACTACTACTACCCCCTGCACAGATTAGCAATGTTGGCACTGTGATCAGGACCAGTGCAGGGGGTAGGGTTGGCAACCACCACCATCTCTGCACAATGCTGCAGGTGCATAGTACAAGGCATGTTATATGGCACCTTATTAGGCACAGTACAAGGCACGTTAAGGCACGTGCCTTGTACTGTGCCTCATAGGGTGCCTTATAACGTGCCTTGTACTGCGCCTCATAAGGTGCCTTGTAACCAGGGGCGGCCCAAGGGGGGTGCGGGGCCATGTGCGGAGACTCGGTGCGGGGCCTCATTTGCATAAGGGGCCTCATTTGCATAAATATTTGCATAATGTTACCATACACGAACTTTTAGTAAACATGCCTCTTAATGAGTGTATGAATAAAGAAAGACTAAAAGACTTCTACATTACTATAATCCAATACCAACCGCCAGGCACATTAGGAACTACTACAAACACTGCCCATTTAGAACCCATAGCAAACCTGCCGTATCCTAACAGCACTACCAGGACTCATAAAACACCATACCCTAACTATCAAAAGGAAACGCTGCAAATATTAAACCAATACATTTCAGAGAACAACAATACATGACCTACTGGGGAAAGAGAACAAGTGGCAATGTCAAATAGGAATTACATAAACAGAATACCTCAGCTCAGTTACACATGCAGAACATAGACCATCACCAAACAAGGAATCACAATTTAGAAACAGGAAGACAATAATTAAACTGGGAATCCCAAAAGCCAAACTTGGAATGTACAACACTGTAGAAATAAAACTATACATTAATTTGCTCTTGTACTAAACAAAGCGCAGACGTTAATGATGCACATTTCCCAGAGCTGACATATTCCAATTAATAAATTCAAAATAAAGAGATATTTTTCTACCTTTTGTGCATTTTTTTTCAGCTGCAATTGCTCCAGCCACTTTCTTCTGGTTTCTTCGTGTCTTCCGCTAATTCTTCATCGTCTGCTGTCCATTTGTCTTTTCTTCTCTCTTCTAGTTTTTTTCCATTCTCTCTCTACATCTGCTTTAACATACTAATCTTTCTCCTTTTTGCTCTTTCCTCATTCCTATTTCATCCACTCAAATTTTACCCCTCCATCCTCAATCCCCACTTACTCTCCCAATATCCGGACAATTGTAGATTTGTCTTCCCTCCCACACAAAATATTTTTTCCCTCTCCATTTCACTCTCCCAGCTCCATCCCATTCTAATACTCCCCCAAGATCAGCTGCATTCTAGTTCCAGTCCCACCCAGCATCCGCTCCCTTCTAGTCCCCGCATCAGCCCATTTCCAGTCCTAGCCCCCCATAAGCCCATTTCCAGTCCTAGCTCCCCCATCTATTTGCAGTCCCATCCAAGTCCCTCCATCAGCTCATTTCCAATCCCAGCCCCCCATGAGCCCATTTCTAGTCCTTTCCTAGCCCCACCATCAGCCCATGTCAAATCCTAGCTCCCCTCCACTCAGCCCATTTCCAATCCAAGCCCCCCTTGAGCCTACTTCCAGTTCTAGCCCCTTCATGAGTCCATTTCAATCCAAACCCCCACCACAGCCCATTTCCAATCTTAGCACCCCCCAACAGCCAATTTCCAGTCCTATTCTAGCCCATCAGCCCATTTCCTGTCCTAGCCCCCCCCCCACCCATTTCCAGTCCTAGCTCCCTCCCCCTCACAACCCATTTCCATTCCAAGCCCCCGTCCCCATCAGCTATTTGCAGTTCAAGCCCTCCTTCCACTCAGCCCATTTCCAGTCCTAGCCTCCTCATAGCCCATTACTAGTCCTAACCCCCCATCAGCCCATTACTTCCTAAACCCGCATCCCACTATTTCCAGTCCTTGCCCCCCATCAGCCTATTTCCAGTCTTAGCCCCCCTCCCATAGCCAATTACCAGTCCTACCCCCCCATCAGCCCATTTCCAGTCTTAGCCCCCCATAGCCCATTACCAGTCCTAACCCCCCCATCACCCTATTTCCAGTCCTAGCCCCCCCATCAGCCTATTTCCAGTCTTAGCCCCCCCCCATAGCCAATTACCAGTCCTACCCCCCCCCATCAGCCCACTTCCAGTCTTAGCCCCCCCATAGCCCATTACCAGTCCTAACCCCCCATCAGCCCATTTCCAGTCCTACCCCCCCACTTCCAGCCTTAGCCCCCTCCCCATAGTCAATTACCAGTCCTAACCCCCCCCCATCAGCCCATTTCCAGTCCTACCCCCCCACTTCCAGCCTTAGCCCCCTCCCCATAGCCCATTACCAGTCCAAACCCCCCCCATCAGCCCACTTAGCCCCCCCATAGCCCATTACCAGTCCTAACCCCCCCATCAGCCCACTTAGCCCCCCCATAGCCCATTACCAGTCCTAACCCCCCCCCCCATCAGCCCACTTCCAGTCTTAGCCTCCCCCCCCCCATGGCCCATTACCAGTCCTAACCACCCCACCCCCCTGGCCCATTACCAGTCCTCACCACCCCCCCCCATCAGCCCACTTCCAGTTTAGCCTCCCCCTCCCATCAGCCTACTTCCAGTTTAGCCTCCCCCCCTCCCATAGCCATTACCAGTCCTAACCACCCCCTCCCTATCATTCCAAATTAAAATAAAAAAAAAACCCCAAACCGGCTGCTTCTGCCGCGGCAGCTTCAAGAGCTCTGCCGCGGCAGCATCAAGAGCTCTGCCGCGGCAGCATCAAGAGCTCTGCCGCGGGGCCCCCCCCTGCCCGGCAGAGCCTCCGTGCATCTTCAGCTCTTCACGTCCAAAACGCGGGCTTCTTTCAGAGCCGCGAGAGTTTCTTTTCTCGCGGCTCTGTTAATCCCGCCGAGGGTGATGGGAAATCCCATCAGCCCCGCGGGATTAAGAGAGCCGCGAGAAAAGAAACTCTCGCGGCTCTGAAAGAAGCCCGCGTTTTGGACGTGAAGAGCTGAAGATGCACGGAGGCTCTGCCGGGCAGGGGGGGGCCCCGCGGCAGAGCTCTTGATGCTGCCGCGGCAGAGCTCTTGAAGCTGCCGCGGCAGAAGCAGCCGGTTTTTTTTTTTTTAACTTGGGATGCTTAAGAATGTTTTTTGCGCGGGGCCCCCTGAAACGCGGGGCCCTGTGCAAAAAACATTCTTGCTCAATGGACGGGCCGGCCCTGCTTGTAACATGCCTTATAACGCGCCTTATAATGTGCCTTATCTGACACAGCTTTAATGCTGCCCTGCCCACTCCTTTAATGGGCATCTGTATCATTAACGCGGATCCTAATGCGAATGACATTACCGCAGTTTAGTAAATATGCCCCTATGTTAGAGGGTATTGAGTCACAAAGGATTAAAGTTTTGCAGGAAACAAAATTTGCTGTAGAATCTCTATGGACTGAGATTCCATGTAAAAAGGGAAAGGCGATGACAGTGGGGTTGTACAATCGACCACCAGGCCAGAATGAACAAATGGATGATAAAATGATCAAAGAAATCAGGGAAGCTAACAAAAGTTACAGAACAATGGGTGATTTCAATTACCCCAGTATTGATTGGGTCAGTGTCACAGCAGGACATGCTAGGGAGATAAAGGGGGAATGTTTACTAAACTGCGGTAATGTCATTTGCATTAGGTTCCACAGTAAAGCTACAGATGCCCATATAAAGGCGTGGGTGGGGAAACATTATGGCAAGCCCTCAGGTAACGCACGTTATAAGGCACAGTACAAGGCACGTGCCTTGTCCTGTGCCCAATAAGGTGCCTTGTAACGTGCCTTATAATGTGCCCAATAAGGTGCCTTGTAATTTGCCTAATTAGGAGCCTTATAACGCCTTATAAGGATTGCTGGCAACTGTGGTGAGGGTACTATGGGCTGGCAGCATGGATCTGCAAAGATATGACTGTCACAGGCAAGCAAAATATCTGCCTTGGACAGGAGAGAACAATGAGGAATTGAACCCATAACCTCCAACTAGAATGTCAGTATACTAACCAGTAGGCTATACCTCTAGGGCAGTGGTTCTTAACCAGTCCTCCTTGAACCCCTAGGCCAGTCGGGTGTTCAGGATAGCCCTAATGAATATGCATGAGATATATATGCATTAGAGATATCCTGCCAACCTGACTGGTTTGTAGCCCTCTAGGGTTGGATTTGGAGACCCCTGCCTTACACCTCTGTCATTTAAGATTGTGAGTGGGCAAGGTGCAGATGTCCTAGATATCAAAAGGGTAGATAGAATGTGTCACATGCCTCCTCAATTCTCACCACCACCACAAAGTTGTCTAATAGACAATATTTTGGTGGTGGTGAGAAGCAAAGAGCCATGTGACAAATTCTATCTAACCTTTTTGATGTCTTGGAGATCTGCACCTTGCCCACTCACGTTCTTAAATGACAGAGATGTAAGGCAGGGGTCTCCAAATCCAGCCCTAGAGGGCCACAAACCAGTCAGGTTGGCAGGATATCTCTAATGCATATATATCTCATGCATATTCATTAGGGCTATCCTGAACACCCGACTGGCCTAGGGGTTCAAGGAGGACTGGTTAAGAACCACTGCTCTAGGGCCTGTTGCACAGCAATGGCTGGGTACAGAAGGACTGTAGGTCACTGCACAAACCGTCTGCTCTGTGTGCCAAGATAGGGTAACTCCACCAGCAGCCACGATGCATTGCACATTCAGAACAGCAGCCTACAGCTGACCACCAAATGGGGTCTGCACCTCTCCGGTACTGCAGTGTGATAAGACGGACTGACACTGTGTGATACTGGCACAGAGTAGCTACAGTCCATGCCATTGTGCAGGCTCCGTGTTCACCCTAAGGGATAGGATGGACAGCCAGCACTAGGTCCACAGTACATGTGGTGCTAGAAATAGGTCCTGCTACACATTCCCAGCACTGCCAGTGTGTGACAGGTGTTCTCAGCAGTGCAATTGCAGGTACATCTGTTCCAGCTGCGTTCTGCAGTCACAAATGGCTCTGTGGAACCAGATACCACCTAGATTAGTGTGTACCTGGTGTTGTGGTCTGGCTGCCATGGGTACCTGTTAGCTGGGCGCAGGGGTGTCTAGACTTGCATGAGGGCGATGCAGCACTGCCACTATGGGTCTAAGTGATATGTGTTATATACCCTAAGGCATAGGTGTCAAACCTGTCCTGGAGGGCCACAATCCTGCCAGGTTTTGGGATAGCCCTAATGAATATGCATGAGATATATATGCATTAGAGATATCCTGCCAACCTGACTCGTTTGTGGCCCTCCAGGACTGGATTTGGAGACCACTGCTTTTCACCTCTGTCATTTAAGATTGTGAGTGGGCAAGGTGCAGATGTCCAAGACATCAAAAAGGTTAGATAGAATTTGTCACATTCCTCCTCACTTCTCACCACCACCAAAATATTGTCCATTAGACATCTTTTTGGTGGTGGTGAGAATCGAGGATGAATGTGACACATTCTAGCTACCCTTTTGATGTCTAGGACATCTGTACCTTGCCCACTCACCATCTTAAATGACAGAGGTGTAAAGCAGTGGTCTCCAAATCCAGTCCTGGAGGGCCACAAACCAGTCAGGTTGGCAGGATATCTCTAATGCATATATATCTCATGCATATTCATTAGGGCTATCCCAAAACTTGGCAGGATTGTGGCCCTCCAGGACAGGTTTGACACCTATGCCCTAAGGGGTCTTAATCACCCCTCTTGTAGATAAGAGTGTGGTGGGACAGGTGCCTGCACCCTACAGAATGACTGCAGTACCACCAATCACAGTCCTGCTGGCAGATAACAGCTTTCCAGGGCTGCTGGGCCAGTACCATACCTGTGACCATTACAAGCCAGCATTGATGCTTGGGATAGGTAGGGGAAGGCTCAACTGCCACCCTCCACAGTCTGCTATTCATCAGCAGACAGTACAGTCAGACTGCACCTGCAGCATCCTACAAGGTGTTCCCACCATGCACAGATGAACTGCAGACACCCTATAGTACATGCTCACAGGGGAACCCTGTGCACCTAGTAGTGGGATGCACAGCACAGACACCAAGCAGGTATCCCTGTGATTGGGCCACAAAACTAGGAACACACAGGTAGCACTAGAAACAACTAACATGTGGCACTATGGGGGAACATAGACATGCCACGGTCACTGCTCGGTCAGAGTGAGAGTCCCCCCCCCCCCAGCGTGACATGCTGTGGCCACCCTGTCCATGCAGGTGATGGTCAAGCACTACAGTGTCTCAGCCATTGCCCTCCACCCTGTGCAGATGCATCCTGGCCAATATGCCCTGTCTGGGCCATACCCACAATACCTTGCTCCTCATTATGCACATTTGCAGGCTAACCCTGGAAGCAGTGTGAGCAATGTGGGCTCAGTGAGGTGTTGGCAGACACAAAACAAATGCAACTCCCACACCTATCTCAGCATTGTGCAGAGATGGAGGTGGTTGACAACCCTACTCGCCGCACTGGTCCTGATCACAGTGCTGACGTTGCTAATCTGTGCAGGGGATAGTAGTAGTGCTCTGGTGATAACTGCAGCTCTGTGCTTGGGCTAACAACCTGACACTCCATGAAGCTGTGGATCGTGGAGTCCTTGTGAGTGGGTGTCCGTACCCCTGTGCACCACTGTGTTGGGGTTTGCCCATGTTGTTGTTGTGACTGCATAATGGGCTAAAACTATGGGGAGATGCTCTGCAGGATCCATAGATGGGACCTGAACCTCTGACCCTCTGGTCTTGGACATGCTAGCTGGGTGTACTGCACCACACTGTTGCCACAGCAGCACAGTGGTCCTTGGGGCTACCCTTATGTTCCTCAGCCAGACCTCTTCAGTTGCACTGCACACCACGTACTGGTACAGGGCATGGCCTAGGTCCACTGCAGGCGGGTGCCACTGCTCCCTCTAGCACAATCACCCACCCCCTCTGCCATGCCACCATGACCATATGCTGTCGGTGCCGGTGGTGCGCCATCCCAGGCCATCCAGGGGGCAGGTAGGCATCTGCCTAAGGTGTGGGTTCTGGGGTAGGGGTGCCTACATAGATGTCCACGTTTCCCCCGGCACCACCTGTCAATGTTATGTGCCCCTAGGGATACCTGCTGGGTAATGTCTCCTGGATGGGACACTGTGGGACACAGACTCATGGGCATGTCTGACCCTGGTCAGTTGCTATCTTGCTGGTTTCCATTTTCTGCGTTCCTATGTGCCACCTCGGCAACCGCCTAGTCCACCTTGTGCCCCAGTAGCCCCCACTGCATGTCCCGCCTGTAGCCCCCATGCCCCATTTGCACCATCACCATAGTGGCCTTTCATACCTGGGCACTATGCTGTTGCTGCAAATGGAGCACAATTATCACCTGTCTTGGGCTCCCTGCCTTTGCTGTATATTGCTGACACTGAAATAGTTTCTCTCTCTTGCAAATGTGTGCTAACGTCAGGTTTTCAGTTGCTTAGGATTCAGCCCTTAATTTCTCCACATTAGTGTGAAAGGGGCCTCTCCCCACCCACTCCACGCCCATTGACCCCTTCTCTCCGCCCTTTTTCCACCCTTTTCTGGACTTACCGCGGCTGGGAACGTTAAGGCACGTTATGTAACGTTAACACGCCTTAACGTTACAGAATGTAACGTTAAGGCGCCTTAATGTTACATAACACGCCTTAAACATACCCCTTAGTAAACATACCCCTTAATTCCTGAGGGAGCGAGTTCCATAGGTCCGGAAAGTTGATATGTGAAAGGCGCAAAGACAGATTGAGGACTGGAGAGTGTGAGAGAGTGTGTAATTTGAGTGGATAAGTAAACAGAAAGAAATGGAAAAAAAATCAATGCCAAAGAAAGATGTAAGAGAGGAATGAATGAAGATAAAAGGACAGAGAAAAAAATGGCAAATGAACAGCAGATCCGGGAACGTTAGGAAAAAAACAGACTAAAGAAAGCAGAAGAGAAAGATTTGGACCAACACAACTGGGAAAGTAAAATGCCCAGACAAAGGGGCATGTTTACTAAAGGCAAATGCACATTAAATGGCTCATAGAAATTAATGGGCAGTGGCAGCACTTAACATGCATTAACTTTACTTAACACACATTAACCTGTAGTAAACATGTCCCAAAAAGGTAGAAAAGGTATTTTACTTTGAATTTATTAATTTGAATTAGCCAGCTTTGAAAATTGTGCATTCTGATGTCTTTACATTTTGAAGGGCAGTATGTCAAGTTTTGAATAAACATAAACATAAGACAGGAGGAAATGTATTTGTTTCTATTTCTTCAGGGTTGCACTGCAAGCAGAGTCTTGACTTCTTAAGGTTTTCAGTAAAAGTTTTGTCTGCCTATTTCTGATTATAATTTGTGGTCCCTTGTACTGTATTTGCATCTGTGTTTTACTTAAGTGACTCAGGAGTGGTATTCTGTTAGCTTATAGGTTTCTTATAGAAATCTGTAGCAGTCCACAGTTCTGTTTTCTGAGTAGCAGATGCACTGTTCTTCTAGGGCCCATTATCATGTTTGTAGTGCTCTCTTTTTGCTGAGTACTGGCAGTACTGTTAGGGTATGGCAGGTTTGCCATAGGCTCTGAGCTTTTTGCAGGATTTTGGAGTACTTCATAATGTATGTGGCAGTTAGCACTGGAGGGAAGTCACGTAGAAACCTAATAATCTTTCTTTAACCCCAGTGCACATGTAAATGGAATTCAGAAACTGAAGTTATTATTGAGTCAAAAGTGAAACCTGTGAAGGGATCCACTAGAATTCAGAAGAGGGAAGTGGGGAAGGGGGGCAGCATAGTAATCATTCACACAGGACAGCAAAGAAGGTAGCACTGGCTCTAAGTTTTCTGTCCATACATCTGGCACCGCTGCTAGCACATAAGCTTTCTGCACTTGAATCTGAACCCCCCTGTATTTTTATTGCAGAAGTGTTGCACATATCTTATTTGCATATGTTTGCTGATAGCATTCCGATGCCCAACATTTGCAGTATTCTTGCACTAGAAAACCATGCACATGGCTTTTAGTGCATGGCACTAACACCAGCTTTCTGAGTCAGTCCCTAGGTTTGTATCTGAGAGTTAAGTGGCTTGCCCAGAACTATATTGAGCGTCAGTGGGATTTGAACCCTGGCTTCCCTGGTTCAACCCTGCTGATCTAACTACTATTTGTGGGCTTGTATGCACACTTTGCAAGAGAAAATCTCTGCAGGATTTTCTTTTGAAAATTGACAAGCAAGGGGACAACGGATACTTAGGGGTATGTTTACTAAACTGCGGTAACGTTACATAATGCGCGTTATGTAACGTTAACGATCGTTAAGTAACGTTAACGCATGTTATCGTTACTTAATGATCGTTAACGTCTCATAACGCGCGTTATCGTTACTTAACGATCGTAGACGTTCCGCGGCGCGGTAAAACACCGCAGAAAGTGAAGAGAGGGCGGAGAGAAGGGGTCAATGGGCGGAGTGTGGGTGGGGAGAGGCTCCATTCACACTAACGCATTGATCTGAAGAGCTGAATCCTAACGCGATTGAAAACCTGCCGTTAGATGCATATTTGCAGGGGAGAGAAACCATTTCAGTATCAGCAATGTACAGCATAGGCAGGGAAACCTGCAAAAAAGTGATGTGTGATACATGTGCACAGAACAAAAGGGCACATAAACATTGAAAATGACCTCAACAAACTGGAAAAAAAACCTAACCAAGCTGGCCAATAGTGATAATATTGGGAAACAGCAAAAAACACTACTGAGAAAGCTCCCAAATAAAGATATTAAGCGTGGAAGGATCTATGCTCTGTCCCCATACAAGGTGAATGATCCCACAGTGAAATAGCGCTGATCAGGGCTTTCCCTTGTTATTGGACAGGTGTTCTATGGCATGCACATGTCCCGCAACAGCAGGGTGGGCATGTTGGAATGGGCAACTGGACAGATGCCGGAAAAGGGGATACAGAGGGCCGCAGGCGGCACATGCTGTGGTGCAGCTGGGCCACAGTGCGGACTAGGGTGATGCCTAAGTGGCCCATACGAATGCTGAAACAGCAGAGCAGCCAGACAGCAACTGCTGAAGGCCCAACATGGGTACAACTGTGTTTCCCACAGTGTCACAGGGCATAGTACCCAGCAGCTACCCCCAAGGGCATGGAACATTGGCAGGTGGTGCTGGGGGAAAGTGTGAACACCTATGTAGGCACCCCTACCCCAGAACTCGCACCATAGGCAGCCGCCTTCCTGCACAATGGATGGCCTGAGACTGCGCTTCCACCAGCACCACCAGCAGAAGGGCATGTCAGCATGGTGGCAGAGGGATACTGGTGGTGGAGGGGGCAGTGGCAGATGCCCAGAGCAGACCGTGGCCTAGCCCTGTGTAGGTGGGTGCCATGCACTGCAACAGACAGGCCCTGTCTGACGAACAGTCATGGTATTACCAGGAAATGCACTGACTTAGTGACAACACAGTGGTGCAGTGCACAAAACCAGTATAAGCAGAAGGTCACAGGTTCAAGTTCCAGCTGTGGTTCCTGCCAACCCAGTCCCCATATTTTACCCATTACTAAAACGTGCTAATACAGACAGAACCTTTATTGCAGATGACGTAAACATGCCCAAAACACCTACATTTTACCCTACAGAGCACAGACACCATAAACATGCGCATTACCTAGAACAGAGTCTCCCAAATGCAGTCCTGGAGGGCCAAACACCATCCAGGTTCCATGCTGCCTCTAATAAAGATGCTTGTGCTGCATTTCTATGCGCTTCCCCCATGGTACGCAGATGTATCTCATGCATATTCATGAGGGACAGCATGAAAACCCGAACAGTGTTTGGCCCACCAGGACTGGAGTTGGGAACCTCTGCCCTAAAGCAGTGGCCAACAGGGGCAGACACACCCACACCCACAGGCTCCATTATCCAATGCCTCCTGGAGCAGCAGGATGTTGGGCCCTGCGTGCATCTCCCAATACTAGCACTTGCATACCTTGGCAATGCCACCCTAAACCTGGGAATACGGTAAACATCTATCAAACGGTTGCTATGATTACTGGCAGATAGCAATTCCAAAGTTAAGCACAATTTGCTGATTGAGCTGCATCATAGCAACCTTTCTGATGTCTGTGGAGTGTGCTACAGGTCTTGTGTCTGACAGTGTTTACCACCCTGGGGAGTGACCCCAACAGTATTGCGTACCATAGCCAGGCCTGCACTGTGCCCAGGACTGGTGCAGTGGCCAGGGCTGCCAAACACCTCTGTAGTTGCACAATGCTGGCATAGGTGTGGGGAGTGTGTATCTGTCTATCCAGTGTGTGGTGGCTGCAAACACCCTCCACAGCCAACACTGCTAGCACTGTTGCCAGTATTGGCCTGCCAATGTGCATAATGAGGAGCAAGGTACTGTGAGAATAGACAGGATAGGATGGCCTGACCTGGATCTATCTCTACATAGCATAGGGCAATGGCTCGGACATTGTAGTGGCCGGCCACCACCTGCACGGACAGGGTGGCCACAGCATGTCCTGCTGGGAGGTCACTCTCACCCTGACTGTGCAGTGACCACGGCATGGCTAGGTTCCCCCATAGTGCTGTATAGTATTTTTCTCATGTGATATTTATGGGTTCCTTTTGGGGCCCAGTCACTGACTTATCTGCTTGGTGTGTATGCTCATGTCCCAGTTCTGGGTACACGCATTTCCTCCAGGACTATGCACTATGGCCTAGCTAGCAGACTGTCTGCAGCTAGTATGTGTCTTGCTGGAATACCTTGCGTGGTGCAGCGGCTGGAGTCTTGCTGCTGGAGAATGTCAGATAGTGGGGGTGGGAGCAGCTGAGCGTTTCCAGGGTCTCTGTCTGCCTTGCCTTATGGATGGGTAAAGGTCAGCATTGCCTATCCTGTAGGGTGTCTGTTCCCCATGGCTGGGGTTGATGGTCCTCTCTACTGCGACCATGGCAGGGAGGTAGAATGTGGATCTGTTGGTGGGAGAGCCTGTTTCCCATCCTGAGCGCCACAGAGGGTGGGTTGGTGGTGGCACGTAATCTGCCTATGGTTCCAAACATCCCCCCCCCTACATCATGTGACCATGGCACCAACACAGGATATGCACTATCCTGGGTGCATCATAGCCCATAAGAGCTAGATATGACTGATAAATACAGGAGAACACAGATGTAACCTAGGTGTGTCTACAGGAACTACCTATCACACATACACTAGCACTGATGGGGACCTGCAGCATAGTGTATATCAGCCATGAAAGGTGCTGTGGACCTAGTGCTGGGCACCCCACCTCATCCTCAGGGTGAGCACAGTACCCGCATAATGTGACGGTCTGTGGCTACTCTGTGCCAGTACCACACATGGTCAGTTCCCCCTACCAGGCCGAGGTGCTGTGAGGGTGCATACCCCATCTTGTGCCCATCTGTTGACTGCTGCTTTGCATTTGCAGTGCATCATGGGTATGGGTGGGTTAACCCTATCCTGGTAACCACAGCAGACAGTTTGTATGCTGACGTGCAGTCCTTCTGCAGCCAGCCAGGGGTTTGCTAGCAGCTGTAGCCCACTAGTTACTTCACTGCCTGTGAAGCCAGAGGGCATGGGTTCAAACCCATGGTGGGGTTATTTCATAGGGCTGTTTGAGGCATTGTCTATTTTTAAAGTACATTAGTGCTGCCAGCAAAAACACCCTCAGAGTATTGTAACCTTAAGGTGCCCCATAAGGCACCTTATAGGGCGACTTATAAGGCGCCCTATCAAGTGCCTTATAAGGTGTCCTATAGGGGACATTATAGGGTGCCTTGGCGGACAGTGCACTTTATAATGTGCCCTATGGAGTGCGTTATGGGGTGCCTTATGCAGCACCTTAGGTTACGTCACCGTGAGGGTGTGTTTGCTGGCAGCACTAATTAAAATAAAAGTAAAATGCCTCATCATTCACTACTTAAACGTAAAGGGTGATGCCTCAGCCAGCCTTATGCATACTGGGGAATCAAAGCCATGACCTCTGTACCATCAGTCAGTGTAGTAACCATTGTGCTACAGCTCTGTTTCTGTGTTTGCATGTCTGCGCGCCTTCTTAAGATTAACGCGCGGTAACGTGCCGTGGCTCCATCATGTAACGCTCATTAATTTATGGCGCCTTGTAACGCTCGTTATCGGTAACGATGTACCGCCCATGTCCTTATTTGGGTATTTCTGCTTCTACCGCGGATCCTAACGTGAATGGCATTACCGCAGTTTAGTAAACATACCCCTTAGTACCTGTGTATAGCCATGCTTGCTTTACAACAGTGGCAAATGTATCTGCAGAAAGTCCATGTAAGACTTTCAAAATGAAATCCTTATGCAGATCATTCCTCTCCCATCCTTGCTCTTCATTTTTCCTGCCTTTTGGGCACAAGAAAAGGTATAGATGCTGTGAACAGTGCAGTGAGGAATCCAGCGGCATCTACAGCAGCGTATTGGCTAAGAGGACAGTCTTCTCTCCAAATGCCAGCTAGGGATTAAAGAAGAACAGTGCATATTTTTTTCATTTAGTAAAGGGAGGGGGGGGGGATTTCATTGGAACATTTCCTATATCCAAATGGTTGGGGATAGAGATGTATTAAGAATTTTAAAAACTTGTTTTTTTAAAATGCTGTCAAATCAATGCTGAATCAGCAGCTCCTGCGTTTTCCTGGCAAAGTATGACCAGAAGCAGATTGATAGGTCTTTTCTTATGGTTTTAGTCACTTGATATACTGCCTTTTACTATATTCATCAGAGCAGTTTACAGATATATGCTAACAGGTACTTTTTATTCCCTCGTCCCTGAAGGGCTAACAATCTAAGCATACCTGAGCCAATGGAGGGTTAGGTGGCTTGCCCAAGGTCACAAGGAGTGGCCATGGGACTACAGACCCTAGTCCCTCTGGCCTGAGGTATCCTGTCCCAACCATTGAGCCACTCCTCCCTTCCAATGGAAGGCAAAGTAATTCGCCCAAGGTCACAAACAGGGTGAGTGGGAATTGTACACTGATCTCTTGGATACTAAACTGTTGCTTTAACCATTAGGCTACTCCTCTATGCTGTTTAACAAATATTTAAAAAAAAAAGCAAAAGCTATAGGACCAATATTGAAAATCCTTATCTGGACAACCAACTGTAGGCTATTTGGATAAGAGTGCTTAGTGAGATGTTCAGCAGCACTATTCAGACAGTGCCAATAAATATGTTCACAGACTGCCCCAGCACAATCTATTTAGCATAGGGGCGGAGCAAGGGCTCTGCTGATGCTATCCGGAGAAATACCAACATTATTCGGATAGCGCGATTTTCAGTCGGTACTTATCCGGATAACTTAGGCTGCATGAAAAATAGGCCTAAGTTGCTATAAAGATAAGTTCTGACTGTAAATTGCTGCAATATAGATAAATTCAGTACTTACTATATCTGAATAGCGGCACTCAAACGAAATACACTCAGGGCCTGATACTGGAAAGGCATTTACACAGTTTACAGACCTATAAACCATGTAAATTCTGCTGAACGGGATATTCAATGGCACTAACATGGTTTCAAAATGCAATGTGTGACTTTGATTCAATGCTGACTCAGCAGCTCCTAGCAGTGTGACCAACAGTAGATTTCTTATGATGTAATGGAGGGTTAATTGATTTGCTCAAGCATACAAGAGTGGGAATCAAACCCTGTGCTCTTGATTATCAACTCAAAGCTCTAACCACTAGGCTATTCTTCCACTCTGCAGACATGGCTAGTGCCACTGAGCTATGTCCAACTAATGCCGCTGTATGCCTTGATGCTAGCATTGGGGCATGTCGTGGGCATTCCAGGGTGTGTCATGGGCAGTGACAGTTGCTAACTAGGTAGCAGCAATATTGCACTGCAACTCAGATAGCAAACTACATGTAAAACTAGTTGCAGCAAAAGTTGGCCTAGTTTTACCTGTGGGAGCTAACTGGATAGCGGTGCAATATTGCCACTACCCGATTAGTTCCTGCGGCATTCAAGGCTGTGAACCCAGCATTGAATACCCAGGATTAAAGGTCAGCAACAATGGCTATGACCTTGCTCATACCTGTACATAACCCCCTGTTACATTGTTATACTGTTACTACACTGTTATATTGTAAGTCCAGTGCAGACACCCTGCACTGCACAGTTATGTTGTATGTAAACCGCACTGATGATAAAGAGTGCGGTATATAAGAAAATTAAATAAATAAATAAATAGTGACACATAGCCATTTCAGTACAGTATTGGGCCCTCAATTCTCGGTATATGTGGGGGATAGGTTCTCCAATATCGCCGCAAAATACCAAAAACATGAGTACTGAACCATTGCTACCTATCAACATAAAACACATTGTAGGAAACAAACAGCTTACTTACCAAGGGAAATGGCATTGGAGGATCCACAATTGTCTCTGCTGGGATTCTGGGGAGGGCATTCTCTTGTAGTGGCCGGTTGACCTGCCCAAGGCACTTAGGGGTATGTTTACTAAACTGCGTTAGTGCAATTCGCGTTAGGAGCCACGGTAGTGACAGAAACCCCAAATAAGGACATGGGCGGTACATCGTTACCACTAACGCGCGTTCCAAAAACTAACGAGCGTTACAGGGCGCCGTGGCGCATTACTGCGCGTTAAGCGTAAGAAGGCATACAGACACAAAGCACTGAAACAGAGCTGTAGCACAATGGTTATGGTACTGACTGCTGTTACAGGCAGCATGGGTTCGAGTCCCCAGTGTGCCTAACGCAGAAGGCTGGCCCAGGCATCACCCTGTACATTACATAGGGAATGAGGAGGCATGTTTTTCTTTACGTTGAGTAGTGGTGTCAGAAACACACCCTCAGAGTGTGCCTAGCCACGTACGTTGGTGCGTGCGAGGCTGCGTGCGTTGGTATGGGCATAGCTGCGTGCGTTGGTGCGTGCGTACAATCGTGCGTGGGTACATGTGTTTTTACCAGCGTGGGCACCCTATATTACAGACTCTTTAGGGTGTCTCGCACCTATGCATTATGCCAACAGATGTACGTGTGATGGCCTATGGTTTATCAGAGCCTGTGAGCAGGTGCTGGATTTTCACAGGGTTGGATTGTGCCAGTCACACCCATGATGCACTGCACATACAAATCAGCTGTCCACAGATACACACCATGGGGAATGCACCCCCACAGCACCTCGGCCTGGTAGGGGGAACTGACCATGTGCACCCCCACAGCACCTCGGCCTGATAGGGGGTACTGACCGTGTGTTGTACTGGCACAGAGTAGCTATACACCGTCACATTGTGCGGGTACTGTGCTCACCCTGAGGGTGCAGTGAGGCGCCCAGCACCAGGTCCACAGCACCGTCCATGGCTGAAAGAGGCCATGGCGCAGGTCCAAAGCAGTGTTAATGTGTGAGATAGGTAGTTTCTGCAGAATAAACCTTGGATATCTCTGTCTGTTTCAGTCAGGTGTAGCCCCCATGGACCACCACCCCCTCCTCCTCCAGGGCGGCAAACAGGGTCTCCTAACAATAGATCCATATTCTACCTCCCTGCAAAGGTGGCAGTAGAAGAGAACATCAACCCCAGTCCTGCGGAGGAACAGACACCCCACAGGGCAGTCAATGCAGCTCTGTACACATCCATAACACAATAGCAGACAGACATTAGGCCTGGATATGCTAAGCTTGCACCCCACCACTATCTGATATTCTCCTGCTGCAAGCCATCCCATCAAGACACATACCAGCTGCAAACAGCCTGCTAGTTAGTCAATAGCACATGTGCCCAGTGGAGATGCATGCACCCAGAACTAGGATGTCAGCATACACAGCAAGCAAATAAATCAGTGACTGGGCCCCAACAGGAAACCCATATCTATGACATGAGAGAAATACTATACAGCACTATGGGGGTGCCTAGCCATGCTGTGGTCACTGCACAGTCAGGGTGAGAGTGATCTCTCAGCAGGACATACTGAGGTCACCCTGTCTGTGTAGGTGGTGGCCAGGCACTAAAATGTCCCAGTCAGTGCCCTATGCCCTGTGCAGAAGCACCCTGGCCAGGCCACCCTGTCTGGCCTATACCCATGGTACCTTGCTCCTCATTATGCACATTGGCAGCCCAATACTGGCAACATTGCTGGCAGTGTGGGCTGTGGAAGGTGTTTGCAGCCACCACACACTGGATAGACAGACAGCCACCCCCACACCTATGCCAGCATTGTGCTACTATAGAGGTGTTCAGCAGCCATACCCACCACACCAGTCCTGGGCACAGTACAGGCATGGATATGGTACGCAATACTGTTGGGGGTCACTCCCAGGGTGGTAAACACTGTCAGAGACCAGACCTGCAGCACACACCGCAGACATCAGAATGATTGTTATGGTGGAGCTCAATGAGCAAAATGTGCTTAACGTAGGAATTGATATCTGCCAGTTATCAGAGGAAACGTTTGATGGCTGTGTACCATATACCCAGGTGTAGGGTGGCATTGCTAAGGTATGCAACTGCTAGTATTGGGAGGTACAGGCAGGGCCCAATGTCCTGCCTCTCCAGAAGGCATTGGCCAATGGGGCCTGTGGGTGTGTGTGTGGGTTTGTCTGGCCCTGTTGGCTGCTGCTTTACGGCAGGGTTTCCCAACTCCAGTCCTGGTGTTCCAAACACTGTTCGGGTTTTCATGCTGTCCCTCATAAATATGCATGAGCTACATCTGCATACCATGGGGGTGGTGCATAGATATGCAGCACAGGCATCTTTATTAGAGGCAACATGGAACCTGAATGGTGTGGGGCCCTCCAGGACTGCATTTGCGAGACTCTGCTCTAGGTAATGCGCCTGTTTATGGTGTCTGTGTTTGGTGTGGTAAAATATAGGCGTATTAACCATGCGTATGTTCTCTGCAATAAAGGAGTGTCTTTACTATCACTGTTTAGTGGTGGGTAAAACTATGGGGACTGGGTTGGCAGGAGCCCGAACTGGGATTTGAACCTGTGACCGTCTGGTCTTACAGGCACTGGCTGTGTCTGTTGCACCACACTGTGGCCCCAGAGACAGTGCAGTCCCTGGAGGTAGGAAAACTGGCCTGACGAGTCGGAAACCCTGCTCTGCACAATTTTACTGTGGGCTCATTTACCTTGTATGAAGACAAACGTGCACATAAACCTCAAAAAAGACCTCAAAAAAAGGGACACACACCCATAACCAAGCTGGGCAACAATGATATCATTGGGCAACATTAAAAAACACTCCCAGGAAAGCTCCAATAAAATGAAATGATTTTTGAAAGGGTCTATGGAGTGTAGACCCTTCCACACATCATTTCTTTTTTTTGGAGCTTTCCTGGGAGTGTTTTTTATTGTTGCCCATTGCTATCACTGTTGCCCAGCTGAATTATAATTTTTACACTGTTTCTTGTGGTCATTCTAAAGTTTTATTTGCAATTTTGTTCTGTGCACATGTATCACACTGCTCACGTTTTGTAGGTTTCCCCGGTTTTGCTGTACATTGCTGACGGAAATGGTTTATCTTCCCTTTAATATGCCTTTAACGACAGGTTTTCATTCGCGTTGGAATTGAGCTCTGGACTTCAGCGTGTTAGTGTGAGGGGAGCCTCTCCCCGCCCACTCTCCGCCCATTGACCCCTTCTCTTCGCCCACTCTCCACCTTCTGCGCTGTTTTAACACGCCGCGGGGCTTTACGATCGTTAACTACGGTTAACGCGCGTAGTATGACGTTAACGGTTGTTGGCGCGTGATTACGCGCGTTATACTGCACTTACGATTGTTAACGTCGTACAACGCGCGTTATTCACGTTTACCGCACTTTAGTAAACATACCCCTTATACTTAAGGGGGGGACGACCCCGAGCTCAAAATAACCAAGGAGAGGTTGCTGCCAAGTAAGCTGGATGCCAAGTGAACTGGTGAATGATAAAAAAGTGTGCACAGAAGTCATCCAGGATGTTTTCTATGCAAGGGCACGGTTTTGTTTGGAAACCTCTTGACCTTCGCTGCCCTCAAAATAACCAAGGGAGAGGTTGCTGCCATTCTATGAAGTGAGTGATGGACATAGAGAGATGGATGGCAGCTCAACATCTGCAGCATCAGCTGCCTCCTCCTCTATAATGAGCCCTGAATCATTGGTTTAAGGTATGGGAGACTGAATTGGCCGTACTGGCTTGAAGTACTGAGTCAGAATGCTTTGTTTGGATTTCCATCTCAATTGTTTCAGTGTTTCAGTGTAGGAAAGAAATGTGGTGTCGAGTTCCCTTTGCACTTCAGGTTGCCTTCCAGGATAGGATCAGATTCCTCTATCTCCTTTGATAGCTGTTCCACCATTGAAGCCCATCTTTCAATTTTAACTATCGTGAGAGACACAATCTTTGGAGTTGATTGCTGCTTCTTGCCATCATCATCCTTAATGCCCTGCTGAGCCATCATATCCAATTCTTCATTGGTAAGCTCTACTGCACGTTCTGTTAGAATGTCTGCAATACCCTCCTCTTGCATATCTTCGAAACCTTCGCCACCAGTCCTATGCGCCAACTCCATGTCTGCGTGCACATTGTTGTTTACATGTTCATCAACACCAGAAAAGCCTTCAAAATTTGTGACACACTCTGGCCAAACTTCTTCCAGCAGTTGTTTATTGTTGCCTGAGATATCACCACTACCCGGTTAGTTCCTACAGCATTCAAGGCTGTGAACCCAGCATTGAATATCCAGGATTAAAGGTCAGCAACAATGGTTATGCCATGCTACTTCAACATAGTCAATAGCATCACGAATCATGATGGATTTCCAGAAGTCCATTATCGTGGTTTCTGGGTTCGCATCCAAAGCATTGCATGCATTGCAGTAGAGCTCCAGCATATAGTGGCTTTTAAAAGCCTCTATGATTACTTCATCCAATGGCTGGATCAGAGAAGTGGTGTTTGGGGGGGGAATGAAAACGACTTTGATGTTTGGGTATGCATTTTCCAGCTCCACTCGAACATGAATCTGTGTATTGTCTAACATTAAGAAAACCTTAAACACAAGGTTTTGCCATTAAGGTATTGTTTTATTTCTGGGATGGAGCAATTGATGAACCAATCCCAAAATATTTCAGATGTCATCCAAGCTTTATAGCACCGGCATTGGCATGTGGTTCACATTTTTTCCTTTCAGTGCACAAGGATTTTGGGCTCTGTACACCATCAAAGGTTTGCATGTGAAGTCACCTCTAGCATTTGCACAGAAAAGTAGCGTGGAATGATCCCTAAATGCTTTAAAGCCAGACTCTTTGGAGACAGTTTATGAAATATAGGTACGCTTTCCTGTCTGCTTGTAGATAGGCCTGTCTTATATGCATTGAATACTTGCTCATGTATGTACCCGTTGTTCTTCATAAAATCAAGGAGATATTTCTTTTTTTTTTTTTTAAACCTTTATTTATAATTTTCAACTGGCACACAAATGAAGGAACACATCATAAAACAGTAACAGCAACCAGCCCAACCCTCCCCCCCCCCCCCGCAACCAACTGACCCAACCCCATGGGAGGGGACCAACCCACCGCCAATCCAGGAGGGACCCCCTTATACAGACAAGCAAACAAGGCAGTGGTGTACAGGAATAAACAAAACAAACCATTATATCCCATAGTACCTGCCCAGACTCTCAGATCCTTAAATGAGCTTTTGCCACATAGGGCTATGTTTACTAAACGTGAATAACGCGCGTAGTATGACGTTAACGACCGTAAGTGCCGTATAACGCGCGTACCGACGCGCTAACGACCGTTAACGTCATACTACGCGCGGTAACCGTAGTTAACGATCGTAAAGCTCCGCGGCGCGTTAAAACAGCGCAGAAGGTGGAGAGTGGGCGGAGAGAAGGGGTCAATGGGCGGAGAGTGGGCGGAGAGAGGCTCCCCTCATACTAACGCGCGGAGTGTCAGAGCTCACCTCCAACGCAAATGAAAACCTGTCGTTAAAGGCATTTAAAGGGAAGAGAAACCATTTACGTCAGCAATGTACAGAAAAACCGGGGAAACCCACAAAACGTGAGCAGTGTGATACATGTGCACAGAACAAAATATCACATAAAACGTTAAAAATGACCACAAGAAACATTTTAAAAAGCAGAATTCAGCTGGGCAACAGTGATAGCAATGGGCAACAAGGAACAACACTCCCTGGAAAGCACCAAACTAAAAGGAAATGATGTGTGGAAGGGTCTACGCTCCGCAGACCCTTGCAAAGAGCATTACATTGTAAAGGAGCTGTCCTGGGTGTGTGGTGTAATGTTTCCCAATGATATCATTGTTGCCCAGCTTGGTTATGGGTGTGTGCCCCTTTTGTGAGGTCATTTCTGCGGTTTATGTGCACCTTCGTCTGCATACAAGGTAAATGAGGCCACAGTAAACCTGTTGCAGAGCAGGGTTTCTGACTCATCAGGCCGGTTTAACTAACTCCAGGGACTGCACAGTCTCTGTGGCCACAGTGTGGTGCAACAGACACAGCCAGTGCCTGTAAGACCAGAGGGTCACAGGTTCAAATCCCAGTTGGGGCTCCTGCCAACCCAGTCCCCATAGTTTTACCCACCACTAAACAGTGATAGTAAAGACACTCCTGTAGTGCAGAGAACATACGCATGGCCTATATTTTACCACACCAAACACAGACACCAGAAACAGGCACATTACCTATAGCAGAGTCCCGCAAATGCAGTCCTGGAGGGCCCCACAACATTCCGGTGTCATGCTGCCTCTAATAAAGATGCCTGTGCTGCATAGCTATGCACCACCCCCATGGTATGCAGATGTAGCTCATGCATATCTATGAGAGACAGCATGAAAACCCGAACAGTGTGTGGAACACCAGGACTGGAGTTGGGGAGCTCTGCCGTAAAGCAGCAGCCAACAGGGCCACACACCCACCCACAGGCCCCATTGGCCAATGCCAGCTGGAGAGGCAAGACATTGGGCCCTGCCTGTATCTCCCAATACTAGCAGTTGCATACCTTAGCAATGCCACCCTACACCTGGGTATATGGTACACAGCTATCAAACGTTTCCTCTGATAACTGGCAGATAGCAATTCCTACGTTAAGCACATTTTGCTCATTGAGCTCCACCATAACAATCATTCTGATGTCTGCGGTGTGTGCTGCAGGTCTGGTCTCTGACAGTGTTCACAACCCTGGGGAGTGACCCCCCAACACTCTTGTGTACCATATCCATGCCTGTACTATGCCCAGAACTGGTGTGTGGTGTATGGCTGCTGACCACCTCTATAGTAGCACAATGCTGGCATAGGTGTGGGGGTGGCTGTCTGTCTATCCAGTGTGTGGTGGCTGCAAACACCTTCAACAGCCCACACTGCCAGCACTGTTGCCAGTATTGGGCTGCCAATGTGCATAATGCGGAGCAAGGTACCATGGGTATAGGCCGGACAGGGTGGCCTTGCCAGGGTGCATCTGCACAGGGCATAGGGCAGTGACAGGCACATTGTAGTGCCCGGCCACCAACTACACAGACAGGGTGACCTCAGTATATCCTGCTGAGAGATCACTCTCACCCTGACTGTGCAGTGACCACAGCATGGCTAGGCACTCCCATAGTGCTATCTAGTATTTCTGTCATGTGATACATATGGGTTTCCTTCTGGGTTCCAGTCACTGATGTATTTGCCTGCTGTGTATGCTGACATCCCAGTTCTGGGTGCAGGCATCTCCACTGGGCACTAGCAGACTGTTTGCAGCTGGTAGGTGTTGTGATGGAGTGGCTTGCAGGGTGCAGTGGCTGATGGCTTGCACCAGGGGTATATCAGATAGTGGTGGGGTGCAGCATACCATATCCAGGCCTAATGTCTGTCTGCTATTGTGTTATGGCTGTGTACAGAGCTGCATTGACTGCCCTGTGGGGTGTCTGTTCCCCAGCAGGACTAGGGTTCATGTTCCCCTCTACTGCCACCGTTGCAGCACGGTAGACTGTGGATCTTTTGATAGGAGACCCTGTTTGCCTCCCTCAGCCCTGGGGGAGGGGTGTGGTGGTGGTGCATGGGGGCTGTACCTGACTGAAACAGACAGAGATGTCCAAGGTGTTCCTGCAGAAACTACCTATCTCACACAGTAACACTGCTTTGGACCTGCGCCATGGCCGGTGCTGTGGACCTAGTGCTGGGCGCCTCACTGCACCCTCAAGGTGAGCACAGTACCCGCACAATGTGACGGTGTGTAGCTGCTCTGTGCCAGTACAACACACAGTCGGTACCCCCTACCAGGCCGAGGTGCTGTGGGGGTGCATTCCCCATGGTGTGTATCTGTGGACAGCTGCTTTGCATGTGCAGTGCATCATGGGTGTGACTGGCCCAATCCAACCCTGTGAAACACCAGCACCTGCTCACAGGCTCTGATAAGCCATAGGCCATCACACGTACATCTGTTAGCATACTGCATAGGTGCAGGACGCCCTACAAAGTCTGTAATATAAGATGCCCACACTGGTAAAAACACACGTACCCACGCACGTAAGCAAACACGTACCCACGCACGAATGTACGCGCGTCGCTACGCACGTACCAACGTACGTGGCTAGGCACATTCCGAGGGTGTTTTTCTGACACCAATACTCAGCGTAACGAAAAGCATGCCTCCTCTTTCCTTCTGTAATGTACAGGGTGATGCCTGAGATAGCCTTCTGTGTTAGGCACACTGGGGGCTCGAACCCATGCTGCCTGTAACAGCGGTCAGTACCGTAACCATTGTGCTACAGCTCTGTTTCAGTGCTTTGTGTCTGTACGTCTTCTTATGATTGACGCGCAGTAACGTGGCACGGCGCCCGGTAGCGCTCGTTAATTTTGCTAACGCGCGGTAGTGGTAACGATGTACCGCCCATGTCCTTATTTGGGGTTTCTTTCACTACCGCGGCTCCTACCGCGAACTGCACTAACGCGATTTAGTAAACATAGCCCATAGTCATCTAAACATTTCCATTTGCCCGGGCCAGATTCTTCTCGAAGCTCCCCTCTACTTCCTTTGAAATCAGCAACGTGATCCTGTGCTTTCTCATAGCTGGCATAAAGACACACCATGTTCCACCACTGATGAGAATCTAATTTACTAGAATCTTTCCAGCAAAGCAAAATTAGCTTTAAAGCTATGGCTACTAAAAAATCCAGCAAGAAACGCGTCCCTTTCATATTCAGGAGGCCAGCCGTTGAGGAGCGCAGCACCACGACTTGCCAAGTAAGGGGGAGCTGAAGACATAGAATCTTTTGTATCACATCCCAGACAGAAAGCCAGAAGGAATGAACGTAAAGGCAATCAAAAAACATGTGTTTGAACGTACCTGGTGCAAGAGAACAAGACCAACAAAGGTTACCCGATCCCGAGGTCCACCTTGAGAGACGATTGGGTGTAATAAAAGCGCGGTGTAGCAAGAAAAATAGAGACTGCGTTATAGCAGCAGCCTTAGAGACCCTACTAACCCTGGACCACAGTATCGACCAGTCATGAGGGGAGATCTCAACTTCCAGATCAACCTCCCAGCTCCGTCCTACCAGTGGGACGGAGGACCTCTCTCGCAAATAAGCATAGAATTTTGAGGCAGTCCCAGGCTTACTAGAGTAGGTAATAGCCAACTCATGTACTCCCCAAGACGACGTTATCTTCCCAGGAGTCACCCCCGCTGCAGCAAGACAACTCTTTAACTGAAGCCATTGAAAGTACCATGCCGACGGCAACGCAAACTCCTGTTGCAACCTTTCCCAGGGTTTCCACCCATCTGTTGGAAACAAGTGTCCAACTGTCCAAATGCCCTTAAGTTGCCAGGGCCGCCAGTCTATAGTTTTACGCCCAATTTTAAATACAGGATTCCGCCAAATTGGCATTAGAGAGGATATCGGATTCTCAGAACCCATAGCTCTCGCCAGAGCCTGATACGCCAATTGAGTTTCTGCAACTATTGTCAAGACAGGGGAGGAAGCCGGGCATACCATTCCAATCAAAATATCCAAAGGAATCGGCTGAACTAAACGCCGTTCTACCTCAACCCAAACCGGACACAAACCCTGTGTCTCCCGCGGGCACCACAGCGCACCTTGTTTTAACAAAAAAGCCTGGTGATACCGGTAAAAATCCGGGAAGTTTACCCCGCCCAAAACCTTGCCTGCTTTTAACTTATCAAGAGCTATCCTGGGGGGTTTCCCCTGCCACAGAAAAGAGGCTAACACCCTCTCCCACCCTTTATAGATAGCATGGGGAAAAGCAATCGGCAACATTTCCAGGATATAGTTTATCTTGGGCGCAAGGACCATTTTAATGGATTCCATACGTCCCCACCAGGACAGATGCAGGGGGGACCATTTGTTCGAGAAAGTCTGGAGCAACTCCTCAACATGTGACCGGTTAAGCTGAAGAGTGTCCTCAAGAGAGCAACAGAACCGGACACCAAGATACTTAATTGCCTTTGTTTCCCAGAGAAAAGGAAAATCCTTCACAACCCCGGAATGAGTAGCCCTGTTCATGGGGAAGGCAACCGACTTAGTCCAGTTTATTTTATAGCCGGACACCCGGGAATACTTATCGATAACCCGCAGGAGCTCCGCTAAAGAATTGGGAAGTGTAAACAGCAGCAAATCATCAGCATATGCCGCTAACTTTATCTGCAGGTCCCCTACCCAGATACCACTAATCTTCTCAGAATGCTGGATTAACAGCCCCAGGGGCTCTAATGCTAAATTAAAAAGAAGCGGCGAAAGAGGGCACCCCTGACGTGTCCCACGATATAACGAGAAGGGAGCCGACAACAACCCATTCACAAGTATACAGGCCTGCGGAGCGGAGTATAGGACCCGAATAAATCTGAGGAAACCATCTTTGAATCCAAACCACCGTAAGACCTTAAACAGGAAGACCCATTCAAGTCTATCGAAGGCTTTTTCAGCATCCAAAGAGATCCCCACTAAGGGAGTACCGGACTGCTCCGAGGCTGCAAAGAGGTTTAACAACAGCCGAGCATTGTCCGACGTTGCCCTCCCGGGCATAAAACCACATTGATCGGGATGGATCAAGTCGGCCATCACTCTCTCCAATCTTTTGGCCAAGACAGTAGCAAAGAGTTTGTAGTCAGCGTTCAACAATGAAATAGGTCAATAGTTCTCAACCCTGAGAGCGTCTCTCCCAGGCTTTTCCAACACCACTATAGTGGCGTCATTAAAGCCACCCACGAAGGGCAGCTGTTCCTGCAGAAGCTAGAAGTATGTAGCCACATAAGGGAGAAGTACCCCCTGAAACGCCTGATACAGCTCAATAGGTAGACCATCAGGGCCCGCCGCTTTCCCTTTGTTTGACGCAAGAAGGCCAGCACGGAGCTCACCCAAAGAGAAAGGCGCTTCCAATTCTAGCGCTTGTCGCTCAGAAAGAGTAGGGTGCGGAATGCTATCCAAAAAGACGTCACACTCTTCCCCATTATCCCCTCCCTCCGAGCTATACAGCCCAGCATAGAAAGCCCTAAACGCACCTGCTATATCCGGAGTCTGAGTGAGCAGAGCCTGAGTGCTCGATTGGAGGGCAGCCACCTTGGTCTTCCCGGGTCTAGGATTCAAAGTTGTCGCAAGTAACCGACCTGCCTTGTTTTGTTCCCTATAGAATTTAGCCTTAGAAGCATGCGAGAGTTTTTCAGCTTCCAAACTTAACAGGGCGTTAAACTGAAAACGCAGCTTTTGCAGATGCAGAAGGACACAGGGGTCCGTTCGCTGTTGTAACAGTCTCTCTCCCGCCCGAATTTGGGCTTCCAATTCACTCATTACGAGCTTCCGACGACGCGCCGCCCCAATAGAGAAACTGGTGATCTTAGCCCGCAAGAAAGCCTTAAAGGCTTCCCACCAAGCCCAGCCCGAAGTATCCTCGGGAAGATTCACCGAAAAATACTCTTTAATTGCCCCTTCCAAGTACACATGGAACTCCTGATCAGCTAACAAAGACCGCTGAAAAAACCAACCAGAACACCTGGCAGGGAGAGAACCCGAGAGTAAGGACAAAGAAACAGCCGCATGGTCAGAAACCGTACACGCCTCAATTTGCGCATCCTCCACTTGGGCCAAAAGTGAACTAGAAATAAAAAAAAAGTCAATCCTGGAATGGGACCAATGAGGAAGAGAATAAAAGGTAAACTCTTTCTGAGAAGGGTGTAATAACCGCCAAACATCTACTAAATTCATCTCCTGCACCAAACTATGGAGCACCCTGGTCGCGCAACTAGTTTTTGTAGAGCGATAAGGTTGACGATCTATTAGAGGGTCCAACACGAGGTTGAAATCTCCCCCCAAAACGAGGCCACAGTGGGAGAGATCCTGAAGCTCCTCTGCCACCTCATGGAAAAAGGATACATCATCAAGATTCGGCCCATAGATATTCATAACACCAAAAGTCTGGTCCCCAACCTTTATTCGGGCTGTCACCCATCTCCCATTTGGGTCCGCCCGAGCTGACTCGATGACTGGTTGTAGAGCCTGCCGCGCTAGAATTAGTACCCCATTTTTCTTATGGCATGCACCAGCCGCTCCTATCAGCATGTTTGTTCCCCCCCCCCCCCCCAGTTTTTGAGCCTCCGCTAGCGGTAAACGAGTCTCTTGCAACAGGACAACGTCAGCCCTCATCTTCCTGCAGTATAACAGTATCTTATTGCGCTTAATGGGATTATTGATTCCCTTCACGTTCAATGACAAGAAATTAAGTGAAACCATCACAGCAATTTATAAGCATTCTGTATAGAGTCAGGCATGGCACAAAACACGAAACAAATCCCTCCCTCTTAAAAAACCACATCCCCCCCCATGGAGCCAACTGAATCCCAAACCCAATCTGAAACCAAAAACAACCTGGGTGAACCATCCTGAACAAGGCTACACCCTGATCCCCCCCCCCCAACCCCGCATAACCAGTGTAAACTCCCCCCTTTATGCACACAAAAACACACTCATAGCTCCCCAACTAACCCGCGGTCCCACAACCCACTACGGCAAGCCCCCCCATGCACACTCAGACACACACGTAACCAGGCACACAAGGCCAAGTAAACCGACATCCCATATTCCAAGCTCCCCCCCCCCCCCACCCAGCACTGCCCCCCCTCCCCCCTCCCACCCCCGACCCTCAGAAAGTGCCCCTTGATTAGATGAACAGGAACAACAAGTGTGAGGTCGAAGACAGAAGGAAGGGGGGGGGGAGGCAAGGAAAAGAACCCAGAGAAACACCCGGTCATAGGGCGGGAAGGGCCCAGCATCCACAACTCCACAGGCCCCGGGAGGCGGCCACAACCCCCACACACAGCCAAGCAACCCTGCCCAGCCAGCACAAACTCCCAAGGCAGGAATAACAAAGGGCCACTAAACATCTCTCAGAACCCAGCACTTAGTGCATGTCCACTGAGTCCCGAAACTCCATAGAAGACCAGATCTCAAACCGCAGGCTCAACGCATCAAGATGGCCTCCTGTTCTTCCACGAACTTCAGCAGAGTCTGCGGATCCTCAAACGTGCGGGTGTGGTTGTGAAGGGTCACACGAAACCTTGCAGGAGTGAAGAGCCCAAAGCGCGCCTGGAGCTGCTGCAAGCGGGGACGCAAGGCCAACATCTGCCTTCGTCGTTCCACGGTGACTTTGTTGAAGTCAGGGAAAAAGGAGATTTTGCAGCTCTCAATAGTAACAGGAGCCAGGGCCTTCGCCGCCGTCATAATTTGCAGCGCCTGCTGATGTCTCAGAACTCTCAAGATGATGGGCCTCGGCTGCTTGGTATGCGGTCCCGAGTGTACAGTGACTCGATGCGCCCTTTCGATTTCCAGCGGGGGTATAAACTCCAGACGCAACAACTTCGGCAGTTGTGTCTGCAAAAAAGCCATCAGATCGCCCGCTTCCGCGCCCTCCAGCACTCCGATGATGCGCACGTTATTGCGGCAGGAGCGATTATTTAAATCCTCCAAATCACGCTCCAATTGTGCAATGCACTTGCTGTTAACCAGGGTCGATTTCAGGCGCTCTTCATGGCATTCAACTTGGTTTTCCACGCGGGAGATTTTCTCCGCGAGCCCCGTGATTTGAACCTTCATTTCCTTGAGCTCAAGGATGTCCGCCTGCACTCCCGATAGCGTCTCTTTGTTGGCCTCCACAAGCCCGCGAACTGCACGCACCTCAGCAAGCAGCTCTTGCATAGCATCGAGGTTGTCTCTAGGCCCAGCTAGTTTCTGCGGGGAGGGAGGCTCCGGCTTTTGCCGCTTCACGCCGGGTTTCCCGACCGCGCTGAAGTCCAATTTGCCGGATTTAGTCACAGCCATCCTTCTTCGCGTGTCAGGGAGAACAAAGAAGGGGAGAAAATTATAGCTTCAGGCAGGGAGTACAGGATTAATGAGAGGATTGTGGGGAGCTCGGGATTCAGGCTGCCATCTTGCTCCTGGCCAGGCTCCGCCTCATCAAGGAGATATTTCTGAAATACTTGAGCAGCTTCCACATCTGTGGAACCCGCTTCACCAGTAAGTTTGACATTTTTCAGGCTGTTTAAGTTTTTGAAGCAAGCAAGCCACCCAATACTAATCGAGAAGGCTTTCACGTTTTCTTGATCTTTTGTGGCATGTTCATAGATCTGCTTGACTTTAAGTCACATTGTGGTGGTGTCCACAACACTTTTTTTTATCATTCACCATCTCATTGATCCACAAACGTAGATGTTTTTCCATTTTTTTCATGGCCTCATCAGGAATCACTGAATTAACTTTTGCACTTTCTGCTGCAGATTCACGCACAGATTTATGAATCTCTTCTTCCTTATGGCCGATTGACCGAACTGTGGATTCATTCACCCCAAATTTGTGGCTTACTGCTACTAGAGACATCCCGGAGTGAAGTTTGTCTAGCACATGATCTTTATCACTGAGGGTCATAACAGCCTTCTTTCACTTGGGCACACTTTCATTAGTACTTCCACTAAGCTTCGATGCCATACTGTAATATCCAGCTCAAAGTTCAGTTGAATGTTCATTTTGGTAAGATGACCTGTTTCAGAGTTTAATGTTCAGTTGTGTGTTCATTTTGGTAAGCTGTTTTAGAGTCATGGATGGGTAAACAATAGCTGCCTAAGCTTTGGGCTCCCATCCATGTGCCTAATATAGATGTGATTTTTGAAAGTGCCCAGCAATATCAAAGAAAATGCATTTAGAAAGGAGGGCTGTAGTTATCTCAATACAGCCTGTACAGCTGCAATCATTACACAGGTACACTAAAAAAATTTTTTTTTAAACTGCCTCTAATGTTTCGATTGATTTTTACGTTTTTTGGTGCGCTAAATCCAAATCTGGTAACCAATTTGCTCCATCACGTACAGATTTTTTGCTACATTGGGTTAGCAGTTTGAGGTGAACGTTTCAGATTGAGTGCGATCGAGATAAAAGTTTCTTGGATGAATTCTTTATACTAATTGTTTAGTAGTTATTCAAATAAGAATAAAGAAAATTGTAACAAGGCAGCACATAAGAATAGAGTAATGTCAACAAAACACACTGTGATGGTAGCAAAATTGTCTGCACTTAAAACAGCCACATACATGTGCACAAACATTGAGCATATAAGAGCGAGGTTAGACACAAAGCAAAGCAAAGAAATGTGCAAAAAATGTTGTACAGGTATGTATGTAAGAATAGAAAACGCAAACCGCACCATTGCAATACATGAAGACAAACACCCGATGGTGTGAAAATAAAATTCTAATAAATGAGATCCGACACTGTGGTAATAACTAGCAAATTTTTATTTCAAAGTTTAGTAAAAACACGATATTTGTCAACACAGTTTAGATTTTAAAGTCATTCTTGGGTCAATCAATCTCCTGGTGGGCCCGTTTCTTCTTCCCCCGAATGCTTCTCTTGGTGCGCTGCTTGGCGTATTTTTCATCTGGGGTTTCCCGCAGCAGCAACCAGCAGAAATCAGCCATCATAGTGGTGTTCCATCTTCCTTGGTACCTTCTCTCTGCGTCCTTGATGTCCTGGTGAAACCTTTCACCTTGTTCTTCACTGTACGCCCCCAAGTTTTCGGGAAAGTAGTTCACATGGGAGTGCAAGAAATGGACTTTCAGGCTCATGTTACAGCCTTGTTCTTTGAAGGCATTGAGCATCCTGGCAACAATATCCTTATAGTTCTCATCCCGCCTGTTCCCCAAGAATTTGAAAACAACATCCTTGAAGGAATCCCAGGCTTCTTTTTCCTTCTCAGACATCATTTCAGCGAATGCTCCATATTAAATGAGTTTCCTTATATCAGGGCCAACAAACACTCCTTCCTTTAGCTTTGCTTCAGAAAGTCGGGGGAACTTTGAGCAAAGGTACCAAAAGCAATCACCATCTTTTGGAAAGGATTTGATGAATTGCTTAATGAGACCCAACTTAATGTGGAGAGGTGGTAATAGAATTTTATCACGAGGTACCAAGCTCTTATGAAGAACATTTTTCTCACTGGGTCTCAAATACTCCCGAATTGGCCAGTCTTTTTTCCCCCAGTGTAGGTCGCGGGCCCGGCTATCCCACAAGCAAAGGAAGCAGGGATATTTGGTGAAACCGGATTGCTGCCCTAATAGCATGGATAGAATTTTAAAGTCTCCACAAATCATCCACTTATGCTCATCATAACGAATCTTCTGAAGAATCAGGGCCAAATTTTTCTTGGAGAATAACAGAGTGAGCAATAGGAACTGAAGCGAATGTGTTGCCATTATGAAGAAGAACACCTTTTATGCTGTCTTTTGACGAATTAATGAACAGCCGCCATTCAGCAGGATCATACTTGAGTTTAAACTTTTCTATCACTCCGTATATATCGTTGCAAAATACCAAATCTTCCTCTTTGCTGAAATACTTCAAAAATTGTGTCTCGCGGTTGCGGTACCAATAAAAAGTTGTTCCTGGTGACAATAGATTTTTCTGTTTAAGCCGAGAACCTAGCAGTTGGGCAGCATCTTTTGGGAGTCCTAAATCCCGGACTAAATCATTCAATTCAGCTTGAGAGAAAAGTTCAGGTTTCGGATCTGGTTCAGTTTCAAACTCGGAAGTACTGAACTCATCGGGAAAAGCCATCTGATGAGTCTCATCATGATCAGAACCGTCCACACAAATATGATCCAAAGATTTTGGTGGTTCAGGCACAGGTACTTCGTTGCTATGAGGCATAGGCCTAATTGCTGAGGGAAGGTTGGGGTAACTTATTACGTTCTTATTTTTTAAGTTGTATCCCTTCACAATGCAAGAGCAAAAATAGCAGTCACTGCTATGGTCTCTTTGTTCACGCCACATCATAGGTATTCCGAAACGAAATGCTTGTTTTTTACCTTTCATCCATAAGCGTAGATCTTCCTCACATGTCTTGCACACTTTGTGAGGAGCCCACGGTTTGTCTTGATCGCCTAACTTCAAACCGAAATAGGCGAAATATACTTTTTTAATAAATGCAGAAATGTTCCTCTGCCGCTTTTTCACGGTATATTCCCCACAAATAAAACAAAAACTGTCCGGAGAGTTGACGCAACCTCTGGCTCTGTGAGCCATCACAAATACACAGCACTGCAAACTACAACTGTAGTGAACCACTTCGGAATAAAGCTGGATTACGACTGAGCAAACAAAAGGTAATAATGAACTTGCAAGAAACTGAAATTTGACAGGAACGTTCATGTCGCAACCACCGTGTTTGAGCGAGCGAACGAGGCGAGGCGAACAGGAAAGAACATGCGCCAGCGCGAGTACTGGATTTAGACCCCGCCTCCCAATTGTCCTGTTAATGTATAAAATGAATACAAAACACTCTAAAATATCATGAGGGAGTGTTTCTAGTTAGTTAACCATTACAACCTCTATTTTGGGCCAAGAAAATAAACTGCAGTCGGCTAAAAAGAAATTATGTGAACATTCCTTATATGGGTAAGAAATCTAATTTTGCAAGAAAACGTGACGTGATGGAACATTTTGGCTATTTTTCCTGGATTCAGCACCCCAAAATCTATAGGAATCAGTTGCAAAACTGGAGGCTGTTTTTTGGTAGTGTACCTGTGTTATTCTTGTATCCATTGCTGAAAACCATAGTATTTACTTGAGATCTGCAAAGATACAGAAGCAGTGTCACCTTGCTGGATCCTGCTCCGAGGTTGTGCGGCTAGAATCTAAATTAGTGCACATGTCCATGAAAAGCTGAGAGGTGCCCATGAATACTGAATATCAGGTCACTGTATTTTGCGTGAATAAGTGAATCCGAGTAAAAGGAAGGCCTGAATACTGAGGACTGAGTGTATTCAGTAGCAGCTACAATTTAGATATTACCTCTGAACATTCTGTTTATATTTAGGCACCATGGCTGACTGCCATAGAGTTTAAGCATCAGTTCTTTTGAAAATCAGGACCTATGATTGTTTTATTATATTGTACTGATATAATCCATTGTTTTAATTTGTTTATTTATGTATTTAACAGTTTTTTTTAATGCAAACTGCTTTGGGTTCTCTTTTGGAGATGAAGGCAATATAAAAGCCCCATTGCAAATAGAAATAGAAATATATATGGAAAAGGCTTTAAAATTGCTCTCATCTTTGGAAAACTGAAAAATGAAAAGAGAAGCAAAGTTTTATTTTGTCTTGCTATTTATGTCACACTTTCTGTCATCTAGGTGCTAAAAATGCATCACTGGAATGCTACATTGCACTGAATTCCATTGGTGACAGATATGGAAACTGTGGACTTGGAAAGGATGGCCAGTGGATGGAATGTCAAACTGAGTAGGTTATATTATAATAGAAAACATTATGGTTGTAATTTTATAAATGATCTTGCATGCTAAAAAGTATTTTTAAGCATGTAAAGGACTTTAAAAAAAAATACCTCAGGAGTTATGTGTATAAAAGTATATACAGTGACAAGAAGATACATATTTTTGTGTGACCCACATGCTGGCGCATTCTGGGGCATAGTTTAGATGGAGAACAGGCAGAGTCATCATTTACATGTGTATTTTATAAAATAGACTCACAGGCATGAACCATATGCGCAAATGTCCTTAGCTTTACTCTAGCCATGATTTCTGATAATTTACCCTTAGTATTTAAAATAAATGTCTTAGAAAATAGGCATAAGAACATAAGAACATAAGATATGCCATACTGGGTCAGACCAAGGTCCATCAAGCCCAGTATTCTGTTTCCAACAGTGGCCAATCTAGGTCATATGTACCTAGCAGTTTCCCCAAGAGACACAAGTTCCACAATGCTTGTACTGGGTCAAGCATTGATATCTTCGGTCACTTCTTAATAATGGTTTATGGACCTTTCCTCCAGGAACTTGTCCAAACCTTTTTTAAACCCAGCTATACTAACAGCCTTTACTACATCCTCCGGTAACAAATTCCAGAGTTTGATTACACGTTGAGTGAAAAAATATTTTCTTTTATTAGTCTTAAATAGTTTACCCTGTAGCTTCATTGCATGTCCCCTAGTCTTTCTATATTCTGATAACGTAAACAATCGATCTACATTTACCCGTTCCACTCCGTTCATTAATTTATAGACTAATTTATAGACTAAAATCATACATAGGCAAGCTGTTATAAAGTTAGGGGTATGTTTACTAAACCTTCTTAACGTGCGCGCTGTGCAATTATCGTGTGCTAAGGTACCTTAGCGCGTGATAATGACGCTTTACGGGGCACAAATGTGCCTTAGCGTGCGCTAACTCGCGCAGAGGCGCATACGAGTGCTGAAGGCGGGGAAAGGCTCTCGGAGGGCGGAGGAAGGCTCCCCAGGGGCGGAGAGAAGGGGTCAATGGGTGGAGAGTGGGAGGGGGGAGGCTCCCCGCACACTAATGATGTGAAATCCGAGGCCAAAACTAACGCAAGTGAAAACCTCGCGTTAGAGCTGATTTAAAGGGAAAAGAAACCATTTCTGTCAGCAATGTACAGCAAAACCAGGAAAACCTACAAAAAAGTGATAAGTGTGACACATGTGCACGGAACAAAATTACAAATAAACGTTGAAAAGGACCCCAACAAAATATACAAAAAACATAACCAAGCTGGGCAATAGTGATAGTAATGGGAAACATCAAAAAACACTCCCAACAAAGCCCCCCCCCCCCCAAAAATATGAATTTTGGAAGAGTCTACGCTCCTTCCCCATACAAGGTGAATGATCCCACAGTGAAATAGCACTGATCAGGGTTTCCCTCTCCATTGGGCAGGTTTCCTATGGCATGCACATGTTCCACAACAGCAGGGCGGGCATGTCGGAGTGGCCAACTGGACAGATGCTGGGAAAGGGGATACAGAGGGCTGCAGGCGGCACATGCTGTGGTGCAGCTGGGGCACAGTGCGGACTAGGCAGATGCCTAGGCGGCACTTAGGAATGCTGAAACTGTACAGCAGCCAGACAGCAACTGATGAGGGCCAAACATGGGCACGAGAGTGTTTATCACAGTGTCACAGGGGATAGTACCCAACAGGTACCTCCAAGGGCACAGAACATTGGCAGGCGGTGTTGGGGGAAAGCGTGGACATCTATGCAGGCACCCCTACCCCAGAACACGCACCATAGACAGCCGCCTACCTGCACACTGGATGGAAGAGCAGACCATGGCCTAGCCCTGTGTAGGTGGGTGCCATGCACTGCAACAGACAGGCCCTGCCGGACAAACAGTCATGGTATCACCAGGGAATATGCTGTATCTGTGGCAACATGGTGGTGCAGTGCACACAACCAGTGTGTTTGGAGGCAGAAGGTCATAGATTAAAGTCCCAGCTATGGTGCCTGCCAACCCAGTCCCCATGTTTTACCCACTACTACAATGTGCTAATACAGACAGAACCTTTATTGCAGATGACGTAAACATGCCCAAAACACCTACATTTTACCCTACAGAGCAAAGACACCATAAACAGGCGCATTACCTAGAGCAGAGTCTCCCAAATGCAGTCCTGGAGGGCCAAACACCATTCAGGTTCCATGCTGCCTCTAATAAAGATGCCTGTGCTGCATATCTATGCACCACCCCCATGGTATGCAGATGTATCTCATGCATATTCATGAGGGACAGCATGAAAACCCAAACAGGTTTGGCACACCAGGACTGGAGTTGGGAACCTCTGCCGTAAAGCAGCAGCCAACAGGGGCAGACACACCCACACCCACAGGCTCCATTAGCCAATGCCTCCTGGAGAGGCAGGACATTGGGCCCTGCGTGCATCTCCCAATACTAGCACTACACCCTACACCTGGGAATACGGTACACAGCTATCAAACGTTTGCTATGATTACTGGCAGATAGCAATTCCTAAGTTAAGCGCAGTTTGCTGATTGAGCTCCATCATAGCAACCTTTCTGATGTCTGTGGAGTGTGCTTCAGGTCTGGTCTCTGACAGTGTTTACCACCCTGGGGAGTGACCCCCAAGAGTATTGTGTACCATATCCATGCCTGCACTGTGCCCAGGACTGGTGTGGTGGCCAGGGCTGCTAAACACCTCTATAGTAGCACAATGCTGGCATAGGTGTGGGAGTGTGTGTCTGTCTATCCCAGGGGTGGGCAGCTCCGGTCCTGGAGGGCCGCAGACCAGTCAGGTTTTCGGGATATCCCTAATGAACATGCATGAGATATATATGCATTAGAGATATCCTGCCAACCTGACTGGTTTGTGGCCCTCCAGGGCTGGATCTGGAGACCCCTCCCTTACACCTCTGTCATTTAAGATCGTGAGTGGGCAAGGTACAGATGTCCTAGACATCGAAAGGGTATATAGAATGTGTCACATTCCTCCTCGATTCTCACCACCACCAAAAAGTTGTCTAATAGACAATTTTTTGGTGGTGGTGAGAAGTGAGGAGGACTGTGACAAATTCTATCTAACCTTTTTGATGTCTTGGACATCTGCACCTTGTCCACTCACAATCTTAAATGACAGAGGTGTAAGGCAGCGGTCTCCAGATCCAGCCCTGGAGGGCCACAAACCAGTCAGGTTGGCAGGATATCTCTAATGCATATATATCTCATGCATATTCATTAGAGATATCCCGAAAACCTGACTGGTCTGCGGCCCTCCAGGACCAGGTTTGCCCACCCCTGGTCTATCCAGTGTGTGGTGGCTGCAAACACCCTCCACAGCCCACACTGCCAGCACTGTTGCCAGTATTGGCCTGCCAATGTGCATAATGAGGAGCAAGGTACCATGGGTATAGCCCGGAAAGGGTGGCCTGGCCAGGATGCATCTGCACAGGGCATAGGGCACTGGCTGGGACATTGTAGTGCCCGGCCACCACCTGCACAGACAGGGTGGCCACAGCATGTTCTGCTGGGAGATCACTCTCACCCTGACTGAGCAGTGACCACGGCATGGCTAGGCTCCCCCATAGTGCTATATGGTATTTTTCTCATGTGATATTTCTGGGTTCCCTTTTTGGGCCCAGTCATTGACTTATCTGCTTGGTGTGTATGTTGACATTCCAGTTCTGGGTGCATGCATTTCCACCAGGAACATGGACTAGCTAGTAGACTGTCTGCAGCTGTTATGTGTCTTGATGGAACACCTTGCAGAGTGCAGCGGCTGAAGGCTTATTGTAGGAGAATATCAGCTAGTCGTAGGGTGCAGCTTAGCATATCCAGGCCTAATGTCTGTCTGCTGTTGTGGTATGGATGTGTACAGAGCTGCATTGACTGCCCTGTAGGGTGTCTGTTCCCCAGCAGGACTGGGGTTGATGGTCCCCTCTACTGCCACCATTGCAGGGAGGTAGAATATGGATCTGTTGGTGGAAGACCCTGTTTACCACCCTCAGCCCTGGAGGAGGGTGGTGGTACATAATCTTCCTAGGGGTCCATAGAGGCTAAATCTGACTGAGACATACAGATATATCCAAGGTGTGTCTACAGAAACTACCTATCTCACACATTAGCACTGCTGGGGACCTGGTGCTGGGTGCCCCACCTCACCCTCTGGGTGAGTGCAGTACCTGCACAATGTGATGGTGTGTAGCTACTCTGTGCCAGTACCACACACGGTCAGTTCCCCCTACCAGGCCGAGGTGCTGTGGGGGTGCATACCCCATCTTGTGATCATCTGTAGACTGCTGATTTGCATGTGCAGTGCATCATGGGTATGGGTGGGTTAACCCTATCCTGGTGACCACAGCAGACTGTTTGTGTGGTGAAATGCAGTCCTTCTGCAGCCAGCCAAGGGCTTGCTAGCAGCTATGGAGCTGTAGCCCACTGGTTACTTCACTACTTGTGGAGCCAGAGGTCATGGGTTTAAACCCACAGTAGGGGTTATTTGATAGGGCTGTCCAAAGCATTGTCTTTTTTTAATGTGCATTAGTGCTGCCAGCAAAACACCCTCAGGGTACTGTAACCATAAGGTGCCTCAGAATGTGCCCTATAAGGCGCCTTATAGGGCACCCTATAAAGCGCCCTCGGAGGCACCTTATGGTTACAGTCCGTATAAGGTGCCTTATAAGATGTCCTATGGAGCGCCTTATAGGGTGCCCTATAGGGGACATTATAGGGTGCCATGGCGGACAGTGCACTTTATAATGTGCCCTATGGGGTGCCTTATAGGGTGCCTTATGCGGCACCTTAGGTTACGGCACGTGAGGGTGTGTTTGCTGGCAGCAATAAATAAAATGCCTAAGGAAACAATACTTACATGTCAAAGCTGATGCCTCAGCCAACATTACGCATTAGTCACACTGGGGGATCAAACTCATGACCCCTGTATCATCAGTCATTGTATTAACCATTGTGCTACACTTCTGTTTCTATGTTTGGATGTCTGTGCGCCTACTTAAGATTACCACGCGGTAACGCGCTTAGCGGCGCTTTGCCCAATAATGTGCGCAGCAGCACACGTTATCGCGCGCTAATCCCTTTTTGCTACTTTAAACTGAAACGCCCACTCCTTATATGGCATCCTGCACACTAACGCTGGGCGCACATTAGAAACATAGAAACATGATGACAGAAAAAGACCACATGGCCTATCTAGTCTGTCCTTCCATAACAACAACTACAGCAGTCCACTTTTTACCTTCAGAGATCCTCTGTGTTGGTCCCATGCTTTTTTGAATTCAGTTACTGTCCTCATCTCTACCACCTCCACTGGGAGACTATTCCATGGATCCACTACTCTTTCTGTAAAGAAATATTTCCGCATATCACTCCTGAATCTATCTCCCTTCACCCTCATCCCATGTCCCCTCGTAGCAGAACTTGCTTTCAATTGAAAGAGGCTCTCTCCCTGAACATTTATGCCACGGAGGTATTTAAACATCTCAATCATATCACCTCTATCCCGCCTTTCCTCTAAGGTGTACATATTAAGATCCTTAAGTCTGTCCTCATATGCTTTATAATGAAGCCCATTAATCATTTTAGTAGCAACCCTCTGCACCGACTCCATCCTGTTCACATCCTTTTGAAGGTGCGGTCTCCAGAATTGCACACCATACTCCAAATGAGGTCGCACCAAAGACTTATACAGAGGCATTATCACCTCCTTTTTTTCTGCTAGCCATTCCTCTCCGTATGCACCCAAGCATCCTTCTAGCTTTTGCCGTCGCCTTTTCTACCTGTTTAGCTACTTTAAGATCATCAGACACAAAGTACTTCATCTCCTATACTGTATTGCTCCCTTGGATTGCTGCAGCCCAAATGCATGACCTTACATTTTTTAACATTAAATCCCAGCTGCCAAATTCTAGACCATTCTTCAAGCTTAGCTAGATCCCTCCTCATGTTATCTACACCTTCCTGGGTGTCTACTCTATTGCAGATTTTGGTATCATCCGCAAAGAGGCAAACCTTACCCGACAGCCCTTCCGCTATATCACTAACAAAGATGTTAAAAAGAATCGGACCAAGGACAGATCCCTGGGGCACACCACTGGTAACATCCTTCTCCTCAGAGTGAGCTCTATTTACTTGTACTCTTTGTCGCCTCCCACCCAACCAATTTCTAACCTAAGCAGTAACTTTAGGGTCCATCCCTAGGGTGCTCAGTTTGTTTATAAGTCGCCTGTGAGGAACAGTGTCAAAGGCTTTACTGAAATCTAAATACACCACATCTAGAACTCTCCCTCGGTCCAACTCCCTGGTCACCCAGTCAAAGAAATCAATCAGATTTGTCTGACAAGACCTGCCTCTGGTGAATCCATGCTGCCTCGGATCCTGTAATCCGCTGGACTCCAGAAACCTCACTATTTTCTCTTTCAGCAGCGTTTCTAATAATTTACTCACCACCGAAGTTAAACTAACCGGCCTGTAGTTTTCAACCACATCCTTACTTCCGCTTTTGTGTAAAGGCACCACATGAGCCTCTCTCCAGTCCTTTGGCACCACTCCCGACTCCAAAGAGGCATTGAAAAGGTCAATCAGTGTAGTTGCTAGAACGTCCCCAAGTTACCTCAGTATTCTAGGGTGTATCCCATCCGGTCCCATCGCTTTGTCTACTTTAAGTTGAGCTAGTTTCTCACGAACACAGTCTTCTGAAAATTGTTCAAGATGTCCCTTGCTTCTGTTCTTATTTGTGGGTGTTTTCTGAGGTCCTGCTCCTGGTTCTTCATCTGTGAACACAGAACAAAAATATTTGTTAAGCAATTCCGCTTTATCCTTATCAGCTTCTACATATTCCCCCCCTGCACCCTTGAGTCTGACAATACCACTTTTGCCCTTCCTCTTCTGACTAATATATCTGAAAAATGTCTTATCCCCCCATTTTATTGCATTGGCTATTTCCTCCTCCTTTTGAATCTTTGCCTTCTTGACTACTTTGCTAGCTTCTCTAAGTTTTTCCAAATACAGATGCCTGTCTTCCTCTCTCTGTGATCTCTTGTATTTCATGAAGGCCTCCCTCTTTTTCTTCACTTTTTCAGCTACTTCCTTTGAAAACCATAGCGGTCTCCTGTTCCTTTTGCCTTTATTTACCATTTTAACAAAAAGGTTGGTTGCCTTTAAAATACCCCCTTTCAGTTTTGCCTGCTGTTTTTCTACATTCCCCAGCTGTTCCCATCCCACTAACGACTCCCTGAGGTATTGGCCCATCTTCGCAAAGTTAGTCTTCCTAAAGTCTAAGATCCTCACCTTGGAATGGATTCTAACAGCCCTAGTCCTAATACTGAACCACACCATCTGGTGATCGCTGGATGCAAAATGATCTCCCACTACAATATCAGAAACACTTTCACCATTGGTAAGCACCAAGTCCAGTATGGCCCCTTCACGTGTGGGGTCTGTTACTAATTGCCTGAATAGTTCTCCCTGTAGAGAATCCAGGATCTCCTTCTAGATGATACTGCAGCAGGAATGTGCCAATCAACATCTGGCATATTGAGAAGGTTTAGTAAACATACCCCTTAGTCTCCAGATGTGCATATTATTGGCTTTTGTATACAGAATAAAAGTGTTAACTGATGAAATGGTGGATTGCAAGATAAAGGGGTATGTTTATTAAACAGCGTAAGATAGCAAATGTAATGTTAGTGCGTGCTAATGTCACACTGATGATATTAGTGTGCACTGTAGCACATGCTAACGTTACACACAGCATTAAGCACACTATGGGAGGAGAGGGAGCAGACAGTAGGGGTCACTGGGCGGGGAGTAGGTAGAATTGGGTATTTCTTGTGCAAAATTGGAGACTCAGATTTCTATTCTGCAGTTTCTGTATCTTTAGTTAAGGATTCCTTGGTCACTCATAGGCAGCTAGAATCAATGGAGAATTTGCTTAGGGTTTTCAATCTTAGGTTTTTGAATTTCCCTTATACCAGATTTTTGTTTCAGAAGTATTTGAAGGAGATATTACTTATAATAGTTAGGCTTACGAATTTGTATTACATTCCTAAGGGGACAAAGGTCTTCGATAGGTAGACAGATGGTCTTGATCAGCTTTCCTCTATGGATAGTTTAGACTTGTCTGGTCTCCTAGAATCCTCTGTAGATGAAATTCCAACTAGTGCTACTTTTTTCTTCTCTGTTAGATAAAAGCAAAATTCTAAAAATACATTTTCAAAAGAATTATGTTTCCTTTTGTATGTAACCGATTAATGTCTTCCCTGATGTCTCCAACACAACCCAATTAAGAAGGAAAGCTTTATTTAGAATTTAAATCTAAGGTGCTTGCTTTGGGGGCTACTTTTTTCCTTAAATTTCCCTGTAGAGAAGTGAAGACCTTGAGTGCAGCAGCTGTTCTCTACCTGCGGTGCCTAGGGCGCATGATTTGATGTCTCTGCTGGGTTATAAATATTGGGCCCTTACCACGGGACATTTGGGAAGTGAAGACCTTCAGTGCAGCAACTGTTCCCTTTCTGCGGCACCTTGGGCGCATGATTTGATGTCTCAGCTGGGCTATAAATATTAGGCCCTTACCACGGGACGCGGTTGCAGGCACGTCACTGCAGGTGCATGCCTAAAAGGGCTTCACCAAAAGGGCAGGACACACCCCTTAGGCGCACCAAGAAGAAAGAGTTGGGTTATTTTTGTGTTGCTGAGGATGAGAAAATGAAAGAAGAGAATTCCATCTGCACCTATGATCAAATCCTCCAAGGTAGAGGGTCCTATGGATAAGCATGTGGTGCACCCCATTGTGGAAGAAAGCGTACCTTCTTCTTCGGCAACTGTAAGTTCTGACATCCTTTCAGCTCTTTCTTCTATTGGAGGTTTAACCCAACCCCTTCCATCTGTCTCTTTGATATCTTCAGGGAGGCAGGTTTCTCCTGGGAAGGTATTTTCCTTATCTCCAGTTGCTTCTCAACCTCTATCTGTTCTGCCTACCATAATCCCACCTAAGGCTTCATTATCCAAGGTGTTATAGTTACCATCGCCAGGTGTTGGAAGTCAGGTTGATGAACTGGCCGACAGAGAGATATCTCTCAAGGATATATGGTCAGTGGTATCTCGAACAGAGGAGATGTTGAGGGGAGCTTTGGCTCAGTTACAAGACTTCATGACGGACTCTGTGGCTAAATTTGTTGAATTAGGATCTAGAATTGATAGTAAGGAGATGCGGTTGAGTAAGCTCAAACCTCAGTTGTCCGCTGTGCATTCTGCTTCTACCACTTTTATAACTGATAGTTTGTATTGTCATCGTCAAATGGAAGTTATGGAAAAGGCACGGAATTTTCAAGGGCACGGAATTTAAGGTGTTTTAATTTTCCAGTGACCCATTTGTCTCATTAATTCTTTTTCACAAATACCTGAAGGGAGTGTTGCAGTTCACTGATCTGGAGGGTGTCTTGATTAGTAATGTATATTATTTACCTTGTGGTGGGCAGACCGAGTTGGCAGCTGAGGGAGAGCTGCAGCTAGCCCCAAAGGTAGACAATTTAGATCTGTCTAACCTTTTGGAGTTGTCATCTGACTTAATCAGCTCCCGTGCAATTTTGGTTGTTTCTTTTATTTTGGAGTCTGATAAGCATAAGGTTTTAAAGTCTTTTTTCTCAAAAACGGATATGTTGTTTTGCAGACAAAGAATCAACATCTTCCCAGATGTTGCCAGACCTACTCAGGTTAGGCATAAGGCCTTTTTTGTATTGAAGCCTCGAGTGTTGGTGCTTAGGGCAACTTTCTATCTTAAGTTCCCCTGTAAGTGTCTGGTTTTATTCCGTGGTAAAAGATATTGCTTCTTTGATCAACTGCAATTAGAAGAATTCTTGCAGGTGAATTGTCCTTTTCTCCAGGACCAAGCAGGAAGTCAGTCCTCACATATGGGTGTCATCGGCGCCGATGAAGCCCCAGCGGAGCATTTCCCCAGCTTTCCATGAAAGCCTTTGGGAATGCTGGCACGCATGCGTGGTTCCCTTCCCGCCTAAAGGTGCCATCTTACCTCAGTCTCTTTTTTTCCGAGAAGCCCACCGAATGTGTGTCCTGTTCTCCCGGATAAAAGTGATTTTTTCTTCGGCGATTTTTCGCTATTTTTTCTCCGGTTCGATGCCGGTTCCCCTCCCGCCAGGTTCGGTACACCGGTATCGAGCCCATTTATTTCTTTTTCGGTTTTTGCCCTTCGTGGCTGGTGTTCGCGCCCTTTTTCATTTTTTCCCTGGAAGGCCGGTCTTTTGACCTCGCAGGGGCTCTTTTTTCCCCGATGGCTTCCAGTGGTTTCAAAAAGTGTGATCGGTGTAAGCAACTTATGTCTCTCACCGACACACACGACTGCTGCCTTCGGTGCCTCGGCCCTGACCACGACCCCAAGTCGTGTGGGCCATGTGGGAAGATGTCTTCCAAGGCACTCAAAGGTCGACAGCATCAGAAGGAAAGGTTTTTCTCGGACTCTGCCTCCGGCCGGGCCCGGACCTCGTCTGAGGCCTCGACATCTCGGGATTCCGATCCCGAGCGCCGTCAAAGCTCCTCGGACAGGGGGTCCCCCGACCGGGAACGCAAGAGGAAGAAGCGGCTCGCGAGGGCGGCGTTGGAGGATGTCCCTGGTCCCTCGAGGGCCAGGTCTAAGACCCCCGACCGCCGTCCCGGGCCCGTGGACCAAGAGAAGCCTGCCAAAGTTCCTCACGTGGAGCTGGAGTCTGCTGGACACGTAAGCCCCATTGTCCTCGTGGACTTGCCTCCCAGAGAGCCAACATCAGGCCCGGTGCCGCTGGGGCCCGAGTCGGTGGCTGCTGCGTCTCCCGAGCTGAGTCTCAGGATGACAGCCTTGGAATGCAGATTGTCTGCCTTCATGGAGCAGCAGCGGGCACTGATGGCCAGCCTGTCTGGTGCATCTGCCCCGACCACCGGGACGTCAACTTCGAAGTCAACCCTGGAGACCGAGCCGATACTCGAGACCTTCGTGGCTCGAAGTCATCCTCGGTCGAGGTCTCCCTCGACCTCCCGTTCGGGACCGAGGGTGTCGAAGCCGGTGCCCCTGGCATCGGGGCGGGTGCCTCGGGGCCCCGCGGGGTCGGACCCTGACTCCTCCTCGGATGAGTCCGCCTGGGAGACGGAGGACGAGGAGTCTCCCGATACTTTTAAGACTCGGTGCGTCCCGTCGGACTCACCGCAGTCTGAGCCCCGGAGTAGATCCCCTCCGGAGGACACTAGGTTCTCAGAGTTTGTTCGGGATATGGCCGCTGCCTTGGCTATCCCTGCCGATCCCGAGGAAGAGCCTCAAGCGGAGGAGCTCGATGCTCTACAGTATGACTCTCCTCCGAAGGAGGCCTTTACTGTCCCGGTTCCTCCGATGCTGGAACGGCTCCTCTTCCGGATGTGGGAGGCACCGGCCTCGGCGCAGGTTCTGAGAAAGCGAGTCGATTCCATCTATCGGCTCCACAAGAGTCCTGGTTTCCAGAAAGCACAGCTACCACACCATTCCATGGTTGTGGAATCGGCCATGCATCGTCTGAAGAGCCAGAAGATGCACTCCACGGTGCCCCCTGGCAGGGAGGCCCGCAATCTCAATGGCGTTGGTAGGAAGTGCTTCCAGGGGTCTATGCTTGCTTGCCGTGTCCAGTCTTACCAGCTGTACATGGGCATGTACTTGCGAGACCTGGCCAAGGAGTTGGCCGGATTCTCTGCTGGTCTCTCCGGGGAACCCTTGCAGAGATTTAAGACCTTGTCCTCGGGGATTCGGGAATGCTCCAAGTTCATTTCCCATGCCGCCTACGATGGCTTTGAGGCTTTGGCCCGAGTTGCGGCTGCCGGCATCGCGGCTCGATGCCAGGCGCTGCTGCAGTCATCGGACCTCGAGCCATGGGTTCAGGACAAGTTGGTTGATGTCCCCTGCTGAGGTGAGAACCTTTTTGGCAAACCCGTGACTGAGAAGGCCGCTCAGCTCAAGACCGAGCACCTTACCCGGACAAGGCTGTCAAGGAAGACCTCTGCCCTTTCACATAAGAAGAAGGGCTCGGGTAAAAAGTCCTTTTACCCGAGGAAGGGCACTGCCTACAAACAGTACCCTCAGTATCAGGCTGCCCAAACTGCCCCCCAGGGTCAGCAAGCCAAGGGCCAGGGTAATGGGCCCCGTAGGCAGAGAACCCCCAAGCCTCAGGCCCCTGCTACCACTCAGCAGGGTGGGGGTTTTTGACTCCTTGAGCGTAGCCACTCTGTCCCTGCTTTCCCAGCCCTGCACAGGCGGTTGCCTTGTACTCTTTGCCCACCAGTGGCCTCTCATTACCACCGACAGTTGAGTGCTGGACATAGTCCAAAAGGGCTATGCCCTGCATTTTCATCAACTGCCTCCTCCTTACTTCCCAGGGGAGCCCTTGAGGCCTCCCCTGCACACAGACCTTCTCCTTCGAGAGCTCCAAGGTCTGTTGTGGACAGGGCGGTGGAGCCTGTGCCTCCCCACTTGCAAGGTCACGGATTCTACTCCAGGTATTTCCTGGTACCCAAAAGAACCGGTGGCCTTCAACCCATTCTGGACCTCAGGAACCTCAACAAGTTCCTAGAGAAAGAAAAGTTCAAGATGCTTACTCTTGGAACACTTCTGCCCTACCTCCAGCAGGGAGATTGGCTATGCTCCTTAGATCTAAAGGATGCGTACACTCACATCCTCATACATCCAGACCACAGAAAGTACCTCAGGTTCATTGTGGGAGGAAACCATTATCAGTACAGGGTACTACCTTTTGGCCTGACCTCCGCTCCCAGGGTCTTTACCAAGTGCCTGGCAGTGATTGCGGCCTACCTGAGAAATCAAGGCATCTTTGTCTTTCCCTATCTGGACGACTGGCTCATCAGGGGTCAGACGTCCCTGGAGGCCAGACAAGCCACCCTCGGAACCATTGCTCTGCTTCAAAACGTGGGCTTTGTCATAAACTTCGCAAAGTCCACTTTGCTCCCCTCCCAGAACTTGGAGGTCATAGGGGCAAGGTTGGATTCTCAACTGGCAAAGGCATTCTTGCCAGAAGACAGGGTTCAAAGACTGATGGACGTGGCCAAACAGTTCCTAAACAGGTCCCTGGTCTCCGCCAGACTCTGCCTCAGACTTCTGGGCCACATGGCTTCGACAGTGCATGTGACTCCCAATGCCAGGCTCCATATGAGGCCTGCACAGCGGTGCCTTCGGACTCAGTGGTCTCAAGCCACAGGCCGCCTATGAGACAGGATAAAGGTGTCCAGACCCCTTTTGACCTCCCTCAGCTGGTGGCTACATCCACCCAATCTGCTGAAGGGGATGCCCTTCCAAATGCCAGAATACTCGGTGGTCCTCACCACCGACGCCTCTCTGAAGGGCTGGGGTGCTCATTGTCTAGACAAGTGCACTCAGGGCCTCTGGTCTCCCTGGGAGGCAGCCCAACAAATCAATCTCCTGGAACTTCGAGCTATCCGCTTAGCTCTCAAGGCTTTTTCTCCGGCCCTGGCTCACCGCTCAGTCTTGATTCAAACAGACAACCAGGTAGCCATGTTTTATGTGAACAAACAGGGCGGGACTGGGTCCAAGCTCCTTTGTCGAGAGACTCAGGACCTTTGTTCCTTTGGCCTGAAGCACAACATGCTTCTCAAGGCGGTGTACCTTCCAGGCCAGGAGAACTGCCTGGCCGACCGGTTGAGCAGAATTCTGCAGCCCCACGAGTGGCAGCTGCATCCCTTGGTCTTTCAGAAGATCTTCCTGAAGTGGGGTCTCCCTTGGATAGATCTCTTTGCCAGTCCACTGAACAAGCAACTGCCCAAGTTCTGCTCCAGGCAACCGCATCCTTTGAGGATAGCACCAGATGCTTTTCTGATGTCCTGGTCTCAGGGCCTCCTGTATGCGTTTCCTCCCACGCCCTTGGTAGCCCGAACTCTTTTCAAGACTCTTCAGGACAAGGCCTCGGTCCTGCTGCTAGCTCCCAGGTGGCCGAGGCAGCCTTGGTTTCCACTTCTGCTTCAGCTGGCAGTGGATTCCCCACTACCTCTGGGGTTACAACCCGACCTTCTCTCACAGGAGCAGGGTTCTCTTCTGCACCCCAATCTCAAAGCTCTCAATTTGATGGCCTGGAGGCTGCAAGGGTAGTTTTGGCTCCCTGGGGCCTACCTCAGGATGTTGAGGAGGTTGTCCTAGCCTCTAGGAAACAGTCCACTAGGAAAACCTATGCCCTCAAATGGAAGAGGTTTTCTGTGTGGTGTCAGCTATGTACAGAGGATCCTTTCTCCTGTACTGTGCCAGTAGTGCTTCAGTACTTACTGCACTTGTCCAATCAAGGACTTAAGTCCAATTCTGTTTGAGTCCACCTCTCAGCTCTAGCAGCTCACCACTCACTGGTGGAGGGACATTCTCTGTCCGGTCACCCTTTGGTGTCCCGCTTTCTCAGGGGCTTGCTTTTGCTCAAGCCTCCCATCTGTCCTCCTGCTCCTGAGTGGGAGCTGAATGTGGTCTTGCAGCAACTGACTCGCCCACCCTTTGAGCCGATGGTTACTTGCCCTCTATGCTTCCTCTCCTGGAAGACTCTCTTCCTGATAGCCCTCACCTCGGCTAGGTGAGTGAGTGAGCTTCAGGCCCTGGTCTGTGATAGACCTTATACCAGGATTTATAGGAACAGGGTAGTCCTCAGGACTCATCCCAAGTTCCTTCCTAAGGTTGTCTCCTCTTTCCACCTCAATCAGGAGGTGGTTCTTCCAACATTCTTCCCTAGGCCTCATGCTAGCCAGGCTGAAGCAGCCTGCATACCCTGGACTGTAGTAGGGCCTTATCCTTCTACCTTGACCGTACGCAGGGGCATAGAAGGGCTACTCAGCTCTTCGTCTCCTTTGACCCCAATAAGTTGGGGTTGGCTGTGTCCAAGCGTACCTTGTCCATCTGGGTGGCTGACTGTATCACCTGGGCTTACAAGGCGGCTGACCTTCCTTTGCACGGTAGGGTCACGGCCCATCGTGTCAGGGCTGCCTCAGTGGCTCATCTCCACTCTGTGCCCTTGGTAGACATCTGCAGGGCTGCAACTTGGTCTTCAAGCCAGACCTTTGCGGCCCATTACTGTCTGGAGCGGGAGTCCCATAGGGACAGTGCTTTTGGCCAAGCAGTACTCCAGAATCTCTTTGAGGTTTAGGCAACTCCTGCCCTCCTGCCCTCTGTTGGGCTACCGGTGGAGGTTGTGTCCTTGAAAAGCCTTTCTTTGATGCTGTGACTAGAGGGAGTTCTCTTGTTTAGCCTGGGTTCCTGGTAGCCCAGAGCTAGGGAGTCACCCATATGTGAGGACTGACTTCCTGCTTGGTCCTGGAGAAAGAGTAGTTACTCACCTGTAACAGGTGTTCTCCAGGAGCAGCAGGAATCAGTCCTCACAACCCTCCCTCCTCCCCTTGGAGATGCAGTTGTACATAGTTTGTTTTTACATTTTTGTGTGCTGTTCTTAGCTATGTCATTTGACTGAGGTAAGATGGCACCTTTAGGCGGGAAGGGAACCGCGCATGCGTGCCAGCATTCCCAAAGGCTTTCATGGAAAGCTGGGGAAATACTCTGCTGGGGCTTCATCGGCGCCGATGACACCCATATGTGAGGACTGATTCCTGCTGCTCCTGGAGAACACCTGTTACAGGTGAGTAACTACTCTAAATGGGTTGGATTGTTTGATAATAGTAAGGGTTTAAGTAGTTTGGGTTTTAGCTACTGCTTGTCATATTGATTATGTTGTTTGGTTGATTTAGATTTTGGTCTTCCATCCCCAGTAATGTGGACTTAATGATAAATGATGTGTACGTACTGTGTATTTCTTTTTTGGCAAATATATGCCTATTTCTTGTTCATTCTGTAACTTGTTTCTTTGTTACCTTATCTAAATTTTTAAATTAAAAAAACATTCCCTGTAAATGTTTGGTAGTTTTTCAGGGGATTCATTATGGGGGTCATTCTCAACCATGAATAGCGGGGATGTGCATTCAGCCTCGATGTACATCACCGATATCTGGCCAAATACGTCTGGCAGAAAAAGGCTCCCTGTACGTGCATCTGAGTTGTACAGGAAGCCTTAGATGGGGGTGGGGAGGACGGAACGAGAGGGGAGAGAGGGCGGATCATCTCCCCGGACATACAGGACCTATTCTGAGGTCGGCCCTGTACTGTACATCTGGGGTCGGCCGGATAGACGGTGAACCTATTCCACCTCAGAGGAATAGGTTCACCTCAGAGGTGGAATAAGTCTATTGTTTATTGGGAACTTAATAGACCGCCCATCACAATAGCGTCTGAGCGGTTTACAATATACAAAAGGCTGCTTAGAAAATTAGGAAAGGAACGCCATAGTGTGATAGGAAAGAAGAGAGAAAAGCTCGAGGCTAGATTATATTAACAGAAACAAGGGAAAACAACATCATGGGGGTGGTGAAAAGCGGTGCGGGGGGGGGGGGGGGAGAGAGACCAAAAGCTAGACAGAAAAGATGGGGTTTTAGATTTGCCTTAAATGTTTTAAATGAGGGTTCCAAGCGAAGGTCTGAGGGGAGCGAGTTCCTTAGGCGGGGACCAAGGAAGTAAAAGGCAGAGGAACGGGTGGTTTCTAGGTGGGCCTGGGATGGGGAGGGTAAGGTTATGCGGTTCATGTGGAAGGTGCGGAGGGAACAGTAGGGAGTGTGGAGGTGGATCAGATCGGCAAGGTAAAGGGGAGTGCCAGTATGAATAGACCTGTGAACAAAAAGAAGAAATTTGTACTGAATACGGAAGGGAATCGGAAGCCAGTGCAGGCGAATGAGAAGAGGGGTGATATGGTCGAAACGGGAAGAGCAAGTGAGGATACGGGCAGCAGTGTTGTGGACTCATTGCAGACGTTGAAGTTGGGATTGGGGGAGACCAGCTAAAGAGAGGATACAATAATCGAGGCGTGAGACAATTAGGGAAATGAGGAGGGTGGTCATAGCGGAGAAAGAGAGGAAAGGGCGTACAGATCGGAGTTGTCTTAGGGTGAGAAAGCAGCGTTGAACTACAGATGAGATATGTGCTTTGAACGATAGGGAGGAGTCGAGGGTCACACCAAGGTAGCGTAGAGAGGTGACCAGGGCCGGATTTACCTATACGCCATGTACGCCATGGCGTAGGGCCCACAGCCGGCAGGGGCCCACAAAAAAAGAAGAAGTTCATTTTTTGTTAATACAATTTTAAAAAAAACCTGGTGGCTGCCGCCGCGGGGCCCCCTCTGCTGCCGCGGCAGCACAGACTGACCCGCGGGGGCCCCGTCTACAAGCTGAAGCCGTCGGGTCGGGTCGTCCCTCCCTCCCTCCCTCCGTGCAGGCTGCAGGCTGTGAGACCTGCAGCCTGCATGGAGGGAGGGAGGACCGACCCAACCCGACCGCTTCAGCTTGTAGACAGGGCCCCCGTGGGTCAGTCCGTGCTGCCGCGGCAGCAGAGGGGGCCCCGCGGCGGCAGCCACCAGGTTTTTTTTTTAAATTAAATTTTACTTTAGGCCGGGGGGGGGGGGGTAGGACTGGTAATGGGCTGGGGGGCTGGGGTGGGGGAGGACTTGTAATGGGCTATGGGGGGGGTTAGGACGGGGAAGTGGCTATTGGGGGGGCTGGGGCTGGCAATGGGCTGCTGGGGGGGGGGTAGGGCTGGCAATGGGCTGGCAATGGGCTGCTGGGGGGGGGTAGGGCTGGCAATGGGCTGCTGGGGGGGGTAGGGCGGGTAATGAGCTATTGGGGGGGGGTAGGACTGGTAATGGGCTGGGGGGGGTTAAGACTGGAGGTGGGCTGATGGGGTTAGGACTGGTAATGGACTGTGGGCTGTTGGGGGGGCTTAGAACTGGCAATGGGCTTTGGGGGGGGGCTTAAGACTGGTAATGGGCTGTGGGCTGATGGGGGCTGTCAGGTAATGGGCTATGGGGGGCCTAGGACTGGAAATGGGCAGGGGGGTAAAGACTGGAGGTGGGCTGATGGGGTTAGGACTGGTAATGGGCTGTTGGGGGGGGGGGTTAGAACTGGTAATGGGCTGTGGGGGGGGTTAAGACTGGTAATGGGCTGTGGGCTGATGGGGGTTGTCTGGTAATGGGCTATGGGGGGCTAGGACTGGAAATGGGCTGGGGGGTTAAAACTGGAGGTGGGATGATGGGGTTAGGACTGGTAATGGGCTGTGGGCTGATTGGGGGGGGTAGGACTGGCAATGGGCTATGGGGGGCTGACTGGAAATGGGTTGATGGGGTTAGGACTGGAAGTGGGCTGATGGGGGTTAGGACTGGTAATGGGTTATAGGGGGGGGCTTAAACTGAAAATGGGGTGATGGGGGGTTAAGGACTGTAAGTGGGTTGATGGGGGGCTAGGACTGGTATTGGGTTGGGGGGTTGCTAGGACTGGAAATGGGCTGATGGATGGCTAGGACTGGAAATGGGCTGATGCAGGGACTAGAAGGGAATGGATGCTGGGTGAGGCTGGAACTAGAAGGGAGCTGATGTTGGGGGAGGATTAGAATGGGATGGGGCTGGAAGAGTAAAATGGAGAAGGGAAAAATATTTTGTGTGGGAGGGATAAATAATCTACAATTGGCCGGGTATTGGGAGAGTAAGTGGGGATTGAGGATGGAGGGGTAAAATTTGAGTGGATGAAATAGGAATGAGGAAAGAGCAAAAGGAGAAAGATTAGTATGTTAAAGCAGATGTAGAGAGAGAATGGAAAAAAATCTAGAAGAGAGAAGAAAGGACAAATGGATAGCAGACGATGGAGAGTTAGCAGAAGACACGAAGAAACCAGAAGAAAGTGGCTGGAGCAATTGCAGCTGAAAAAAATGCACAAAAGGTAGAAAAATATCTCTTTATTTTGAATTTATTAATTGGAATATGTCAGCTCTGGTAAATGTGCATCATTAACGTCTGCGCTTTGTTTAGTACAAGAGCAAATTAATGTATAGTTTTATTTCTACAGTGTTGTACATTCCAAGTTTGGCTTTTGGGATTCCCAGTTTAATTATTGTCTTCCTGTTTCTAAATTGTGATTCCTTGTTTGGTGATGGTCTATGTTCTGCATGTGTAACTGAGCTGAGGTGTTCTGTTTATATAATTCCTATTTGACATTGCCACTTGTTCTCTTTCCCCAGTAGGTCATGTATTGTTGTTCTCTGAAATGTATTGGTTTAATATTTGCAGTGTTGCCTTTTGATTGGTAGAGTATGGTGCTTTGTGAATCCTGGTAGTGCTGTTAGGATACGGCGGGTTTACTATGGGCAGTGTTTGTAGTAGTTCCTAATGTGTCTGGCAGTTGGCACTGGATTATAGTAATGTAGAAATCTTTTAGTCTTTCTTTATCCATACACTCATTAAGAGGCACGTTTACTAAAAGTTAGTATATGGTAACATTATGCAAATATTTATGCAAATGGGGCCCCTTATGCAAATGAGGCCCCGCACCCCCCTTGGGCCGCCCCTGCTGGGGGCCCACAATTTTTGTTGGCGTAGGGCCTCACTCAAGGTAAATCCGGCCCTGGAGGTGACGATGGGGATTGGAACGGAAGAGAGCAGTGGAATGAGGGAAGGGGCAGGGCTACCGTCAGTGAACCAGATGGCTGAGGTTTTAGAGAGATTGATATGCAAGAAGTTGGAGGAGAGCCAGGATGCTACTGAGGAGAGACAATTGTTGAAGAGGGTAATATCGGGGGAGACAGAGTTAGTGTGATAAAGAAGAAAGATATCATCAGTGTAATAATATGCAGAGACACCGTGTTATTGGACTAAAAGTGCGAGAGGAGCCAAAAAGACATTAAAGAGGAGGGGAGCAAGGACAGAGCCCTGGGGGACACCACAGGGAAGGGGAGTGGAGGGTGAAGAGAGGGAACCAGTGGAAACTGAAAAGGAACGGCCAGAGAGGAAAGAGTGAAACCAATGAAGAACTGTGCCGGTGATGCCGGCATCTTGGAGGCGTGAAAGGAGAGTGCGATGATCAACGAGGTCGAATGCGGCAGAGAGATCCAGAGAGACAGCGAGAGTGACAAGGCCATGATCGTGAGCGGTGTGTAGTTCGTTTAGAAGAGAAAGAAGAACAGACTCCGTGCTGTGACCGGGGCGGAAAACCTGATTGTCGAGGGTGAAGGGTGAGAGAAACTTCAAGGTGTGATGACAATTGAGTGAAAACAAGTTTTTCTAAAAGCTTGGAGAGGAAAGGGAGATTAGAAATGGGGCGCCAGCTAGAGGTGGAAGAGTGATCTAGTGAACCCTTTTTCAGAATGGGGCGAATGATAGCGTGTTTCCAGGGAGAGGGGAAGACACCGGTGGAGAGACTAGAATTAAAGATAGAGAGAATGTGGGGTGAGGGAGCTAGAGAGGGATCTAAGAGCCAGTGGGAGGGAATGGGATCAGAAGAGCAGAAGGTTTTCTGAACGGAGTTAAAGGTCTTGGAGAGGGGGGAGGCAGAGATGGGTTCAAAGGAGACCATCGATGAGAGAGAGAAGGGGAAGAGGAAGGAGGAATGTGAACTGGGACTGGTGGGGGAGGAGAAAGTGGGGGAGGGCAGCAAGGGAATGAGAGGCGGAGGGAGAGGACTTTAGAGGAGAAGTAGGTTGCCAGTGAGGCAGACTCAGGAGTGACTGGGGGGAGGGAGAGAGCAGAGAAAGAGTGAGGAGCAGGTAGGGAGCGAAGGGCAGAGTACAATTTATCTATTTATTTATTTAACAATCACTTATATACCACACTTTCCCATGGATCAGGTGCGGTTTACAAAAAACAAGTTAAGGGACAGAGCAAAATCTGTTTCTTTTACATGGAACATCAGTAAACTATGTACAAAGGCCAGAGCCTTAAAAACAAAACAAGCTTAGTTTCAGTTGAAACTGAGATCTAGGTACAATAACAAAACAACGTTATAAGGTGTTACAACTATATACAAGATATTGTGTTTTTACTATGTGAAATGCATAGTTGTAGATTGATTAAATGTGGTAGTTTAGAGTGAAAATTTGCCGGAGAGGAGCATTGAATATCAGAATAAGGGTATTGATATAAATTTAGTTGCTAATATTTTATGTCTTACTTGGTAGGGATCTGAGTTGTCGTTAGTTATCTGTTTTCATTGTGGGGGAAGGAGTATATCAATGGATGTAAAAAGATGGGTTTTTAATTTCTTTCCGAGTTCCTTAATTTCAGTTACTGCTCTGATTTCCTCAGAGAGGGAGTTCCATAAGGTGGGTGCTGCATGGGAGAATGCCTTTTTGTTAGTTGTCTTTTTAGCTTTAGTGTAATCTTTCGGGGTTATTATTTTGTTTGTGTAACCTTTCTTATGTACTATTTTATTAGAATCCTTAGTGATAAGCTTGCCTAGTGTCGGTGGAGCCATATTATTTAATGCCTTGAAGGTAGTTATAATAGTCTTATAGTTTATCCTGCATTGTATTGGTAGCCAGTGTAAGTTAGCTAGTATAGGTGTTATGTGTTCAAATGTTTGAGTCTTCATTATGATTCTAGCTGCTGCATTTTGTGCTAGTTGGAGTCTTTTAATGTTTTGTTTTGATGTGCCTATAAGGATTAGGTTGGCAAAGTCGAAATAAAGTGTGATGATTGCCTGAATTATGTTCATAAAGTCTTGTAAATGAACAAGTGGGCGTAGTTGCTTTAATATTTTGAGCTTGAAAAAGATTATTTTTGTTGTGTTTCTGATGTGAGAGTCCATACTGAGATGCGTATCAAGGATCACGCCTAGATACAATTGGTGGGAAGAGTTGGCGGAAGTGGAAATAAGGGAGGAAAAATAATCCTTTTTGGCAATGTGACGTGAGAGACGGTAATGACGGTGACAGATATGGAAGTGGTCCAGAAGAAGGGGAGAGGGATGTTTGCGCCAGAGTCTTTCAGCATGACAGAGATGCCTGTGAAGAAGGGAGAGACCGGGGTGGAACCAGGGGTGGCGACGAGGGTGATGGGGAGATGGGCGCGGCTGGAGAGGGGCTAGGTTATCGAGAGCGGTTGAAAGGACTGAGTTCCAGGTGTCAACAGGAAGGTGATGAAAGTCAGGGGGAAGAAGGGTATCAGAGGAAGGGAACTGGAGAAGAGTGTTAGCAGTGATGTGACAAGAAAGCTGTGGGGGTGCAGAACTGGGTTGGGAGTCAGGAAGGGAGGAAGAGAGAGGAAGCGAAAGGGAGGAGAAGAGGCAGAAGTGATCGGTCCAAGGGAGGGGTAGGGAGGAGGGGGAAGAGAGAATGAGGGAGGAGGCCTTGGAAAGGATAAGAAGGTCGAGAGTATGTCCAGCTATGTGGGTAGGAAAAGGGACAAATTGGGAGAGGGAGCGATCGGACAAGAGGGAAAGGAACGCATGATCACGGGATGAAGAGGGAGAGAGAACATGGACATTGAAATCTCCGAGAATTAAGAGCTGGGAATAGAGAAGTGAAGCCTTGGAGATAGTAGAAAGAAGAGAGTCCCAGACTGGGGTCAATATAGAAGGAGGGGCATAGATGAGGAGGAGGTGCGTCTCCCAGCCATCCGGATGTCTATAGATCTGGACGGCCTGGAGACGTACAAAGCGGAATGTGCCTCCACATCTTTTTTGATCCTGCACATTGTGAGAGCTTCCTTGCAGGGAAGAAAGATTGATTTCATTTTTTTTATGTTTCTGCTAAGTAGCTTTGATTGAGTGGATCTTTTTATTATATACTGATGTATCTGCCAGATAATTATTTTCCTTTTCTTCTTTGTGTTTAATTTGTTATTGGCAAAGCAGTCCTCCGTGATGTGGGCTTGAAGTGAAGCCTCGGAGATGGTAGAAAGAAGAGAGTCCCAGACTGGGGTTGATATAGAAGGAGGAGCATAGTTGAGGAGGAGGTGGAGTGGAGGGGAGGTTGCGAGGCAGAGAAGTAGAGATTCAGGGTAGTGGAGGGCGGAAGAAGTTTGTTCTTGAAGGAGGAGGGAGGAGCGATAGAGGACAGCAAGGCCTCCACCACTCCTACCCCGACGGGGGGCCGATAGAGCTGAAAAACCTGGGGATAAGCAGCGATTGAGAAGGGGTTCCTCACCGTCTTTCAGCCATGTTTCGGTGAGGAAAAAGAGATCAAGGTTGTGTTGGGAGGTAATATCATGGATCAAAGTGGACTTTGAGCGTAGGGAATGACAATTTAGGAGTGCAAACTGAAGGAGTAGGAGGGATTGGGGGGAGGATAGTGTTGAACGATGGGGAGAACAGGAGATCAAATTAGTAGGAGTTCAGGAATAGGGGCAGTGAAAGGCTGGGACAGTGGGAGGGGGACGCCAGCCCCAGTGGACTGGAATAGCAGACATGGTGAGGGAAGCAGAGCACAGCAAGAGACAGGAGAGGAATGAGAGGAGAGGAAACTTATTAAATGGCTGTGGGAAGGAGGCTGGAGAGGAACGAGCACCAGGAGGATGTGAGCAGTTCGGTGAATACGGCAGTTCGGTGGCGGCCAGCAGAGACAGGTGAGGCAGGGGTGCAGGAAGTTGCCCGCAGCCGGAACCTGGCCATGGGAGGCCGGATCGAGGGTCGGTGTGGAGAAAGGAAGATTTTGCTGGTGGCCGGCATGTGCAGCTCCTGAATGTGCAGCTCCGGAACATGTCCCTATTCAGGCACCCCCGATATCCAGCCACTGTGCTGTGATTCTGCTCCTGTGGGGACGTCTAGCCCCCTTGGGAGCAGAATCAGCTGCGTCTCCCAGCCATCCGGATGTCTATAGACAGGACCGGCCCGTCCATTGAGCAAGAATGTTTTTTGCACAGGGCCCTGCGTTTCAGGGAGCCCCACGCAAAGAACATTCTGCTTTTTTAAAAATTAAATTTAAAAAAAAAAAGCTGGCTGTTGCTGCTGCCGCCGCGGCCGCAGGAGAATGGAGTGTCCCGCGGGGCCCCCTCTGCCCGACTGATCCCCTCTGCGACGGCTTTCAGATCCGCAAAGGGAGAGTGTCTCCCTCGCGTCTCTGTTAAGCCTGCAGGGGCTGATGGGGGCGAATGTGCGGTTCTGAAAAGCCCTGTAACTCACCCACAAAGCAATTTAGACCCCAGGAAATAGAATATTCATTTAATCAGAAGCAGAGTGTAGCGCTTTATATAGTTATATAACAGTACCGTGGTGGTGATGCCATGCCAGCCGACGTCTGGAACAGATTAGGAAGCAGTGAGTCTGCAGAAAAAGCATGCTCTCCATTGCCTCCAAATTAATTAGTGAGAACCTGGAACAAACCAAAGCCAGCCTTCCTGGTCTGAAGGGTGAATAGCACTCAATTGCGGGGACTTTAGAAAGTCTGAGGAAACCAACTAATCGACTAATGCCTGAGGATCAGAAACGGGAGATTTAAGCAGGGACGGCTAAACCACTAGGTAAACTAGGAGGATGCCTCAGGCAGCTAAAGACAAGGCAAAACCAATGTGTCCTAGCAGCCACACAACTCAAAGACTAACCACTACTTACTTTTACCCACAAGAAGAATAGACAAAATGCAAATAGCTCATTTATCCTTGTAAGAGACTTTTGGAAATTTCCCTCATATTGTATATAGTTACAGAATAAAGTTTAATATTAATATTTAGAGGATTTTCTGGGAGGGATGCGTTGAGAGGATTATGATCGAGTTTAATAATCCAAGTCTTGGGGGAGTGGGGTGTTAGGGTCTAAAAGCTAATTGTGAGAGGGCACAAAGCCTTGGGCAACTTGTCCTTGCACCAGCCCAGCTAAATAAGGACTTTGGCAAGCAAAGATTACTAATTATTTTCACATTCAGGATGCACCACAAAAGGAAATGACTTATCCACCGCCTTTACAGCTTAGTTCTGTAGAGGTGATGCGCTAAGCTTCAGGTCATTTCTAGCCACCTGAGTGAGGGACCAGAGAAAGACTATCACCTGCAGGAGTCTCCTATAAGCCTTGACGGATGCAGGACAACCATAGGGCATGGGTCAGGACAGGGGGTGAGTGTCAGTCCTTGATCCGAGCAGAACACAAGATTGCAAAACCGCATCAGCACCTCCTGGGAAGGGAACTTACATCGCCTCCACTCGGCTGAAAAGCAAGAAATACTCTTGGAAGGGGAAATGAGCTGAACAGACCTACACCCTCCCTCCAAAAGAGCTCAACGAGTCTGAAATTTCCCATCTGCCCCTGCAGGCTTAACAGAGACGCGAGGGAGACACTCTCCCTTCGCGGATCTGAAAGCCGTAGCAGAGGGGCTCAGCCGGGCAGGGAGAGCTCAGCCGGGCAGAGGGGGCCCCGCGGGACACTCCATTCTGTTGCTGCCACGGCGGCAGCAGCAGCAGACATCTTTTTTTTTGTTTTTTTTTAATTTTCACTGAGCCGATGTGGGGGGTTAGGACTGGTAATGGGCTATGGAGCGGGTTAGGACTTGACTTGAGGTGGGCTGTGGGTTGATGGGGGGGGTTAGGACTGGTAATGGGTTATGGGGGGGGCTAGGACTGGAAATGGGATGATGGGGGGTTTAAGACTGGAGGTGGGCTGATGGGGTTAGGACTGGTAATAGGCTATGGGGGGGGGGGGCTAGGACAGGAAATGGGATTATGGGGAGGGGTTAGGACTTGAAGTGGGCTGATGGTATTAGGACTGGTAATGGGCTGTGGGCTGTTGGGGGGGGGGTTAGAACTGGTAGTGGGCTATGGGGGGTTAAGACTGGTAATGGGCTGTGGGCTGATGGGGCCTGTCTGGAAATGGGGTGATGGGGGTTAGGACTGGTAATGGGCTATGGGAGGGCTAGGACGTAATGGGCTATGGGGGGGCTAGGACAGGAAATGGGCTGATGGGGAGGGGTTAGGACTTGAGGTGGGCTGTTGGGGGGTTTAGGACTGGTAATGGGCTATGGGGGGTTAAGACTGGTAATGGGTTGTGGGCTGATGGGGGTTAGGACTGATAATGGGCTATGGGGGGGGGCTAGGACAGGAAATGGGCTGATGGAGAGGGGTTAAGACTTGAGGTGGGCTGATGGGGTTAGGACTGGTAATGGGCTGTGGGTTGATGTGGGGGTAGGACTGGAAGTGGGTTGATGGGGGGCTAGGACTGGTGATGGGTTGGGGGGGTTGCTAGGACTGGAAATGGGCTGAGTGGAAGGGGAGGCTTGAACTGCAAATAGCTGATGGGGATGGGGACTTGGAATGGAAATGGGCTGAGTGGAAGGGGGGGCTTGAACTGCAAATAGCTGATGAGGAGGGGGCTTGGAATGGAAATGGGCTGTGAGGGAAGGAAGCTAGGACTGGAAATGGGCTGATGGAGCAGCTAGGATAGGACTGGAAATGGGCTGTTGGGGGGAGCTAGAACTGGAAGTAGGCTCATGGGGGGCTTGGACTGGAATTGTGCTGAGTGGAGGGGAGCTAGGATTTGACATGGGCTGATGGTGGGACTAGGAAATGACTAGAAATGGGCTGATGGAGGGCTAGGATTAGAAATGAGCTGATGAAGGGACTCGGACTGGAAATGGATGGGGGAGCTAGGACTGGAAATGGGCTGATGGGGGGCTAGGACTGGAAATGGGCTGATGCAGGGACTAGAAGGGAATGGATGCTGGGTGAGGCTGGAACTAGAAGGGAGCTGATGTTGGGGGAGGATTAGAATGGGTTGGGGCTGGGAGAGTGAAATGGAGAGGGGAAAAATATTTTGTGTGGGAGGGATGAAAAATCTACAATTAGCCGGGTATTGGGAGAGTAAGTGGGGATTGAGGATGGAGGGGTAAAATTTGAGTGGATGAAATAGGAATGAGGAAAGAGCAATAGGAGAAAGATTAGTATGTTAAAGCAGATGTAGAGAGAGAGAATGAAAAAAAAAACTAGAAGAGAGAAGAAAGGACAAATGGATAGCAGACGATGGAGAGTTAGCAGAAAACATGAAGAAACCAGAAGAAAGTGGCTGGAGCAATTGCAACTGAAAAAAAATGCACCAAAGGTAGAAAGATCTCTCTTTATTTTGAATTTATTAACTCGAATATGAAAGCTCTGGGAAATGTGCATCATTAACGTCTGTGCTTTGTTTGGTACAAGAGGAAATTAATTTATAGTTTTATTTCTACAGTGTTGTACATTCCAAGTTTGGCTTTTGGGGTTCCCAGTTTAATTATTGCCTTCCTGTTTCTAAACTGTGATTCCTTGTTTGGTGATGGTCTATGTTCTGCATGTGTAACTGAGCTGAGGTATTCTGTTTATGTAATTCCTATTTGACATTGCCACTTGTTCTCTTTCCCCAGTATTCTCTGAAATGTATTGGTTTAATATTTGCAGTGTTGCCTTTTGATAGGTAGGGTATGGTGCTTTGTGAGTCCTGGTAATGCTGTCAGGATACGGAGGGTTTGCTATGGGTTCTAAATGGGCAGCGTTTGTAGTAGTTCCTAATGTGCCTGGCGGTTGACACTGGATTATAGTAATGTAGAAATCGTTTAGTCTTTCTTTATCCATACACTCATTAAGAGACATGTTTACTAAAAGTTAGTGTATGGTAACATTATGCAAATATTTATGCAAATAAGGCCACTTATGCAAATGAGGCCCCACACCGAGTCTCCGCACATGGCCCCGCACCCCCCTTGGGCCGCCCCTGTCTATAGATCCGGACGGCCTGGAGACGTACAAAGCGGAATGTGCCTCCACATCTTTTTTGATCCTGCACACCATGAGAGCTTCCTTGCAGGGAAGAAAGATTGATTTCATTGTTTTTATGTTTCTGCTAAGTAGTTTTGATTGAGTGGATCTTTTTATTATATACTGATGTATCTGCCAGATAATTATTTTCCTTTTCTTCTTTGTGTTTAATTTGTTATTGGCAAAGCAGTCCTCCGTGATGTGGACTTGATTGTTGCATTAATACTTATATATTTTGAGGCCAATTCCGACAGGGCACATCCGAGCCATCTGGACATCCAGAAACGCAATATGCACCCAATTCTGACCCTGCGGGAGCTAAACAGCCCCGCGGGAGCAGAATCAGGAAGTAGGAACTGGATGTCCTGGATGTGTACTGATTCCCTGCCTCCAGACATTCAGGCACTACCCGGCTAGCCCAGTCAGGCTCCTGCATGGAGCTGCTGTGCTGCAACTATCAAACTGCCTGCTTCCCCGCAGCCTGACCCCCGATCAGCCCTTCCAAAGCCAGGATCAGGCTGTGGGGACCCCCCCCCCCTACTCACTTCAGTGTGGTGTCCCGGCATGGTCGTCCGCTACCTCAGATGTAGAATAAATCCCCCGTCTAAGGCACCCATTCCGGATGTACAGGGCCATCACAGGAATCAGCCCTGTGCATCCAGGTTGGGTGCTCTGCCTCTGGCCCACCTTACTCCTCCTCCTGCCCACCCCCTCCCGCCTCCCATACAGAGCTCCCCTCACTTCTCCCCTGTACTTCCGGGAAGTTCTGTTACCGAAATCGGCACCCTGGCATTTAGCAGGGATGGACTGTCTGTATTTTTCCTACTTACTTTTTTGTATAAAACAGGTACACTAAAAAAATTTTTTTTTAAACTGCCTCTAATGTTTTGATTGATTTTTACATTTTTTGGTGCACTGAATCCAAATCTGGTAACCAATTTGCTCCATCACGCACAGATTTTTTGCTACATTGGGTTAGCAGTTTGAGGTGAACGTTTCAGATTGAGTGCGATCGAGATAAAAGTTTCTTGGATGAATTCTTTATACTAATTGTTTAGTAGTTATTCAAATAAGAATAAAGAAAATTGTAACAAGGCAGCACATAAGAATAGAGTAATGTCAACAAAACACACTGTGATGGTAGCAAAATTGTCTGCACTTAAAACAGCCACATACATGTGCACAAACATTGAGCATATAAGAGCGAGGTTAGACACAAAGCAAAGCAAAGAAATGTGCAAAAAATGTTGTACAGGTATGTATGTAAGAATAGAAAACGCAAACCGCACCATTGCAATACATGAAGACAAACACCCGATGGTGTGAAAATAAAATTCTAATAAATGAGATCCGACACTGTGGTAATAACTAGCAAATTTTTATTTCAAAGTTTAGTAAAAACATGATATTTGTCAACACAGTTTAGATTTTAAAGTCATTCTTGGGTCAATCAATCTCCTGGTGGGCCCGTTTCTTCTTCCCCCGAATGCTTCTCTTGGTGCGCTGCTTGGCGTATTTTTCATCTGGGGTTTCCTGCAGCAGCAACCAGCAGAAATCAGCCATCATAGTGGTGTTCCATCTTCCTTGGTACCTTCTCTCTGCGTCCTTGATGTCCTGGTGAAACCTTTCACCTTGTTCTTCACTGTACGCCCCCAAGTTTTCGGGAAAGCAGTTCACATGGGAGTGCAAGAAATGGACTTTCAGGCTCATGTTACAGCCTTGTTCTTTGAAGGCATTGAGCATCCTGGCAACAATATCCTTATAGTTCTCATCCCTCCTGTTCCCCAAGAATTTGAGAACAACATCCTTGAAGGAATCCCAGGCTTCTTTTTCCTTCTCAGACATCGTTTCAGCGAATGCTCCATCTGAAATGAGTTTCCTTATATCAGGGCCAACAAACACTCCTTCCTTTAGCTTTGCTTCAGAAAGTCGGGGGAACTTTGAGCAAAGGTACCGAAAGCACTCACCATCTTTTGGAAGGGACTTGATGAATTGCTTAATGAGACCCAACTTAATGTGGAGAGGTGGTAATAGAATTTTATCACGAGGTACCAAGCTCTCATGAAGAACATTTTTCTCACCGGGTCTCAAATACTCCCGAATTGGCCAGTCTTTTTTCCCCCAGTGTAGGTCGCGGGCCCGGCTATCCCACAAGCAAAGGAAGCAGGGATATTTGGTGAAACCGGATTGCTGCCCTAATAGCATGGATAGAATTTTAAAGTCTCCACAAATCATCCACTTATGCTCATCATAACGAATCTTCTGAAGAATCAGGGCCAAATTCTCGTATTTTTCTTGGAGAATAACAGAGTGAGCAATAAGAACTGAAGCGAATGTGTTGCCAATATGAAGAAGAACACCTTTTATGCTGTCTTTTGACGAATCAATGAACAGCCGCCATTCAGCAGGATCATACTTGAGTTTAAACTTTTCCATCACTCCGTATATATCGTTGCAAAATACCAAATCTTCCTCTTTGCTGAAGTACTTCAAAAATTGTGTCTCGCGGTTGCGGTACCAATAAAAAGTTGTTCCTGGTGACAATAGATTTTTCTGTTTAAGCCGAGAACCTAGCAGTTGGGCAGCATCTTTTGGGAGTCCTAAATCCCGGACTAAATCATTCAATTCAGCTTGAGAGAAAAGTTCAGGTTTCGGATCTGGTTCAGTTTCAAACTCGGAAGTACTGGACTCATCAGGAAAAGCCATCTGATGAGTCTCATCATGATCAGAACCGTCCACACAAATATGATCCAAAGATTTTGGTGGTTCAGGCACAGGTACTTCGTTGCTATGAGGCATAGGCCTAATTGCTGAGGGAAGGTTGGGGGAACTTATTACGTTCTTATTTTTTAAGTTGTATCCCTTCACAATGCAAGAGCAAAAATAGCAGTCACTGCTGTGGTCTCTTTGTTCACGCCACATCATAGGTATTCCGAAACGAAATGCTTGTTTTTTACCTTTCATCCATAAGCGTAGATCTTCCTTACATGTCTTGCACACTTTGTGAGGAGCCCACGGTTTGTCTTGATCGCCTAACTTCAAACCGAAATAGGCGAAATATACTTTTTTAATAAATGCAGAAATGTTCCTCTGCCGCTTTTTCACGGTATATTCCCCAGAAATAAAACAAAAACTGTCCGGAGAGTTGACGCAACCTCTGGCTCTGTGAGCCATCACAAATACACAGCACTGCAAACTACAACTGTAGTGAACCACTTCGGAATAAAGCTGGATTACGACTGAGCAAACAAAAGGTAATAATGAACTTGCAAGAAACTGAAATTTGACAGGAACGTTCATGTCGCAACCACCGTGTTTGAGCGAGCGTACGAGGCGAGGCGAACAGGAAAGAACATGCGCCAGAGCGAGTACTGCATTTAGCCCCCCGCCTCCCAATTGTCCTGTTAATGTATAAAATGAATACAAAACACTCTAAAATATCATGAGGGAGTGTTTCTAGTTAGTTAACCATTACAACCTCTATTTTGGGCCAAGAAAATAAACTGCAGTCGGCTAAAAAGAAATTATGTGAACATTCCTTATATGGGTAAGAAATCTAATTTTGCAAAAAAACGTGACGTGATGGAACATTTTGGCTATTTTTCCTGGATTCAGCACCCCAAAATCTATAGGAATCAGTTGCAAAACTGGAGGCAGTTTTTTTGGTAGTGTACCTGTGTAATTATTGTTAATTCTCTGTAAATAAAAAAAAATACAATCATGCCCAGGTCCCACTCTTATTTCATGGACAGATGTACTTCACCCACAATACCGCATCCTTATATAATGAAAATGAATGAATGGAAAAAAGCTATGTCCAAGCGAGCATTCATAGATATTTTAAAGCAAATCTCCTTTTCTTTACTTTTTAAGGAATGCCAAGTGTGGACGGGCCAAGTGTATAAATATAAGCAAAATACATCCCCCTGACATCCATACTGCTATAATTCAAGCTTTTGTTGGAGAAGATTTTTGTTGGGGTATGGATTATCATCATCATAGGGGTATAACAGATATTGGAGACACACCAGAAGGTGCCAGATGTGCAGAAGGGCAGGTAACTAGATGGCATTTTTGCTTTATTATTAAATATCATTTAAAACTATTGGATCTGATGCTCAAATTTACTTTTGTTCTTAAAGGGGGGCCATTTTCAAACTACCTGCATTATTGCAGATTCTAGAGGCATTTTTTATTATGGCCTTTGCTCCAATTTTCAAAGTGAAAGTACACATAAACTTTTAAAAATATTTAAGGGAAAAGTATGCACAAAGATTTATACCTGGTTTTTCTACAGTTACATTTTCTGAACTATATGCATATTTGTTCTTCTGAACCAAATCTGTCCTGGGAATGTCTCTACTATAATGCATATAAAAATATGGAAGTTACAGAACAAGATGCTTTTTATCCATGGAAATCCCTTTGGAAACTGCCATATCCTTGTACTATTTTTAAAAAATAATTAGTGAATTTTGCTATTAAATAAAGAAACCTTTTATGCTTTTGTTGTGTAAGGTCATAGTTTTGTAAGTGGATAGCTGTTCTCTTTTTCAGCTCTTTATACAGAGAGGAATTTGGAGATACATACTTAGGTCCTATTCGTCAAGGGCACTTCCTGCTGATAGAATAGGAGAAAAGTCTCAGAAACTGACTTTCACAGAGATTTATCCAGTTAAGTAAGCATTTTCATGGGGAAGAGCTTCCATGCTTACAGAAATATTATGTGCCAGTATGCTCCCTGCATTTCTCCAAACAACTATTGCTTGTTTCTTCATCATCATGGAAATTAATTAATCCTCTTGATAAAGACCCATTGAAGATCTTTTGCCATTTTGGATCCCAAGATTTGATTGTCCCATTCAGGAATGCAGGAAAGAAAAACAGTTACCCAATATTGCAAAAATAGGGACTTTTCCAGGAAATTTTTGAGGTCCCTCAATGGAGAGTAACATATTTGGAAACTTAATATGAGGTGTGTGCTTCTTTTTTTTTCTGTTTTTAGTTTTACATCTTATTTGTGCTATACTGAATGTTTAAAATACTGTTTTATGTTCTAATTGAACACCGGCACAGTTCTCAGTCCTCACATTGGAGTGGGCAGTAGGAGCTGGCTAGGATTTGTTGGTGAGATTAGCAAGTAGGGAGGAAGCATTCTGGTGTTTGATAGAGATTTTCCATTGCTTATTTAGTACCTGTTTTGAACTCTCATAATACTGTTTAACTACTGTGCTGTGTTAAGGTAACTGCTTAAAAAAAACTACCTTGCATTTTCCTCTTTCTTCTTCCTGCAAGAGAGAACAAGTTTGTGAGCCTGTCTACAGCCTTTTTGTTCTACAGTCTAGTGGAAAACAACTTATATTTTGGATAGAAGCTTTAGAAAATCTAGCTTGTCTGTATTCCTTGCCTTGCCTTTATTAATCAGAAATCCGAGTGTGCCTGGGACACTTCAAATTCCTACCCACTTTGCCTCTCAATCATCCACCCCAGAACTGAATTTGACTATATAATTTCATATCATAAACAGTCATCCGTCCTCAATTAAGTGAAAGGCCCACCTTTTCTTTTGCCAAAACTACCTTATAACACACTTGCTGTGTATTCAATGCAATATCTATGGTGTCTTAATTTTAAGAAGAATAATTTGGAGCCTTAGAACTTGCCTTATATGTCTCAAGCTAGCTGCTATGAATAAAGAATTAACTCTATCGAGGGAAAAATTAGCTGCAATAAAACGCCTCCCCCCGAGGGTGCAAGTTGAAAACAATCCACTGCTACTCCTACAAAGAAACAAATATCTCAGGAACAAATGGATCACAATGGGCTCTAGTAGGTTGCAACCTGTAACACAGAAACATCCTCTCAACAAGAGACATCCCTGCATAATGCCTTCTCTGACTTGGAAAATGATCATTAGGGCCGGCCCGTCCATTGAGCAAGAATGTTTTTTGCACAGGGCCCTGCGTTTCATGGGGCCCCGCGCAAAAAACATTCTACATTAGCACAAAGATTAAAAAAAAAAAACAGCTGCTGCTGCCGCTGCCGCCGTGTCAGCGGCAGAATCAAATGTCCCGCTGCGGGGCCCCGCCTGCCCGGCAGAGCCTCCCTGAGCTCCCGAGTCCCTCCCAATGCGCGGGCTTTCAGAGCCGCGAGAGCTTCTTTGACCTCTCGCGGCTCTGTTAATCCCGCCGGGGCTGATGGGAAATCCCCAGCGAGATTAACAGAGCCACGAGAAGAAAGGGAAACTCTCGCAGCTCTGAAAGCCCGCGCATTGGGAGGGACTTGGGAGCTCAGGGAGGCTCTGCTGGGCAGGCGGGGCCCGCGGCGGGACATTTGATTCTGCCGCTGCCACGGCAGCAGCCGTTTTTTTAAAAAAAATCTATCAGGGCTGATGGGGGGAGGGGGGTTAGGACTGGTAATGGGCGATGGGGGGGTTAGGACTGGAAGTGGGTTGATGGGGGGCTAAGACTGGAAGTGGGTTGATGGGGGGAGGGGGGTTAGGACTGGTAATGGGCTATGGGGGGGGCTAAGACTGGAAGTGGGTTGATGGGGGAGGGGGGTTAGGACTGGTAATGGGCTATGGGGGGGCTAAGACTGGAAGTGGGCTGATGGGGGGTTATGACTGGAAATGGGCTGATGGGTTAGGATGTAATGGGCTATGGGGGGGGCTAAGACTGGAAATGGGCTGATGGAGGGGGGTTAGGATGTAATGGGCTATGGGGGGGCTAAGACTGGAAATGGGCTGATGGGGGGTAAGGACAGGTAATGGGCTGGGGGTGGCTAGGACTGGAAATGGGCTGTGTGGAAGAAGGGCTTGAACTTCAAATAGCTGATGGGGAGGGGGGCTTGGAATGGAAATGGGCTGTCAGCCGAGGGAGCTAGGACTTGAAATTGGCTGATGGGGGTTAGGACTGGTAATGGGCTATGGGGGGCTAAGACTGAAAATGGGGTGATGGGGGGCTTAGGACTGGAAGTGGGCTGATGGGGGGCTTAGGACTGGTAATGGGCTATGGGGGGGCTAGGACTGGTAATGGGCTGGGGGGGGTGGCTAGGACTGGAAATGGGCTGAGTGGACGGAGGGCTTGAACTGCAAATAGCTGATGGGGACGGGGGCTTGGAATGGAAATGGGCTGAGTGGAAGGAAGGCTTGAACTACAAATAGCTGATGGGGAGGGGGGCTTGGAATGGAAATGGGCTGTGAGAGGAGGGAGCTAGGACTGGAAATGGGCTGAGTGAGTGGGGGCTAGGACAGGAAATGGGCTGATGGAGGGCTAGGATAGGACTGGAAATGGGCTGTTGGGGGGGCTGGGATTGGAAATGAGCTGATGGAGGGACTCGGATGGGGGAGCTAGGACTGGAAATGGGCTGATGGTGGGGCTAGGATAGGACTAGAAATGGGCTTATGGGAACTGGGATTGGAAATGAGCTGATGGAGGGACTCGGATGGGGGAGCTAGGACTGGAAATGGGCTGATGCGGGGGACTAGAAGGGAGCGGATGCTGGGTGGGGCTGGAACTAGAAGGGAGCTGATGTTGGGGGAGGATTAGAATGGGGTAGAGTTGGGAGAGGGAAATGGAGAGGGAAAAAATATTTTGTGTGGGAGGGAAGACAAATCTACAATTGGCCGGATATTGGGAGAGTAAGTGGGGATTGAGGATGGCGGGGTAAAATTTGAGTGGATGAAATAGGAATGAGGAAAGAGCAAAAGGAGAGAGATTAGTATGTTAAAGCAGATGTAGAGAGAGAATGGAAAAAAAACTAGAAGAGTGAAGAAAGGACAAATGGACAGCAGACGATGGAGAGTTAGCAGAAGACACAAAGAAACCAGAAGAAAGTGGCTGGAGCAATTGCAACTGAAAAAAAATGCACAAAAGGTAGATAAATATCTCTTTATTGAATTTATTAACTGAAATATGCCAGCTCTGGGAAATGTGCATGATTAACATTTGTGCTTTGTTTAGTACAAGAGGAAATTAATTTATAGTTTTATTTCTACAGGGTTGTTGGGCTTTTGGGGTTCCCAGTTTAATTATTGTCTTCCTGTTTCTACATTGTGATTTCTTGTTTGGTGACGGTCTATGTTCTGCACGTGTAACTGAGCTGAGGTATTCTGTTTATCTAATTCCTATTTGACATTGCCACTTGTTCTCTTTCCCCAGTAGGTCATGTATTGTTGTTCTCTGAAATGTATTGGTTTAATATTTGTAGTGTTGCCTTTTGATAGGTAGGGTCTTGTGCTTTGTGAGTCCTGGTAGTGCTGTTATGATACGGCAGGTTTGCTATGGGTTCTAAATGGGCAGTGTTTGTAGTAGTTCCTAATGTGCCTGGCAGTTGGCACTGGATTATAGTAATGTAGAAATCTTTTAGTCTTTCTTTATCCATACACTCATTAAGAGGCATGTTTACTAAAAGTTAGTGTATGGTAACATTATGCAAATATTTATGCAAATGAGGCCCTTATGCAAACTAGGCCCCGCACCGAGTCTCCGCACATGGCCCCGCACCCGCCTTGGGCCGCCCCTGATGATCATGCTCAATTAATGGAAACTGAAGTGGCTTTAGATGAGAAGGGTAACACCCAATCTACCAGTAATGCCCCAAACATGAACAAAAAGTCTGAAAACAGGAAACTGTTGCTACTTGGAGACTCCATCATCAGAGGGATTAACTTGGGAACACAGCTCAGTGGACAGAAAATGGTCAAATGCCTCCCAGGATCTTCAGCCAGCAGGAAGTCAAACCAAATTGTTAGCATAGTCAGTGCAGAAAGTAAGCATTCCAATATTTATGTTGTTACCACTTGGTTACAAATGTCCTGGCTAGAAATGGTACCTCTACAGTTCAAAGAGGTTTCCAGATTTTGGAAGAGAAACTTAAACCCATTGTCAACATTCAGAATTCCCAGAAGGTCTACCTGTTCACGATAAGGGAGAAGAAAGACTGCATCACATATCCAGTTTTAATGTGTGGCTCCCAACCTTGTGTAAACAAGAAGGATTTAGATATATAGGTAACTGGGGAATAGATAAAACAACAAGAAGCTATGCTATGTTGATGGACTGCATCTCTCTGTGGCAGGAAAAAGGATCTAAGTGAAAAATCCAGGTAATATGTAGACAAGCATTTAAAATAGGGAAAGGGTGTGGTCACTGCATCACTACATATTCCCTGGGCTAAGGGAGCATAGTGCCCTTTAAGAGCTGGGGGAGGGGAACTCTCAAGCCATGCTAGTGGTTCCGATAGCAGAGTTTCAGACTCCACCCAGGATTTGCCAATACCCAATCAGAGCTGGGAACAGAGGTGGACCTCGAGTTTCCAGGAAGCAATAAATGGTGACTTTCCACAGATTAAAGGAGAGAAAGGGAGGCCTCAAGGAAACTTCAGTGGAAGTCTCCAGGAGCCTGCTTGCATTGGCAGCAGAGAGCCCAAACTAGAAAGGCAGAACCCTCAGGAAGGGAGGAGGAAGGTTCCTGTTGCTTGAGGAGAAAGAACTGTGTGATTCCTTTGGGAGCTGCCATGAAGGAGCCTGGAGATAGGCTTAAGGTAAGCCTGAGAAGCAGTGGGGAAGCTACAAGAGTATCCTCAGGAAGAGGAAGAGGCTTGTAACCTCAGAAAGTGTGAGATAGAAGTCACAGGAATGAACCCTGGCAGAATGTAAATGGTCTTAGAAGAGCTGCAAGGAAATTAAAGGCAAGGGCGACCCAAGGGAAGTGCGGGGCCATGTGCGAAGAAACGGTGTGGAGCCTTATTTGCATAAATATTTGCATAATGTTAACATGCACTAAATTTTAGTAAACATGCCTCATAATGAGTATATGGATAAAGAAAGACTCAAAGAATTCTACATTACTATACTCCACTGCAAATCGCCAGGCACATTAGGAAGTACTACAAACACAGCCCATTTAGAACCCATAGCAAACCCACCATATCATAACAGTACTACCAGGACTCATAAAGCACCATACCCTACCTATCAAAAGGCAACATTGCAAATATTAAACCAAGACATCTCAGAAAATACCAATACATCTCCTACCGGGGAAAGAGAACAAGTGGCATTATCAAATATAAACTACATAAATAGAATACCTCAGCTCGGTTACACATGCAGAACACAGACCATCACCAAACAAAGAACAAGGGATCACAATTTAGAAATAGGAAGACAATAATTAAACTGGGAACCCCAAAAGCCAAATATAGTAACATAGTAACATAGTAAATGACGGCAGATAAAGACCAGTATGGTCCATCTAGTCTGCCAAGTAAGATGACAAGAGTAGGTGCACCCCTTCCCATGTCTTTTAGGGAGTAGGTGCACCCCTACCCATGTCTTTGCTTAGTGGTGCACCCACCAGGAGCAGGTGCACCACTCCCCGTAGAAACATAGAAACATGATGAGAGAAAAAGACCACATGGCCTATCTAATCTGTCCTTCCATATCAACAACTACAACAGTCCACTTTTTGCCTTTAGAGATCCTCTGTGTTTGTCCCATGCCTTTTTGAATTCAGATACTGTCCTCATCTCTACCACCTCCACTGGGAGACTATTCCACGGATCCACTACTCTTTCTGTAAAGAAATATTTCCGCATATCACTCCTGAATCTATCTCCCTTCACCCTCATCCCATGTCCCCTCATAGCAGAACTTGCTTTCAATTGAGAGAGGCTCTCTTCCTGAACATTTATGACCACGGAGGTATTTAAACATCTCAATCATATCACCTCTATCCTGCCTTTCCTCTAAGGTGTACATATTAAGATCCTTAAGTCTGTCCTCATATGCTTTATGATGAAGCCCACTAATCATTTTAGTAGCCACCCTCTGCACCGACTCCATCCTGTTCACATCCTTTTGAAAGTGCGGTCTCCAGAATTGCACACTATACTGCAAATGAGGTCGCACCAAAGACTTATAGAGCGGCATTATCACCTCCTTTTTTCTGCTAGCCATTTCTCTCCGTATGCACCCAAGCATCCTTCTAGCTTTTGCCGTCGCCTTTTCTACCTGTTTAGCTACTTTAAGACACAGCACAACCACGCCTAGGTCCCGCTCTTCTTTAGTGGACAAAAGTACTTCACCCCCTATACTGTATTGCTCCCTTGGATTGCTGCAGCCCAAATGCATGACCTTACATTTTTTAACATTAAATCCCAGCTGCCAAGTTCTAGACCATTCTTCAAGCTTAGCTAGATCCCTTCTCATGTTATCTATACCTTCCTGGGTGTCTACTATATTGCAGATTTTGGTATCATCTGCAAAGAGATAAACCTTATCCGACAGCCCTTCCGCTATATCACTAACAAAGATGTTAAAAAGAATCGGACCAAGGACAGATCCTTGGGGCACACCACTAGTAGCATACTTCTCCTCAGAGTGAGCTCCATTTACTTGTACTCTTTGTCGCCTCCCACCCAACCAATTTCTAACCCAAGCAGTAACTTTAGGGTCCATCCCTAGGGTGCTCAGTTTGTTTATAAGTCGCCTGTGAGGAACAGTGTCAGAGGCTTTACTGAAATCTAAATACACCACATCTAGAGCTCTCCCTCGGTCCAACTCCCTGGTCACCCAGTCAAAGAAATCAATCAGATTTGTCTGACAAGACCTGCCTCTGGTGAATGCATGCTGCCTCGGATCCTGTAATCCGCTGGACTCCATAAACCTCACTATTTTCTCTTTCAGCAGCGTTTCCAATAATTTACTCACCACCGAAGTTAAACTAACCGGCCTGTAGTTTTCAACCACATCCTTACTTCCGCTTTTGTGTAAAGGCACCACATGAGCCTCTCTCCAGTCCTTTGGCACCACTCCCAACTCTAACGAGGCATTGAAAAGGTCAGTCAGTGGAGTTGCTAGAACGTCCCCAAGTTCCTTCAGTATTCTAGGGTGTATCCCATCCGGTCCCATCGCTTTGTCTACTTTAAGTTGAGCTAGTTTCTCATGAACAGTCTTCTGAAAATTGTTCAAGATGTCCCTCGCTTCTGTTCCTGTTTGTGGGTGTTTTCTGAGGTCCTGCTACTGGTTCTTCATCTGTGAACACAGAACAAAAATATTTGTTAAGCAATTCCGCTTTATCCTTATCAACTTCTACATATTCCTCCCCTGCACCCTTGAGTCTGACAATACCACGTTTGTCCTTCCTCTTCTCACTTGTATATCTGAAAAATGTCTTATCCCCCCCCATTTTATTGCATTGGCTATTTCCTCCTCCTTTTGAATCTTTGCCTTCTTGACTACTTTGCTAGCTTCTCTAAGTTTTTCCAAATACAGATGCCTGTCTTCCTCTCTCTGTGATCTCTTGTATTTCATGAAGGCCTCCCTCTTTTTCTTCACTTTTTCAGCTACTTCTTTCGAAAACCATAGCGGTCTCCTTTTCCTTTTGCCTTTATTTACCATTTTAACAAAAAGGTTGGTTGCCCTTAAAATATCCCCTTTCACTTTTGCCCACTGTTTTTCTACATCCCCCAGCTGTTCCCATCCCACTAACGACTCCCTGAGGTATTGGCCCATCTTCCCAAAGTTAGTCTTCCTAAAGTCTTAGATCCTCACCTTTGAATGGATTCTAACAGCCCTAGTCCTAATACTGAACCACACCATCTGGTGATCACTGGATGCAAAATGATCTCCCACTACAACATCAGAAACACTTTCACCATTGGTAAGCACCAAGTCCAGTATGACCCCTTCACGTGTGGGGTCTGTTACCAATTGCCTGAATAGTTCTCCCTGTAGAGAATCCAGGATCTCCTTAGTTCTAGATGATACTGCAGCAGGAATGTGCCAATCAACATCTGGCATATTGAAATCTCCTATCAGTAGCACTTCCCCTTTCCTAGCAATGCTGCGTATGTCTTCAATTAACTCTCTGTCCACCTCTTCCTCTTGTGAGGGAGGTCTGTATATCACACCAATGCAAATAGATTTCTCATTCCCTCTTTCTAGTTTAACCCACAATGGCTCCTCTCTCCCTTTTAAGCTCTATAATTCCAAAGCTTTAATAGTAGTTTTTACATATAGTGCCACTCCTCCTCCCCTTCTTCCTACCCTGTCCTTTCTGAATAAAGTATAGCCAGGTATAGTTATATCCCAATCATGGTTTTCTGTGAACCATGTTTCTGTAACTGCCACTAAATCCAAGTCAGCCACTCCCACCAAAGCTTTAACATCAGGGATCTTATTTCCCATGCTACGGGCATTTATACACACTGCTTTCCATATGTTACCCCTGTTACCCATTTCCATAAAGGTATTTAATGTATCATCTACCTGGGGGCTTTCACTTACCTGGGGGCTTTCTTCACCCATCTCCAACGAATCTAGTTTAAAGCACTCTTTAGCATTCAGTAGATTAGCCAGTCTACTACCGAAGATGCGTTGACCTTTCTTGGACAGATGGATGCCATCTCTGTTCTGCAACCCTTGGAACCCATGTCTTCACCCCTCCCCATATCTTTGTTTCTTTGTTTGTTTAGGGGTGAACACACTGCTCCTCCCCCCATCGCTCCATGTCAGACACCCCTTTTTGTTGGGAAATTAGATGGTTCAGATTATTATGATTTAATCTTGTTGCTGTAAAGTGATCCACAGTGTCTGTCCCAGGCCAATTTGAATTCCGTCACTGTGTTTGTCCCCATCACCTCCATCGGGAGGGCATTCCAAGCATCCACCACCCTTTCAATAAAAAAGTATTTCCTGACATTGCCTTTCAATTTACCACCATGCAGCTTCATGTTATGCCCTCTAGTTTTACAGCTTCCCCGTCTCTGGAAGAGGTTTGTTTGTTCATGATTTCTCTTTAAGTATTTAAAGGTCTGAATCATATCTTTCCTATCCCTCCTCTCCTCCAAAGTGTACATATTTAGGTCTTCAAGTCTCTCCTCATAAGGCTTCTGACGCAGGCTGCAAATCATTTTGGTCGCCTTCCTCTGAACAGCTTCCATTCTTTTTACATCCTTTGTAAGATATGGTCGCCAAAACTGAACACAGTATTCCAAGTGAGGCCTCACCAGAGACTTATACAGTGATACTAGTACCCCTTCCTTTCTGCTGGTAGTTCCTCTTCGAATGCAGCCCAACATCCTCCTGGCTTTTGCCACCACCTTGTTGCACTGTTTTGCCACCTTGAGATCTACAGAAATAATCACACCGAGGTCTTTCTCCTGCTCCATGCACACCAACCTCTCGCCCCCTTTCGTGTACATTTCCCTTGAATTTCTGCTACCCAAGTGCATGACACTGCACTTCTTAAATCTTAATTGCCAAGCATCAGACCATTCCTCCAGCTTTTGCAGATCCCTCCTCATGTTAAGCACTCCCTCGGGGGAGTCAACTCTGTTGCAAATTTTCGTGTCATCTGCAAAAAGACAGACTTTTCCATTCAGTCTTTCAGCAATATCACTCACAAATACATTGAACAGTGCCGGGCCTAGGAACGAACCCTGAGGCACCCCTCTAATCATCTTCCTTTCATCCGAGTGAGCTCCATTTATCATCACCTTCTGTCGTCTGTCAGTCAACCAATTTCTGATCCAGTTTACCACCTTGGGACCCATCTCCAAACTACTGAGTTTATTGATAAGCCTCCTATGAGGGACAGTATCAAAGGCTTTGCTGAAATCCAGGTAGATGACATCCATCGCATGTCCGTGATCCAGTTCTCTGGTCACCCAGTCAAAGAACTCAATGAGATTTGTCTGGCAAGATTGTTCCTCGGTAAAACCATGTTGCTTCGGATCCTGTAACCCGCTGGTTTTGAGAAAGTTCACTATTCGCTCTTTCAGGAGCGTCTCCATTAATTTTTCCCACCACCGAGGTAAGGCTCACGGGACTGTAGTTTGACACTTCTTCCCTGTCACCACTTTTGTGTAGAGATACGACATCAGCCATTCTCCAGTCCTGAGGAACTTCTCCTTTTTCCAAGGATCTCTTGAAAACATCCTATAACGGCCCTACAAGAACCTCTCTGAGCTCTTTTAGTATCCTGGCATGTATCCCATCCGGTCCCATGGTCTTGTCCACTTTCAGTTTTGCAAGTTGTTCTAACACCTCATCTTCTCTGAATGGTGTGGTATCTACCTCATTCCCATTTTTATATTTGGGAGTCACAGGTAGTCCTTCTCCAGGATTTACAATAGTGCAGAAATAAAACTATTAATTAATTTCCACTTGTACTAAACAAAATGCAGACGTTAAAGACGCATATTTCCCAAAGCTGAAATATTCCAGTTAATAAATTCAAAATAAAAAAAGTATTTTTCTACCTTTTGATGTTTGTGAATTTTATTTTTCAGTTGCAATTGCTCCAGTCACTTTCTTCTGGTTTCTTCTTGTCTTCTGCTATCTCTCCATTGTCTGCAGTCCATTTGTCCTTTCTTCTCTCTTCTAGTTTTTTTCCATTTTCTCTCTACATCTGCTTTAACATACTGATCTTTCTCCTTTTGCTCTTTCCTCCATCTCTTTCTTTATTTCTTTTTCATCCACTCAAATTTTACCCTTCCATCCTCAATCCCCACTTGCTCTCCCACTACCCGGCCAATCGTAGATATTTCTTCCCTCTCACATAAAATATTTTCCCCTCTCCATTTCATTCTAGTCCTCCCCCAACATCAGCTCCCTTCTAGTTCCAGCCCCACCTAGCATCTGCTCCCTTCTAGTCCCCGCATCAGCCCATTTCCAATCGTAGCCCCCCATCAGTGCATTTCCAATCTATCCTAGCCCCTCCATCAGCCCATTTCCAGTCCTAGATCCCCATCCATTTTCAGTCCTATCCAAGCCCCCCCCATTTCCAACCTTAGCCCCCAATATACCATTTCCAAACCTAGCCCCTCATCAGCCCATTTCCAGTCCTAGCTCCCCCTTCCATTTTTTTGTCCTATCTAAGCCCCCCAATCACCCATTTCCAACCCTAGCCCCCCATCAGCCCATTTCCAGTCTTATCCTAGCCCCACCATCAGCCCATTTTGACCCAGCTCCCCCATCCATTTCCAGTCCTATCCTAGCCCCTCCATCAGCCCATTTCCAGTCCTAGCTCCCCCTCCACTCAGCCCATTTCCAATCCTTGCTCCCCCCCAGCCCATTTCCATTCCAAGCAGTTTAGTCCTCCATCTCTGGGTTGTGCACCTCCTCCTGCAGCTTGGAGACTGGGCATGTCAAACTCGTGACATCACTGGATGTAGTCTGCTGGTCTCTCCCATCAGCCCCAGTGTGTCCAGTCTCCATGCAGCAGGAGGACATAGTGAGCCTGAGTGGAGGGCTCATCTGAGGAATGAATAAGGAGCAGTTAGTGTAGTTTAGTCTTAGTTTGGGGTGGTTTTATCCCTTTTTGTCTATTTTGTCCATGATTTATTTTAATTTGGTGCTGGCCGTTTAAAAAAAAAAAAAAGCAAAGATTTAGGATTTTCTTACTGCAGGATCCTGTCTGCCTTTCTGCCCTTGGTTGATTGCCAGGGCACTTTTGCATGCAGCTCTTAACTCCTGGACAATATGGAGGGCAGCACTGTTAGTCCCTGCAGTAATCGTGCAGCTCCCTGGTCAGCCGCGATCCTGCAGAAGAGAGTGATTCGGTGGCAGTAAGCTCATCCGGCGGCTGCATGCTCACTTTGGAGCTAAGCGGGGCCGCGCGAACTTGAGCGCCGCAGGAGTGACAGCACCTGAAAATGACAGCGGCAGTTATCAAACAGATACGGGGCTTTGGGGCAGGCAGAGAATTGGGCCAGTACATGGAGGAGGCCCTGCAAAGGGTGCCGGTGATCGCGAGGGGTTTGGCGCCATTTGTAGCTGCAGCGGTGGCCATCTTGACCGCGTGGTGAGTGCTCCGGCCAGAGGCGACTGGGCTGTAGCAGGCCTGCCCGGTGCCTGGTTTCTTTGTGAATGGTTTCCTTTTTGTTTTTTCTTGCTTTGTTCTGACCTTTGTTTCTGTCTGTTACTAGTAAGGTGGCCTACAAGCTGTTTTTATTTCAGGGGGATATTTTTTTCTCTCGTGGGGAATATCCGATTTAGGTCAGTTAGAAAGGTATAATTCTGTATCATTAAAAAAAAAAAAAAAAAAAAGCGCATCTGCTTAGTTGGCCTTTGGTGTGGCCGTTACAGGTTGGTCGGCGTGTCGCGCGTATGGCATCCCATCCCCTGTGTGTGGTGTGTGGTACCCGCAGGGGTACCGTGGCTGATTCGGGCATCTGCCGAGGCTGCGCTACTGTTTCAACCAGCATGGAGCAGCAGATGGAAGTAGCGGGGGGAACTGAAGGAGAGGGTCTTCTTCCCCCTTCCCCAGGGAATGGTCTGGAGGTCCCCATCACTCTGTTAGGAGCAGGGTCAGCGGTGAGTCTAGGGACGCATCTGGGAGACTTCTGTCCGAATTTTGTTTTAATTATGCATCAGGCATTCTGTCTGAGACAGCAAGGGAAATTGCTGGAACTGTTACCTTTGTCTACTGCGGCGCTGCAGCCGGGATAGCGGAGGCGGAGCATAGTGTTTCGAGACCCCCAAAGAGGCCGCAGCCTTGTGAGTGTTCTGCCTCAGATCTGGAGTGGCAAGAGACAGAGGATATGGACATGGAACTCGAGGCAGGGCTGGAGGAGTAGAGGAAGGAGAAATTCCTGAGCCTGAAGATCAGGCGAAGATCATTCGGGTGTTCCAGAAGGACGAGCTGACAGTGCTTATCACAGAATCCCTCCAGACCCTTCATCTGGCCACGGAACAGCCAACTGAAGAGGAGAGTGGGGAGGACCCCATCATTCAGGCGGTGAGGCAGACGGAAGTGCTGTTTCCTGTCCACCGTGTAGTAGACCAGATGATCCAGGAGGAGTGGGATCAGCCGGAGGCAGGGCTCAGAGGAGCTCATACCATGAACAGACTTTATCCGCTGGCAGATAAGGATAAGGAGAGGTTCAAGTCTCCACGAGTTGATGCAGCGGTGTCAGCGGTGACAAAGAAAACCACTATTCCTGTGGAAGGTAGTGCGGTGTTGAAGGATGCACAGGACAAGAAGGTGGATGGTCTGTTAAAACAATCTTTTGAAGCAGATGCTTTGTCCTTACAGGCTTCAATCTGTGGAGCGTGGGTGACCAGAGCATGTCTTCGATGGTCACAGCGCTTGCGACAATCCACGCATTTAGAGCAGGACAGTATAAGAGAACTGGATCGCATGGAGTCGGGGTCAGGGTATTTGGCAGATGTGCATTATGACTTGATCAGAGCGCTAGCCAATAGCATGGCCTCTCTGGTCGCCACTCGCAGGTCCTTATGGTTGCGGAATTGGGCGGCATATGGCTCGTCTAAATCACGCCTCAGTAAGCTTCTCTTTAAAGGGAAATTTATTTGGAGAGGATCTTGACAAGTTGGTTAAGGATTTGGGGGAGTCTAAAGGCGGACGGCTCCCTGAGGACAGGCCCAAGCAAGGAAAGTCCACCCCGGCATTTCAGGGTCAGTTTCGGGACTTCAGGCGGTTCCGGACATCTCGCTTGGGGGGTTCTCAGAGAGGAAGGTTTGCGCCCAGAGCCCAAGGCTTTCGAGGGTTTCGGGGGGCCAGTAGAGGGTTCACAACAGCAGCCTCTACAGCTTCTAGAAAACTGCAATGAGATGAGGCGGGGTCCGGCAGGAAGCCAACCGATAGGCGGGCGACTTTGGAAGTTTCTTCCTGCCTGGACCAAAATAACGATCGACCAGTGGGTGTTGGAAATAATTCGCAAAGGTTATGCGCTGGAATTGACAAGGCCCATTCGGGAGTCGGTAGTGATGTCTCCCTGCAGGGGGCCTCGGAGAACCCTGGCGGTCCACAATACCCTAAATCGATTGTTAGAAATTGGAGTGGCCGTGCAGGTCCCGATAGAAGATTATGGTATGGGTCGATACTCCATCTATGTCGGAGTGCCAAAGAAGGACGGGTCTCTGCGGCACATTTTAGACTTGAAGGGAGTGAATCAGTGTCTTCGGGTGCCGCATTTCAGAATGGAAACGTTGAGGTCGGTTATTGTGGCTGTGCGCCAAGGGGAATACTTGACCTCTCTAGATCTTACCGAGGCTTATCTGCATATTCCAATCAGGGCCTCTCATCAAAGGTTTCTCCGATTCGTGGTCCCATGGGGACATTATCAGTTTCAAGCATTGCCGTTCATCCTAGCAACAGCACCGCGGACGTTCACCAAGATCATGGTGGTGGTGGCGGCAGCGTTGCGCAAGGAGGGGATTCTGGTTCATCCTTATCTCAACGATTGGTTGATTCAGGCAAAGTCCGAGGCCGAAAGCGTGCAGGTGACACACAAGGTAGTGACATTTTTACAGAGTTTAAGCTGGGTGGTCAATTTGGTGAAAAGTCATTTGGTGCTGTCCCAGGATCTCGAATACTTAGGGGTTCGATTTGACACTCGGAGAGGAGCAGTGTTTCTGCCGACACAGAGAATCACAGTGTTACGTCAATTGATCCACAAGTTCATAGTGATGCCGGCTCCAACGGCGTGGTATTACCTACGGGTGCTGGGTATGATGGCAGCTACCCTGGAAGCGGTGCCATGGGCCAGATTTCATATGCATCCCTTACAGATGGCTTTACTTCGCCATTGGTCGCATCAGGCTGACTCGTTAAACAAGTGCCTTCCTTGCCCGTTCAAGGTCCGGCAGTCATTGCGGTGGTGGCTGCTTCCAGAGTCCTTGACAGCGGGAATGCCTCTGGAGCCTCCAGAGTGGCTCCCATTGTTAACGGATGCAAGTCTTGTGGGATGGGGAGCGCATTGTGTGGACCTGTTTGCACAAGACATGTGGACCGCTCTGGAGAGTGGATGGTCGATCAATCGACTGGAGCTGCGAGCTGTGTTCTTGGCTCTAAAAGCGTTTGAGGCGACGGTGTCGGGTCGCACAGTGCGAGTCCTGTCGGACAACTCTGCAACTGTAGCTTACATCAGTCGGCAAGGTAAGACAGGAAGCACGGCCATGGAAGAAGAAGCGGAGACGCTGTTCTCTTGGGTGAAGTCTCGGCTTTCCATGATCTCGGCAGTGCACATTGTGGGGAAAGACAATGTGATGTCAGACTTCCTCAGCAGGGTTCAGGTAAATGCCGGAGAGTGGGAGTTGCATACGGACGTGTTTGCGCAAATAACCCAGCGGTGGGGTCAGCTGATCATGGATTTAATGGCGACCTTTCAGTCAGCGAAGGCGAACCGCTTCTACAGCAGACGGAGAGAAATGATGTCGGAAGGCATCAACGCACTGATGCAGCGGTGGCCGTTGAATGGTCTGCTCTATGTTTTTCTACCATGGGCACTCATAGGGCGAGTGGTTCAGCGTATCGAGGCTCATTGGGGAAGAGTATTGCTGGTGGCTCCAGACTGGCCCAGGTGGCCGTGGTACGCCGATCTCATTCGGATGTTGGACGGGAATCTGTGGAAATTACCGGTGTCAAGGGACCTGTTGAAGCAGGGTCCTCTTTGCATGCCACAAGTGTATCGGTTCTCACTTACGGTTTGGCCATTGAAAGGGTGAGGTTGAAGAAGAAAAGTTATTCCGGAGCAGTTATAACAACATTGCTTCGAGCTTGGAAGCGGTCTGTGTCCCTAGCGTATGTTCACATTTGGCATATCTTTGAGGACTGATGCTCCCGTCGGCAAGTTTGGGCGGCTATGGTGTCCATGGCCGTGGTTTTGAGTTTATCGCAAGACGGTTTTGATAAGGGACTGGCAGCCAGTTCCTTGCAAGTACAGTTAGCAGCAATTTCTTGTTATAGAGGCAAGGTGCAAGGTGTAGCGCTGGGGGTGCATGCAGATGTGCTGCGCTTCCTTAAAGCAGTGACCAGGATGCGGCCTTCTCATAGTCATCATTCCTTCATGGGATCTCAATTTGGTCTTGGGAGCGTTGACTAAGGAACCTTTTGAGCCTTTACTCAATGCGTCAGTTAAGGATCTGACTTTGAAAACAGTGTTTTTGGTGGCCATATGCTCGACAAGGTGAATCTCAGAGCTTCAGGCGTTGTCCTGCAGAGAGCCGTTCTTGTCCTTTTCCAGGGAGAAGGTGGTTTTGCGACTGGTTCCATCATTTTTGCTGAAGGTGGTTTCTCCGTTTCATCTGAGTCAGACAGTGTCGTTACCCATTCTGGGATTATTGGAGGGCAGCGCCTCAGACCGGAAGTTGTGCCGGTTAGACATCAAACGGGTGTTACGGCGATATTTGAAGGTCACAGAGACTTTCCGTAAGTCGGACCATCTGTATTCGGAGGTCCCCACAAAGGGGAAGCGGCAGCGAAGGCATCCATTTCAAGATGGATTCGAGAGGCGATTGCGTCAGCGTATCTTTTGCAGGACCGAACAGTTCCGACAGAGTTGAGAGTGCATTCTACAAGAGCGCAGGCGACGTCTTGGGCGGAACATTGTTTGGGGTCGCCAGGGGAAATTTGTAAAGCGGCCACCTGGTCCTCTCTTCATACTTTCAGTAGGCATTACCGCCTTGATGTTCAGGCAGCGAACGATGCTCGTTTTGGGTCGGCGGTGGTACAGGCTGGCTTGAAAGGACCCTCCCGATGATTACTGCTCTGTTACATCCCAGAGGTGGAGGACTAAACTGGAGGGATGCTAAGGAAATAAAAATTACACTTACCTGGTAATTGTGGTTCCTTTAGAACCTCCAGTTTAGTCCTCATTCCCGCCCGTGGAGGGTGTCATTGCAGTGGATGTTCAGTGGGGGGAACAGTAAAGACTACCGGTAGGTATGATTTTATTGACATTTTCATTACTTTGATTCTGTCTGTTTCCTTTTCTCTGTCCATGGTTCTGATTAAGGCGGAAGGAAAAGGTACAAGAAAAGTCCCTTTCTGTTGGGAGGGCAATTCTGTTAGCATAGTTAGTTCATGGTTGATTTAAAAAAAACACAAAGAGGCACTAGAGAACTGGTTTGTGATAATAGCTACTTATTTGTTGCTCCTTTAAGTGTGCTTTGTCAATAGTTCACTGGGGCTGATGGGAGAGACCAGCAGACTACATCCAGTGATGTCACGAGTTTGACATGCCCAGTCTCCAAGCTGCAGGAGGGGGTGCACAACCCAGAGGTGGAGGACTAAACTGGAGGTTCTAAAGGAACCACAATTACCAGGTAAATGTAATTTCTATTTCAAGCCCCCCCCCCTCCACTCAGTCTATTTCCAGTCCTAGCTCCCCCCACAGCCCATTTCCAGTCCAAGCTCCCCCCTCCCCTCCCGAAGAGCCCTGCGGCTATCTAAAATGCTTTCGAGGGAGCCAGAGAGGCCCCGGCTCATCTCTGCTAAAGTGAAGCGCGTCTTTTTCCTTCACTTAGGCAGCTGTACTGAAGTTTAGAACTCTGCCATGCTGCAGACAAAGGGGACTTCCTGTTTCCTGGCGTTCAGCGCAGCAGCATTCTAAACTTCAGTACAGCTGCCGAAGTGAAGGAAAAAGATGCACTTCACTTTGGCAGCTGTTAGAGGTGAGTCAGGGCCTCTCTGGCTCCCTCTAAAGCCGCCCTGCCTGCCATTCAATGCGGGATGTTGTTGGTGTGGGACCCCCTGAAGCGTGGGGCCCTGTGCGAACAACATTCTCGCACAATGGACGGGCCGGCTCTGGTTAAAGGAACTTTCGTTTGAGCTCAGCTGTAATGAGCAGAAGTGCTGTGCTGATTAACAACCAGGCTGGGGGAAACCCTGTGTTTATTTTCTTTGCATAGCTTGTTTGCATAAGAAGCCAGGCATTTTGGGACATGATTCAGAAAGCTCCTGGAAATATGGAAAGTATGACAAACTGTTCCTATGAATTGATATTAAAGTCTGAAAGAATATTGGCCTGTGCTCCTGAATAACTACTAGATATGATGTGATTCATGTCCCCACCTTGAGTAAACAAGTGTCTTGGGAGAAGGACCTAAGAGGAAAACTGACCAGGCAGTGCTTTTTCTGTTTGTTGGCAGAGTGGAGGTTTTGTGGATGAATTGATCAGTGGTCTGTTCTTGGAAAAACCAATCAGCAGCATGAATGGGAGGTGGGGTTGTTGAAACCGTAGGGTTTTTTTCAAGAGAAACTACTCATAGGATGAAGAAAACAACTTTAGGATATCGTTCCTAGCAAAAATGTTATAGTACACTTGGAAATAGAAATAGTCATCATATTAACTCACACTTCAATGATGAGGGAAGAAAAATCTGGAATAAAATGTATGCAAAATACAAGCAAGCCAACCAACAATTGCTGGAAGACAATGAGCACAGAAGCTCAAAGTCTAGCCAACATAGTTGCTGATCTGGAAGCCCTGATGGTGGAAATGAACTTGGTCATTGCAGAGCATGGTTTAATGAATCTCTTGAATGGGATGTAGCTATAGTTAGGTATAAGCTCTGAGGAGCAGGGACTGTGTCTTACATCCACATGTACAGTGCTATGCTTTGCAATGCTATACAAATGACTAGTACAAGTATTTTAGAAGGGATAGAGAGGGCTGAAAAGGAGGAAGAGTAGCCCTTTATGTCAAAAACAATAAGAAAGCCATTGAAATGGAGGGGGCATGGGGGAAAGGTTGTGGATTCTGTTGGAAAGAGGAGATGGCACTATCATCCATACTGGTGTAGTCTAGATACTCCAATTCAAACAGAAGAAATTGATAGAGATTTGATCAATGATATTGCAAAGGTAGAAATGAAGGGAGAAGTGATCATATTGGGTGTCTTTAATCTACCAGACTTTGATTGGAGTATTCCTTTTGCAAATCTGGAAAGAAGTAAAAAGACTGTGAATGTCTTCCATGGATCATTGCTTCGGCAAATGGTGATGGAACCAACCAGGGGAAGTTTGAGGTTGGATCTAGTATTCGCCAATGGAGAGAGCAGTGTCTAATGTCTGAGTGGGTGCTCACCTGAGCAATGGTGATCATCACAAAGTATGGTCTGAGATAAAAGCCAAGGTAGAGTCCAATCACAGCCAACTCAAAGTCCCAGGTTAGTGCCTCTGAATATCCCAGTGAGCGGCATTTATGTGTTTTGCAGGTCCACAAGCTATGCAAATGCTTTTCAATATCCCCCCACCTCCGAGTTCTTAGTGAATTAGTCTCTTAATATGTACTTAATTTAAGTAAATATATGGGGTAGAACGTCTCTAGAATGAATAACCATTAATTTTACCAAATGTGGAATTTAATTCTGAAGTTTGCTAACTCAGTTTAAAAAAAATGCAAATTTAATGGGAAAACTGAAAGTTTTGTTGTGTGCAAGTTTCCATTTGTACTAGGGCTCAGAAACTATGAGATGGCAACTTGAATGTACTTTTAGCACCATGATTTTTCCACCACTTCTTGTCTTTAGAAACAGTATGGAGGTCATTTCGAGGCACGAATAGCACAGATGGATGTCCCGTTAGACATCCATCCCTGCTATTCGGGCCCTTTCCCGATCCTGTCTACCTTCCCCGCGTTTTGTACAGGGAAAGTAGACAGGGGCGGGAAAGGGGCGTTTCCCTTAACCGCGGCTCTGTTAAAGCTGAGGCCACAGCACTGATGGGAAACAGGAAATCTGGTTTCCCATCAGCACCTCGGGCTCAGCTTTAACAGAGCCGCGGTTAAGGGAAACACTGTCCCTTTGCTGCGGCTCTGCAAAGCGGAGCCTGGGAAACCAGCAGGCTCTCCGGGGGGGGGGGGGGCAGGCGTCCGCGGGGCTCCTCATTCTGCCGCAGCCGTCGCTGGACCAGCAGCAGCAGCAGCTGCTTCTTTCGCCTGAGGTTTTTTTTTTCAATTTCCCTGGGTTGGGGGGGGAGGGGTCTAGGACTGGAACTGGGCTGATGGGGGGGTTAGAACTAGAAATGGGCTGATGGGGGGTTAGGATTGGTAATGGGCTATGGGGGGGGGTAGAATTGGAAATGCGCTAATGGGGGGGTTAGGAGTGGAAATCAACTGATGGGGGTATAGAACTGGAAATGGACTGGTCAGGAGGGGGCTAGGACTGGTAATGGGCTATCAGGGGGGGGGGGGTAGAACTTGAAAAGGGCTGATGGGGTTAGGACTGGTAATGGGTTATGGGGGCTAGAACTGGAAATGGGCTGATGGGGTGTTAGTGCTGGAAATGGGCTGATCGGGAGGGGAGCTAGGACTGGTAATGGGCTATGGGGGGTTTAGAGCTGGAAATGGGATGATGCGGGGGTTAGGACTAGAAATCGACTGATGGGGGTTTAGAACTGGAAATGGACTGATCAGGAGGGGGGTTAGGACTGGTAATGGGATATTGGGGGGGGGGTTAGAACTGGAAATGGGCTGATGGGGGCTTAGGACTGGAAATGGGCTGATTGGAGGGGGCTAGGACTGGTAATGTGCTATCGGGGGAGGGCTAGGACTGGAAATGGACTGATGGGGATTTAGAACTGGAAATGGGCTGATGGGGGGGTTATGACTGGTAATGGGCTATGGGGGAGACTAGGACAGGAAATGGGCTGATTGGGGTGCTAGGACTGAAAATGGACTTATTGGAGGGTTACGACTGGTAATGGGCTGATTGGGGGGCTAGGACTGGGGTGGGCTGATAAAGGGGATAGGACTAGAAATGGGCTGGGACAGGAAATGGGCTAATGGGGGAGGGGAGGAGAGTGCTGCTGGCCCTGGAAGAAAACTAGGGGCTAGGGCTACAAATGGGCATATATGGGGGGATGGTAGAATAGGACTGGAAGGGAGTGGATACTGAGAGGGTCTGCCAGGGGAAGGATGGGGCAGGAAGGGAAGGAGGGGGCTGGAAAGAAGCTGACACCTGGAATGTACCGAAGGGGGCTGGAAGGGAGCTGACACTTGGGGATGGGAGTGGTAGGTAGCTGAGTAATAGGGAGGAGGCTGGAAGGGAGCTGACATGTGAATGGCACTGGAAGGGAGATGGACAGAGGGTAGGGCAGCTGGAAGGGAGATTAACAGGAGGTAGGGCGACTGGAAGGGAGCTAACTGGGGGGTGGCACTGAGAGTGAACCTGAGCTGATACCTGGGATGGTATTTGGACTAGAAGGGTCTGAACAGTGGGAAAGGAGGGGGACTGGAAGGGAATGGACACAAGTGGCAGTCATGGGAATGCAAGGTGGTTGACATTGGATGGTACTGGGAGGGGAGGACTGGAAAGGGGACTGATACTGGGGAGGGTTACTGGAACTGGAAATGGGCTGATGGAAGGAAGTGAAGAAAACAAAAGAAGAGATAAGAAATGGCAGATGGACCATGGACCATAGACAACAGAAAGAGAGCTAAGAGAAGACAGGAAAGCAGAACCCTCAGATCGGGACCAGCATGATCAGAGAATAAAATGGTCAAAGGTAGAAAAAATAATTTTATCTAATTTTGGTGATTGGACTTTGTGCTATTTTTATATTTTACACAATATTGGGGAACTGCATCTCTTATTTATCTGATGTTGCACTGCATGTGGACTCTGGCTTCTTGGGGTTTCAGTTTAAATTTTGTCTACATATTTTTATTTTTACTTTAAATTGTGGTTACTTATTCTGTACTTGGTGAGGGTCGATGTTGTGAGTGCGTGACTGAGGTCAAGTGTTCTGTTAACATGCAGTTTGTATATAAAGATCTATACTATACTGTAGTAATTTGACTTGTTCAGCTTTTCAAATAGGTGTATGGATGTTCCAGGGCCCACTGTAGTATTGACAGTGACGCTTTTTTTAAATGGGCTCCTTATGTGACTTTTGGAAGTTTGTGCTGATATGGTATGGTATGGTAGGTTTGCTTTTTGTTGTAGGGTTTTTTATTAGTTCACAATATGCCTGGTACTGGAGAATAATGGTTGTTGTTGTTGTTAGTGAGATGATCAGAATCAGATTTTTTTTTTTAAATATTGAGTTCTGTGGGTGAATGTCCTGGTTCTGCTCTGCACCTACTGTGGATGCAAAATATATGTTGAAAAAGAAAAAGGAAGAACCATAACGCAATTTATAACAAAATAAAAATGGGTTATAATTTAGGGGCATGTTTACTAAAACCCCGCTAATGTGCAGGCCGCGGTAGTGTGCGGATGCCATATAAGGAGTGGGCGTGTCTGGCTGAGAAAAGCAAACCGGGACGAAAAATGCGCTAAGGTGCGCGGCGCCCTAACTGGCGCCCCGCATATTAGCGCATGCGAAGTGCGCGCGGGCGGCATAAGGCATCGTGCTGATGTCCAAGCACAGAAACAGAGCCACAGCACAATGGGAAGACTCTGCCCAATGGTGCAGGGATCGTGGGTTCAATCCCCCACTATGCGCAATGGAAAAGGCTGGCTGAGGCGTTAAGTTTTATGGGTAAAAGAGCTTTAGGAGGCATATTCATTTTGGGCGGCATAAGGCGGCGCGCTGTTAAGTTTGGGCAGCATAAGGTGTTGCGCTGTTAATTTTGGGCATAAAGCGGTGCGTTGTTAAGTTTGGGCGGTTTGGGCGGCATAAGGTGGTGCGCTGTTAGGTGTGGACGGCATAAGGCGGTGCGCTGTTAATGTCGGGCGGCATAAGGCGGCGCGCTGATGTGCAAGTACAGAAACAGAGCCACAGCACAATGATTAAAACACTGTCCAATGGTGCAGGGATCATGGGTTCAATCCCCCACTGTGCGTCATGAAAAAGGCTGGCTGAGGCATTAACTTTTATGGGTAAAAGTGCTTTAGGAGGCATATTCATTTTGGGCGGCATAAGGCGGTGCGCTGTTAAGTTTGGGTGGCATAAGGCAGTGCGCTGTTAATTTTGGGCATAAGGCGGTGCGTTGTTAAGTTTGGGCGGTTTGGGCGGCATAAGGCGGTGCGCTGTTAGGTGTGGACGGCATAAGGCGGTGCGCTGTTAATGTCGGGCGGCATAAGGCGGCGCGCTGATGTTCAAACACAGGAACAGAGCCACAGCACAATTGTTAAGACACTGGCCAACGGTGCAGGGATCATGGGTTCAATCCCCTTCAGTGTGTCATGAAAAAGGCTGGCTGAGGCAATACCTGTTATGGGTAATATTGCTTTAGTAGGCCTTTTAATTTTGGACGGCATTTTAATTTCCAGCGGCATAAGGCAGCGCGCTGATGTGTAAGAACAGGAACAGAGCCACAGCACAATGGTGAAGACACTGACCAATGGTGCAGGTATCATGGGTTCAATCCTCCACTGTGCACCGCAAAAAAGGCTGGCTGAGGCATTAGCTTTTATGGGTAAAAGTGCTTTAGGAGGCATATTCATTTTGGGTGGCATAAGGCGGTGCACTGTTAATTTTGGGCATAAGGCGGTGCGCTGTTAAGTGTGGGCGGTTTGAGCGGCATAAGGCGGTGCGCTGTTAGGTGTGGACGGCATAAGGTGTTGCGCTGTTAATGTTGGGCGGCATAAGGTGGCATGTTAATTCCAGGCGGCATAAGGCGGTGCGCTGTTAATTTTGAACAGCATAAGGTGGCGCGCTGATGTGTAAGCACAGGAACAGAGCCACAGCACAATGGTTAAGATACTGACCAGTGGTGCAGAGATCATGGGTTCAATCCCCCACTGTGCCCAATGAATAAGGCTGGCTGAGGCATCGCCTGTTATGTGGAATGTTGCTCTAGGAGGCATTTTACTTTTTATTGTAATTACTACTGCTAGCAAATGCACTCTCAAAGCACTGTAATATAAGGTGCTGCATAAGGCGCCCCATAAGGTACCCTAGGGGGCACATTGTAAAGTGCACTGTCCACCAAGGCACACTACAATGTTGCTTATAGGGCGCTTTATAGAGTGCTGTATGAGGCAGGGCAAGGTCAGAGCACTGTTTCTGCTGGCAGCACTGTGCATTGTAACGCATGGAAATCATAAGTCGGTGTGCTGACATGCAAGATGGAACAGCAGTGTAGCACAATGGTTAAGACACTGACTGATGGTGCAGGGGCCATGGTTTCAAATCCCCAGTGAATAAGGTTGGCTGAGGTGCATCCTTTTTCTGCATGCAACTTTACACCAATCTGTGCTGCCATCTAAAAAGAACCCCACCCTAGTGCCATAAATTAATGCACCTTTTAGGGTGCACCAGAAGGCACATCCTAAACAAACACATCAGCAAAGGTGAGTTATAATGTTTCCCCGAGGCCATGCTGAAAGGTTGTCAACTCCCAAGGCATCATAGTAGGCACACCATAAGCTGCCAGTATCGAAGGTGTGACAGAAGATGCCTCAAGGATGTATAGGTAAACTAAAAAACGTTTGCCAAGAGCAGTAAGATACCCCAATATGAAGGGCAAGAGAGATATGTGCCAAACACACATGTAACCCAAACACTGAACAGAGCTGAAAGGAAAGACAATGCATAAGTAAAAGAAGGACGTAGATCACAGCTGCTGGACCACACAAATCAGCCCCAGCCCATGTGGCAGCTAGAGAAATGGACAAACAAATCGGGGGCAGCTGTAGCTATGCACAGAGTGATGGTAATGTACCATGCTATAATGACAGCGTGTGACAGTGGATGGGAAGATGTGTACAGCAGAGGAGGCTGCAATGGCAGGATAGGTGAAATATCAGGATGACAGTGGAGTAGCAGTGCTATGCAGAGCACACACAGGAGAGGCAACCAGGGAGAGCTGCAATGCAGGAATGTGTAGGAGTGCAGGACGTGGGGTAGCAGCATGCACATCAGGGTAGGATGGCACAACAGCTGGCAGACAGAAGATGGACAGAAGGATGGTCCACAACTCTGATGAGGGTACAATGTGCTCACAGCACAGATCTGCACACATATGACTGTCATATGAATGAAAACCACTTCTGCAGGACCATCATACAAATCAAAGAGAACAGAGAGGACTCACACCTACGCCCACTACCACAAATGTCAATGCACAAACCGGTAGCCCACACCACCAACGTGAGCTCATTAGCAAAGGCTGCATACAAAAATAGTGCAGGGCATCACACAAGACGCCTGCTGGCTGTCAGGACAGGCAAACCCCCAACAGTAATCATGACCAAATGCACATGCAGATCTGCTGTGTACAGATCAGATCCCAGTCTGTAATTGGGACCAGGGACACATGCACACACACAATGATATGTTATGCAGTGGATACAGCAAGCAAAAGAGGAAAAAAACTAAACCCCAAGGGCAGCAGAGGATGCTCTGTGGAGCTGGGTAACAATCTGGAACAGGACAGGAGAGAACTCAACATGCAAACACGTGTACCACATACCAGCTGAATCACAGCAATACCAAACCCCCAGGTGCACTGTCATGTAAACACCATAAAGAAAGAGACCTATGTAACAGATAATATCTGATGGCTAGGCAGCACAGAGGGTACACCTTGGTGTACAATGAAGAGAGGGAGGGGTGTGTGTAGAGGTGATGAACCTCCAGGTACCTAATGGTCCAGTTAGCTCAACAGAAAATAAAAAGATAAACCACCTGTGGGTATCAAACCTGCAAACTACTGAGTTATAGCACATGCCTCTAACCACTCCCACAAACAGCACACTGAGCACATTGCAAAACAAATACCCCAAAGGGAGGGTGTGTATGGGAATCTGTAATACCCAGTGATGTGGCAAATGGCTGGCAGATACACAGCTGTCACCGTACAAGGATGTGTGCACAGGTGGGCCATGTACATGACCAGCAAATCAGTAGATAGAAGTGTCAATGTGCTGAAAGAGTGGAGGAGTGGCTCAGTGGTCAGAAAACTGCCTTGGACACCAGGCAACCAGGGTTCAATTCACACTAGCACTCCATGTGGCCTTGGGCAAGTCACGTAACCCTCCATTACCTTGGAAGAAAGACCTGACAATCTACATCCAGTGACATTAACAAGAAAACCCTGGAGTCTCTGGGTCAAAAGGAGTCAGGACTGATTCAAAGGCACACATTGCATTGCTGTTTGTCACCATGATCAAGCAGCAAAAGAAACAAATGTCTGTCAAATACATATCTTTATTTGGGTTATTCATCACAGATAGTGTAGACAGTGCCATCATAATATCAAGGTGAGTGCATCCCTGGTGAAAAATGGAAACACATGTTGCAAGGCAGCAACCCACATCCTACGGAAAGGTCACTGGCTTGACCACAACTGAAGGGCAGGAGATATAATGTGCAGCAGGTGCATGCTATGCACAGGGCAGCAGGCCCCCATCCCCCACCTGCTGCTGCATGCCTCAAATGTGTTACGCACATATGAGTGCATGTAGACAGTAGGCGCTGCATGATGAGGACCCAACACACATCACCTGTCCCTCCAAACATATCCATCTGGCAACACAGGAGGCACACAAATGAAAACAGCATATGTTGTCACAATGTTTTAATGTGAGAAACACATTCTGAAAGTAATGTTTCAGCTCTCACCTAATGCCTGATCTAGGAATCAAAGCTGCAACAATGTAGACCCAAACAATCATCAAAAGCACAATGAGCATATGCAAACAGGTAGCAGAGGCTCATGAACACAGAGAGAATACAAACTAAACTACCTGCAAAAACCTGCAGAGATAACACCATGCAGGAGGTCCCCCTGCACTGTTGTTTGGGTAGACAGTGTTTGGGAACATATAGCACAGTACATAGAATGCACGATTGAAGGAGTACAACGGACACCCACACTGCCATACTCCAAATATAATGGGGCAATGTGAGTGTCCTTACCGCAGGGGATAAACAGGACCGTACAGACGTGCAATGCAAGGTGTGTACATACATGCACACTGTCAAGTCTGTACAGTTAACAAACACAAGAACCAGCATGTGAAGATGGAAATGATGGGCAAACATCTTACAGTGAACCCCACAGAAGCCATAGGTCCAAATGCTGTGGTTCACAAACATAGTCAGTCATATGCACAAGCACCATCCACATACCAACATGATACAGTGATGCCACACATGCGCGTAAACACCCTTGCCCATTGCAAACATCAATCCAGGATGGTGGTGTGCATGAAAGTGTTGGTGTGGCAAAACCTGTATCCTGTCGAGGTGGAGGGCAGGTGGAAATAGACAATAGGACCGCTCCATCGTTGCCCCTATGCCACAAACATGGCTGTATGCTCGTGTTGAAACCAACAGATGAGCATATCCTGTGTGCCATGTCACACACATGGCCAAAACACAACAACAACACAACTGGGGAGGAATGTACAACATAGAGTGACAATGTCAGTCCCTGCTGCACAGGTGGGGATCAGTACACAGCGTCCAAAGTGCAAAGTGTATCTGCAATCCAACAGGTCAGGTCAAAACTGTCCTTGCAACCCTGGGCATGCATAGTCAAGTGTCACATTCCAATATGCCACATTCCTTGAAAGTTCATGTGTGTCCCCTGCAATGAGCAGGACTCCCAGCAAGAGCATGGCAGCAACAGTGTGTTGGACAGGTCTGTCATGGGCAAAGCAGCAGTCCAAGGGTAATACTGTCCATCCCTGGCATGTGTCCCACTCTCAGAGGTCAAACATCCAATGGCACGATCGTCCACAGTAAGGTCCATGGTGTTGTGTCCCCCAACAGGTGGGTGATGGTGATGCCAGATGTACTGTAAGAGATGTGTCCGGTATGTCCTCTGCCCTGTGTCAGGAGAGGATAAGTATTGTATTGTTAGACACCTTGCAAAAACACCACAAATTGCAGAGAATCACACCTTAGGAAATACAGAAGAAAGGGATGCAAAGGCAAACATGACATTAAAGCAACACAAAACACACTGCATATTGGAGACATCAGGAATCGTAAACGCAGACACGGGTGTCACATGGATATGGTCATGTCCATGTTCATGTCACACAGGCGTCTCACAGCTACACACTATATGCATCTGTTTCTGCGAACAGAGACGCAACATGACATGTACATGAGACAAACAGTAAATCATCCACAGGTAAAGGCAGATGTAATCCTCCAAATAACAAATGTGCAACAAACCGTGTGTGTGCATCAGGTGTATGTCAGCGATCCCTTGAGCGACTCAACAGCCATATCAGGTCACAGTGAAGGGAGACAATGTTCGCAAAACGTGTAGAATCACCATGTCAAGCCACTGTTGATGCATGGCCATAGTATGCCGATATCTGAGTTTTAAAAAAATGCTGCTCAACAGTGGTCCCTCAAAACACAAGACACAGTTCTGCTCACAGCACACAACACATGTCGAGAATGTTCACAAGGTAAACAGCACGACGGTAGAGGTAGCACAGTCACCACCGCCCCCCAGGTGCACTGACCCCTCACAGCACATGATAATGTATTATGCCTGAACACTGCATCATCACACAGCCAACCCATTAACATGCACCCACACAGTATGCTAAGGTCAGCGTGCCAGCTGTAACACATGGCCTGTATGTGCACAAGTGGAGATTTGTAGACATAAAGGCCCAGTGACATGCAGTGGCACCCTGGTGTTGGCTGATGGTACAAGGTTGGGGTAGGGAGCAAGTGTAGGCCACCACCAAAGAAAAAACAACCACCACACACATGCAGCTCTGTTGTACATGTCCCAGAGACAGTGTTGCAGAGGACATACTGGACACAAACACATGGGGATATGTGTGACAGCAGCAAGATATGGGTGAGGGAGGCGTAAGTTAAAAAAAAGTGACCCACAACATCTGCCCAATATGACACATCACTGAGGACATGTTTTCCCCATGACTGCAGGCATATACAATGTAGCTGTAGATCCACCTACCCCGGACAACAGCATATTGGCAGATGTACAGTCACGTGCCAATGCATCACAGCAACAGCATCCTCACAAACTATGTCCTGTGCAGTGGGAAACACAAGAGAAACAAACATATGTCATGTTCTAGCTGTGCAACACACACTGCACCTTCCTGTCCCCAGCTGTCAGACCCCACAACATCACCTACTGACTGACTGTTCACTATCACACTGTGCAGATCTCTCACATTGGAGAGGCAGCACGGAGGTGTCAGACGCTAAATACAGGTGTCCCTAATCCCTCTGTCGCCTCCCTTACCTCTCTCTGTTGTTGTAAACACTGGTCAATAGAGGTGTCTGCTCCCACCATGTTTTTGCCTCATCCCAAGGTCACAATATTAGGCCGGGTCCCCCATATTCCCACCAATACCCCCTCTCCGTGTGTACTGGTGTCCCAATGTTGTCTGTTACCCCACTGTCAATTGCTGTAACACATGGAAATATCCAGGTACACCTCCTGTATCCACTGGCCAAATACATATCCTGCAGTGTACATCTCATACCCCGAATAATATTGACAGCTGTGTGCTGATGATGTGCACAAATAGATGGCAATGTCAGCAGCACGTCTGCAAAACCACACCCCCATGTCTGTTTGTGATCTGACCATGATGGCTGTATGTCATCTCACCGTGTGACAGTGAGAATGTCAAAGTATCGATAGCCTATATGTGCACCTGAAAATAATAACTCTCACCTAAGTCTCTGTGTGTATGTGGACATAACATCCCTCGCTAGGGTCCGCAAGGTAGTTGTTGCTGTGGACTGTACTCTCCTGCCCTACACACATACACAGCATGTAGCTGATGCATGTGGCATATGTTGAGATAGCATCAGCTAGATATGCCATGTCCCTCTTGATAAACCTCGAAAAATACAATCCACCCACACATGCAGCGTACCACTTGGCGACTGTAACCCACCCTTTGCTGATCTGACTCGCATCACCTCTGTATGTGTGTACATCTGCAACACTGCACTGAATGGCTATTCTCCAAAAACAAACTGTAGCAATGATACGCCCCCCTGGCTGGACACTGCACAGGTCCCCATCCTTCACCATATCCATGTCAGGGCTACGTGATGAACTATACATTAAGGCACACTGTGGGGTTGCATTAACACCCCTCACAAACAGTTAATACCATCATGGGAAAGTAGTACTGAGCATGTGTATTGTGCTATGTATGACATGTGGCGCCACACCTAAGAAACATACACACAGAGCCAGCTGACAGGAGCATAACACCCACCCAAGCAGCTACAAATTGTACAATATAACCACATACCCCACAGGACAACTATCCCCAAACATGGTCTTCCCTCCCACTGTGAATACCACACCATATGCCTGTCACCGTGCTCCACCCATAGCATCAAAACAACTAACTGTGTTTGCACAGTAGCTGCTATCATAACCAGCCACTAACTGGGAATGTGACCCCCATAACCTCCCACAGGCGTATGAACACCCACCCACATAATCCACCACCACCTGCTGTTGTGCCCTGTCCACATTGTTGGTCACACACTCATGCCTATATGTGACGTTGGGATATTCAGTTAAATGACAATGCAGTGTGGTATCTGAATGCTATATTGACAGAAACATCAACCTTTATAACCATCACACACACATAACAACACATGTAGGTGGGAATATATGCAATACGTACCTGAGAAGATCTCTGCAATCAACCTCCGCCTGACTGCTGTGCCCTCTCGTGTGTCAACACTGGCACGTACAGGGGGGCACGTTGGATCATCCTCCAGATCCTCATTAATCTCTGCAGGAATATCGTGCCTGAGAGCAATGTTGTGCAGGATGCAACAGGCTAGGATTATCTCTGCCACAGTCATTGGCTTATATTGTAAGGCCCCGCCTGTCCTATCCAGACACCTGAAGCGACTTTTCAACATGCCAAAGGTGCGCTCTATGACAGAGCGGCTGGAGGCATGGGCCTCATTGTACCTCCGCTCTGCACGTGTCCGTGGCTGACGCACAGGGGTCAGCAGCCAGGGGCGACACCCATATCCTGCATCACCTGCAGAAAGAAATGTTGCATGTGAATGCATGAGCTCATGTTCACACAAATTGACACAGGTATAGACGTGAGAAACAAATGCAGAACACATCCTGACAGAAACTTATGACAGCACAACTATGCATTTGAAAAAAATAGACATATGCTGACAGAAAAGGAACACATGGCCTATGGAGTCTGTACATCCATGGCAAAAACTACAACACTCCCATTTATACCTCTACAGATCCTCTTTGTGTGGCACATGCGTATTGTACTGTAGTTACTGTCCTCATCTCTACCACCTCCAATGTTAGACTATACCACCGATCCACTGATCACATGTTCAAAGTATATGTCAGCAAAGTACAGACCACAAAAATGTGATGTCATGCGAAGGAGGCTCACACCCAGAACATGTATGCCATGGAGGTCTGGCAAGGTCAAAACCATATCACCTCTATTCCCCCTGTCCTCCAAGGTCTACATATCAAGATTGAGCAGTCTGTCCCCATATGCTGCATACTGCTGACCACCAATCATTTTAGTAGCCGTCCTCTGCACTGTCGCCATCCTGTTCACAGCCTTTTCAAGCTGCGGTCTACAGAATTGCACACTGTAGCCCACATTAGCTTGCACCAATCACATATACAGAGGCAGACTACTTTCCTGTGTATGTGCTACCAATACCTCTCAGTATGCACCCAAGTAGCCCCCTCGCTTTTGCTGTCACCTTTCCATAATGATCAGCAACATTAGGATCAGCACATACAACGACGCCTAGGTCCAGCACATCTACAGTGGCCAAAGGTACTGCACCCCCTATACTTTGTTTCTCCCCTGCTTTGACACAGGCCAAATGCATGACCATACATATGCAAACATGTACTCCCAGTTGCAAAGGTCCAGAACATCCATCAGACTTAGCTAGACACCTCCCCATGTTATCTACTGCTTCCTGGGTGACTACCCCAGTACTGAGTGAGTGTGTGAACCTAACACACACATGACAAGGGTTAGGTGTATGGATTGTCAATAACATAAACGTTACATGACATACCAAAACTAGCAGACAAATAACTGGCATCACAGGTGGATGTGAAGGGCACCAACCCCCCCCACATGTGGGCAGATGGCACACACACACACACCCTAGTAGCAATCCACCACCAGGACACACATATGCACACGTGCGTAGTCACATGAACACCATGAGCAGGTTATGATCAGATATTGTTACAATCCTGATGTTACATTTTTAATCAGGTCCCCCGTTACTCTACGTGTAGACTCCTGTAACAATGTTAACTCAGAACAGTCGTCTGTCTGTTTAACTTTAGGTACGTTTTGAACCACACTGATAACAAACCGTGCGCTATATAAGAGATGTTACTGAAACAGATAAATACATGCATAACTAAATAAGTAATCTGGAAATACTCACCCAGCAATATACAGTCGCCATACTGGCCTGCCTCAAATTGGCTGAATAGTGCCGAGTGATGCAGGATATAGGAGTCATGGGTGGACCCTGCAAACCTAGGGACCACATTCAGAATATGCAGATTAGCATCACATACAACCTGAACATTCAGGGAATGGTAGTGTTTGCGGTTGCGGAACGCTACCTCCCTGTCTCTAGGCGGGACCAGGGCAACATGTGTGCAATCAACAGCTCCCATCACGTGTGGTATCCCGGCTAACACCTCAAAGGCCTGGTTCAGGGTCCCCCACTGTTGCCTAGTGTGAGGAAGGGCTATGTAATTCCCCACCCGGCTGACCATGGCATGCAGTACCTGGTGGAGACAGCGTGAACCACTGCGGCCACAGATGACTGGAAACAGCCAGAGGCAAAGAAATGTAAGGCAGCAAGGAGCTTGACTAAACATGGTATGGCATGGGACCGATCAGTCAGGGGCTCGAGGTCAGGTCTTAGATCCTCATAGAGCTCCCTAATAGCCCTTGTGCTCAGTCGGTACAGGGAGATGACCTGGTCCTCACGCATGCCCTGAAGCTGGGCCCTGGGCCTGTAGAGGCGAGGCTGCCGAGCCTGCACCTCAGCACGCCTTCTGCGCCGTGCACGCACAGCACCTGCCTGGACCGCCCCCACAGCTGCAGGTCTGATTTTCTGTGGGTCTACACCCATGCCCTGTGCCTCAGCCCCATGGACACCATCTCCCCTGTCCTGCAACCGCAGCACCTGCCCACGTCTCAGGGCACATGCAGCAACATAAATAGCCGCCATAAACTCCTCCCGTCCGGCTACACAAACACACTCAAACACACACACAAACCTCCCTAAACAGTGGACACCTTACAAACCACACAAGACAATACACACACAATACAACAAAATACAACCAACACTCACAATCCAATCCACACCAACACCTGCCTTGCTCTCTCTGTTTCTCACAGCAAACACACACCTCGCCTACAAAACAACCCTCAATGTGGACCAGGTGTGCAGGCAGTCTTATAGATGTTTCTGAGTTTGCGGACCTTGCGCATGCGCAGTTGTGCGAGGGCGGCACGTATGTGCAACAGCGCATGGGTGTCTGTCTGTACGCAGCGCGCATGTGCAACTGTTTGCGCATGGGCGTCTGTATGTATGCGGCGCGCATGTGCAACTGTTTGCGCATGGGCATCTGTCTGTATGTGATGCGCATGTGCAAGTGTTGTACGCGGCGCGCATGTGCAGCTGTTTGCGCATGGGCATCTGTCTGTGCGCGGTGTGCATGTGCAACTCATTGCGCATGGGTGTATGCGTCGCATGTGCGTGTAGATGCACGCACGCAAATGCCCATGCGCAAACAGTTGCACATGCGCGCCACGCACAGACAGACGCACATGCGCAAACAATGCACAGACGCCCATGCGCAGTTGCACATATGCGCCACGCACAAGCAGCGCCGTCGCACAACAGCGCATGCGCAACATACGTAACTTCAACAAACCTATAAATCACCCTGCACACCTGGTACACGTTGAGGGTTGTTTGAGGAGTGCTAGGTAGTGAGGTGTGAGTAGTGTCTGAGCAGTGAGTAGTGCAGCTGGTGTGGAGGTAGTGGAGGTAGGTGGAGGTTGTGTAGGTGTTGGAGGTAGTGTGGAGGTTGTCTTGTATTGTATTGTATTGTATTCTATTGGGTCTGTATTGTGGTGTGTAGTGTGCCCTGTATTGTGGTGTGTTGTTTGTAGTGTAGTTTGTCGTGTGGTCTGAGTTGTGTGGTCTGTGTTGTGTTTTGTGTAGGTGAGGGAGAAAGGATGAGGTGGGGTGAGGTGAGGTGAGGTAGGGTGTGGGGAGAGGACAGGAGAGGAGAGGGTGATGGAGAGGGAGAAGGAGGGTGAGGGTGAGGGGGTGGAGGAGGTGGGCCCACCTGTTGCTGGGGAGGCAGGGACTGCAGGGCCTATGGGGGCTAAGCCAGCGGCAGGCCCATATGGAAGGCCACAGACTGCACAGAGCAGCCACACAGGAAAACGAAAACGGGTACCGGTGCCAGCAGCACAGCGGAGGAGGGCCACACGGTTTAATGATGCAGAGAACCACAACCTCCTGGCAATGGTCCTTGAACATTACAATGTACTGTATGGGCGGCTCAGTAGCCTCACAACTGTGACTGCACGGAATGCAATGTGGGAGGAGGTCCGTGTGGCAGTCGCCGAGGCAGGGAGCCCACCGCGAGACATAGCAAGTCTCAAGAAACGTTTCTCGGATATCAAAAGAGGGGTGCGGCAGCACATGACTGTGGAACAACAACATGCTAGGGGCACAGGTGGCAGGGGCCCCCTCCCACCAATGCTCACGCCCCTGGAACAGGAGCTGGCGGAAAGACTGGGGCCAATATACATCTCTGGTCTGCCTGAGGCCCTAGACACTGCCCATCTGCATGCAGGTAAGTATGCTACGTACACCTTTTAGCTCTCAATACATGCCTGAAATCCCCATTGTGTAGACAGCAGACATCCGCAAAAACCCTCCTATACCTCTCTCCCAAGCCCCATCATGTACCTATCCTGGTGTCACATGTGTGTGCTGTACCCCTGCACACCCTGTTGTGTTGCCATGTTCCCGGGCCACATTCAACATGTGTCCCTCATCCCATCCCTCTCCCCACCTGTTCCAAACATGTCCACGCACACCAGCCCCTACCCTACCCCCACAACAGTGATTGCCATCCCCTGTATTATTGTGAGGGCCTGTGATCAGGGCATGTTTATGTGACATACTATCCGCACAGTGCTGCATGTGCTTGGCAGTGGGCCCGAGGTGATGAATAGTCGCAGTCCGCTGCATAGTGGGTCACTGCCAAGCACATGTAGCACTGTGAAGATAGTATGTCCCAATAAAATATGGCGTGATCAAAGGCCTGCACAGTCATACAGGGGATAGCAAGAACAGGTGTAAGGGTAGGGTATGAGCAGCCATGCGTGGACATATTTGGGCAAGATGGGGGGAGGGATGGAATGGCGGCTACATGCGCAATCGGACCAGCAACAGAAGCATGGCAACCAAACAAGGCGTGCAGGGGTACAACACACACCTGGACCCCCGGTATAGGTACATGGTGGGGACAGACATGTATGGGAGGGTGTAGGGGATCCTGTATGCAGCACACATGCAGGGCCCTCCCCCCCATCATGTCTGTTGTGTCTGCAGCACACACGTATACATAGCTGGAGTGTGTAAACATATGTGTGCTGTCTGTGATTGCTCACAATGCAGGTGACTACAGTACCATGGGGACCCATGAGGAGGAGGAGGAAGAGGAGGAGGAGAAGGAGGAGGAAGTGTCCGTCCCTCAAAGTATTGAGGAGCCCGAGGCTGCTGTATCGGGGGGCAGTACATGTTCCGCCGAGGTGCCCCTGGAGACTACCACCAGCAGCCAGCCAACACTGGGGGATGCAGCAATGGGGGCCATCCCACAACAAAGGCAGGAAGCTGGCACAGACGATGTATTGATGGCAGAGCTGAGATCACACGCTGCATCAGCACGGCACGATGCAGAAGGTGGGTGACAACCAATGTTTCCTCCAATGTTCTGTAGGCTGTGTGCGCATAAAGCACAGTTACTTACCTGTAACACGTGATATCTGGGAACAGCAGGAATAAGTCTTCACATATGTGTACGTTGGTTCCGACGGAACCTGCGCGGGAACTCTCCCCAGCTTCCCAAAAAAGGAAAGCTTTTGGGAGCATCCCACAGCAGCTGCGCGCTGCCTTCCCACCTTTCCAACCGCCTCTCTCCAGTTCGAGTTTCAGAGCTGAGACAAAGAGAGAGAGAGGAAAGGAAAGAGAGAGAGAGATAGAAAGATACAACTCCTAGGGGAGGTGGGTGGGTTGTGAATACTTATTCCTGCTGTTCCCAGAGATCAAACTGTTACAGGTAAGTAACTGTGCTATCTCCAGGAACAAGCAGGAATGAGTCTTCACATATAGGGACTCCCCAGCTAGAGATGCCTGGGAGATCCCCAGGGTTGTGAGACCCTGAGAAGGGCTCTACCTCCCCCTTGGTTCTCAGGCATCCAAACAGGGATGGAGGGCAGGAGTTGCTTAGGTATGGAACAGGTATTTGAGAACAACCTGACCAAACAAGGCATCCCGGCGGGAGTCCGTGTCCAAACAATAATGGGCCGTGAAGGTATGAACAGATGCCCATGTGGCTGCTCGACAGTTGTGGTCGATGGACACAGAATTTAGGTGAGCCATAGAGGTTGCCATGGCCCTCACATTGTGAGCTGTAACATGGCCCTCCAAAGAAAGGTTTTTACTTTGGTAGGCGACAGAAATACACTTAGCAATCCAACTGGGCAATGTTCTCCTAGAGACTGGAAGTCCGAAATGAGAAGGATCAAAAGCAAAATAAAGTTGGGAAGACCTTCTATGTTGCTGAGTCCTTTGTAAGTAATAGGCGATAGCCTTTTTACAATCCAGGGTATGAAGATTCCATGCTGCACATGATGCATGAGGACCTGGAAAGCAGTCAGGTAAATACACCTCTTGATTCAAATGAAAAGGTGCAACCACTTTAGGCATAAAGTGTGGATTGGTCAGACTATCTTATCATGATGAAACCTTGTATAAGGTGGATTAGCCACTAAGGCCTGCAGCTCACTGAAGCAGCGAGCAGAGGTGACTGCAATAAGGAAAATACCCTTCCACGAAAGAAATTTCAAGGAAGTGGTAGCTAAGGGTTCAAAGGGTGGCTTCATAAGCTGACCAAGAACCAGATTCAAGTCCCATGCCACAGGAGGAGGTCCAATGGGAGGTTTAGTTAAAAGTAGGCCTCTCATGAATCTTGCAATAAGAGGATGAGAGGAAATAGGCTGTCCATTGAGAGGCTTAAGGGATGCTGCAATAGCACTCAAGTGGACTCTTAATGAATTTGTTTTAAGGCCTGCATTGGAGAGATGCAGGAGATATTCCAATAGAGAATTCAAGGGTAGTGCTAGAGGGTCAAGACCCTTCTCAGCACACCAAATGGAAAACCTTTTCCATTTAAAAGCATAGGAACGTCTAGTAGAAGGCTTTCTAGAAGCATGGAGGATATCCTTCACATGCTGAGAGATTCCAATCTTGAAGGTCTAGGCCTTCAGCAACCAAGCCCTGAGGTGAAGGGATGTGGGGTTTGGGTGCCACAACGTTCCCTGCTCCTGAGAGAGGAGGTCTGGAGCAGCTCCCAAGTCTACTGAGGGAGCTTGGGAGAGATGCAGAAGTAGAGGGTACCACACTTGGCGTGGCCAGCGTGGAGCTATGAGGATCATGGATCCCTGATCCCTCTGGAGCTTGAGAAGAGTCTTGGGGATTAGGGGAATGGGTGGAAAGGCATACAGGAAGTCTTGACCCCAGTGAAGGGGGAAGGCATCCCTGGCCTGAACTCCCTGACATGGAATTCTGCAACAGAACCAGGGAAGTTTGGCATTCCACGGACTGGCAAAGAGATCTATGTCCGGGGTTCCCCACTCTTGAAAGATTCTGAGTACCTGATCCATGTGCCGGGACCATTCGTGTGGAAGCAGAACTTGACAGAGTCTGTCTGCCCAAGAGTTTGGGATTCCTGGAAGGTAAACGGCCAGGAGATGGATTTGATGCTCTCTGGTGAAGGCCCACAATCTTAAAGCTTCGTTGCAAAGTGACAGAGAGCCAGTTCCTCCTTGCTTGTTTATGTAAAACATGGCTACCTGATTGTCCGTATGAATAAGGACTGTCTTGTAGCTGAGCAGGGTATGGAAGACCTTGAGAGCTAGAAAAACTGCTCGGAGCTCCAAGTGGTTGATATGTAGAGAAGTCTCCTGTGGAGACCAAATGCCCTGAGTAGAGAGGTCTTGTAGATGAGCTCTCCAACCCCTTGGAGAGGCATCTGTTGTGAGGGTTGCTTGGGGCAACAACTGTTGGAAGGGGGACCCCAGCAACAGATTGTGGGTGGATTTCCACCACTGGAGAGACCAAAAGAGACGCCTGGAGGTTGCTATTTGGTCTGACAGAGCCCCTGATGCTTGAGTCCACTGGGTGGACAAAGCCCATTGAGCTGCTCTCATGTGAAGGCGAGCATAGGGGACCACATGCACTGTGGATGCCATGTGGCCTAGTAGTTGTAATATCTCCCTGGCAGTTAAATGATTATTTGACTGAATCTGGGAGGCTAACTGCACCAGGCGTAGGCAACGGGCCTGAGGAAGATAGGCCCTTGCAATGGTAGTATCTAGCAAGGCCCCTATGAACTCTAGGGATTGAGTAGGGGTAAGCTGGGACTTTGGAAGGTTTACCACAAGTCCCAGATACTGCAGAAGGCACAGTGTGCAGTCCAGGTAAGTCTGGGCCTCTGGCTGAGATGGAGCTCTGATGAGCCAGTCGTCCAGGTATGGGAATACAAATATTCCCAGAGTGCGTAGAAATGCAGCTACTACAGCCATGCATTTGGTAAACACTCTTGGAGCAGAGGCCAGACCGAAAGGAAGCACCCTGTATTGGTAGTGCTTCCCTTGGAAAAGGAAACAGAGGAACCTTCTGTGAGATGGATGGATGAGGACATGAGTGTACGCATCCTTGAGATCTAGAGAACAAAGCCAATCCTGACTCTGAAGGTATGGAAGGAGAGTACCCAGAGAAAGCATTTTGAATTTCTCCTTGCAAAGGAATTTGGTCAATTCTCTGAGATCTCATATGGGTCTGCAGCCCCCTGTTTTCTTTGGGATTAGAAAATATGGGGAGTAAACCCCTGACCCTTGTTGAGGAAGAGGCACTTCTTCTATTGCCCCTTGGGCAAGAAGGGTAGCCACCTCCTGACCTCGAAGGTCTAGGAGAGGTGCTGGAGAATTGAAACATCTCACCATGGTGTATGGAGGAAGGTTTGAGAAATGAGGTTTGTACCCCTCCTTTATGATGGATAGGGTCCATTGCTCTGTTGTGATTTGCTCACATCTGGGAGCAAAGTGAGCTAACCTTCCTGGGATGGTGAGAGGCTCTGGTTGTTCCAGAGCCAGAAAGGCCAAGTTCTCTAACAGCAAGTCAAAAACCCTGAGGAGGCTGAGGCTGCTGAGTTGTACCAGCCCCTACAGACGTAGTCCTGGCCTGCTTAGGTTGCTGACGCTTACCAGCAAAACGACTTGTAGAAGATTGCTGGCTAGAAGCAGAAAATCATCCTTTTTTGGGGAAAAAAGACTTCTTAAAAGGTTTGTTCTTGTCAGGAATGGAGGTTGACTTTGAAAGTCTATCCAGAGCAGAATTTTCTGCATCCATTTGTGTGACTTTTATTTGCCAGTCTTTGCCAAACAGGTTTTCTCCTGTACAGGGAAGATTTCCCATACCATCCTGGACCCAAGATTCTAAATCAGAAGCTTGGAGCCAAGCAATTATGCGTGCAGCTATGGCAATGGCGGAAGCCCTGCTGGCACCCTCAAAGGAGTCAAAGGCTGAACGGTTGGAAAACCTTGAAATATCTTGAGTATGCTTAAGGCAGAGAAGAAAGTCCTCCCTTTTGTCCTCTGGAAGCAAAGGGAGGAAAGTGTGCAGTTTATTGCCAACTTCCTTCAGAAACATCCCCATATAGAGACTATAAAAGTTAATTCTGGCAATGAGCATATTGGCTTGGAAGATTTTCCTACCAAAAGCATCCAAGGTCCTGCATTCTCTTCCTGGAGGAGCAGAGGAGTGCCTCTTTGTACTCTTTATTTTCTTCATAGCTGACTCCACCACAATAGAATGGTGAGGAAGCTGTGTGTTTTGAAATCCAGGACAAGGAGGGACACGGTACATGGTGTCCAACCTATGAGAATGAAGAGATGGTGAGAGGAGTCTCCCATAAGTCAATCATGTGATCATGAAGAATCTCATTAATTGGCAAGGTGACTGCCTCCTTGGGAGCCTTGGGATAACCTACAATATTTAGTTTTTTAGCCCTAGGCTCTGTTTCAGAGGCTACTGAAATAGAGAGCCCCTTAGCCACTTCCCTTATGAAGTTTTGAAAGGACAAGTCTTCTGGAGGAGACATTTTTCTTTTTGGAGAAGAAGGCTCTTCAGGAAGGGCTATTGATACCTCAGCAGACGCCTCCGATGCATCAGAGTCTTCGGAGGAATCAAAGTATCAACTGTCAGGATGCTCTTTCAAAGCTCGATATGCGTATCGGGCTGTATCGACATCGGGAGTTATTGGTACCGATTCGATACCGAAGGGCATCCCTCAACAGGGAGCCGCCGCATTCGACACCGTGGCCGATGTCGATGCAATCGGTACCGGTACCGGCCTCGGTGTCGATACTTGGGCCGGTACAGATAATGGCATTTGTTGCAGTATCAGTGGCGTCGCAGCCTGTATAAAGGCTGTGATGGCCTGCCGCATGGACAGAACTTTCTGATCCATCGATGCCATGAATGTCTGGAAGTTGGTCCCGGATGGTTGTACCGGTACCCCAGAGCATTCTAACAGGTGATCAGTCGAGGCCATGCCATCGATGTCAACCTGTGACCCCATAGGTAGAGCTTTGGAAGGCGGAGCCTCCCGCCGGGGTACCTTTGCCGGTGCAGGATCCTCAAGGGCAAGGCCGGAGGCATCTCGATGCTTAGAAGGAGATTTAGCCTTTGGGGACCGGGTGAATTTATGTTTGGTTACCTGAGATCCATGGGAGGAAGAAGAAGCCCTGAAAGACGTCAATGCTACTGAAGCTGCATCAGAGGGAAACAGGACATGGAGCTTGTCTGCTCGGTTCTGTAAGCCCCGTTTAGACATTGAGGAGCAGGATGAACAATCCAAAATGGAGTTGTCAGGACCCAAACATGTAAGACACCAGTCATGGGTGTCGGGAACAGAAATAGTACCGCTGCACTTAGTGCATTTTCTAATCCCGGAGGCTTGTTTTTCCATGAGGAAACGTTCCTGAGAGGCCTAAGGCCCAAAATAGGAAAAGCACACTAAATGAGGCAAAATATGTTTATTTTTTTTGGTTTAAAGAAAAGAAAGGAAAGACCGGCGGTACTGGTCCGACGTCGACGAAGGCAGACGCGTGAGCAAAGAAATAAATTAAAACAAAGAACTTCTTCAGCGGTGACAGGGACACGACCTGCTGACTCCGCGGAAAAGAAGAACTGGAGAGAGGCGGTTGGAAAGGTGGGAAGGCAGCGCGCAGGCGCTGTGGGATGCTCCCAAAAGCTTTCCTTTTTTGGGAAGCTGGGGAGCGTTCCCGCGCAGGCTCCGTCGGTACCGGCGTACCCATATGTGAGGACTCTTTCCTGCTTGTTCCTGGAGATATCAGCTGTGCAGCTTATGAAGGAACGTTAAATGTGTCTACTCCACAGAACGACACTCGAAGTTATATACTTTAAAGGTTGACTACACGTCTGAATACAGTATGTACACCACATTGATTGCACTAGAAAATATTTTAGAACCTGTGAAAACCATAAATACACAATAACCTATAAATTCTAAGACATATTTGTTGTTGTCTATCAGAATCAGAAACATAATTTGGGTGCGCTCTGTCATAAAGTCTGTGTACTTGCTCGGCAAGGTGTGTGCGCACACACACGCACAGCTTAGAGGGAACAGTGGTAAACAACAGACTGTCACAACCACAACGCACAAACCACTAGTCTCTGTTTGGGGTGTGTGTGGTGGATGTGGCAACATACCTTCCACAGCTGTGACATGTATGACTCCCATAGACGGTATGTAGTAGAGAAAACAAAAGGGTATGGCGTATGTTAGATGATGTTACTGTGACACACACCAGAACAGCCTAGGGTCAGTTTACACCTACAGATGCAGACATAAGAGGTGTGCTGTTTAAGGTACAGCACGTTGTCAGACAATAAATAAATAGAAGCATAGCACTTGCAACAGTCTGCCTCATCGCAGAAGCCCAGCCGTCTCGCAGAAAACAGGATGCCACCTGTCCCATAGTCCTTGGACAATCAGAGCTGACATACACAAACCTAAGGATCGTATGTCATCAAACGTCACACAGCCCCCATTCCCTCCAGTCTGCATCTCCAGGTGTAAAACAATCATAAGATATGAAATTAGCAGTCAAAATGTGTTGCGACACCCATATACCAGGATTTACAGAGATGACAGGGTCAAAGTTCATGTACAGATGTTTTGGGAGAGGTACAGGTACCTCGAGGCTGCCTGTATGTCCACAACTAAGATTGACTGCTTGACATACAGACAGGGCCATCAGCATGTCCCCTTCCTGTATCTCTGACAATGAGTCCCCCGATTGCATGGGTTGAGACTCACCCACATGATCACACAGGTCAGCTTATGACCCCTGTTGTGTTTGGAAAGACTCAACACCTCCCAGCTGCCACCCCTGCTGCCAACCAGAATCAGGGAACCCCCCCCCCAGCTCTGGGGATCACCGCCCTTCCCTAGGGGTTACCACCTGCTGTTGATTCCACAGCATAACCCTGTCTATGCACTTTTGGGGTCTGTCCCCCTCTGCTGCACCCTCTGTTGCCCCCCATGCTCTGTCCAAACCCTCCACATGTTTATCAAGGTGTACACGCACTGTTATCCGACCCCTCCTCTTTTGCCACAAGGTGTATGTGAACCCCTCTGCCATCAGACACGTGAAGCAGCAGTGCACTTTCCCACGTAAGGGTTGTTATCCTGGTGCTACCACTCCATCCCTCTGGGTCACTAGCGCTGCACCTGTAACCTGTCCAAGCTGCGTGAATCCCTCCAACTGTGGCCCCGCTTGGGCTGGTTGTTGTCGACCCACCTCTGTTCACCAATGTGGCTCCCCAGGTGTGGTTGCTGTCCGTCGTTCAGGCTCCAGCTCCCATACACGATGGACATGTGTTTGCTATCTGTCCCCAAGCCTATTGCTACGTCTGCAGTACGTGGGTGTGTCTGCGCAGCCTGTGGATCCTTGTGTTTGCCGTCCACATCACGTAACTGAACCATGTCCTGTGTGTGGCTGTGACTTATACTTCTTTGACAATGATGCCTCTTAACCCTATCCATGTGTCTACTAGAGTCTGCCGTATCACAATGAAAATCTTGTGGGATATGTGTGACATGTTTGTGTGTGATGGGTGATTACTGGAGAGGTATCTCACAGACCACCCTGTGTTCCACCCACAGGCAGTCGTCAGGTGCTGCAAGCGATACGGCGTTCAGTGGATGCCAACACACGGGAGCTACGCCAGTTGAGGGAGGAGATCAGGGCCCTGCCCTTCCACAGAATCTGTGACGCCCTGGAGGGCATTCTCGCTGTGCTGCGACAGGTAGTACTGGCACCACCACCACCACCGTAACCACCACCAGAACCAGCACAGGAGGAGGGTGGAGCACCGGGGGGGGGGGGGGGGTTTGCGACGTGGTAGACATGGGCGGCCACGCCGTTGTCAATAAATTTGCCAATAAATAGCTGTGATAACGTACATGCAACGTGTGTTTCCAATGTGTGTCCCTGTGGTCCCCTATGTAGTGTGCACATGCATGTTTTGTTCCTGACCATATGACCTTCACCCTGGTCCCTCGCTGGTGGGTTGTTTGCACTGGCAGTTATTAGTGCACAGATGCCAGCACATGCCATGTTTGACCTGCACAGTGTGTGTTCACTGCCCCTTGGCTGCAGCGGGGCGGTTTACACAGACACCCATGTTACGACAGGGGGACTGTTCCGAGGTTGCATGTTCAGTACTCTGATCCATCACCGTGTCCACCCCCTCATACACCCAACATTGGGTGCATATGTGTGACCATTGCCCCTGCCAGTAACACTGATTACACGCTGGCCCCCCCCCCTAGGCATGCATGTGGCACAGGCAGACATGGGTGGCATGCGTATGTCGGTTGCTGATGTCCGCTAAGACATTTGGTTACACCACGCCCATCCCTGTGACATGGATGTTCCCGGGGCACCCTTACAATGCAACATCTCATGTGCCTACCCTGGTCCCACGCTCCCACACACATGTTTAGCCCCCATGACTGCATGTGGAGCCAGTGCACATATGATACCCATGTCTACCTTTACTGCCTATCCAGGTCCACACACATATCCCATGCTTGCATCCATAGTGAGTGGGTAAGGGAAACACGTGACCATTGTGTTAAACAACAACAAACGTTTATTTTGAACAACAAAGTAATGGCAACATGCCCCCAAACCCATGCCACATGTTTGTTGGCTGGAACACAGGCCAGCACAGGGCACATGTGGTCGTCACAGGTGCCATCACTGACTCCTGTGACGCCGTTCAGCAGATGGCCAATGACGGGGCAGCTGCTCCACCTCGTTGGCCACCTGCTGAACGGCTGCCGACAGACTCCGGCAGGTGTGCAGCAGGAGACGGACGTTGCTCTGCACGCCATCCACTGCCACCATCACATAATGTATGCACATGCCAGCACACAAACACACACTGGCTATGGTTTGTGTGCTGGCATGTGCACGTGAGATGTGTGTGGCACTGGATGGCGCACCGAGACGACGACGCCCATCCTCTGCCACCACCTGCAGGGTCTGATGGGAGACCACAGTGCCCTGTGCTGGGCTGTGTTCCCCAACACCCTCCACCCACCCTGCTCCCCTCCCCACCCCCCCTTCCACCCCCCTCCCGCCCTCAGCACCAGCCCCCACCCCCACATGACCCCCAGGCCCCCACAACTCTGACGCCCCCTCCCCCATATGCCCCATCGGGGCCTCCTCCTCCTCCTCAGGGGAGAAGCAAAGCTCTTCCTCCTCCTCCTCCTCCTCCTTGATGACCACCACCGCCTCCTCCTCCTCCCTTCGACAGTAGGTGGTGGGGCGCCTCAAGGAGTAGGCGAAGGTCTGTGGCTCCTCGCCGTTGTCATCACCCTCTGTGGAAAAAGACAGACATTAGGACACTATCATGTGTGTCACATAACACATGTACATATGCAGGCAACACACAGGCTGGTGGGCCAATATGACATTTGAACCTGTGAAGCATGCCTGGCAATACTCACCATCATGGTGTGGTTGCGCCCCTCTCTCATATCGGGCCATAAAGTCCCCATGGTGCTGTCGCAGCTCACGCCCCTTCTTCTTCAGATCCTCCACCTGTGGATATGCAAACAATGGGTGGGGTCATCAATGAACGGTTATTTCAGGTGTGTGGACAACATAACCCTACCCCTGTGTGGGCAGCACCATATGCTCCTTCTCCACTGCTGTGTGTGGCATGAAGAGCATAGTTACCCACCTGAAACAGTTGGTCTCTGGGAAATGTGGGGATAGGTCTGCACATGTGTGTCGTGGCGGGAACAACGGAGCCTGTGTGGGACCGACAGCCATCGCCCAATAGGACTGGAGCTAGCAGTATCGCACAGCGCCTGCATGCTGCCCTTCCCCATATCACCAATTTTCCTATACACATGTGTGAAATGTTGGGACAAACAGAGACAGACAGAGTGAGAGAGAGGGAGAGAGAGGGTGAGAGTGAGAGGCAGAGAGGGTGAGGGAGGGTAACACATCCCCTAGGGGAGATGGTTTGTTTGTGAGGACCTATCCCTGCTGTTCCGTGAGATCAACTGGTTCAGGTGGGTAAGTATGCGATCCCCAGAAACAAGCAGGATATAGTCCTCACTGGTGGGGACCCCCCAGCCGTAGATGCCAGGGAAGGGTAACCGGAGTGTTGGAGCCCTGTGGAGGGGTTCCACTACCTACCATGAATCTCTGGCATCCCCTATGGGGGGTGTTTCTGAGTTGGGTAGGTATGGGAGAGGTGTTGTCTAGCGGCCTGAACAAACATAGCATCCCTGTGGGAGCCTCTATCTGAGCAGTAGTGGGCCGTGAAGGTGTAAACCGAGCAGCAGGTAACTGCTCGTCAGATGTCGCTCACACAGGCGGGATGGCGTTGGGCCCTAGAGGCTGCCATGGCTCTCACATTGTGAGCGGTGACATGGGCATGCAGTGCAAGTGGTTTGCCATGACAGATGTATGTGAGACCGTTAGCAGTCCAGTAGAATACAGCTCTCTTTGAAACTGCTGTACTCACATGGGAAGGATCAGAGTGTGGGGATGGCTGAGGGGACCGTATGTGTTGCTGGGTCCCCTGCAAATAGACAGCCAGGACTCTTCCACATTGCACAGTATAATGATTCCTCCCTGCATCTGGGGCATGGGGCTATGGGACGGATACAGATAGCTGAAGCTCTGTGTTCAAAAGAATGTACGCAACCACCATAGGCATGACATGTGTGTGTGTCTGTAGGACGCCCTTATCATGCTGAGACCCTGTGTATGGTGGATCAGCCACTAGAGCTTGCACTTCACTGATACGCCTTGCTGATGTGATTGCACTAATGAGTGTTACCATCAAGAACATAAGAACATAAGATATGCCATACTGGGTCAGACCAAGGTCCATCAAGCCCAGTATTCTGTTTCCAACAGTGGCCAATCTAGGTCATATGTACCTAGCAGTTTCCCCAAGAGACACAAGTTCCACAATGCTTGTACTGGGTCAAGCATTGATATCTTCGGTCACTTCTTAATAATGGTTTATGGACCTTTCCTCCAGGAACTTGTCCAAACCTTTTTTAAACCCAGCTACACTAACAGCCTTTACTACATCCTCCGGTAACAAATTCCAGAGTTTGATTACACGTTGAGTGAAAAAATATTTTCTTTTATTAGTCTTAAATAGTTTACCCTGTAGCTTCATTGCATGTCCCCTAGTCTTTCTATATTCTGATAACGTAAACAATCGATCTATGTTTACCCGTTCCACTCCGTTCATTAATTTATAGACTTCAATCATATCTCCCCTCAGCCGTCTCTTTTCCAGGTTAAAGAGCCCTAACCTTTTTAGCCTTTCCTCATAGGAGTATCCTTCCATCCCCTTTACCATTTTGGTGGCTCTTCTCTGAACCTTTTCTAAAATCGCTATATCCTTTTTAAGATACGGCGACCAGAATTGCACACAATATTCAAGGTGCGGTCTCACCATGGAACGATATAGAGGCATTATAATATCTTTTGTTTTATTTTCCATTCCTTTCCTTATCATACCTATCATTCTATTTGCTCTCTTGGCTGCCACTGCACACTGGGCCGAGGGTTTTAACATGGTATCCACAATGACGCCTAAATCTTTTTCCTGAGTGGTGGTTCCTAATGTGGAACCTTGCATCGTGTAACCATAGTTTGGGTTGTTCTTCCCTAGGTGCATAACCTTGCACTTGTCCACATTAAATTTCATCTGCCATTTTGATGCCCAGTCTTCCAATTTATCAAGATCCTCTTGCAACTTTTCACAATCCTCTTGGGTTTTAACAACTTTAAATAGTTTTGTGTCATCTGCAAATTTGATAACCTCACTCGTTATTCCACTTTCCAGGTCATTTATGAATATGTCAAAAAGCAGCGGGCCCAGCACAGATCCCTGGGGTACACCACTATTCACCTTTCTCCATTGGGAAAATTGGCCATTTAGCCCTACCCTCTGCTTTCTATCTTTTAACCAGTTCCTGATCCACAATAGTACACTGCCTCCTATCCCATGACTCTTTAGTTTTGCCAAAAGTCTCTGATGAGGGACCTTGTCAAAGGCTTTCTGAAAGTCCAGATACACAATATCAACTGACTCACCTTTGTCCACCTGTTTATTCACTGCTTCAAAAAAACATAACAGATTAGTAAGACCAGATCTTCCTTGTCTAAAGCCATGTCGGCTGTCTCCCATTAGGTCGTGACTATCTACATGCTGAGTAATTTTATTCTTTATGATGGTTTCTACCATTTTTCCCGGTACTGACGTCAGGCTCACCGGTCTGTAGTTTCCCGGATCACCCCTGGAACCCTTTTTAAAAATTGGTGTTACATTGGCGATCCTCCAATCTTCAGGTATTAGAGATGATTTTAATGATAGTTCACTGATTACTAATAGCAGGTCTGCAGTCTCATATTTCAGTTCTTTCAACACCCTTGGATGTATACCATCCGGCCCAGGTGATTTGCTACTCTTCACTTTATCTAATAGTTGTAAGACATCTTCCCGATGTATCGATATTTCCTTCAATTCTTCCGCACCTTTAAATACCACTTCAGTCATGGGTAACATCCCTACATCTTCCTCAGTAAAGACTGAAGCAAAGAATTCATTCAGTCTCTCCGCTATCGCCTTGTCGCCTCTTAGTGCTCCTTTAACTCCTTTATCATCTAATGGACCAACTGACTCTCTCACAGGTTTTTTGCTACGAATGTACTTGAAAAGGTCTTTATTTCGTGTTTTTGCTTCCGCAGCAAGCTTCTTCTCAAATTCTCTCTTTGCCTGCCTTATCAATGCCTTGCATTTGACTTGCCAGTGCTTGTGCTGTTTCCAGGTTTCGTCATTTCGTCATCAAGGACAGAAACATTATAGACGTAGTGTCTAGGGACTCTGAGAGCCCCTGCATAAGCTGGCCCACAACCTGATTGCAACCCCATGCCACTGGGGGTGGTTCCAGGGGAGGTGTCAGTGGGGGAAGACCCTCCACAACGCATGGTTTGAGCGGATGGGAGGAACCGGTTGGTCCATCGATGGGTGGAGATGGTGCAGCAATAGCATTTCAAAGGTCTCTGACTGACTTCCGTTGTAGACCAGTGTTTGATATGGTTACAGTGGTAACCCAACAATGCATCTCGAGGGATGGCACGGGGCTCTACGCCCTTTTGTGGACACCAGCTGGTGACTCTCTTCCACTTGAACGCATGGCAACGCCTTGTGGCATGTCTCCTGGGAGCATAAAGGACATAGCACACATCCTGGGTGAGGTGGTGGGGCATTAACTTTTCAGCCATCCGTAACCAGGCTCTGGGGTATACAGACTGGGGGTGTGGATGCCATAGTGTCCCCACCCCTGCAACAGTAGGTCTGTGGCAGACCAAATGTCCAGGTGTGATACCTGTGACAGACATGGTTGCAGAGGGCACCACACCTAGCGTTGCCAGCATGGGGCTATGTGGATAATGTTGTCTCTGTCCCCTTGGAGCTTGCATAGTGTCTTGGCAATCCAGGGGAAGTCAGAGGGGGCATTTAAAGAGTCATGCCCCCCAGGTGTGGAGAAGGCATCCCTCGCTTGGCAGCCATGAGCCGGAATGAGTGAACAGAACTGTGTACTTGTGGGATTTGATAAACCTGCAGAGCAGTCTATATCTGAGGTTCCCTACAGTTCAGATATTCTGGGGAGGTTGTCCATGTGTAGGGACCAGTTTTTGCTAAGCACAGCACTACTGATTCTGTCTGGACAATATTTGAGATTGCCAGGGGGATAGACCGCCAGGAGATGGGTCGGATGCTCTCTGTCAAACGCCCACAGTTGACGAGCTTTGTTGCAAACTGACAGAGAGGCTGCTTCTACTAATTTCTACACCTAGGACATGGCTACCTGATTGTCTGCGTGTCCTAGTCGTGTGTTGCCCTGTCAAGGGGGATGGAATACCTAGGGGGACAGGCGCATTGCTCCAAGCTCCTAAATAGTTGTGCGTGAATGACACCCCTGGACCTCCAGGTGGCTGGGGGTGAGGTGTTCAGTGGATGAGCACCTCACCCCACTTTGACAGCATCTGTTGTTAGGGTTATCAGAGGTGAGGTTTGCAGGACAGGTGGCACCTCCTAATGTTTGTGTGCTGAACGCCACCAGTCCAGGGACTGGGTGGGGCGGTCTGAGAAAACTCTCCCATCTGAGTGACAACCTGTTGCATGAGTCCACTGGGTGGGGCGAGACCATTGGGCTACTCTCCTGTGCAGACATGCATGGGGGACCACATGCACCATAGCTGACATGTGCCCCAGCTGCTGGAGCATCACTCTGTCCAAGAGGTGAGTTGTTTGCAGTGCTCAGGATAACAGTTGCACAATGCACGGACAGCGAGGCTGCAGCAGATAGGTGGGTGTCAGTCTGCTATCTTGCCTTGCTCGTCTGAACTCCAGCGATTGCATGGGAGTCTGGAGCATTCCCTGAGATCTCTGTGACGGCATACATATTGCCATACAACCAGTGTGTGAGTGGGAGGGAGGCCTGGTCCTGTGTCTGTGACTCTGTCCAGATGGGCCATTCGTCCAGGTGTTGTTAGACACATATTCCCCTGGTACAGGGAAGAGCAGATCCCACAGCCATGCACTTTGTGCATACTCTGGGTGCTGAGGCTAGGCCGAGGGGGAGAGCTTTGTAGTGATAGTGCCTTCCCTGATAGCAGACCCCAGGGGACTTACGGGGTGATTGGTGGCTGTGAACATGGCTGTAGGCATCCATGTGATCTGGGGAAGGAGACCAGTCCGGGCTGTGGGGCTACAGAGGTACGTTTCCTATGTACATACATTTGTAGTTCTCTCTGAAACATACCCTGTCCAGTTCTCTGCGATCTCAGATGTGTCTGTCACCTCCTGTTGTCTCTGTTATGTGGAAATAGGGGGTGTAAGACACAGAACCCTGTTGAGGATGGGTTCCCACTTGTATTCCCCATGAGCTAGGGTACGCTTTACCTCTGGAGCCAGTTGGCGTGCGTTTGTGAGAACTGACCTTCCTTAATGCTCTGGGGGGAGGCAGGCTTTGGAAATGTGGCCTGTACCACCTTCAATGATGGACAGAGTCCAGGGTTCTTATGTTCTGTCCCACCATCCGTGGATGGGATGACATAAACTTCCTGGCATTTTCGACATATGTTTTATGTGGATGGCCAGGGGGGTCATGTACTCTATCAGGGACTCAAAGGCCCTGTGGGGGCTGCTGCTGCTGTGTCTGCTGCGGCTGGGTGGCTCTCAGATGTCTTGGCTTCATAGATTGTTGACCCTTTCTATCAGCTTAGCCGGAAGGTGGTCCATGCTGGGCATATGACTGCTGGTATCCGTTTGTTCTGGACATGAACGGCTCTTTGACAGCTTTCCTCTTTGCAGAATCGCAGATCTTTGACAGCCTGGTCAGGGTGGACCTGTCAGCATCCAATAGTTTGGATGTTTGCTGCCACCTTGTCCCTGACAGGTTTCAATGAGTACAGGGGATTTTGCACAGTTTATCCTGTAACCAGTATTCCAGGTTGGTGACTAACAGCCAGGCACGTGTCCTTGACACAATGTCAATGGCGGAGACTCTGCCTATGCCCTCACAACAGTCCAATGCTACCCTGTTGACAACGTTTGTCCTCTTCTGGCCATGTTTGACAGGTGCTACATATACCTGTCCTTTGTCATACTGGAGAGGCGGACTTAGCAGTTATAGATGTACTGGGAACTCCATCAGAACCATTTCCATGTACAGGATATTGGAAAATATCCTGGCTGACAGCATGGATGCATGGCAGACACGGCAACCCAAAGCATCTACGTTCTTACACCCCTACCAGATGGGTTGACGGCATGTCATCTGTGGCATTATATTCTCATCATAGCAGACTCCACCACAATGGAGTGCTGAGGGAGCTATGTTGTTTGAGAGGCAGGGGACAGAGGGCTCAGGGCACAGAGTATCCAGCTATTGGGAATATGGGGAGGTGGTGAGAGGTGTGTCCCATCCTTTTCAGGAGAGGATCCTGTACGTTCTGATGTCTTGGCAGGGTGGTTGCCTCGTTTGGGCATATTGGTGATTGACTGGCTCCTGTGGGCTGTGCTCAAATTCAGTTGCCACTGGAACAGAGCGGACCCTGACTACATGTCTGATCAAATCCTGGTGGGACATATCCTCAGGCGGCGACAATCTCCTCTTGAGATATGCAGGCCCCTCCTGGAGAGGTACATTAGTGCCCTCTGAGCTGTCACAGTCACCAGAACCCTCATAGGTTTGGATGTATATTGTCAGTGGGCGCTCAGGTTTAGTGTGGGTTTGGTACCGATGAGCGTGGGTACAGGAGTGACCTGGTACCAGTGTGTTGGAGACAGCACCCATCAGCACTGATTGTCCAGTTGCCCATGCTGGGATCCCAATCTGTGTGGGTACCGGTGACGCAATGTGTGTGGTCTGGGGTGGTAACAAGGACCTTGATGCCACAAGGATAGCCGCAAGACTGCGTTTGCTGGCCAGCATCCTCTGGTCCAGTGACACTGGCTATGCCTGTGTATCGGTAACAGCCACAGCCAATACCCCAAAGCAGGGCCCAAGGGGTTCAGGGGAGGCTGCGGCCTCCACACCTTGCTGTAGCCACAAAGTGGCTTATGGAGGCTGGGGAATCCCACCAGGACAGTTTGGCCAGAGTACATTCCTCAGGGCCAACACCGGGGCATCCCGATGTTTGGAGGGGAATGGATCCTTTCAGAATTGGCCAGCTTTATGTTTGGTGACATGGGATCCACAGGAGGTAAAGAACTCCCCTGAGAACATGGCTGCCACCACAGCCACGTCGGTGGGGTGGTGGGTACTGAGCTTGGCTGCTCTTTTCGGCTGACCCCTCTAGGATACCATCCCACAGGCCAAACAGTCAGACATGGAGTGAGTGGGCCCTAGGCATTCGGGACAGCAAGCATGGTTGTAAGTTACAGAGGAGCTACCGGCACATTTTGAGCATGTCTTCTGACACAAGGAGTGCCTTTCCATGATGGCGGGGGAATTAGGGCCTATGCACAAACCGAGGGGAGACGTGCAAAGGACGTTTTCACTCTTCCTGTGGTATTTTGTTTGTGTGAGCTCAACACGATTTCTACAGATGGGAGTTACAGTACACCAGTGTTACTGGTAATGGAGAAGTCATCAGGCGCAGACACAGGAATGGCAATACCATAGAGGTGTTTTGCGCTGACAGGAACAATGACCTGCTGGCTCTGTGGAACATGATGAACTGGGGAGCAGCATTTGGGAGAGGCATCAGGGCAGCACGCAGGTGCTGTGGGATGCCCCCATATGCTTTCCTATTGGACGCTGGGGTGCGGTCACACGCAGGCTGCGCCAGGGCAGACAGGACCAACATGTGACAACTAATTCCTGCTTGTTCCTGGAGATTCACTGTTCCCAGTGCCACCTGCATGCATAGCTGTGGGTCAGGGCATGTGTGCAGTGACACCTATGTGCATTGTGCATGGCACCCTGAACACACCATTCCATTCCCCTGTGACCCCCTTGAATGACATGGCACGGCCGTACCACGTTTGGGTTGGCAATGATGATGTCCAGGCTACCCCCCCTAACCCTGTATGTGGTATGTTTCACACATTTGTGTTGACATTATCTACACATGTCATCCGACCCACACCCACTGGCAACATGATATCCCAGCACACATGGGTGATGTGTCCATACATGGGACGTTGGGTGGGTGGCCATATGCACCTTACCAGGGGCTACGTCCATGACATGTGGCTTTCTCCAAGGCCATGGATAGCAATGTTTGACAAACTACAAGCGTTGTGTGACCTGTCTGTCTGTTGCATGGGGCATACTGGTCTCTGTGGACTTGCATCTGACCCATTCTGGGCTATCTGATGTTGTTCTGTTCCTCTGACCTGGCCCTTGGCTGATTATGGCAGGTGTGCCTGCCAACACTAGGGGCAGGGGCCATTGCACGGGTATGGGCTTTTTCCACCTGTGCTCATGTGTGTGTTTCAGGCTGTGGTGTGCAACCTAAACAGGTGCATGTATCCTTCCAACAGCATCTGTGATGTTCATCTGCAAACACGTGTGTGATTCCTGGCGGATGGGCAGATGTGTGAACTGACTCAGCATGCATATCTGGGGACATGTCTCTGTTGCAGACCTTCGGAATTGGATCTCCTAGCTAATGTGGATGAGGTGTTATTTACGCACATCCACATCTGCGCCTACCATATCATCTGGATACATCAACGGTGTGTGTGCTGAGCTGTGGACCTCATGGACTGTGGGAGATGTGCTACCTACCCACCATACTGTAAGAACATATCTGAGTGACATACCTTCCATTGCAATCAGCTCTCAGACCCCCTGGGGTTTGGGTGTCCTAGGACACATCGTCAGCAACATACAGCATAGCAGCAGGGTAACTGCCAGGACACCATACACAGGTATCAGGAACTCCTGGAGATGTAGAGCATGGATTCAACAGTCTAGGTGTGATAGGCGAAGGCCTAGTATGCAGCTGAGGCCTGTCATCTAGGCCTGAAGCCCTCTCCCCTACTTTAGAATAGTATTGCTGACTTTGGAATTTACAGAAATGCCTGTAGCTGTAAGCAAAAAAACCGCTCTACTCTGCTTTTGATAAGAGAATAAAACTTTCCTACTGTTTACTGTTTTGATAAGCACAGATGTCTTTTCAGTGTTATGTTTCTCTACTAGATGTGCTGCGACCTTGCAAGTAGAATGAGAAAGCAGAAAACTGTTAGAATATTATGTCTAGTGCTTTGAGCCATGGCGAGAGAGAGGTGCACAGGGGGGGAACAAGGGGGTAAGCCCAGTCACAGATGGCTATTGGATGAAAGTAGCTGGGCCACCAAGACCAATGAAGAGTTTTGCCTGTATTAGATTGGGGAAGAAAGGTATATAAACTGTCATTTTTCTGAGCTCTGGGCTCAGCCATTTTGTATGTATCATTGTCTGAGTCTGTGCACATTAAACCGGCTTGAATTCTCGTCAATAGACTCCTGGTTTTATTGGTTGCGGACACTTCGCTATTACATATTCTTGGTGCATTGGCCGGGAATGGCGTAATACGCAAATGGTCCGCAAGTGATACTACCACGTATTACCGCCTCCAGGTTTGGTCCGGCTGGGACCGCAGCCGACCGACGTGGAGAGGATCCCAGGCGCCGACCGGTCCCTTGTATTGGAGGGTTCCGCCCTGCCTCGGCGGCCTGCTGGGTCCAGCTGGCCAACACCTCGAACCCAGGGGAGTCCAGGATTCAACCCAAGGTGGAACTGGTTGCGCAGCGCATTAGCTACCGGATCCGGTGAGTATTGATTTTTCTGGTTCTTAGTCAGTTAGCTTTGGAAAGTCTCGAGACTGATTTGGTACAGTAACAGGTAAAGGAAGTTTGATCAGCTTCCAGGGTGATCCTAGTACCCCTGCAGGTGTATGCACGGGGCGAACCCATCAGCCCTTTTGGTTTGGTAATTCTGGTTTAGTCAGTTAGCCCGGGAGTTTTGGAATTTGGGAAATGCTAGCATGTTTGGTTGTGTGAAGTGTGCTTGAGAGGTCTTGCAATACAGGTCAAGCGAGAGTGGTCTCCTAAGTAGCGCAGTTCCTGGCAGGGCGACCTCGTCCAGGTCGCAAACAGGAGGAAGCGTTTGTTGTTTGTCCCCCTCATTGTTTTGTGGGCTACGCGGACCCCTCACCCGTAGCCATCCTACCTACCCTTTCTGTTTGCTGTCTTGTACGTTATACGTTATAATGGGAGGGGCGGAGTCCGTACAAACTCCGCTGAACTGTATGATCATGAATTTTAAGAAAGGTTTTAGTGGTGATTATGGGATAAAAATGACAGTGACCCATTTAGAAATATTGTGTAGTAGGGTGTGGCCGGCGCTGGACGCCGGGTGGCCACCAGAAGGTACTTTTGATATCCAAACTGTGTCCCGTGTGCACAAGGTAGTGCGCAGCTATAGTCCCGAACAGTTTCCCTATATAGATTCCTGGTTAGTATATGTGAGAAGCAGCCCTCCTGGCTGAAGAGTTGCAGTGAGGGACAGAGAAAGATTATGTTAGCAACTACCACGAGAGTCCCTGCCAAGAAAGAGAAGCCCCCTATTTATGTAGCCCAAGAGTCTCCAGAGATCCCAAAGTATCCACCTGCCTTCCTGTATACTCCTGTCCCATCAGCTCCGCCAGTACTCCAACCCCAAGCAGTACCCCGAGTAGAGCTGAGCAAGCGAGCGTACCTCCAGCCGAGGTGCCTCCGCCAGAGCAACCACCTCCAAAACTTGAAGAGCGGACCCCTCCGCGCAGAAGTCGGAGCCCTAGTCCTGAGCAGCGCTCTGATGAGGAACAATCATCCCCCGAGGAATCCGCTAGTGGAGGGTCAGATGCCAGTCCAGGGCCATCCACTAGTCCGGACACCAGTAGTAAAGCTACCCCCAGAGCCGCTAATCTGCGTTACGCCCTTAGAAGCAGAAAAGCAAAAGAAGTCCGCCAACTGCCACTGCGGCAGGTCCCAGGATTACCCATTCAAAATGAAGAGGGTCAGGTTGTGCCCGGACCGACCAGTCTAGTTTATTTGCCTTTCTCCACAACAGATCTATTGAATTGGAAAACACATTATGCCTCCTATACTGATAAGCCCCAAGATTTGACAGAGTTAATGAATAGTATTATGCAAACCCATCAGCCCACCTGGTCTGACTGTCGCCAGCTCTTGGCTACCCTCTTTACAACTGAAGAGCGGGCACGGATAGTGCGAGCAGCCACTAAATGGTTGGAAGAGAACCCTGAAATTGGGAGAAACCTAGATCTAGACCCCCGACAGGCAGCAGCCGCAGATTTCCCCAATGAAGATCCCGGATGGGACCCGAATAGTGATGTAGGAGAAAGAGCCCTCACCCGGTTTCGCCAGGCTTTACTGCAGGGCCTAAAGAAGGGGGGCCAGAAAGCTATGAATATTGGAAAAGTAGCAGAAGTTCTTCAGCGCCCAGATGAGAGTCCGGCTGCTTTCTATGAGCGATTAACTGAAGCCTATAGACTTTACACCCCCTATGACCCAGCAGCCGAGGAGAATTTACACATGGTGAATAACGCTTTTGTGAGTCAGTCCCAGGGAGACATAAAGCGAAAACTGCAGAAATTAGAAGGATTTGTGGGCATGAACTCAACACAGCTAATGGAAGTCGCACAAAAGGTATATGTGAATCATGATCAAGAAAGCAAACGGGAAAGTGAAAGAAGGATGAGGAAGAAAGTGGATTTGCTCGCTGCAGCACTAGTGGAAGGACGTGGAGGAGGATATCCTAATAGAAGAGCCAGAGGACGGGGAAGGGGCCGAGGGAGTTCTCAGCCCCCCTTAGGTGCAAATCAGTGTGCTTATTGTAAAGAGGAAGGACATTGGAAGGATACATGCCCGAACATGAGCTCCACCCCCTGGAGGGGACACAGGAGTGCCAGGAGAGCGGGGGGGGGGGCAATTCCAGCAGCAAGGGGGGATGCAGCGCGCACAGTTTCAACAGTTCCAGCAAAATGAAACTGCCATGAAGGGAGTGGCAGTCACCGAAGCAGATTTCATGGATGATGAGGAATAGGCCAGACCGGGCTCCAAATTCTTCTTAGGTCTCCAGGAGCCTATGGTCAATGTAAAAATTGGAGACCAGCATATGGACTTTATGGTAGACACAGGGGCTGAGCATTCAGTAGTAGCCAAGCCTGTGGCCCCTGTGTCTTCTCGATCTGTTACAATTGTGGGAGCTACTGGAACTAGAACCACAAGACCTTTCCTGCAGAACCGCACCTGTGAACTAGGGGGGCGGCAGATAACACACCAGTTTCTGTACATGCCTGAATGCCCAGTTCCCCTTCTGGGCCGAGACATGCTTGCAAAGCTTCAAGCACAGATATCCTTTGTTGAAGGGGGAAAAATGGAAATGACTATAAACTCAAAACCTGCCGGTTTGATGGTGTTAGCTGTCCCCCGAGAAGAAGAATGGCGGTTCTATTCACCTGCATCCAAAGCAGCAAGTTCCTGTATACTTACCAGCATTACAGCCCCACCTGGAGTATGGGCAGAGAATAATCCACCTGGCCTAGCAAAGAATATAGCTCCTGTACTTGTTACCCTTAAGCCAGGAGCAGAACCAGTGCATGTGTGTCAGTATCCCCTCCCACGACCAGCAATTGAAGGTATTCATCGTCACCTGAAGAAATTACTGCAGTATGGACTTCTTAGAGAATGCCAATCACCCTGGAACACCCCCTTCTCCCAATCAAGAAGCCTGGGACAGGTGACTACCGCCCAGTGCAGGATCTACGTCAAGTAAACAATGCAGTTGAAACCCTACATCCAGTAGTACCAAATCCTTACACCCTCCTGGGACTGATTCCAGCAGAAGCCACTCATTTCACTGTTTTGGACTTGAAAGATGCCTTTTTCTGTATACGCCTGGCAGAGGCCAGTCAGCTTTTGTTTGCATTTGAATGGGAAAACCCTACCACAGGAAGACGAGGACAACTCACTTGGACTCGATTACCACAAGGATTCAAGAACTCGCCCACTATCTTCAGTGCAGCCCTCAGTCAAGATCTGTCAAGTTACTCTGTAACGCCGGGAAAAAGAATTCTACTCCAATACGTAGATGACTTGCTCATAGCCACCAACAACGAAACTGATTGTGTGCAAGCTACTAGTGATCTATTGCACCTTCTGAATGAAGCTGGATACAAGGTCTCAAGAGCCAAGGCGCAGCTGTGTCAGACAGAAGTGAAATACTTAGGGTTCCACCTGTCGAAAGGAACCCGGAAATTAGGACTCGAGCGAAAGGAAGCAGTATGCCGCATCCCAACCCCCACAACCAGGAAGCAGGTGCGAGCTTTCTTGGGAGCGGCAGGCTATTGCCGAATATGGATACCAAATTTTGCGCTCATGGCAAAACCCTTGTACCAAGCCACCCAGGGAGTTGAACGAGCCCCCCTGGAATGGGGCCCAGAACAAGATAAAGCATTCAAATCATTGAAAACAACATTGATGTCATCCCCAGCCTTGGGCCTACCGGATGTGCAGAAACCCTTCCGTCTATATGTACATGAGTCAAGCGGAAACGCATTGGGAGTCTTGACCCAGCCTCTTGGGTCCTGGCAGCGACCTGTGGCCTACCTGTCAAAACAATTGGATCCTGTTGCCAAAGGTTGGACACCTTGCCTGAGAGCTGTAGCAGCCACAGCCCTCTTAGTGAGCGAAGCTGACAAGCTCACCTTAGGACAAAATCTTCGAGTCACTGTACCACACTCTGTTCTAACCCTAATGGAGCACAAAGGAAATCATTAGCTCACTAATGCTCGAATGTTGAAATATCAAAGTATGTTATGTGAGAATCCGCGATTGCAATTGAGTGTCAGCCAAACTCTGAACCCAGCTACCCTACTGCCAACCGGCCCAGGCCCTCCTGATCATGATTGCTTGGAAGTAATAGACACTGTATATTCGAGTCGCCCAGATTTAACTGATGTTCCCCTGAGCCATCCAGACAAAACCTTCTTCGTGGATGGGAGTAGCCTCATAATTGAAGGACAGCGATGTGCTGGTTATGCAGTGGTGACTCTGGATATGATAGTAGAATCGTCAGCCCTAGCCCCAGGAACCTCAGCACAGAAGGCCGAATTGATAGCTCTTACACGTGCACTCAGAATTGGAGCGGGAATTAGCCTGAATGTATATACAGACTCAAAATATGCTTTTACAACACTACATGCCCATGGGGCCCTGTACAAAGAATGTGGATTGATCACCTCAGGAGGCAAGTCTGTCAAGTATGGCCCAGAAATATTGATTTTGTTGGAAGCAGTATGGGCCCCCAAACACGTTGCTGTAATGCATTGCCGAGGCCATCAAACTGGAGATGGAGAAGTGTCCCGAGGAAACAGATTTGCTGATGCCTCAGCCCGAGAAGCAGCCATTGCAGGACAAATTATCACCCCACATGTAACCATTCAAGCAGCCATATTTCCAGTACCTCTTAGTGCGTGGACACCCAGATATACCAAAATGGAGATGGACCATTACTGTCAAAAGGAGGGGGGGCAATTATCAGACACTGGATGGATAGTGTTGCCACCGCCTGAAGGGAGCTCTACCCCTGGTATGACCGTGATTCCTGAAGCACTAGGCCCTGCCTTTGTTCAAGCCTTTCATCAAGCCACACACTATGGAAAGACAAAGATGGCACATGCCCTAAAGCCATATTTTTATATCTCCTTGTTGGGTCCTTTGACCACCTTGGTAGTCCAACGATGTGTGACTTGTGCCAAGAACAATGCCCGACAAGGTCCTGTACCACCCCCAAGAGTTCAGTCAGTAGGAGTTACCCCCATGGGAAATATCCAAATAGACTTTGCAGAAATGCCACGAGCCAATGGATATCGTTACTTGCTAGTCCTAGTTTGTACCTTTTCTAGATGGGTGGAAGCTTTTCCCACCAGAACTGAGAAGGCCAGAGAAGTCACTAAGGCCTTGCTCCATGAGATCATTCCCCGATTTGGAATACCATTGACTATGGGGTCTGACAATGGGCCCTCTTTTATATCACAAGTAACTCAGCAACTAGCCCATGCCCTGCAGATACAATGGAAGTTACACACAGCCTATAGGCCCCAGAGTTCAGGGAAAGTAGAGAGAATGAATCGGACCCTGAAGTCTCAGATATCCAAACTTTGTCAAGAAGCCCACTTGAAGTGGCCCCAAGCTCTCCCCATTGCCCTTCTCCGAATACGTTCAGCCCCCATCACGCCATTAGGAGTATCCCCGTTTGAGATTTTGTATGGGAGGCCCCCTCCTATAATACAGGGGATAAGGGGGAGATATGAATCAAATCGGATCAGAAATCACTAGGCAAGAATTGTTGGCTCTGAGTTCTGTTTTGCAGAGCCTTCATACCTGGGTGCAGAACCAGTTGCCTATCAATCTAACAGAGCCATTGCATCCTTTCAAGCCTGGAGCCTCGGTGTGGGTAAAGGAGTGGAAGAAGACACCGTTGGCGTCTCATTGGAAGGGACCATACATCGTTTTGCTATCCACCCCAACAGCAGTTAAAGTGGCTGAGATTGACTCCTGGATCCACCACAGTCGAGTGAAACCAGCCACAGTACCTGAGAGTCGTCCCTGGACTTCGATCGCTAATCCTGCAGCACCATTGCGACTCACGCTGCGAAGAAAAGATCCGTCATCGTAAAGGCTTTGCCAGCCTGTTCCTGAAAGAGACATCCTTCAGTTTTGTATCACCCTGTCAATCCTTACCTATCTACCTCAATCAACCATCATCTACCTCAGTAATCATCAGAGACTAAAATCATGATGATTACCAATTGCTGCTATTTCCTTCTTGCGGTAGCCCTGGGTCTCTTGAGAACCACTCTTGCCTTGCCCCCTTGTGCAGCCTGTATAACCACCACCCGAACTGGTATGCAAGTTACTCAGACTTTGCTTTATCACTCATACTATACTTGCACCGGTGTAGTCAGCCAGTGTATCTATAATGGTACAGAACTGAATGTCTGCACAAAGGGAAAGACTCGTACTTGCTTCAGACCTCGTCAGAATCCATCTTACTATGTCCTGGAACTGAGATGGAATGATGAAGATGGAGCCCTTATCAATGCTACAAGTCAACTCTCTGATCCCAATCAACCTGCTTACCTGTATTTTGATGCTTGTGACTTGATTAATAGAAATAATTACTACAGGTGTGGATCATGGGAGCAAGCCTACTACTATGATGAGAAGTATATGTGTCCTGAAGGTGCGTAAAACTGGGGAGTATGCACTGGGATACATTCCCCAATAACCTATAGCAGATCATCGGAAGCAGATTACTTCTGTCCAAAATGGGATTGTGTGTACTATGCTACCTGGTCTGGTAGCCCTACAGGACAGACTGGAGACAATCGCAAGGCGCTGCTGGAAAGATTACCTTTACTGAAACCTGAACAGTGCAAGAAAAGTGCCTGCAATCCCCTACGACTTCAAATCTTCGACCCTAACCAGTGGAAGCAAGGATTCCGATTCGGCCTGCGCATAGCAGGAGGTGGAACTGATCCTGGAACCATTATATTCATCCAGCTGAATGTAAAGACTCATGTTTCTTCACCATATCGCATACATCATACCTTCCATGAGGCCATGAAGGCAGAATTTGTAGTTCCCCATGCTTCACAGAATTTGTTCATCGAACTAGCTGGAGCTGTGGCATCCAGCCTCCATGTCTCGGACTGTCTCTTTTGTAGAGGAACTCAAATGGGAGACCAGTGGCCTTGGGAAGCACAAGAACTGAATTATTCCGTACCATATAACCAAACTGATGTGCATAACACTACCAATGAATGGGTCCTAGCCCACTCCATAGTGGGTAGACTGTGTTTTGTACGAGCAGGACCACAATTGACTGCATTGGTAGGACAATTGATCTGTTTGAACCAGAAATATTACAATGCCACTACTGGAAAGACCTCTTGGTGGTCAGGTGCCAATACTTCAGAACCTTCTAATCCTCTGATCATCTTTCCTTATTTGGCCAGGATATGGACAGATCTGGCTACACACAGCACTTGGCAAGCTCCACCTGGACTATATTGGATTTGTGGCACCCGAGCATATGCTAAACTCCCTGCCAAATGGGGAGGAGCGTGTGTTCTTGGAACAATACGGCCATCTTTCTTTCTTTTGCCCCTTTCCCACGGAGAACAATTGGGGTTCCCTGTATATAAAAGTCGACAGAAACGGGAAGCTCTGAGAATTGGCCAGTGGGACAAATGGGATGCAACCTCTGAAGAATGGCCACCAGAGAGAATTGTTTCTTACTATTCACCTGTTACCTGGGCGCAAGATGGTTCTTGGGGCTACCGCACCCCTATATATATGTTAGATCGTATTATACGTTTGCAAGCTGTTGTTGAAATTATAACCAATGAAATTAGTAGAGCACTAACCTTGTTAGCTAAACAAGCCACACAGATGTGTACAGCCATTTACCAGAACCGCTTAGCTTTAGATTATCTGCTTGCAGCTGAAGGAGGAGTTTGTGGCAAATTGAATTTAACTAACTGCTGCTTGCAAATAGATAATGAAGGACAGGTTGTAGAAGACATAGCCAATCACATGAGAAAGCAAACGTATGTTCCAGTCCAAACGTGGCATGGCTTGCAACTAGATGGCTGGTTTGGTTCTTGGTTTTCAAGCCTAGGCGGCCTGAAAACACTTGTTATACTTGTATTCCTGATTGTAACTGTTTGCATATGTATCCTATGTTTCCTTCCCTTATGCTTGCGTATGCTGAACTCCATTACTGATAGTATTATTGACCGCAAGGCAGCTGCACATATATTAGCATCATGGGATTATTACCCTATACCACGGAGTGACCCCTCTACCATAGTCTAGAGTATTTTACATTTTATTATACATCTATGTGTGATTTGATTCGCACCCTTTTTCACTCGCGGGTGTGAATAATCAAAAGGAGGGAATGTGATAGGCAATGGCCTAGTATGCAGCTGAGGCCTGTCAGCTAGGCCTGAAGCCCTCTCCCCTACTTTAGAATAGTATTGCTGACTTTGGAATTTACAGAAATGCCTGTAGCTGTAAGCAAAAAAACCGCTCTACTCTGCTTTTGATAAGAGAATAAAACTTTCCTACTGTTTACTGTTTTGATAAGCACAGATGTCTTTTCAGTGTTATGTTTCTCTACTAGATGTGCTGCGACCTTGCAAGTAGAATGAGAAAGCAGAAAACTGTTAGAATATTATGTCTAGTGCTTTGAGCCATGGCGAGAGAGAGGTGCACAGGGGGGGGGGGGGGAACAAGGGGGTAAGCCCAGTCACAGATGGCTATTGGATGAAAGTAGCTGGGCCACCAAGACCAATGAGGAGTTTTGCCTGTATTAGATTGGGAAAGAAAGGTATATAAACTGTCATTTTTCTGAGCTCTGGGCTCAGCCATTTTGTATGTATCATTTTCTGAGTCTGTGCACATTAAACCGGCTTGAATTCTTGTCAATAGACTCCTGGTTTTATTGGTTGCGGACACTTCGCTATTACATAGGCACACTGCACCATGTCACCAGGGTGACTGACGGCCCACTATGATGGGCTCTCAGGACTCCTGGGGATAGGGTGATTGGATTCAACAATCTAGGCACACTGCACCATATCACCAGGGTGACTGAGAGCCCACTTTGATGGCCTCTCAGGACTCCTGGGGATAGGGTGAATGGATTCAACAGTCTAGGCACACTTCACCATATCACCAGGGTGACTGAGAGCCCACTTTGATGGCCTCTCAGGACTCCTGGGGATAGGGTGAATGGATTCAACAGTCTAGGCACACTTCACCATATCACCAGGGTGACTGAGAGCCCACTTTGATGGCCTCTCAGGACTCCTGGGGATAGGGTGAATAGATTCAAAAGTATAGGCACACTGCACCATATCACCAGGGTGACTGAGAGCCCACTCTGATGGCCTCTCAGGACTCCTGGGGATAGGGTGAATGGATTCAACAGTCTAGGCACACTGCACCATATCACCAGGGTGACTGAGAGCCCACTCTGATGGCCTCTCAGGACTCCTGGGGATAGGGTGAATGGATTCAACAGTCTAGGCACACTGCACCATATCACCAGGGTGACTGAGAGCCCACTATGATGGCCTCTCAGGACTCCTGGGGATAGGGTGAATGGATTCAACAGTCTAGGCACACTGCACCATATCACCAGGGTGACTGAGAGGCCACTCTGATGGTCTCTCAGGACTCCTGGGGATAGGGTGAATGGATTCAAAAGTATAGGCACACTGCACCATATCACCAGGGTGACTGACGGCCCACTCTGATGGGCTGCCAGGACTCCTGGGTATAGGGTGATTGGATTCAACAGTCTAGGCACACTGCCCCATATCACCAGGGTGACTGACAGACCATGTGATGCACGTTTCACGACCCCTGATGGTGGCCCATATGTGTTACCCTGCAAATGCACATCCCACCATCAGCACATGATGTTTCTGGAAGCTCCTTAGGCAGATCTATGGGCTAGCTGTGTTACAGTGTGCTGTAGCACATCTACAGCAGCAGCTGCCATGACCCCAGGATGGCATCATGCCCTCTGTGATCACGTCCGTCACCACCTGGGTACAGGACTAACCACTCAGATGTGATACATAAACAATATGACATGTGGTTTCACCTGCTGCACTTTACTGATATGGACTACCTACACACAGCAGCATGGACAGCTGCAATCAACCCTGTCTGTGTATATGGTTATTATGATCTGTGGCCATACACTTACCTCACGGGGGTTATCTGCCACATGATTGAAGCGTCTGCTGACTCTCTCCCAGGCCCTTCACACCTTCCCCATGTCCCTTCGCCTGGAGGCCCCAGGAAACAGCCTGTGCAACTTGGGCCCAATCAGAGCAGCCAGGTGGCACAGCTCGCGGTGGCTGAACGCAGGCTTCCTTGTTCGGGTGGCCATTTTCCTGTATGCCCATCTGGACGCATGGACGCACGTAACGCAACTTCCACACATGCGCATAGCAGCTCACGCACATGCGCGCTGCATGGCTGCGCGACAGAGAAAATCGCGCTCTTGCGCTCCGCATGGCTGTGCGACAGAGAAAATCACGCTCTTGCGCTCCGCATGGCTGCGCGACAGAAAATTGCAAATTGCAAATGCACGCATCTTTCTGCCGCACAGGTTATGGTGTCACCAACAGTATGTATACGGATCTCTGCAGACACACATAGCACCGATGTGTCTCTCATGTACAAAAGATCACTTAGCTTATTATGAATTATTCCTGTTTACACAGTGTGGGTTTGAACCTCTGGACACATATCCACTGATTCCTAGTGCATTGTCTGATGATGTGTGCTATGTGTGTCACATAGCAGGTACTGCCAAGACACTTACAACAAGGGGTGCTGACAGACCATCAGCGTCGGCTATCAGTCACCCTGGTGATATGGGGTTGTGTGTGCCACTGGATTATGTTCAGTGGTGCATCTCGATGTGTGCCCAGCAATGATGTGGTGGTTGCCATAGGGGGGTAGGGGGGATCTTCATATCTGACCATTGTACATGCACAATAGGTTGCGTGATGCCCATTATGAGGCAATGTAGGTCGGCATGCCACCTTACTGAATGTTATCCTTTGGTATGTGTGCTGACATACAATCCTGGTGGTAGAGGTGTAGCACAATGGTTGATACATGGACTGGTGAACCAGGGGTCATGAGTTCAATTCTCCAATGTGGTTCAGGATTACCTGTTTGAGGCAGCACATGTTATTATACAGCAGTGCTAAATTGGGCATAGTGCTTTTAAAGTACATCAGTGCTGCGTGAGGCATATATCTTCTTACGTTACAACAGTGTTACCTGCGGCAGTCTCCTTTCTACATTACAGCAGTACTGCCAGGAGAAAAACCCTTTACAGTGCTATATAAGTCATGTGCAGTGCAGCATTGTTACTAATGGATCAACGCAACCCTGCTAACCGCAGCACTCAGTCTGAAGGATTGCCTCTTTAGCCAGCCAGGCATCTGTTCTCAGCTATGGAGCTGTGGCTCACAGGTTACCTCACTGCCTGTGAAGCCAGAGGTTGTGTGTTTCCGTCCACAGTGGGGTTATTTGTGAGTGCAGCCGATGGCAGGTTTTGTAATGTAAATTAGTGGTGGCAGCTATAAGACCCTCACAGTGCTGTAATCTTCAGGTGCCCCATAAGCCACCTTATGGGGCACCCTAAGGTTACAGCACTGTGATGGTTTCTCTGTTGGCAGTACTACATGACATTACACACATACTGCCCCAGACAGCACCCATGTACCCTGTAAAATAGTTATCTCCATGTTACAATGCCCTGTTCAATGTATGTCCAGTTTGTGCAATGTGAACAGTACTGATGCTGACAAGCGCAGTATATGGGGCAATGTAAATATCTAAAATACTTTTATTAGACAACCACACTGAGGATTTGAACCACCAACCTGTGGCATCACAGGCATTGAAATCACCAGTGGGCTACAGCTGTATAGCTGTGAAAAAAAGTCTGGCTGGCTACAATATGACTTCTGCAGACTGTGTGCTGCGGTTAACAGGGTTGGGTTAGTCCACTTGCACCCATGATGCACTGCACATGCAAAGCAGCAGTCTACAGATGGTCCGAAGATGGGGTGTGCACCCCCACAGCACCTAGGCCTAGGAGTGGGTACTGACCTTCTGTGTTGCTGGTATAGAGTGGCTACAGACCGTCACAGTGTGTGTGGCCTGTGCTCACCCTGAGGGTGAGGTGGGATGCATAGCACCTGTCCTGACTGAGATGGGCTATACTTCAGGTCACCGTTTCTGATAGGTTGTCCCATCAGACACACCTATGGTACACCTTTGTCCATCTGTATGTCCTAGTCACATCTGGGCCTTGTGGACTGCGATGCCCATGTAATAATGCATATCCTGTGTGGGTGCCATGCCCACTTAATATATTTGCGGTGTGTGTGGGAGGAAAGGAGCTGTTTGGACACATAGGCAGAGTGTGTCAGACCACCGAACCTGCCCTCTGGAACCCAGGTTCCCCCAACAACAGATCCACATTCTATAATCCCTGCAATGGTGGCAGCAGAAGACAGGGTCATCAACGTCAGTCAGGCTGGGATAGGGACAACCTACAGCGCACTCTCTGCAGTTCTGTACACATCCATATTTCAGGAGCAGACAGACAGTAGGGCCTGAAACGCCCAGCTGCCCCACCAACCATCTGACATTTTCCAACAACGAGCACAGTGAGTCCCCAGCTGCTGAACCCTGCAAGGTATTCCAGCCACACACACACTAACTGCAGACAGGCCGCTAGCCAGTCCATAGTGCATACTACTGGAGAAAATGTGTGCACCCATAACTGGGATGTGAGCACACCCACCAGACAGTTAACTCAGTGATTGAGCCCCACAAATACAGAACCCATCTACATCACATAAGAGAACTACTATATGCCACTATGGTGGAACCTAGCCATGCTGTGGTCACTGCTCGGTCAGGGTAAGAGTGACCTCCCAGCAGGACATGCTGTGGATACCATGTCTGTGCAGGTGGTGGCCAGGCACTACAATGTCCCAGCCATTGCCCTATGCCCTGAGCAGATGCATCCTGCTCAGGCCACCCTGTCTGGTCTATACCCACAGTACTTTGCTCCTCATTATGCACATTGGCAGGCCAATACTGGCAACAGTGCTATCAGTGTGGGCTGCGGAGGGTGTTGGCAGCCACCACACACTGGATAGACAGACACACACTCCCCACACCTATGCCAGCATTGAGCAGCTGTAGAGGTATTTGGCAGCCCTGGCCACCGCACCAGTACTGGGCACAGTGCGGGCATGGCTATGTTAGACAATACTGTTGGAGTAATTCTCCAGGGTGGTGGACTCTGTCAGACACATGACCTGTCGCACATTCCACAGACATCAGAGACGTTGGTATGATACAGCTCAATGAGCTGATTGTGCTTAACTTAGGCATTTCTATCTGCCAGTAATCATTGCAACCTTTTGATATCTGTGTACCGTATCCCCGTGTCTAGTGTGCGATTGCTAATGTATGCACATGCTAGTATTGGGAGATGCACACAGGGCCCAACATCCTGCCTCTGCATTAGTCTTTGGATAATGGAGCCTGCAGGTGCAGGTGTTTCTGACCCTGTTGCCCGCTGCTCTAGGGCAGAGGTTCCCAACTCCAGTCCTGGTGGGCCAAACACTGGTCGGGTTATCATGATGTCCCTGATGAATATGCCTATGATACATCTGCATACCATGGGGGCGGTACCTTGAATTGCAGCACAGGCATCTTTATTGGAGACAGCATCCAACCTGAGTGATTTGTGACCCTCCAGGACTGCATCTGGGGGACTCTGCTGTAGGTGATGCATATGTTTATGTGGTGTGTGCTGTTTAAGGTAAAATATGAGCATTTCACCCACGATTATGTCCTCAGCAGTGAAGGTTCAGTCTTTACTACCATGTTTTCTTAATGGGTAAAATGTGGGGACTGGGATGGCAAGTGCCTCAGCTGGGATTTGAACCTGTGACCTTCTAGTCTGAAAGGCACTGGCTGTGTCCGCTGCACCACCATCTTAGCACAACAACAGTGCATTCCCTGGGGAGTCCAGGCTGTTTGTCAGACAGGGCCTGTCTGTTGGAGTGCACTTCACCCACATGAAGGGGGCTAGGCCATCGTCTGCTGTGGGCAGCAGCCACTGCCCCCTCTGCCACCGGTAGCCCTCCGCCACCATGCTGACATGGCCTTATATTGGAGACAGCATCACAGCTGAATGATATGTGGCCCTCCAGGACTGCATTTGGGGGACTCTGCTCTAGGTGTTGCGCATGTTTCTGGTGTCTGTGCTCTTTAGGGTAAAATAGAGGTTTTTGGAACATGCTTATGTTCTCTGCAATGAGGGTTCGTCTTGACTATCACGGTTTAGTGGTGGGTAAAATATGCGAACTGGGTTGGCGGGGGCCCCAGCTGGGACTTGAATTGGTGATCTTTGGCTCCTGAACACACTGGATGTGTTCACTGCACCACACTGCGGCCACAGAGGCAATGTAGTCCCTGGAGATACCATGGCTGTTTGTCAGACAGAGCCTGTCTGTTGGAGTGCACTGCACCCACGTGAAGGGGGCTATGCCACCGTCACTCTGGCAGCTGCCACTGCCCCCCTCCACCACCAGTACCCCTCTGCCAACATGCTGCATGCTTTTCTGCTGGTGGTGGTGCTGCTGGTGCACAGTCTTAGGACATCCAGTGTGCAAGTAGGCGACTGCCTATGGTGCACGTTCAGGGGCCGGGGTGCCTGCATAGTCATCCACGCTTCCCCCCAACTCCGCCATACTGTTGTGGAACATGTGCATGCCATAGGAGACCTGTCCATTGGAGAGGGAAGCCCTGCTCTGTCCTATTTCAATGTGGGATCATTCACCTTGTATGGTGCAGAAGCGTGGACCCTTCCGAGATTCATGTCTTTTTTCACGGCTTTATTGGGAGTGTTTCTTGATGTTTCCCATTGCTGTCACCATTGCCCAGCTTGGTCATCTTTGGTGCTACTATCGAGGGGTTTAGCAGCCCTGGCCAACACACCAGTCCTGGGCACAGTACAGGCATGGATATGGTACGCAATACTGTTGGGGGTCGCTCCCCAGGGTGATAAACACTGTCAGAGACCAGACCTGCAGCACACACCGCAGACATCAGATAGATTGTTCTGATGGAGCTCAATCAGCAAACTGTGCTTAACGTAGGAGTTGCTATCTGCCAGTACCCATTCCAAATGTTTGCTAGCTGTGTACCGTATACCCAGGTGTAGTGTGGCATTGCTAAGGTTTGCAAGTGCTAGTATTGGGAGATGCACGCAGGGCCCAATGTCCTGCCTCTCCAGGAGACATTGGCCAATGGGGCCTGTGGGTGTGGATGTGGGTGTGTCTGCCCTTGTTGGCTGCTGCTTTACGGCAGAGGTTCCCAACTCCAGTCCTGGTGTGCCAAACACTGTTCGGGTTTTCATGCCGTCCCTCATGAATATGCATGAGATACATCTGCATACCATGGGGGTGGTGCATAGATATGCAGCACAGGCATCTTTATTAGGGGCAGCATGGAACCTGAATGGTGTTTGGCCCTCCAGGACTGCCTTTGGGGGACTCTGCTCTAGGTACCACACATGTTTATAGTGTTTGTGCTCAATGGGGTAAAATATATGCATTTGAGTCATGTTTCTGTTCCCAGCAATACAGGTACAGTCTTTACTACCATGTTTCCTTCATGGGTAAAATAAGAGGATTGGATTGGCAGGTCCCACAGATGGGATTTGAACCTGTGACCTTCTGTTTTTGCACACATTGTCTGTGTGCACTGCACCACTGTGTTGCCACAGCTATGGTATATTCCCTGGGGAGTCCATGACTGTACATCCGACAGAGCCTGTCTGTTGCGGTGGACGGTGCCAGCCTGCACAGGCCTAGGCCACTGTCTGCTGTGGTTTGCAGCCACTGCCCCCTCCACCACCTGTACCCTTCTGCCAATATGCAGACATGTCCTTATGTTGGAAAAAGCATATGACCTTATTGACTGGTGGCACTCCAGGACTGAATTTGGGGGACCCGGCTGTAGGTAATGCCCATTGTTATGGTTTGTGTGCGGTGTAGGGTAAAATATAGGTGTTTGAACCATGCTTATGTTCTCTGCAATAAAGGAGTGTCTGTACTATCACTGTTTAGTGGTGGGTAAAACTATGGGGACTGGGTTGGCAGGAGCCCCAGCTGGGATTTGAACCTGTGATCCTCTGGTCCTACAGGCACTGACTGTGTCTGCTGCACCACACTATGGCCACAGAAACAGTGTCTGTGTGCACTGCACCACTGTGTTGCCACAGCTGTGGTACATTCCCTGGGGAGTCCATGACTGTACATCCGACAGAGCCTGTCTGTTGCGGTGGACGGTGCCAGCCTGCACAGGCCTAGGCCACTGTCTGCTGTGGTTTGCAGCCACTGCCCCCTCCACCACCTGTACCCTTCCGCCAACATGCAGACATGTCCTTATGTTGGAAAAAGCTTATGACCTGATTGACTGGTGGCACTCCAGGACTGAATTTGGGGGACTCGGCTGTAGGTAATGCCCATTGTTATGGTTTGTGTGTGGTGTAGGGTAAAATATAGGTGTTTGAACCATGCTTATGTTCTCTGCAATAATGGAGTGCCTGTACTATCACTGTTTAGTGGTGGGTAAAACTATGGGGACTGGGTTGGCAGGAGCCCCAGCTGGGATTTGAACCTGTGACTCTCTGGTCCTACAGACACTGGCTGTCTCTGCTGCACCACACGGTGGCCACAGAGGCATTGCAGTCCCTGGAGATAGGAAACCTGGCCGGACGAGTCAGAAACCCTGCTCTGCACAATTTTACTGTGGGCTCATTTACCTTGTATGGGGACAAATGTGCAAATAAACCTCAAATATGACCTCGAAAAAAGGGGACAAAATAACAACAGCAAGCTGGGCAACAGTGATAGCAATGGGCAACATAAAAAATCACTCCCAGAAAAGCTCCAATAAAATGAAATGATTTTTGAAAGAGTCTACGGAGCGTAGACCCCTCCAAAAATCATTTCTTTTTTTTGGAGCTTTCCTGGGAGTGTTTTTTATTGTTGACCATTGATATCACTGTTGCCCAGCTGAATTATAATTTTTAAAATTTTTCTTGTGGTCATTTTAAGGTTTTATTTGAGATTTTGTTCTGTGCACGTGTATCACACTGCTCACGTTTTGTCGGTTTCCCCGATTTTGCTGTACATTGCTGACGGAAATGGTTTCTCTTCCCTTTAAATCGGCTCTAACGCGAGGTTTTCATTCGCGGTATTTTTTGGACCGAAATTCAGCTCCGCTCCTGTGCGGGGAGCCTCTCCCCTCCCATTCTCCACCCATTGGCCCCGTCCCCCCGCCCCTCGGGAGCCTTCCTCCGCCCTCGAAATGCCTTTCAACGCCTCTATCGCACATCAGCGCGCCGGGCACTTGTGCGTGCGGCGCGCACGTGTGTGGGGCACCAAAAATGCACTATTAGCGTGCGCTAAAGCACCTTAGCGCACGCTCAAGTGCGCCCCGCACAATTGCACGGTTTAGTAAACATACCCCTTAGTTTTATAAACTGTGCTATTGATTCTTGCTGTCTTTTAGTTCCTTGGTGTGCAAACAGAACCGTACCTAGCCCTGTGCAAGCAGTGCAGCCGCACAGGGCACAAAGGATTGGGGGGTGCATTTCGACTGTCTTCTGTTGCCCTGCTGCCGCTGGCAGGACAATAGCAGGCAGTTAAAATGCACCCCAAAGCCTTTTCGCAGCACTTTAAGCAGGTCTGTTCCCCCCCTCCTCTGACACGATGTCAGAGCAGGGAGGGATAGATCTGATTAGAGTGCCGGCGCCTTTCAGATTGGGTGCATGCCTCCCCAACGTGCAACTCGGGTGCACGCCCCCTTCTCCCCCCATATCTCTATCCAGCGCTGCCTGCTCTTTCCCTGCTGCCGGCGCCGCCATGAAAAAAACAGAGGGCGGCAGCAGCAGGGAAAGAGCAGGCAGCGCTGGATAGAGATATGGGGGGAAAGGGGGGGGGCGTGCACCCGAGTTGCACGTTGCACAGGATGCGATTGCAGTTCAATACGGCCCTTTGTGCAAACATCTTGCATTTCCTCCATATAATCTAATCGGCTTTTTGATTTGGTTCAGTCTCTGATTGGATTTCTGAAAAAGCCCCGCCCCCCCCTCTAAGGTGGTGGGCCGGGGGGGGGGGGGCGCCATCTCATTCTTCACCTCAGGCAGCAGACTGCCTTGAGCCGCCCCTGTCAGCCATATATGTCTGGCGCTGGCGGCTTGAAAAGGGAACATATTCCACCTTAGAGGTGGAATAAGTTCCCCTAGTTGGCGGGGGATGGTGGGCCCAGGGCACATAAAAGGTGGTGGGGGGTGGGCAGAGGACATTCCCCGCAGCCCGACTCTGGCCTTAGGAGGCCAGATCGGGGGTCAGGCTGCAGGGAAAGCAGCTTTGCAGCTGACAGCCGGGGATCGCAGCTTTTCAATGAAGCCACAGTACCATGGCAACCGGATACCATCGAACTGTGGCTACATTGAAAAGCCCTGATTGAACTATTCTGGCAAGAGCTGTATGTGCAGGCCGGACTGAATCGGGGTCCCAGCCTGCACGTACAGGCCTGGTCACGATTCTGATCCTGCAGGCTAGACATGCCCCGCGGGATTAGAATCCCGGCGCCCTCTGTATGTCCAGATCTGACTGGGCGCACAGAAGGTTGCCACGTTCATGTTGGAATCGGGCCCTATGCAGTTAATCTTAGAGAACTTTTCAGAGTTATTTCAGTGCTTTCACTCAAATGAATATCTTGAAAATATCATTCTTTTTTTTTTTTTTTGCAAAAAAAAAATAAAAGTTTGTATGTAAACTCTACAGAAGGAGTCTAGTGATTCACAAGGCAAAAAATCCAGACCTGACAAACTTTGGGCCAATAAGGAAATAGGAAGGAAGATCATCAGCAGAGTTAAGGGCAGGCTGGCTAAAGCTAGTTCTCATGGAGATGTCAAAGATCTTCTGTAAGATGCTTGCCTTCCAACTCATGTGTTGCTGGTTTGAAGCCAGCCTGTGACAAAATTGGCAAAGAAAACACATTTTTTATTTTTCAATGTGCTTTTCGGATTAAAAACTCAATGAAATAAATGTACATCCCTAATGCTAAACCACCTGGAGAGGGAAATAGGGACACAAAAGGAAAATATTAAACCACCTGGGGAGATGGGACAGATGGAAGATGAAATGATGGGCATAGTGAAGGGAATGATAAGATAGAGGGGGATGCTCAATGATGGAGAGATAGGAGACAGAAGCTGTATGGGAGGATAGGAAGATACTAGATGGAGGAAGGGATAAAGAAGGGATGAAAGATGAGGAAAGATGGTGGAGAAGAGAAGTGAGAGATGTGTGATGGCAGCAGGAGGAGAGCAGTATGTAAGAGATGGAGAGAGATGAATGCTGGGAAGGACTACAAAAGGGGACTGCTACTTCTGGAGAGAGATCTGCAATTGTAAGTATTTACTTCTGGGAATTTTTCTAAATCTTGGGGAAAAAGGAATTCTTTAGATCAAAGCTGATTAATCTGTGAACCCAGTGTATTTGTTAAATCAGTTAGGGCCTAGTAGCAGCAAAGAGATTTTAATTTAATTTAAAACACAGCACAGAGCTTTCTGGTTAAATTTAGAATCCAAGACTCCCTCTATCCAAGCAAGAGCTGTGGGATTCTCCCTGGAAATTCGTCACAGATTATCTTAGAAGCACAGGACAGCGTACTGTGTAGCAGTCAGCTTTTAATAAGTCTTTTAACTCTCCTTCCCTCCCCAGCACCCACCCACCCCTGGGATAATTGTAGCTTTATAGGTGCATAAACCTCTCAAAGGAAAGGAGGTGCCATATTCACTCTCAGGTGCAGCTGTTTGTCCTCATCAGGAATACATTAAGGACCTGGGATTAATTAAGCTTCAGGTGAACAAAGTACATTAAACGTATTAGGTGTAGTTTTATTAGTATAAGTATCCCTACCAACCCTTAGTAGGTAAAGAACTTAAATATCTAAACACAACCTTAAAGCTAGGATGCAGACAGCAGTCCAGCAGTGAGAAGGGGGGTTTCCAGTCTTTTGCATTGAGTGTCACATGTATGATATTCTCCCAGTTGGTGAGGGATCTTACGTGTGCACTAGGTACAGGGAGTTCTTTGCTCTCAGGGAACAAGTCCAATCTCTGGAGGCTAGAGTAGCAGACTTGGAGGACATAAGGAAGACAGAGAGATACATAGATGAGACCTACAGGGATATAGTACTGAAATCCCACCTCCAGTCTGGCAGTATCCCTGTTGCCATGGAGGAGAGAGGTCACGTGACAGGAGAGCATCACCCTGGTGTGGCAGGAAGTGATCCTGTAGCTAGGACCTGTCCTCCAGGTGATGCAAAACCCTCTCGCACCGAGGAAGCTTCCCCAGGGCCATGTGCCCATGAGGGAAGGATTAGGATAGCCGCTATAGTTGGTGATTCGATCATTAAGCATGTAGATAGCTGGGTGGCAGGTGGATGTGAGGATCGCCTGGTAACATAATTGCCTGGTGAGAAGGTAGTGGGCCTCACGTGCCACCTAGACAAGGTCTTAAATAGTGCTGGGGAGGAGTCTGCTGTCTTGGTACATGTTGGTACCAGTGACATAGGAAAATGTGGTAGGGAGGTTCTGGAGGCTAAATTTAGGATTTTAGGAAGGACGTTGAAATCCAGAACTTCCAGGGCAGCATTCTCTGAAATGTTTCCCATTCTACGTGCAGGACCCAAAAGGCAGGCAGAGCTCTGGAGTCTCAATGTGTGGATGAGACAATGGTGCAAGGATGAGGGTTTTAGATTTTTTAGGACCTAAGGAACATTCTGGGGAAAGGAGGGGCTCTTCCGAATGGATGGGCTTCATCTTAACTGGGATGGAACCAGGCTGCTGGCATTAACCTTTAAAAAGGAGATAAAGCAGCTTTTAAACTAGATAATAGGGGAGAGCAAACAGTCTCCCAAGAGTGCATGGTTTGGAACAATGTATCCTTGAAGGATATACCAAAATAATGAAGTTAGGGCATATCAGCAGAGAGGTTCCAGTAAAGACAAAAGTAGCCCAAATGCCCTTGAATATGGAACAGATAGAGCTTAAAGATTCCAAATTACCCCAGCCTACCGATAGCCAGATTAATATGAATAAAATACAGGGGCATGTTTACTAAACTCCGAAATTGTGCGGGTCCCCGTTAGTGTGCGTGTGCCATATAAGGAGTGGGCGGTTCAGGCAGAAAAATGAAAAAAACGACCATACGTGTGCGCGTCGTGCTAATGTGCGGGGCCCACATTAGCGCGTGGGAAGGCTAAGTGGGGCGCTGCTGGGCACCTATAAAAGCAGAGCCGTAGCACAACGGTGAAGACACTAACCAATGGTGCAGGGGCCATGGGTTCAATCCCCCAGTGTATGCAGCAAAAAAAAGGCTGTTTGAGGCATGAATAGTAATGGTTAACAAGTGTTTTAGGAGGCATACTAATTTTGGGCGGCATTAGGCGCCGCGCTGTTCACCTTGTGTGGTTTGGGCGGCAGTAGGCCGTGCGCTGTTAGTTGTGGACGGCATAAGGCGGTGTGCAAATGTCCCTACACAGGAACAGAGCCGTAGCACAATGGTGAAGACACTAACCAATTGTGCAGGGGCCACGGGTTCAATCCCCCATTGTGCGCAACGAAAAAGGCCAGCTGAGGCACCACCTTTAATGGGTAAAAGTGGTTTAGGTGGCAAATTAATTTTGGACGGCATAAGGCGGCGCACTGTTCATTTTGGGCGGCAGAAGGCGGCGCACTGTTCCTTTTGGGTGGCAGAAGGCGGCGCACTGTTAATTGTGGGCAGCAGGAGGCGGCGCGCTGATGGGCATAAGGCTGCGTGCTGATGTGTGAGGAGGCAGTTTAATAGTGGGCGGCAGAAGTGGCGCGCTGATGTGGAAGACCAGGAACAGAGCCATAGCACAATGGTTAAGACACTGACCAATGGTGCAGGGATCAGGGGTTCAATCCCTCACAATGCCCAGTGAAAAAGGCTGGCTGAGGCAGTATGTATTATGGTGTGGAGTGCTGTAGAAGGCTTTTTAATTTTATGTTGTTATCACTACTAGCAAACGCACTCTCACAGCGTGTTAACATAAGGCGGCCCATAAGGCACATGTTACAGTGCACTGTCCGCCAAGGCACCCTAGAATGTCCCCTATAGGGCACCATGTATGTTGCGACACAGGATAATGTATAGTGCACCCTATATGGATGGCAACCATAAGGTGGCCTATGGGCGCCCTATAAAGCACCCTCAGAGGCACCTTATGGGTACAGTATGCCAAGGTTGTTTTTGTTGGCATAAACATATGTACATCAAAAACAGATCATGCTCTGGACAACCCTATCACAGAACCCCACTGTGGGTTTGAACCCATGACTTCTGGCTGTATAGGCAGTGATATAACCATGGGGCTACAGCTCTATAACTGTAAGCAAGCCCCTGGCTGGCTGCAGAGAGCCTGCACGTCACCTCACAGACAGTCTGCTGTTGTAAACAGGATAGGGTTAGGCCACCCGTACCCATGATGCACTGCACATGCAAATCAGCTGTCCACAGATGCACTCAAGATGGGGAATGCACCCCAAAAGCTCCCCGGCCTGGTAGGGGGAAGTGTCCGTGTGCACCCACACAGCACCTCGGCCTGGTAGGGGGTCCTGAGCGGGTGGACTACCGGCAAAGAGTAGCTACACACCGTCACATTGTGCGGGTACTGTGCTCACCCTGAGGGTGTGATGTGGCGCCCAGGACCAGGTCCACAACACCTTCCATAGCTGAAGGAGGCCATGCCAGAGCTCCAAAACAGTAATAACCTGTGAGATAGGTAGGTGCTGCAGAAACATCTTGGATATCTCTGTCTGTCTCAGTCAGGGGAACCCCCCATGGACCCCTAGATGGGCCATGCACCTCTACCCCCCCCCCTCCCAGCTGAGGGTGGCAAACAGGGTCCCCCATCAACAGATCTCCATCCTACCCCCCCCCCCCCCACGCACTGATGGCAGTAGAGTGGACCATCAACCCCAGTCCTGCTGTGGAACAGACACTCTACAGGACAGTCATAGCAGCTCCACACACATCCATAACACAATATCAGACAGACATTAGGCCTGGATATTCAAAGATGCACCCCAAAACTATCTGATATTCTCCTGCAGCAAGCCATCAGCCGCTGCACCCTGCAAGGCACTCCATCAAGACACATACCAGCTGTGAACAGTCTGCTGGTTAGCCCTGATGGAAATGCATGCACCCAAAACTGGGATGGCAGCACACACAAGCAGATAAATCAGTGACTAGGCCCCCCCCCCCACAGGAAACCCATATATATCACATGAGAGAAACACTATACAGCACTATGGGGGTGCCTAGCCATGCTGTCGTCACTGCACACTTAGGGTGAGAGTGATCCCCCAGCAGCACATACAGAGGTCACCCTGTCTGTGTAGGTGGTGGCCGGGCACTACAATGTCCCAGCCAGTGCCCTATGCCCCTGTGCTGATGCATCCTGGCCAGCCCACCCTGTCTGAGCTATACCCATGGTACCTTGCTACTCATTATGCACATTGGCAGGCCAATACTGGCAACAGTGCTGGCAGTGTGGGCTGTGGAAGGGGTTTGCAGCCAACACACACTGTATAGACCAGGGGTGGGCAAACCTGGTCCTGGAGGGCCGCAGACCAGTCAGGTTTTCGGGATATCTCTAATGAATATGCATGAGATATATATGCATTAGAGATATCCTGCCAACCTGACTGGTTTGTGGCCCTCCAGGGTTGGATCTGGAGACCCCTGCCTTACACCTCTGTCATTTAAGATGTGAGTGGACAAGGTGCAGATGTCCAAGACATCAGAAAGGTTAGATAGAATTTGTCACAGTCCTCCTCACTTCTCACCACCACCAAAAAATTGTCTATTAGACAACTTTTTGGTGGTGGTGAGAATCGAGGAGGAATGTGACACATTCTATATACCCTTTCGATGTCTAGGACATCTGTACCTTGCCCACTCACGATCTTAAATGACAGAGGTGTAAGGCAGGGGTCTCCAAATCCAGCCCTGGAGGGCCACAAACCAGTCAGGTTGGCAGGATATCTCTAATGCATATATATCTCATGCATGTTCATTAGGGATATCCCGAAAACCTGACTGGTCTGCGGCCCTCCAGGACCGGAGGTGCCCACCCCTGGTATAGACAGACACACACTCCCACACCTATGCCAGCATTGTGCTACTATTGAGGAGGTTATTAGCCTTGCCCACCACACCGGTCCTGGGCACGGTACAGGCATGGATATGGTACGCAGTACTGCTGGGGGTCACTCCCCAGGGTGGTAAACACCGTCGGAGGCCAGGCCTGGAGCCCGTACCGCAGACACCAGACAGATTGTTCGGATGGGGGTCAAAGAGCAGTATGTGCGTAACGTAGGGATATCTATCTGCCAGTACCCCTAGCAAACGTTTCAGAGCTGTGTACCGTATACCTCAGGTGTAGGGTGACATTGCTAAGGTATGCAAGTGCTAGTATTGGGAGATGCACGCAGGGCCCAATGTCCTGCCTCTCCAGGAGGCATTGGCCAATGGGGCCTGTGGGTGTGGGTGTGTCTGCCCCTGCCCCTGTTGGCTGCTGCTTTACGGCAGAGGTTCCCAACTCCAGTCCAGGTTTGCAACACACTGTTCGGGTTTTCCTGCTGTCCCTCATGAATATGCATGAGCTACATCTACATGCCATGGGGGTGGTGCATAGATATACAGCACAGGCATTTGTATGAGTGGCAGCATGGAACCTGAATGGTGTGTGGCCCACCAGGACTGCATTTGGGGGACTCTGCTCTAGGTACTGCCTCTGTTCATGGTGTCTGTGCTCAGTGGGGTAAAAGATAGACGTATTACCATTGCATATGTCCTCAGCACGAAAGGCGTGTCCTTACTATCACTGTTTAGTTGTGGGAAAAATATGTGGACAGGATTGGCAGTAGCCCCAGCTGGGCTTTGAACCTGTGACCTTCTGTTCTTGTATGCATTGTCTGTGTGCACTGCACCACCATGTAGCCACAGATTGGTTGAGTTCCCTGGAAAGTCCATGACTATGCATCCGACAGGGCCTGTCTGTTGCAGTGGATGGTGCCAGCCTGCACATGGCTAGGCCACTGTCTGCTGTGGCTAGCAGCCACTGCCCCCGCCACCACCTGTACTCGTCCGCCAACATGTTCCTCTCTCAGGAAATGCAGATGACCTGATTGCGTTGTGGCACTCCGGGACTGCATTTGGGGGACTTGGCTGTAGGTAATGCCCATTGTTATGGTGTGTGTGCGGTGTACGGTAAAATATGGGTGTTTGCACCATGCTTATGTTCCCTGCAATACAGGGGTGTCTGTGCAATCTTTGTTTAGTGGTGGGTAAAATATAGGGACTGGGCTGGCAAGAGCCCCAGCTGGGATTTGAACCTCTGGTCCTAGAGGTACTGGCTCTGTCTGCTGCACCACACTGTGGCCACAGCAACAGTGCTGTCCCTGGAGATAGTAAACCTGGCAGGATGGAGTCGCAAACCCTGCTCTGCGCATTTTTACTGTGGGCGCATTCACCCTGGCTGGTGACAAACGTGCACATAAACCCCGGAAATGACCACGGAAAATGGGGGACAAAATATAACCACGCTGGGCAACAGTGATATTAATGGGCAACCATAAGAAAAACTCCCAGGAAAGCTCCAAAAAACAGGAATTGTTTTTTGGAAGGGTCTCCGCTCCGTACACCTTTCCAAAAATCATTTCTTTTTTCTGGAGCTTTACTGGGTGTGTTTTTTAGTTTTGCCCATTACTATGACTGTTCCCCAGCTGAATTACTATTTTTAATATTTTTGGTGTGGTCATTTTCTATTTTTAATTGCACTTTTGGGCTGTGCACATGTATCACACTGCACACGTTTTGCAGGTTTCCCAGATTTTGCTGTACATTGCTGACGGAAATGGTTTCTCTTACCTTTAAATGCATTCTAACGCGAGTGTTTCACTCGCAGTATTTTTGCTTTGAAATTCGGCCCCGATAATGTGCGGGGCACCTCTCCCCTCCCCTTCCCCGCCCATTCACCCCGTCTCTCCGCCCCTCGGGAGCCTTCCTCCGCCCTCCGTTAGCCTTTCCACGCCTCTATCGGACATTTGCGGGCCTGTACTTGTGCGGGGCCCGTTAGTGTGCCGCGCACCTGTGCGGTGGTGACACGCACGTGTGCGGGGCGCTTGAGAGCACTTAAGTACCGCTTTTAGTGCGCTATTGTGCAGATGCGCAAATGTGCGGTTTTTAGTAAACATGCCCCACAGTCTCTAAAATGCTTGTATGCAAATGGTAGAAGTCTAAAAAATAAGATGGGAGAGTTAGAATATATAGCACTAAATGAGAGGTTATATATGATTGGTATCTCAGAGACATGGTGGAAGGAGGACAACCAGTGGGACACTGTGATACCTGGGTACAAACTATATCATAATGATAGAGATGATCAAATTGGTGGAGGGGTTGCGCTCTATGTTAGTTGAGTCACAAAGGATTAAAGCCTTGCAGGAAAAAAATTTGCCGTGGAATCTCTATGGATTGAAATTCCATGTAAAAAGGGGAAGGCGATGGCAATAGGGGTGTACTATTGACCGCCTGGCCAGAATGAACAAATGGATGATTGTTAAAAGGGACCCAGGATATCACTGCTTGACCCAATACAAGTATTGTGGAATAATGTGTCTTTTTGGGAAATTTCTAGGTACTTATTACCTAGATTGGCCACTGTTGGAAACAGAATACCGAGCTTGATGGACCTTGGTCTGACCCAGTATGGCATTTCTTATGTTCTTATGTTCTTAAAGAGGGATGTGTGTGAGGGGGAGGAACACAGGGTAGGATAATCCACAGAACTGAGACAGCAAAAATAGCTGCAGACTTATTAGACCTGGAAAGTGGAATAACGAGTGAGGTTATCAAATTTGCAGATGACACAAAACTATTTAAAGTTGTTAAAACCCAAGAGGATTGTGGAAAATTGCAAGAGGATCTTGATAAATTGGAAGACTGGGCATCAAAATGGCAGATGAAATTTAATGTGGACAAGTGCAAGGTTATGCACCTAGGGAAGAACAACCCAAACTATGGTTACATGATGCAAGGTTCCACATTAGGAACCACCACCCAGGAAAAAGATTTAGGCATCATTGTGGATACCATGTGAAAACCCTCGGCCCAGTGTGCAGCAGTGGCCAAGAGAGCAAATAGAATGCTAGGTATGATAAGGAAAGGAATGGAAAATAAAACAAAAGATATTATAATGCCTCTATATCGTTCCATGGTGAGACCGCACCTTGAATATTGTGTGCAATTCTGGTCGCCGTATCTTAAAAAGAATATAGCGATTTTAGAAAAGGTTCAGAGAAGAGCCACCAAAATGGTAAAGGGGATGGAAGGATACTCCTATGAAGAAAGGCTAAAAAGGTTAGGGCTCTTTAACCTGGAAAAGAGACGGCTGAGGGGAGATATGATAGAAGTCTATAAATTAATGAACAGAGTGGAATGGGTAAACGTAGATCGATTGTTTACCTTATCAGAATATAGATAGACTAGGGGACATGCAATGAAGCTACAGGGTAAACTATTTAAGACTAATAAAAGAAAATATTTTTTCACTCAACATGTAATCAAACTCTGGAATTTGTTACCGGAGGATATAGTAAAGGCTGTTAGTGTAGCTGGGTTTAAAAAAGGTTTGGACAAGTTCCTGGAGGAAAGGTCCATAAACCATTATGAAGAAGAGACCCAGGATATCAATGCTTGAACCAATACAAGCATTGTGGAACCTGTGTCCCTTGGGGAAACTGCTAGGTACGTATGACCTAGATTGGCCACTGTTGGAAACAGAATACTGGGCTTGATGGACCTTGGTCTGACCCAGTATGGCATATCTTATGTTCTTATGTAGGCAACAGGCCTCAGGAGGAAGAGGTGGAGAGTCAGCAGGTTTGGGGTTCTAGAAGGCCAGGCCAGGGGTTCTAGAAGGAGGAGATTTGCTGGAAGTTATGTATATCTGCATTGTAATCTGTGCTGCAGGGATTTTGAATTAGTGACCGTTGGAGTGGAGGTCTCAAGAGCTACTGATGGGATTGTGTTATACAGGGATCTAGGATTATGAGCTCACCCAAGCCTGAACCTAGTGGGTAATTTTGTCCTGTTACATTCATGAAGTTGTAGTTCTTAATTTCTCTTAATTGGGACTAAACTCCATATAGCAAAACCTAAAAATGGGATCAGCCTCTTTGGTTGACCTTGTGGGGTGGGGGGGGGGGAGAGCAGGGGGTGTGAGGGGTAAGAGACATGTGGTTTGAAATTGGGGGGAGGGAAACTGTAAATGGTGTTTCTGTGTACACATTACACCATTGCACACTACAAAGTGTGTGTGTGTGTGTGTACACATATGTACTGTATTGGCAAAGTACAGCCTTTCAGGTATCACATGTGTGGGGTCATCTATGAGATGGATCACGTATATGGCGAAGAATATGTATGGAGACATATGTGAGGATGGGGCTGTGGCTCAAAGAGAGCCGAAAAGTCCAAGCTCTTGTACCTCCCTCAATGAGGCCTGTGGGGGATGCAGCCTATACTGCCACCACTGCTGTAATTTGTAGGAAGTGGGTAAGGAGAAGGGGCAGGAGGCAGAGCATGGAAGGAGTATGGACAGTGTTAGTGTGGCAGGTGCAGGCCTGTGACCCACAGTGTCCGAGCATAAGCAGGCCAGCATGGCTAGCTTGACCTGTAAATGAGGCCTGTGGAGAGGCATATAGGATTGCACATCCCCCAATATGCTGCTATTGTAAGATAGAACTCAGTAGAAGTATTGAATTAGCTTAGGTAAGCAGAATTGCAGTATTAAAAGATGGAAAAATACAGAAAAAACATGTTTAAAAGTTACTGATAAGAAAAAGTACATCTGCAAAGAAATAATTGGGAGTGCTGACAGATGAGTTGCAGAGCCCAGCTCCTCTGCACGTACAAATTGGTTCTATAACCTTGAGAGTGTGAAAGTAACAAGTTGATGAACTGACCATTGTAATTGGGACTAGAAGGGGGGTATGCAGGTGTCATGCCCACTGGAGGGACATAATTGGATAAACTTATCAGTACCGGGACCAATAGAAGAGGTACGGGAGGTACGGGAGGTTACCGGGACCAATGAAATGTTTTTCTATACCTAGAATGGAACAGAAGTCTATAAAAGTTGTTGTAATGCTTGAAAACTTTGCTCAGCCATTTTGAAATTGATTGGTTCGAGACTTGTGCACAAATAAATGATTTGGACCTTTTGAACAGACTCCTGGTATCATTGGTTTGTCTGCGCTTTGCTGCTACATATTCCTTGGTGCGTTGGCCGGGAAGTTGTGGAATCAAAGTGTATATAGGGCAATATACCATGACTTTCCGCCTCTATAGGCTTGGTCCTGCCGGGATCGCGCCCTTCCGACGAGGGCTGCTCCCTGGCGCCACCGGTCCCTTGTATCGGAGGGAGCTGGTCGGACCTCGGCGGGTGACGAGCCCGGCTGGAGTCAACGCCTCGAACCCGAGTGAGGGGAGTCCGAGGTCCAACTCATGCGCCTGCTTGGGAAGTTTGAGGACCGGATCTGGTGAGTATAGTTTTGATTTTGGGTCTAGACAGAAATAGAAAGAGCAGTACTGCCATTGGAACTTGGAACTTTGGAATTTGTAATCTCGAGATATTGGGAATTGGTAAGAGAGCATGATCACCTCTCAAGGAAGGGCCGAGTAACCCCGCATGGGAATTCGCCGGGTGAAACCCCCATCCTTTTTGTAATTGGGAAATTGGAAAAGACTAGTCAGAACAGATAGAAACGAATGCATTCTGGGATACGTTGCTAGCATGATTGTGTGAACGAAGTGTGAATGAGAGGTCTGGCAGCACGGACCAAGTGAAGGCGGACCCCTGAGTAGCGCATTTCCTGACCGGGCGACCGCGTTCAGGTCGCGAAAAGGGGGAAGCGATTGTCGTCTTGTCTTGTTATTTGTACTCCTTATACGTTTCCAGGGCCGTGTGGACCCCTTACCCACGGTCCGCCCTCCTTTTCCCTTCTGTCTGTTGTTGCGCGCACACATCGAAATGGGAGGGGCGGGGTCTACTAGAAACACTCCACTAGAATGTATGATCGCACATTTTAAAGAGGGATATTCAGGAGATTATGGTATTAAAATGACAGCAGCCCGTTTGCAGATTTTGTGTACTAGGGAGTGGCCCGATCTAGACCCCATCTGGCCCCGAGAGGGAACGTTCAATGTAGAGATTATTCAGTCAATACACCGTAGAGTGCGGATAGCGCACCCCGACCAGTACCCCTATATAGATTCCTGGTTAAGTATTTGTGAAGATCCGCCCCCCTGGGCGCAGCGCTGTTATGAGGAACAGTGCAGAATAATGTTAGCTAAAACAGATTCTAGACAGAAGACGGAACAGCCTAGAATGAAAGAGCAGGATAAGAAAGCCAGAAAGAAGCCCATCCTGGCAGATCCTGATTCCCCAGAAATAACTCTCAGGCAGCCCCGAACCCCAGGTCCAGTAAGAGTAGCCCGGCGTCCTGCCCCAGAACCCCAGAGACGGCCAGAGCCGAGGCGGGACCCAACCCCTGATCCCCCTCCCGGAGGAGAGAAAGAGGAAGAATTAGCGGGAAAAGAAGAGGAGGACCTAAAAAGCGAGTCAGAAGTGGAGACCGAAGAAGGAGAAAGAGAGAATCCCCCAGATGAGGAGGAAAGTGTACAAATACTTGAGAAAGCCAGCGTTAGCACTAGCACGCCAGAGAGAGAAACCCAAAGCAAAACCTGTTGAGAAAAAGAAAGTGACTCCTGCAAAGGCAACAACAATAACCCTTAGATCCCAAAAGACACCCATGGCAGCCAAACTGTTTCCCTTACGGCAAGTCCCGGGAGTGCCCGTAAAGAATGATAATGATGAAGTGGTAGCGGGACCCCTAACTTATGTGTATATCCCTTTCTCTACAACTGATTTATTAAATTGGAGGTCGCATTACGCCTCCTATACTAGTAAGCCCCAGGAGCTGACAGAATTAGTAACTAGTATTATGGAAACTCACCAACCCACTTGGCCAGATTGCCGTCAGCTCCTGACCACCCTATTCACGACAGAAGAGCGAGCAAGAATTAGAAAAGCAGCTATTGAATGGATGGCAGAGAACCCTGTAGCTCCGGCACAGGGGCAGAATATAATAGACCGTCGAGAAGCAGCTCAGAGAGAATTCCCGAATGAAGACCCCCAATGGGATCCAAATACAGATGAAGGATCCACAGCCCTAGCCCGTTTTAGCCAAGGCTTTTTACAAGGCCTGAAAAGGGGGGGCCAGAAAGCTATGAACCTTTCCAAAGTTGCAGGAGTTATCCAAGGGATAGATGAGAGCCCAGCAGATTTTTATGAAAGATTAACTGAAGCATACAGAATGTATACTCCCTATGATCCCGAGGCACCAGGAAGCTTATGTATGGTGAATTCTGCTTTTGTAAACCAGTCTCAACCAGACATTAGACGCAAATTACAGAAGTTAGAAGGGTTTGCGGGCATGAATGCAACACAGTTATTGGAAGTCGCTCATAAGGTGTATGTGAATCGTGATACTGAAAGACAGAGAGAATGTGATAGAAAGATGAAGAAGAAAGCTGATTTTTTGGCTGCGGCCATAGTGGAACAGAAAAGGGGAGGTGTCCCTAGTCGAAGGAGCAGAGGAAGAGGGCGGGGTCAAGGCGGAGGCCGGACCCAGAGACTAGGCGTGAACCAATGCGCCTATTGCAGAGAGGAAGGACATTGGAGAGATACATGCCCGCAACTTGAAGACGCCCAGCATGATGACGACAGCAGCCATCAGTGGCGAGAAGAAAGACGAAGCTATCCCCGAAGCCGAGGAGGAGCCAATCGAGAACAATTCCAGCGAGAGAGAGGAGGAGCCATTCAAGCATTGGCCACACCAGCCCATGATGAGAATGACGTGGATTAGGATAGACCGGGCTCCAAGTTTGCTTTAGGTCTCCAGGAGCCTATGGTCGGAATACAAATAGGAGACCAAATTATGGACTTTATGGTTGATACTGGAGCACAACATTCAGTAATAGACAAAAAGATAGCCCCATTCACTACAAAAGCAGTCACCATTATAGGAGCAACTGGTGCCAAAGCCACAAAGTCCTTTCTTCAAAACCGAATATGCAGTCTGGGAGGACAGCAAGTAACTCATCAATTCCTTTACATGCCCGAATGTCCAGTGCCACTACTGGGACGAGATATGTTAGCCAAGCTTCAAGCACAAATATCTTTCTCTGAGCAAGGAGAAATGCAAATGACAGTAAATCCCCAAACCAAACCAGCAGGAGTGATGCTGCTGACAGTTCCCCGAGAAGAAGAATGGAGATACTACATTGATGATTCGATACAAGATACCTATTTTGAACAAACTTTGAAAAGTATTGATGCACCACCTGGAGTATGGGCAGAAGGCAGCCCCCCAGGCCTAGCCAAACATATAGCTCCAGTGATTGTAACCCTCAAGCCTAGTGCTACACCAGTGCACGTCAAACAGTACCCTCTCCCAAGAGCCGCAATTGAAGGCATTCATCGCCACCTACAAAGATTGCTTGAGTATGGCCTACTAAAAGTATGCCAATCCCCATGGAACACTCCACTTTTGCCAGTAAAGAAGCCTGGGACAGATGATTATCGCCCAGTGCAAGATTTGAGAAGAGTAAATGATGCAGCTGAGACCATACATCCAGTCGTACCCAATCCTTACACCCTCCTAGGACTGATACCTGCTGAAGCTACCCATTTCACTGTACTGGATTTAAAAGACGCATTCTTTTGCATAAGATTAGCCCCTGTAAGCCAAATATTGTTTGCATTCGAATGGCAGGACCCCATCTCTGGAAGAGGGGGCCAACTTACCTGGACAAGATTACCCCAAGGATTCAAGAATTCGCCTACCATCTTTAGTGCCGCACTGAATCAAGACCTTTCAAGCTATCCAGTAGCCCCGGGGAAGAGAGTGCTTCTCCAATACGTGGATGATCTGTTGATAGCTGCCGTATCAGAAAGTGAATGTATACTAGCCACCAAAGATCTCTTGCAGTTACTAGAGGAAGCTGGATACAAAGTTTCCAGAGCCAAAGCACAGCTATGCCAAAAAGAAGTGAAATACCTGGGTTTTCGTATCACCCAAGGAAGCAGAAGATTAGGCAGAGAAAGAAAAGAAGCAGTATGTAGAATTCCAACTCCAACAACCAGAAAGCAAGTCAGAGCCTTTCTGGGAGCGGCAGGATATTGCCGAATTTGAATACCTAACTTTGCCCAAATTGCCAAACCACTGTATGAAGTCACAAAAGGAGAAGAAAAGTCGCCACTGGAGTGGGGACTTGAGCAGGATACAGCCTTCCAAAAGTTAAAAGAAGAATTGATGTCATCACCAGCACTTGGACTACCAGATGTCCACAAACCTTTCCACTTGTTTGTACATGAAGCACAGGGAAATGCCTTGGGCATGTTGACTCAGAAATTGGGAAATTGGGAGCGACCTGTAGCATACCTATCGAAACAATTGGATCCTGTGGCCAAAGGATGGCCACCTTGCTTGAGAGCAGTTGCAGCTACAGCGCTACTAGTGAGCGAAGCAGACAAGCTCACACTAGGACAGAACATACGAGTCACTGTGCCACATGCAGTCCTTGCCCTTATGGACCAGAAAGCAAATTATTGGCTCACCAATTCCCGAATGTTGAAGTATCAAAGCATGTTATGTGAAAATCCACAGATACAACTCGAAGTGAGCCATGCCTTGAATCCAGCCACCTTGATACCCATCAGTGAAGAACTCCCAGAACATGACTGTATTGAAGTCATGGAAACTGTGTTCTCCAGTCGACCCGACTTGACAGATGTGCCCATAGACAATCCTGACCAAATCTATTATGTTGATGGGAGCAGTCTCATCCTCAATGGAAGACGCTGTGCCGGATATGCAGTCGTCACCCAACATGAAGTAGTTGAATCATCAGCTCTAGCTTCAGGCACATCAGCCCAGAAAGCCGAATTGATAGCACTCACCAGAGCATTGTTGTTAGGAGAAAAACTTGTGCTAAATGTATATACAGATTCCAAATATGCCTTCACTACCTTGCACGCCCATGGAGCTCTCTATAAAGAAAGAGGACTCATCACATCTGGAGGAAAATCAGTCAAATATGGTCCCGAAATATTGATGTTACTTGATGCAGTATGGGCCCCAACACGTGTAGCTGTCATGCATTGTCGAGGACATCAAGCAGGAAAAGGAGAAGTTGCCCGAGGAAATAGATTTGCAGATGCCTCAGCACGACAAGCAGCTATGACAGGACAAATTGCCCCACAAGCTACGCCAATGCAAGCAGCATTGTTTCCAGTACCTTTGAATCTATGGACCCCACGATATACCACCAAAGAATTGGATTACTATTGTGACAGAGAAAATGGAGTACTGAAAGATGGATGGATTGAGCTGCCACCAGAAGAGGGCAGTCAACCTCCAGGACGAATAGTAATTCCTGAGCTATTAGGACCAGCCTTTGTCAAAGCTTTCCACGAAGCTACCCACTATGGGAAGAGTGCCATGGAAAAAGCACTCAGACCACATTTCTACATCCCTCTGATGACAATCATATCAGCTTCAGTAGCACGACAATGTCAAACTTGTGCCAAGAATAATGCCAAGCAAGGCCTTATTACAGCACCCCGAGTTCAGTCAAGAGGTGTGACCCCTATGCACAACCTCCAAGTTGATTTCACCGAAATGCCAAAAGCCAATGGGTACCATTACCTATTAGTATTAGTTTGTACTTTCTCTGGGTGGGTAGAAGCATTCCCAACCAGAACTGAGAAAGCCCGAGAAGTTACCAAAGTCTTAATGAGAGAGATTGTCCCCAGATTCGGAATTCCAGCAGTAATAGGGTCAGACAATGGACCCTCATTTGTCTCCCAAGTTACTCAGCAGTTAGCAAAAGCTTTGCAGATACAATGGAAACTCCACACTGCATACAGACCCCAGAGTTCAGGGAAAGTTGAGCGAATGAATCGTACCTTGAAAGCCCAAATGTCTAAGCTTTGTCAGGAGACACAATTGAAGTGGCCCCAAGTGCTCCCCATAGCTTTATTCAGAATACGCTCAGCTCCTGTAAAGTCAACAGGATTTTCCCCTTTTGAAGTTTTGTATGGTAAACCCCCACCAATAGTGCAGGGAATCAAAGGAAGTCTAGCCCAAATTGGTTCAGAAATAACCAGACAAGAACTTCTAGCTCTTAGTTTTGTTCTGCAGACTCTCCATACGTGGATCCAAGACCAGTTGCCTATCAACTTGACGGAACCCTTGCATCCCTATCAGCCTGGTACTTCGGTGTGGATCAAAGATTGGAAGAAGACACCGTTGGAACCCCATTGGAAGGGACCGTACACCGTCATCCTGTCTACCCCAACTGCAGTAAAGGTAGCTGAGATCGACGCCTGGATCCACCACAGCAGAGTCAAGCCCGCCGCCGATCCTGAACCTGAGCAGTGGACAGCAGAACAGCATCTTGATGCACCCTTGCGAGTTACTTTGAGACGGCAACCAGCAGCTTAGACACTTCATCACAAGTGCTTTGCAGCAGCCAAGTCTTTCGAAGAGGATTGCTGTTTTCCATGCAGCAACAGCTTTGTTTCAACGAACCCAATTTGTGTGTGATTTGACACACTACTTTGAGACTACATTGACTAAGCCAGACTTCACAGGCCAACTGAAATTGCTAAAAAGTTGGTCAATGTGTACTGGACAACCTGAGGATCTTCAATCAACACTCAGCACCCGTTAAATTGCTTCATTAGCAAACGGGACGAAGAATAAAAGACCGTCATGATCAAGATCAGCAAGCTGAGGATTCAGAAGAACTCCAATCAACATCGACATGTATCTTTACTTTTGCTTTGCTTTGGTTGCCTTCTTTGGAGGTTTTGAACAGACTCATGCTTTACCTCCATGCACTGCCTGCATTACTTCTACTAGAATTGGACTGAAAGTAACTCAGACTTTGCTTTATCATTCTTCCTATACCTGCAAGGGAACAGTAACTCGGTGTATCTATAACACCACTGAACTAAATGTTTGCACTCATGGAAAAATTAAAACATGCTATAATCCGCATCAGAATCCATCCTATTACATGATGGAAATAAGATGGAAGGATGCAGATGGACCTATATTAGCTGCAACGCCACCACTCAAGGACATTACTAAACCTGCTGTTTTGAATTTTGATGCATGCAGTGCTATTAATAGAGATAGTTATTCCACCTGTGGTACATGGGAGAAAGCGTATCGAAATGACCATAAGTATATGTGTCCAGAAGGTGCCACGGGATGGAGAAAGTGTACAGGTAAAAAGGAACCAGGCTATAGTACTGCCCCAGCAGCAGACTACTATTGCCCGTATTGGGGATGTGTTTTTTATGCTACCTGGAACACTGGTATAACTGATGAGAAAATAGATAAACGAATGGCTACTTTAACCAAGCCAACCACAAATGATAAATGTCAGAAAGATGCTTGTAACCCCTTACACTTACGTATACACAATCCCCATGCATGGAAACAAGGATATAAGTTTGGTTTACGTATTGCTGGAGGAGCAATAGATCCAGGGACCATTGTGTATATCAGATTGAATACCCAAGCCCACAAGTCATCTAAATATCATATTCATAATACTTTCTATGAAGCCATGCATGTAAATAAGTTTGAGATCCCTCACCCCTCACAGAATTTATTTCTAGAATTAGCCGGAGCAGTAGTATCTAGTCTTAAGATCACAGATTGTTATTTCTGTGGCGGAACCCAAATGGGAGATCAGTGGCCATGGGAAGCCCAAGAATTGAATTATTCCATGATTTACAATCAGACTGAATTACACAAGACTACCAGTGAATGGGTGTTAGCGCACTCAATCGTTGGACGTCTTTGCTATGCCAGAACTGGACCCCAGTTCACCCAAAAGGTAGGACAGCTGGTCTGTCTTAGCCAGAAGTACTATAATGCCACGACCAAAAAGATAGCATGGTGGTCAGGACTCAAACATCCTGAACCTCCTAACCCATTAGCCAGATTTCCTGAACTTGCAGGTCTATGGACTAACCTTGCCAAAGTCCAAGCCTGGCAAGCCCCACCTGGCCTATATTGGATCTGTGGAAACCGAGCATATGCACAACTCCCACCACACTGGGGAGGAGCATGTGTCTTAGGAACCATCAGACCTTCTTTCTTTCTTTTAAACACTGAACATGGAGAACAATTAGGATACCCAGTATACACTACCCACTGACACAAAAGAGCACTAAGACAGAAGAGAGAGGCCTTACAGATAGGCAAGTGGGAGAAATGGCAAGGTGATGATTGGCCACCAGAAAGAATCATTGAATATTATGGACCCGCCACTTGGAATGATGATGGTATGTATGGTTATCGTACCCCAATTTATATGATTAATCGTATTATTCGCTTACAAGCAGTAGTTGAAATAATAACTAACGAAACTAGTCATGCTCTTACGCTTTTAGCTAGACAAAGTACACAGATGCGCACTGCGATATATCAGAACCGCTTAGCACTTGATTATTTGTTAGCAGCTGAAGGAGGAGTATGTGGTAAACTGAACTTAACCAATTGCTGTTTGAAAATAGATGATAAAGGTCAAGTAGTTGAAGAAATTGCTAAAGATATGCAAAGACATGCTTATGTGCCAGTACAGACGTGGCACTCATTGAAATTTCCTAATTGGTTTGCTAACCTCTTTTCATGGGTGGGAGGATTTAAGACTTTCATCGTATTGGTACTAATCCTTGTTGCTGTTATCTTCTTATTACCATGTTTAATCCCATGTTGTATGCGTTCCATTCATAACACTATTGATAGTACAGTAGAGCGGAAGACCGCAACAAAAATCATGGCTTTATATACAGCCAGTCCTGGTAGAAATCCTTTAGCCAGGATGTGATTCTTCAGAAAGTGATTTAATTCTCACACCTTATTAAGTAATAGGGTGAGAATAATCAAAGGGGGGAATGTGGCAGGTGCAGGCCTGTGACCCACAGTGTCCGAACATAAGCAGGCCAGCATGGCTAGCTTGACCTGTAAATGAGGCCTGTGGAGAGGCATATAGGATTGCACATCCCCCAATATGCTGCTATTGTAAGATAGAACTCAGTAGAAGTATTGAATTAGCTTAGGTAAGCAGAATTGCAGTATTAAAAGATGGAAAAATACAGAAAAAACATGTTTAAAAGTTACTGATAAGAAAAAGTACATCTGCAAAGAAATAATTGGGAGTGCTGACAGATGAGTTGCAGAGCCCAGCTCCTCTGCACGTACAAATTGGTTCTATAACCTTGAGAGTGTGAAAGTAACAAGTTGATGAACTGACCATTGTAATTGGGACTAGAAGGGGGGTATGCAGGTGTCATGCCCACTGGAGGGACATAATTGGATAAACTTATCAGTACCGGGACCAATAGAAGAGGTACGGGAGGTACGGGAGGTTACCGGGACCAATGAAATGTTTTTCTATACCTAGAATGGAACAGAAGTCTATAAAAGTTGTTGTAATGCTTGAAAACTTTGCTCAGCCATTTTGAAATTGATTGGTTCGAGACTTGTGCACAAATAAATGATTTGGACCTTTTGAACAGACTCCTGGTATCATTGGTTTGTCTGCGCTTTGCTGCTACATTAGGTGTTGGGTTTTTCTTTTACAAAGTTGTAATCCCCACTGCAGAGACAGCTCAAACCCTTGTCTGCAATCGAGGCTTAGTGGTTTCCAGAGTTCAACAGAGCAGGAACCCACAGCCAGGAAGTAAGACCAGAGTGTTATGTGACTAGAAACCAAGAGAGACAGTGTAGGGAGGAAGATTTATGCCCAACTTCAGTTGCTGTTCATGGGGAAGGGATAGAACCCATAGCAGTTGCTTACAGCAGAGACAGTCTGGGAAGGCTCTATTCAAAAAAGCTTAGGACAGTAGGAGTATAGGGATCTTGCTAGTAAATCCATGAGCCAGGTGATTCAAGTTCCTAGTGAAGACCGGTCCCAGAAATGTAGCACCCTGCTTCACTGGAGGGTTGAGAAGGACAGAAAGCAGCACTGGACTCTGTACAGAAGCTTCAGCCAGAGCTGGGCTAAGGAGGTAACCAGCCTCCAAAGCTTGCCAAATGACACAGAGCCAGTAGTAGGTCAGTGGCTACTGGAGTGCCTCTGGATCAATGGTGGGCTTTGGGATCCTGAGATGCCCTTTTCCACTTGGGAAGGACAGAAGCCAGAGGTAATGCAAAGCCTTCTGCCTTTAGGGAGAGAAAGTTTTGTAGCATCTAGTCAGACAGAATACTCAAGTTGTTTATTTTTCTAGTTTAGCTAAATTGCAGGTTGGAGCCAGTGTTTACACTAAGAACAGGCCTACTTTTGCCTAGAACCTAGAGAGGTGTTTGATTAATTTTATAGTTAATAAGGTGCCACATGGGACCCAAGGGTATGACAGACTGCAGTGTGGGAATACCTCAGGGGACTGGGATCTTCAGTGCTGTCTGAGGCATCTGCTACACAACAGGAAAAAAATTAAGACTCACCTCTTTCAGACCCATTACAGCCTAACCTAGTCAGAGTGTCCTTTACTATTTGAGCAACATGCCCACTTAAATTAATCATAACAGCAAGAAATGCGTCCTGTAATTATGTAAAGTATGTATATATGTAAAGCCGCTCCGCAAGCAATCAAATGTATATATGTAAAGTCTCCTCGCAAACAATCAAATGTAAATCTGTAACCGTTTGATGTGCCTATTACCCGTCCCTGCAGTCGTACTGTATGTTATAATTCTGGCCTGTACAGCCTCTCCCTTATGTATAGAAAACCGCTGCTGACTGCTGGAAGTAGCGGGATACAAGTGTACACTAAATAAATAAATTAATTAAAAATAAATGGATATTGAAGAAGGCACCCATGGTGAAGTTAAATGTGTAATATAACAAAAAACCCTGTAACTGTCCTAAAAACATTTCATATGTAATCACTTCAAAACACCTGACAAAAGCTTCTGTTTCACCTTTCCGGCTTCTTCAGGGATGGAAGAAGCCGGAACGGTGAAACAGAAGCTTTTGTCAGTTGTGTCCGTTATTGAGGCTTTAGAATTTGCAGCGAATATTCATGTTTGATCTGTTTAGCGGTTTGATTTATTCGAATCCCTGAAGAAGCCGGAATGGTGAAACAGAAGCTTTTGTCGGGTGTTTTGAAGTGATTACATATGAAACTTTTGTTAGGACAGTTACAGCTGTTTGCCGCTCCTTCGGTACCTTATCGATATTTTGTAAGACGGGATGTCCTGCTGGTGGCGTGGATCGCGGTCCCTGCAATGCTCAGATAAGTGTATAAATGCTATAAATGTGGTGGATTGAGTCATCAAGTAAAAAATAATTTGCTTTTTTTTTAGGAACCAACTGGGCGGTTGAGGGCTATAGTCCTTCACTGCGGCGTGGCGTTTGGAATTTTCTAATGAAGTATAATACAATTTGAAATAATAATAAATAAATTAGATGAATTAGAAACATAGAAACATAGAAATATGACGACAGAAAAAGACCACATGGCCTATCTAGTCTGTCCTTCCATAACAACTACAACAGTCCCCTTATAGAAACATAGAAATATTGAATTATGAGAATCTCTAAAAAGTACTTTTTGGGAATGTAGGTATTTATTTCATAGTTTAAAGAAAATTTAAATTAAAATAGAAAGGCTATGACCCGTGATGTGAGAATTGTTATTTAACCCTATGGTGATTTGTTTCGCCAAATGTAGGGGATTTAATATCCTGAGGTCACTTTTGCCTTTTTTAATAGGTGACATTTTAAAAAGCTTTTTTGATTAAGGAAGTAGGTTGGTGATTAAAAGGGTTTTTGTGTTATATTATATTTTTTAGTGTACCCTTAGGCCGTAGGCTAGTAGAAGTTAAATGTGTACCATCACTCACCCTGGTCAGAATATGTACCTAACTGAACTCAGTTAGTTAGAGAAAAAAAGCAAAAAGTGTAAAGAGAGGGTGGCCCACTACAACACAGGTGATAAGAAAAAAAATACTAATAAGTAAGTACTGATTCACAACTGGGTAAAACTTGCAGAAAGCAGACTAGTACACACACATACTCCATAAGGGTAGGGACACTATCTTAAAAGACATTAGAGTTATAACAGAGTTTCCTGCTTCTTTGTAATTACATATTTATATATTGGTACCATTATCTCAGTATTAGCTGAAAACTCTCCATTGCATTTATCCATGCTTGTTGTGCATATTAAGCCAACTTGGTTTTTTTTCTTTATTATAAGAAATACTTATTCCTTAGTCCATAACCTTTCTCTACTTTTGAATACATTTTGGTTAAACATTTTCCATTCTAGTTTGGTGTCCTTTCAATACCATTTTATTTTCCTTAATCATAATCCAGCAATTTTCCTTTGAACACTAGCCCCTTACCCTTACAGTACTTCACAGAGGGGTGGTGTTATTGTTCTACCTTGTCCAGCAGGAAGGGGTCAGGATCTCATCCCAAGAAGAAACTCAGTCATCGGTGACTCGAGGAAGAGAAGATAGGAGCATGGACCTGCTGTTCCACCCACTTAGTGAAAGTTACACTAACAGAATTCAAACAGAAATAGGGGTATGTTTACTAAAAGCCCGGTAAAGTGCGTGCCGCGGTAGAGTGCGTGTGCCGTATAAGGAGTGGGCGTTCCGTCCTGAAGAAGAAAAGCCGTGATTGACAGATGCGCTAAGGTGCGCGGCGCCTGTGTGCGCCCCGCACCTTACCACAACTGAGAGCTGAACGGGAGGCATATGTGTCGCGCTGATCTGTAAACAGAAGAACAGAGCCACAGCACAATGGTTAAAGCACTGACCACTGGTGCAGGGATCAGGGGTTCCAACCCCCACAATGCTCAATGGCTTGCTGAGGTGTTAGTTTATGAGGCAGAGAAATACTGGGCCGAATAAAGCAACGCGCTGTATTTTTTTGGCAGCACATCAATACTGGACGGCATAAGGCGGCGCGCTGATGTTTTTATGCGGCATATTAATACTGGGCGGCATAAAGCAGCACGCTGATGTTTCTGGCGGCATATTACTACTGGGCGGCATAAGGCGGCGCGCCGGTTTCGGCGGCAATCGCATACTGGAAGGTATAAGTGGGGCGCTGATGTGCAAACAGAAACACAGAGCCACAACACAATGGTTAAGGCACTTACCAATGGTGCAGGGATCAGGGGTTTGATCCCCCACTGTGCTCAATGAACAGGAGTGGTGAGGTGATATTTTAGGAGGCATACAAATAATGGGCGGCTTAAGGCCGCGCACAGATGGGCATTAGGCTATTGCTTAAGGAGGCTATTTAATAATAGGAGGCATAAGGCGGCGCGCTGATCTATAAACAGAGGAATAGAACCACAACACAATGGTTATGACACTGACCAATGGTGCAGGGAGCAAGGGTTCAATTCCTCACAGTGCCCAATGAACAGGGCTAGCTGAAGCATTACTTATTATGGGGAAGGTTGCTTTAGGAGTCAATTTATGTTTATTTTAATTTACAGTACTAGCAAACGCACCCTTAAAGCGTGTGAACATAATGCGCCCCATAAGGCACATTGTAAAGTGCACTGTCTGCCACGGCACCCTAGAATGTTGCTCACAGGGCGCTGTAGAGGGTGTCGTATGAGGTACCGCAAGGTCAGAGTACTGTTTCCGATGGCAGCACTGTGCAGTTTAAGGAATGAAAAGCATAGGTAGGTGCGTTGACATGCAAGGGAGAGCAGCAGTGGAGCACAATGGTTAAGGCACTGACTGTTGATACAGGGGTCATGGGTTTGCTCCCCATGGTGCCTAATACGGAAGGCTGGCTGTGGCAGCAGGTTTGCAATGTACATATTTTGTCCTGCAGCACCGTATGTTTATTTTATTAATTTCTGCCAGCAAACACACCCTCACGTGCTGTAATTGAAGGTGCCGTATAAGGCACCCTATACGGCACTCCATAGGGCAGATTATAAAGTGCACTATCCGCCACGGCACCCTAATATGTCCCCCATAGGGAACCCTATAAGTTGTGTCACAGGATAATGTATAGTGCACCTTATATGGACGGAAACCATAGGGTGCCCGATAGGGCGCCATATAAAGCGGCACCCTATGGGTACAGTACGCTGAGGGTTTGTTTGCTGGCAACAAAATATGTACATTAAAGACAAATAATGCTTTGGACAACCCTAACAAATAACCCCAAATGTGGGTTTGAACCCATGACCTCTGGCTTCACAGGCAGGGACATAACCATTAGGCTACAGCTGCTAACAAGCCCCTGGCTGGCTGCAGAAAGCCTGCATGTCACCACACAGACAGTCTGCTGTGGTCACCAGGATAGGGTTAGCCCACCCGTACCCATGATGCACTGCACATGCAAATCAGCTGTCCACAGATGGACACAAGATGGGGAATGCACCCCCACAGCACCTCGGCCTGGTTGGGGGGTACTGACCGGGTGTTTTACTGGCACAGAGTAGCTACACACCATCACATCGTGCGGGTACTGTGCTCACCCTGAGTGTGCAATGAGGCGCCCAGGACCAGGTCCACAACACCTTCCATGGCTGATGGAGGCCATGCAGGAGGTCCAGAGCAGTGTTAATGTGTAAGATAGGTAGTGTCTGCCTCAGTCAGGTGCAGCCCCCATGGTGGCAAAGATGGTCTCCCATCAATAGATCCACACTCTACCTACCTGCAAAGGTGGCAGCAGAGGGCAACATCAACCACAGTGCTGCTGAGGAACACCACCCCCCCCCCCCCACAGGGCAGACCAGTACAGCCCCATACACAGCCTATACCACAATAGCAGACAGACATAAGACCAGGATACGGCAAGCTGCACCCCACCATCTATTCCCCTGCAGCAAGCCAACAGCCACTGCAAGCCACTCCAGCAAGACACATACCAGCTACAAACAGTCTGCTAGTTAGTCCATAGTGCATGTTCCCAGTGGAGATGCATGCACCCAGAACTGGGCTGTCAGCATACACAGCAAGCAGATAAATCAGTGACTGGGCCCCAAATGGAAACCCATATCTATCACATGAGAGAAATACTATATAGCACTATGGTGGTGCCTAGCCATGCTGTGGTCACTGCACAGTCAGGGTGAGAGTGATCTCTCAGCAGGACATACTGAGGTCACCCTGTCTGTGTCGGTGGTGGCCGAGCACTACAATGTCCCAGTCAGTGCCCTATACCCTGTGCAGATGCACCCTGGCCAGGCCACCCTGTCCGGCCTATACCCATGGTACCTTGCTCCTCATTATGCACATTGCCAGCCCAATACTGGCAACATTGCTGGCAGTGTGGGCTGTAGAAGGTGTTTGCAGCCACCACACACTGGATAGACAGACAGCCACCCCCACACCTATGCCAGCATTGTGCTACTATAGAGGGGTTCAGCAGCCATACCCACCACACCAGTCCTGGACACAGTACATGCATGGATATGGTACGCATTACTGTTGGGGGTCACATCCCAGGGTGCTAAACACTGTCAGAGACCAGACCTGCAGCACACACCGCAGACATCTGTTTGAGTGTTATGGTGGAGCTGAATGAGCAAACTGTGCTTTACATAGGACTGGAGATCTGCCAGTTATAATGGGAAACGCTTGATAGCTGTGTACCCAGGTGTAGGGTGGCAGTGCTGAGGTATGCAACTGTTAGTATTGGGAGATACAGGCAGCGCCCAATGTCCTGCCTCTCCAGGATGCATTGGCCAATGGGGCCTGTGGGGGGGTGTCTGGCCCTGTTGGCTGCTGCTTTACGGCAGAGTTCCCCAAATCCAGTCCTGGTGTTCCACACACTGTTCTGGTTTTCATGCTATCCCTCATACATATGCATGAGCTACATCTGCATACCATGGGGATGGTGCATAGCTATGCAGCACAGGCATCTTTGTTAGAGGCAGCATGGAACCTGAATGGTGTGGGGCCCTCCAGGACTGCATTTGGGAGACTCTGCTCCAGGTAATGCACCTGTTTATGGTGTCTGTGAGTGCTGTGGTAAAATATAGGCGTATTAATCATGCATATGTTCCTAGCTATACAGTTTTGTCCTTACTATCACGGTTTAGTTGTAGGAAAAATATGTGGACTGGATTGGCAGTAGCCCCAGCTGGACTTTGAACCTGTGACCATCTGTTCCTGCACACACTATCTGTGTGCACTGCACCACCTTGTTGCCACAGATATGGTGTGTTCCCTGGGGAGTACATGACTGTACATCTGACAGAGCCTGTCTGTTGTGGTGGACGGTGCCAGCCTGCACAGGCCTAGGCCACTGTCTGCTGTGGTTTGCAGCCACTGCCCCCTCCGCCACCTGTACCCTTCTGCAAACATGCAGACATGTTCCTATCTGGGAAAAACATATGACCTGAGTGAGTTGTAGCACTCCAGGACTGACTTTGGGGGACTCGGCTGTAGGCAATGCCCATTGTTATGGTTTGTGTGCGGTGTAGGGTAAAATATAGGTGTTGGGACCATGCTTATGTTCTCTGCAATAAAAGAGTGTGTGTATTCTCACTGTTTAGTGGTGGGTAACATGATGAGGACTGGGTTGGCAGGAGCCCCAGCTGGGCTTTGAACCTGTGGCCCTCTGGTCCTACAGGTACTGGCTGTGTCTGCTGCACCACACTGTGGCCACAGAAACAGTGCAGTCTCTGGAGATGTGATACCTGGCCGCATGAGTCAGACACCCTGCTCTTCACAATTTTACTGTGGGCTCGTTGACCTTGTATGGGGACAAAGGTGCAAATAAACCTCACAAATGCCCTCCAAAAAAGGGGAAGAAACCCATAACCAAGCTGCGCAACAGTGATATCAATGGGCAATCTGGAAAACACTCCCAGGAATGCTCCAGTAAAATGCAGTGCTTTTGAATGAGTCTACGGAGCGTAGACCCTTCCAAAAATCATTTCTTTTTTTTGGAGCTTTCCTGGGAGTGTTTTGTATGGTTGCCCATTAATATCACTGTTGCCCTGCAGGATTATAATTTTCTTAGAATGTGTTGTGGTCATTTTCATATCATATTTGCTATTTTGTTCTGTGCACATGTATCACACTGCTCACGTTTTTTAGGTTTCCCCGATTTTGCTGTACATTGCTGACGGAAATGGTTTCTCTTCCCTTTAAATGCGCTCTACCGCGAGTGTTTCACTCGCGGTATTTTTTCCTTGTAAATTCGGGCACGCTCCTGTGCGGGGAGTCTCTCCCCTCCCACATTCCACCCATTGACCCCGTCTCTCCGCCCCTCGGGGGCCTTCCTCCGCCCTCATTTCGCCTTTCCACGCCTCTATCGCACATGAGCGCCCCGCAAACGTGCGCGTTTTCAGCGCACGCGTGCGGGGCCCGTTAATGTGACACGCATGCCTACAGGGCGCTTAAGAGCACTTAAATGCATCATTTTAGGGCGCTCAAGTGCGCCCCGCACAAGTGCGCCGTTTAGTAAACATACCCCATAGTAGCACACCAAGGAACTCCCATAAGAAACCTATGAAAGGGCAAGGTAGAATAGGAGTTCTTGGGTCTAAAATGTTTCATAGTACCAGTCAGAGAAGCCACTCATCAAGAAACCATTAGAATTGTATAATTGAAGTTGCCCATGTCCTTGTTTAATGTAATCAATCCAGTTTAAGTTCCATTGTAAACCACTTTGAATAAATGATAAAGTGATATAGAAAACCTCTTAAATAGATCAATCAATTAGAGCAAATCTGATCATCAGGGTATGACTTCTAATGGGTTATAAAGGGTAGATGGAAGTCAAGGCCCCTTTCTTATGTGGGTAACATTCCTGGGGGTAATTACATGACAGCACCCCTCCCCCATAGGGCCTCAAGGACCCTTGGACAAATGCACTCAGGGCCAAGCTTGGCAGAGAGTAGGGGTAAGGTTTGAGATAACCCAAGTTTAACAGAATGAGACATTTTAATTTGGGCATATATTGTACAAGAAGAGATATATTGTTTAAAATCTTTTTGCATAAAAAGTCACCATATAAATCAACTCAGTAAATATAGTGGGTGTCCTGATTGTTTGCATCTCAAATGAAACAGACTAGCAAAAGGTTTCAGGGACTCTGAGGCAATTGACAGGAGTGTTACTGTCAGCCAAATCCTGAGCTTGTTGTAGTTAAATGTATATTCAGATTGGATCCTTTTCTTAAATTGTCTTTGATATGTTCTATTATGGTCTTTGACTCCAGTTCAGATAAAGGATTAACTTTACCCCAGGGAGACATTCTGCCTAGTATCAAGTTGATAGGATAGTCATAAGGCCTGTCAGGCAGTAAATCTTCTGCTTCTTTTAGGTTAACTACAACTACACATTCTGCATAAGCGGATGTCGGGTGCTTAGTCATAACAGTCAACATCCCTAAAGGGTGTGTGATGCATGTGATCAAGTATGCTTCGCTCCAAACTACAATGTCTCCAGATCTCCAGTCAATAGTTGGTTATGATTATATTTCCAAGGTAATCCTACAATGATGGAAAAAGATAAGCATGGCAGTAGGTAAAATATCATGGATTCCTTATGAAGGCTGCCTACTGCAATATCAATCTCAGGAGTGACTGCTATGATTAAACCTTCAGCTAAGGATCTTTCATCAGTTGCCATTACAAAATGGAAACAAACAAGGTTTCAGAGGGAAACTTTAATCATCTGGCAAGATTTTTTATCTAACAGGGTTTTAATACTGCTTTATTATTTTAGTTAAAGCTGTTTACATTGTAACTTAAATTTGGTAATGTACATTTAACAGGGACATTAATAACTTAGATTCTTTTGAGGACTAAGTGACTTTCCCAAGGCCTCTAGTAGTGCTGGTGGGAACTGAACACTGGTCTTTTGGATCCAAACTAGTGCTCTAACCACTAGGCTACTCCTGCACACTTAAAGGTTGCAAGCTCTGTCAAGCATTTGCTGTCTCGTACCTGTATGTGTACAGTGCTGTGTGCATCTAGTAGTTTATTTATTTATTTATTTATTTAACAGGTTTTTTATACCGCCTTTTCCTTAAATCAAAGCGGTTACAAAGACATACAAAGGCTAAACATAGGCAAGGGAAGTGAAAGAAGGGAAACATAACATGGTGAACAATTACAAAAAACACAATATTGAGAGATTACAATTAATATGAGTTAGTTAGGTGTCATAGCCATAGTGCTCAATGAAAAGAACAAATTTTAGTTGTTTTCGGAATTCCTTCAGTTCCTCAATTGATCGTAGGTCGGGGGGGAGAGTTCCATATTAGAGGGGCCGATAAGGAAAGAGCTCTTTGTGAGGTGAATTTACAGACTTTAGAGTAGCTACTTGGGGTGCTGAGGGTGTCAGTTGTGGCTTTCCTTCTAGGTCTTTTGCTGGTGTTAGAGAATAAGAGGGCTTGGAGACTGATTGCTGAAGTCTTATGTCTGATTTTGAATATATTGATGACCAACTTGTATCGGCTTATTGGGAGCCAGTGGAGTTCTTTAAGGATTGGGGTGATGTGGGCTTGAGTTGAAGAGCCGGCGATTATTCTGGCAGCTGTGTTCTGAGCCATCTGAAGTGGCTTTAGTGAGTGTTTCGGGATTCCGTTGTAAATAGGGTTGCAGAAGTCAAGAATTGGAGTTATTAGAGCCTGACAGACTGAGCGGAAATGTTCTTGGGAGAGAAGAGGCTTCAGGCGTCTAATTATTTTCATTCTATAGTAAGCGCTTCTAACAGTTTTTCTGATGTGAGATTGAAGGTTGAGTCGATTGTCAAGGGTTACTCCGAGGTATCTTACTTCGTCCTTTAAAGGTATTGTTGTATTTTTAAATTTAATAAAAGGCGGGGGGCTGAAGTCAGTGTTTCGAGTAATGATGAGAGCCTCTGTCTTGTTATGGTTCATGGCCAGGTTGTTGAGCGTGAGCCAGGCAGACATGTTGTCGAGGCAGTTCATAATCTTGTTATAATCGGGGCTGTTAAGGTTGACTGTCGTGTAAATCATTATGTCATCAGCATAAATAGTATAATCTATTTGATGGGCAATCATGATGTTGCAGATTGGCTGGATAAATATGTTAAAAAGAAGAGACGAAAGCGCAGAACCTTGGGGAACACCTTGTTTAATCTTAGTGGGTAGAGAGGTGGTGTTATTAATTTTTACCTTGAACTGTCTATCAGTTAAGTAAGATTTAAACCATCTTAGGACAGTGCCGTTAATGCCAATACTCTGGAGTCTAGTTAGTAGGATACTGTGGTCCACTGTGTCGAAGGCCGCTGATATGTCTATAAAAATCAATAATGTTCCTTGATTGTAATTGTCTAAGGAGTGGATGATGTCATTGAACAGATAGAGCAGTAAGGTTTCAACTCCATGGTTAGGGCGGAAGCCATGCTGGTGAACGTCAAGCGGGGCATGTACGTCAATGTGGTCCTGGAGCTGTAGTTGGACTGCTTTTTTCGATGATCTTAGCTAGGAGAGGTATGCTGGAGATTGGCCTGTATGCTGCTGGATTGCTCTTCTCTAAGTTAGTTTTCTTGGGGATAGGCCTTATTGTGGCTAATTTTAGTTGTTCTGGCATTATTCCTTGAGTTAGGGAGTTGGAAACAAGGTTGTGTAAGAAATTGAGGAAGTTTTGCTTGGTAGCTTTGATCCATGGAACTGGGCAAGGATCGGTGGGTGCGGTACTTGTGTTGAGAGAAGAGATGATGTCTGAAATTTGCTTGGTTGAAGGGGTGTGGAACCTGTCCCAACTTATGACGGGTATGGTGAGAATAATGGTTCCTGTGAGTTTTAGAGGCGGTGTAAGGCCTATTTTCTCCTGAAGAAAATTTGCATATATTTGAGGGTTGACTTGTATGTCTATGTCAGGGCTGGGTTCATTGGTAAGTTTTTTTACTATCTCGAATAGTTCTCTGGGTTTGTTGAAAGATCTCATGATTGTGTTAGTGTGATATTCTCGTTTTGCTTCGTTGATAAGATTGTTGTATTTAATTTGCTGTGTTGAATAAGAGTTCTGTGAGGTGGGCGATTTGGAACGTCTCCAATGGCGTTCTAGTTTTCTTAATTCTCTTTTAGCGTGGCGTATGCTATTGGAGTACCATGGCGCGTGATGTCGTTTATTATTCGGATTAAAGACTAGGTTAGTTTTTGCTGCTGTGTTGATGGTATTATACCAATTGTTAACTTGCTTGTTGAGATCGAGTTCGTTTAAATTAAGGTAAGGTAGTGTTTCTTTTAGGAACTGTTCTTTTTTGAAAGCTTTGAATCTTCTTATCCTAAATAAAGAAGATTGTGTATTTTTAAGCTTATCTATTTTGTTTAAGAATTCTATTTTGATTCTGTGGTGGTCAGACCAAGGAACCGGAGTGATTACAGGTGACGAGATGAAGCCCCTGTCCATGATGTGTTTTGGTGCGAAAATGAGATCAGGCGTGGATCCGTATCTATGCGTGGGAGTGCTTATAAGCTGGGTGTATTGTAAAGAGTCCATTGCTTGTAGGAAGGTTACCTTGTCATTGTTTGAGGCAGAGCTGAGGTTAAAGTCACCTAGTAGGATTAGCGGTTTGTGGTTCATGTTGACTGCACATACGGTTTCAAGAATGGAGGTTAGTTCTTCCGCTGGAGCGTGGGGGGCTCTGTAACTTAGGCAAATGGCTAAATGCTTATTTCCAACTACAATAGAGCTGCAATGGTCAGAGCTGTTAGCAGTAATAGGTTGAAGCTTGAGTGAGTCTTTTGCGATGATTAACACTCCACCTCCTCTTTTGTGAGTGCGAGGGTTGTTAAAGGCGGGGGGACCAGTTGGTTGAGGAGAACGTGGTCAGTGGGGTTGAGCCAGGATTCTGTAATGCATAAGATGTCAGGATGTTGATCTTCAATGTGGTCTCTGATGATATTGATCTTGTTTCTTACAGATCTGGTGTTCATAAGTTCTATGGATGTGGTGTTTAAGTTATAGGGCATCTTAGGGTATGCCTCTGGATTTAAATGATTATGCTGTTTAATGTTATTGTCATTGTTTCTGGCTTTAGTGTGTATGTTCAGCAAGGGATAGTGAAGCATGCGATATGTTGAGATGATAGTTGGTAACCATAGGTATAGGGGGTATAAGTGTAAAGATATTAATTTCTGTGGGTAGAGTAGGTTGTTGAAGAGAAATTTGGGGTGGTAGTAAGGCACTGCCATAGTCGAAGATTGTTGTCCTTATCTTTACGCACCGAAGGATGGTGTGGTTTGATCTATAGTAACTTATAAAATATCTTCATTGGTAGAGTGCAGTAGGAAGAATTAGTGTTGAAGATTATAATTGTACTCTAAAATACATAAAATAGATAAAACGATCTGATGTGAAGTAGTAGGAAATTATTTAAACTAACAAAATAGTTGTAGAGCAGACTGTGTCCATTAATTTGCCAGCAGCCCCAGAATCCAAAAGGATCAAGAGGTGGTGGTGGACTGATCTGGCCATTAAATAGTGATAATAAGAGAAGCCATGTATATGAAAGGGGGGGAACTGGCTTTACAACCCCCTGGGGGGGGGGGGGGGCTACCTAACCCAAGCTAAGTGAGAGTTTTTCACCTTTTTAGGGCAATTTTGGGGAAAATGTCTCTTACCTCTGCAGTGCATACAAGCCCTAACCTACAGTAACAGAGTTCTCTTCTAGGGAAAGCTTAACAGCCCTGATCTTCAGGGGTTCTTCAGCTGTGGGTGTTGAAACTTTAACAAGAAATGAAAATAAGGTGTTAACCAGGTAGATTTATGGGCCCTTCCTGCCTCCCACTCTCACTTTCTATTATCTACCTGGATAGTGAATTGAATCAGACCATTTAATGTAATGGGAAGGTTGACTATATGGAATAGCCCTTCCCTGGTGACTTCTGCCAACGCTACCTTATACTGACTCATCAAAGACCAGGAGTTAAATTTATTGTGGGAGCTCCATTATCTAAATTATGCAGCTTTTTCCTCTATAGTATATTTCCCCTGATGGATGGCGTATAGGGTGGCTTGAGCATAAGCCCTCCTGTCAAGGTCATCATATGCTATAGCAATAGCCTGAAAAAATGAATCAGGAGTAATGACTTTAGGACCCCCTTGATCTGATAAATCAATCACCCAGGTCTGAGGGTCACCCTGGAGAAAGGACACTACATGCCCTACTTTCATTTGGTCTGCAGGGTATGAGTTAAGTCTCACAGAAAAAAAACAGAGAAACAGTTGGGGAAGGTTACCTTGGCAACTTGAACAGATATAGAGACCATTGGCATTTGTGTAGGTACTAGAATGGATATAGGTGATTGTTGTCTGACCAGGGACAAAACATCAGTCATGTTCATTTGCAGGTATATAATTCCTTATGCCATCATGGTAATCATTTGAGCTTAGACTGCAGAAGGTGGTTCAGCAGCTGACACACCAGGGACAAGCAGCAGCAAGAATGTCTCTAGACATCATGATGACCCTTTGATAAGGTTAAGACTGGATGATAGCTCAGCAGGTGAACATTACTATTACTACTAATCATTTATATAGCACTACTAGGCATATGCATAACTGTGCAAATACACCAAAAGAGACAGTTCTTGTTTCACAGAGCAAACAGAACCAGGGGATTCTTAGCCTAAGATGTGCATTTTCACCTATAAAAATCTTATTTCCCTTCCGATTGAGCCCATTCCCAAAAATTACAGGCTGATAACTTGTTTACCCACAATCTATAAGCTGTTCACTACAATAGATGCAGATAGAATATATAATCATATCAAGTCCGAAAACATCATGGCAATAGACCAAAAGAGCAACAAGAGGGGAGCATATGGAACCAAAGATCAATTATGACCAGTGCTAAGAAAAACAGAAATCTCAGTATAGCATGGATTGATTATAAGAACGTGTTTGATAGCACCCCACACTCTTAGGGGTATGTTTACTAAACTGTGCTAAAGGAGCAAATGTGCCATTAGTGCATGCTATCGGCACACCTGCACCCTTAGCCCCTTTACCTCGTGCTAACGGAACCAGCAGCGTAAAGCGCCCTGTGGGCGGAAAGAAGGAATGCACAGGGTGGAGAGTGGAGGTCAATGGGCGGCAAATGGGCATGAGCAAGGCACGCTCCATTAACGCCGATTATGCAACCTGTCTAAAGATGCCTTAACGCTGGGAACCATAAAACAGATCAAAACCTCGCAGAAAAGGTGTCTTTTGAAGGTGAGAGAGATCATTTAATGTGTGCAATGTGGCAAACAGATAGGGGAGCCATAGTTAGTGATAGTAGTGCTCCATTAGCAGCAACAGCATAGTGGCCAATTATGACAGGGCACAAGGCTGATGTTGCTAATATGGCAAAGGGGGTGACAAATGGATGCTGCTGTGTGAGAAAGGAGGTGTCAGGTGTGCAATCGCATGGGGGTTGTGGGTGCAGGAGGCTGACAGGGCAGCTGCCCAGAGTGCACATCTAAGATACGTGATATGACACTGCTGAGACTATGTGAGCACAGAGACATGCAGCTGCAGGCGGATGTGAATGTCCCCTGCATCACTGACACCATGCTGCCAATGTTAGTGCCATGTGACTGTGTGGGTGTGCTTTAGTGTGTGTAGCCTGCAGCCAGAAACAATTGGACTATGGTGGGGTGTGACAGGTGACAACTTGCAGCTCTCACTGACAGTGGGATGGCATGTCCATTCACATCTATCCCTTCTTGCTGCAAGGTGGAACAGACACTGAATCCAACCCACTCTGGTCATAAGGGGCTGCCCTGACTGTCAGCATTCTTCACAAAACCCCCAAGAGCATCTGCCACCTCCTCACCTCACTCTCCGCATGTTCAGCCAACTCCTTTCCACTGTTACCCTCTCACCCTCTGCCAAGAGCATTGAGGAGGGAGGCACATACAGCCCTCCAGGCAACTAACCCGCCACCTGGTCCTCACATCCTATTTCCATATGTCACCTAGGCCCAGCACCTGCACCGTTGTCCACACCAAGCCACACATATCCAAACTATTGCCCCACCAAGCAAATGTCCATGCAACCTGCCATCATATCACACAGCTTGCAGTCAGCGAAGGGCACATAGAAATATACAGCCTCATGCCCACATGCACTTTGTACTGACCACCTAAGTATGCCTGCATGGCCCAATGTATCTGCCAGCTCTATGGCACAAAAGTGAGTGCAGGGTGGCAGGTTCAAGATCAATCTGTGGATCACCATAACTAGACTCAATTTCTTTTATGCCAACATACCATCCAAGGTCAAGAGCAGTGGGTCTCATTCCACCCTCCCCCCTCTATGGCATGCATGGCTCACTTCATTCACAAGGCCCACCTCAGTCACCATGAGCTCTGCCACGTCCCCACCTTTCCCCCCTCACACCCAACCTTCCCACACCTATCTCTTCCAACTATACTATGAATGTGCAGCATAGCCCACACTTGACCCACCTCCATGCCATTGTCAAGTCCCATCATATTCTTCCAATCATCTTGTAAATAGTTTGCCAAGGTTCTAGCCAAGTTGACTCCATTGTTGTAATATTAAAGGTTTAATGTTCATTGTGTTTTAAAAGGTATCTGTTCACTATAATTCTTGTTAAGACCTGTTCTATGAAAACCTGTTCTATGTCATGAGTTGCTCGCTGTAAACTGCGCTGATTTAAAATACTTCAGTATATAAAGACAAAAAAATAACTCAATAAAAAATGCATTATAGTTATATATACAATGTGCTGCTGCTGCTGGTGGTCCCCCCCACCATGTACAGACTGTGCACAGCCCATGGGCATGTGGCTACCTGTGGAGGTGCCTGCTTTGCTTGAAGTGTGAGTGACTGCATATGCCTCTCATGCCATATCAGCATGGTCTAGTGGCAGTGAGGAAACATGATGGATGAACAAAGGCACGGTAGTATGTTTCCTGCTCACTGCCACATGCAGAGTAGGGGCACACAGCATCTGGGAATGTGGCAGATGTAGGTTGCTGTGATGCAGCATGCACCAGCAGCATCAATGAAGCTCATCAGCCATTGCACTCTGCACTGCAGTCCCACAGCACAGGTCCACAGTAAAATGTGATGCAAATGAAGGGGAGAGGATACTGGGAAATAAATGAAGCAGCACCATTACCACAGGATGTACATGCCTGAGAGGGAAAGTATATGGGACAGAAGGTCAACATGTGATAGCCATTGCCCTGACTAAGATGCCCACAGCATAATTTGCTGACAGACCACCATCACCCTGACTGTGCTGTGACCCTGCCTTGGCTATGTAGGCACTTTGTGCTATGTAGAGGCTGTGGCTTTAGTTTTCTCTCTGGTAGTCCAAGGCCTTTTCTTGCTGGCTATGATTGATGTGGATTTCCAGACAGATTACACATGAATGCACTAAGCGTGTATGCTCTGTGTGGAGCAGCAGCCTTGGGACAGCTAGAGTGTGCATACACCCAACATCCCTCTGTTGGTGATACATGCAGTGTGTCAGATTGGCTCATCAAGGTGATGATGGCCACACTGCAGCCATGGGTGTGAGCCGACCATATACCTCTTTCAGTGATGGGTGTGAGCCATTGCTGCTGTGGGTATGTGTACCACCTCATGCATCTTTTCTGGGGTTTCCATACTTTCCCCCCACCATTCTCTAAGGCTAGTCATACCATATGTGAACTTGCACTGTAACACAGTGCATATAATGGGAGTCCTTGAAGTCACCCTCAGGGCTATGAGGAAGATGGTCTAAGGACAAAAGAAGGACTGGACATACCAATATGCTCTCATTGCACACATGCAGCATACTAGCTGTGATTTAGGTGAACAGGAACAGTACTGACCCTGTGAACCAGGTACTTGGTGACTCGCTTCACATTCACGGTGACCTCTGCAAATGGTATGTAATGATCTCTGTTGCAGTATTCTTCATTAAGGTCAAAATGTCCTGTCAATTTATGGTGTCATTTGAAGGATCATAGACCTCTGGACGTGTTTGAGGGCATGCATATGGCAGGTCTGAATGTGCAATGCATCATGGGGATGGTGGGATGAACCAATAGCAGAACACAGTAGCAGCACCAAAGGCAGAGTGGATGGATGAGATCATGGGACATGTCCCCAAAACAAGCCTGTCAGCTAGGAGATCCAGGATGGTCTGCACTGTTGACCCAGTGTGGGCAGGCACATCTGACATGATGTGTGTCTGGCCTCTGCTATATGCCATGGCTAGAGTGTGTACATGTAAAAACAGCAGATGTAGGACACAAGGCATGTACCAGATTGGTACCACACACAAGCATGGAGAATGTGCAGCTCGGCCCCAATCCCATGTCCAAGGACCATGCAGCCATATTACGCCTATGGCCCAGCTATCTGCAGGCTCTGTCATATGACTCACATTGACACCTGTAACCAATAGACAGGACATCTGGGCAGGCAAACCACAGATGCATACCCTGTGGACCCACAAAATATACAGACCCATAAGAAAATAAGATATGCCATACTGGATCAGACCAAGGTCCATCAAGCCCAGTATCTTGTTTCCAACAGTGGCCAATCTAGGTCGTACGTACCTAGCAGTTTCCCCAAAAGACCCCACCTATGTCACTTGATGAAGAGAATAAAAGCATTGGAATGGGCCTTTGGAAATTGTGTCGAAGGGGCAATCTCACAGGGCAAACACCTAAGACCGATGTGGTAAGGCACAGAGGTACTACCTGATACATATGGATATGCGGAATTCTACACATATAAAAACATACATACAAATAAGATATATACATATATGGAGCATGTGCAGCTCTGCCTGTATCCCATGTCCAATGAACATGCAGCCATATTACGTGCACAGACACACACAGGCCTGTTTTACAAGGCAATGGAGTATAATGTCATGTGATGTGGCAAGGGGGTGTCACTGTGAAGTGAACCCTTGATCCTCTGTTACCCTAACCACTGGGCTACCCCTCACATTAGCCTCCATTGTTGCCCAAGAAAAGGCATAGTAATCTGCATTATAGTAATACGGTTCTCTGAAAGGCCAGGGAAATACAGAATTATCTGACACACCAGCAGACTACACTAAAAAATATGGTCCAACATAAAAAATGTACATAAAACAGGTAAGCAAACACTTCACAGGGTCATGAATAGATGTCAGCATCCATGTACCATTGTTATGAACTTTGCAGTCTGTCAGACGGCTGCCTGGGTGAGAATCTTCACAGTCTTGGCAAGTGCATATATCTATATGATTTGCAAGGGATTGTGGGCAATGCAGTTCATTCACACCAGACACAGCTGCTCACAATAATTAGTTGTGCTTTTGGGTAAAGCCAATAAGATATTTATTTATGGGGTTATTTCTCCCAACACAGATATGCTTGGTAGCACATAAATCAGGTTACTTGCTTTCAGTGTTAAACTTGGAAAAGCAAAATAAGGAAAACAACATTTGGACTTGTCAGGCAATCAAAGCAAAAGAAATAAGACCTGGTTGGCAACAAACTGGTCTTTTCTGTAGGCATTAGCTAATGTTTTCTTAGCAGGTATCAAACAACAAACCAAAAGCCACAAAGAAAGAAAAAAAACCTGTTCTTTTCAGGTAAACTTCTTATATCTTCCCACATAGATTCAGAAGTGATTCTCTCAGAGCTCACAAGCAATTAGGTAAGGCTCAATTGCTAGCAGTTATCCAGCTGAAACCCCTTAGCTGGCTTGCTTTCTACTGCTGTGGCTAGAAATCTTACTCAGGAGCTTTTCTGAGTAGATTAAAGAACAAGTTTGTATTTCTTTGTGATGGTTGCTGTACTTTATAACAGAAAATCACCAAAGGAGTTTAGACAGAGAGCAGTCCATGTAAACAGATTCTTCATCTGCTATCACCCCCTCTTCTTCAACAAGCATGGGTTCAATGTCATGGATTGGCATAGATGAATCTCCCAATGGAGCACTTTCAGGAGAATACTTGTTTCCCTGCTGTCTTTCAAGGTTATAGCTAGGGCATAGATCAGTGTTCATACCTGAGCTTCCATTGCTGTTAGAGTTCCTCTCTATATAGCCTGGCCAGTATGTAGTCCAGTTCTTATGTCCAGCCTTCCAATCCAGATCCCTGGACACTGGATCTCTCTTCACATACCTTCTGGCACGGGTCTTAGGGTCCCTTCCACGTGCAGCCGTCTCTCTCACAGGTACCGTCTGGAGATTCCTAGCTCTGCAGCACCATTCCTCTGGCTTTCCCCAGTCCAATGGTGTATGCTGGCCCTTGGAATGCCTCCCAGTATATGTACTGCTCTGGACTCTTCTAGACCTCTCAAAGGCTTTTCTCCTCTTTCTTCCAAAGGGTTTCTTTCCCTCTCTGTCTGTCCGGTTTGGCTTCTGCTTCTGATGATCCTCCTGATGATGAAGATGATCAAGCTCAAGCTGATTCTCTGTAGAATAAACTCTACCTTTATTCTGCCTAGATGAGTGCTCCCCCCTAATACAGCGCAGCTGTGCTGAATCATGCCCTGCCCTTTGAGATGAGTGCTTAGGGATTACCTCATAGCCCTCCTGATTGAACACACGTTTCCCCACTTCAGCTTCTCTAATGGCTGTTGGAAACCTGGTGCATTCTGGGACTGGTAGTCTTTTATGGCAAAATTCTGTTTTCTTATTTCTACCAGAACTGACAGGTTGCTTGTTCAGAGTCACTTCACCTTTCCTATAGCTCCTTCCTGAGCTATGATAAGCTTCCTTATCACATACCCCCCTGCTTAAGTTATTACGGACTGGTGTCACTGGTGAAACTTCTTCTCTACAGTCCGTAATACGGGAAAGGGCATCCGCATTCTTGTGTAACTTCCCAGCACGATGTTCAACTTGAAAATCAAATGCCTGTAAGGCCATGTACCAGCGTGTCAACCTGGCATTGTGGTTCTTCATTTGCTGCAACCACTTAAGTGGGGCATGGTCTGTGACCAACTGGAACTTTCTCTCTGTAAGGTGAAACCTTAACGCCTCCACTGACCACTTTATAGCTAAACATTCTTTTTCTATTGTGGAATACTTTTGTTCAGCCGGTGACAACTTCCTGCTCAGGTACATCACAGGATGCTCCTCCCCTTCATGACACTGGGATAGAACCGCTCCTAGCCCTACATCCGATGCATCGGTTTGAACCAGAAAGGGTTTCCTGAAGTCCACCCCTTTCAGTACCGGTCCTGTACACAATTTTCCTTTTAGGACTGAAAACGCTTTTTCAGCTTCAGGTGTCCACTTTAGCTGGTTTGGACAATTCTTCCGCAGCATATCCGTGAAAATTGCACTTTTCTCTGCAAATTGCGGTATAAATCTGCGGTAGTATCCAATAAGTCCTAAGAAACTTCTTAGTTGTTTCTTTGTTGTTGGAGGAGGAAAATTCCTGATGCTATCTACTTTACTCATTAGAGGTTTAATTTTTCCTCTTCCCACTAGGTGGCCCAGGTATTTTACCTCCCTATTTGCAAAGGCACACTACTTCGGGATTAAAGTGATTCCCGCTTGCTTCATGGAGCACAAGACTGCCCTGATCCTCTTTAGATGCTCCGCCCAGGTGTTACTATGGATTATGACATCATCCATATATGCAAAAGCATAATTTTGGTGGGGTCGAAGTACCTGATCCACTAACCTTTGGCAGGTAGCCGCTGCTCCATGCAGTCCGAAAGGCATCCTCTTGAACTGGAAAAGGCCAACGGGGGTGCTGAACGCAGTCTTCGGCTTCGATTCCCTGGTGAGAGGGATTTGCCAATATCCTTTTGTCATATCAAGAGTGGTTAAGTATTGAGCCTGTCCCAGCTGGTCCAACAGCTCTTCAATTCTTGGCATTGGATATGCATCAAAAACTGATATGGCGTTTACCTGCCGGAAGTCAATGCAAAATCTTAAAGATCCATCGGGCTTCGGCACCAGGACTATGGGGCTATTCCAGGGACTCTTTGACTCCTGTATTACTCCCATGTCCAACATCTCCTGGACTTGTGCCACTACTTCCTGTCTCTTGGCTTCAGGCAAGCGGTATGGCCTTTGACAAACTAATTTCCCAGGTGGAGTTATTATTTCATGGGCAACCAAATGTGTCTCCCCAGGTATGGGTGTCAACACATCTGGGAATTCTTTAAGCAATTTCCTAATTTCTTCCTGTTGTACCACTGTCAGGTCCTCACCTATTTGGGGCTCTGATTTTTCTTTACAATCAGATACCTGGGGTCCCAAATCTTCCTCTTCATTCACCTCCCTCTCTCGGGCACAGGTGGCAGCTAGGCTTTTAACCCCTTTGATGTCAGTAGAACCAAAGCCTTTGGTTCCACGCTCAGAATTTTCCAGGGATGTGACCTCCTCCACAGGTGGAAAACCCAGCCTCTCACAGATCAATTGGGCAATTCTGTCTCCTGTCTTCATGTGATAATCATTCTGTCCAAAATTAAATAACAGAACTTTAATATTGCCCCTGTAATCGGGATCAATTACTCCCGCACCCACATCGATGAAATATTTAAGGGCTAATCCGGACCTTGGGGCTACTCTCCCATAGCATCCAATAGGTATTTCCACTTGGAGACCGGTGTCAACCAGGGCTCTCCCTTGGCTAGGTACAGTCACATTTTCTATGCTGCATAGGTCAAACCCAGCAGCTTGAGGGGTTGCCCGCTTAGGAGCTTGGGCCTTCTCTGTGACCCTATGGTACTTTAGGATGAATGTCTGCTTTGGGGTAGCCTGGTCTTCTGGACGCTTAACCATCTTTTTAGCTGGGGTCTGAGGACTTCCAAATAAAGGCCTGGGAGCTATTACCATTAAACCTTCTCCCTCCTTCTTTCCTAGTCCTTCCACTAGACCCTGCCTAAATCTTGGCCAGTCTCTTCCTAGAACCAAATCAAAGGGTAGCCTAGGCACCACTGCTAACAGGACTTCCTCTTGTTCCCCCAGGCACTTAACCTTTAGCCTATAGGTGGAATATGATGTTGCAGCACCATGAATGCATCTGATGTGAACTTGGCTTTCAGGGGTTCTAGGCACAAATCCTTCTTGGGCCTCTATCCTCTTCCAAAGCCTTTTTGACATCATACTCTGGTCTGCCCCAGAGTCTAACAAAGCATTTGTGGTAATTCCTTGCACATCAACCATCAAAAGAAATCCTTCTTTGGGCTGTTTTAAATCCACACCCATTAAGCTAGTGTGTGTCTGGCATCTCTTTTCTAAATGTCCCCATTTTCCACACTTGAGACATTTCTTTCTATTCCACTGTGTTATCTGGTTTGATACAGTACATTCATTTTCAGAAACATTTTTAATTATTTTATTTTCTGATACAGCACATCTTGCCTCAGCACCAATCTTCAGAGGGCCACCCATTCTATGGCAAGCCTGTGTGGCTTCCAAGAATCTCTCTGCTAGCATGGTTGCCTCTCCAAGATTTTGGCAATTTTGCTGTATAAGGAAAGTGTGCAAATCTTTAGGGACCGCAGACATAAATTGTTCAAGCATTATAATGTCTAATAACATTTCTACCATCTTTTGCTCAGGCTCCAACCATTTTACAGCTAAACCTCTGATTCTCTGACTCAGAGCCCTGGGTGTTTCACCCACTCTCAATGTAGTAGCTCTAAACATTCGCCTATACTCTGAAATAGACAACCCTAGGCGATCTCTAATAGCAGCCTTCACATCCTTATAATTCAAAGCCTGGGCTGCTGGCATTGCTCTGTAAGCTGCAAGCGCCTCTCCAGTTAATGAGGCTGCCAGCCTTACTGCCCACTGGGTCTCTGGCCATGCTAATGCTTGTGCCACTCTTTCAAAAGACTCTAGAAAATCATCAACATTATCATCTGGAGTTAGCTTCCCAAAACTAAATGCCCCAATCCCTTGATTGAGTCCCACACTGTCCCCATGTGGTGTACCAGTATTTACTGCTGGTCTTGCATCTGGTCCACTTTGGTTCCGCAGCTTAACTAGGGCTTGAACCAGATCAAGCACTGGCCTCTGCTGTTCCATTAAGGCTTTCATAGCAGTGTCCTGAGCCTGCTGTGCTAGCTCCTGTTGCCTGCTAAATTGGGCTGCCATCCATTCAGCTAGTTCCCTTGGATCCATCTTGATCCCTGCAAGAAACAAAGAAAAAAAACAAAGTTCACCACATTCCAAACAGGTGTGTTTTTTTTCAACTTTTTTGTTTTCAATTACCCCTGTGCCTTACTCCCATCCACCACTAGACATGCCCAGGTACTTGTTACCTTATGCCAGTGATGAATCCAGCTCTGCACAGGGTCTTTTCCTCCTGGGACAGCTGCCTGGAACATCCACTTCTCCTCCAAAGTGCAGTTGAGGGAAAATCTTTTTTTTCCAGCTTTAAACTTGAACTTTAGTTGTAATCCTCAGCAAGTAAATCCCCTTTGTGCAAAAGCAATCCAAAAAACTACGTCATTTGTCAGACGGCTGCCTGGGTGAGAATCTTCACAGTCTTGGCAAGTGCATATATCTATATGATTTGCAAGAGATTGTGGGCAATGCAGTTCATTCACACCAGACACAGCTGCTCACAATAATTAGTTGTGCTTTTGGGTAAAGCCAATAAGATATTTATTTATGGGGTTATTTCTCCCGACACAGATATGCTTGGTAGCACATAAATCAGGTTACTTGCTTTCAGTGTTAAACTTGGAAAAACAAAATAAGGAAAACAACATTTGAACTTGTCAGGCAATCAAAGCAAAAGAAATAAGACCTGGTTGGCAACAAACTGGTCTTTTCTGTAGGCATTAGCTAATGTTTTCTTAGCAGGTATTAAACAACAAACCAAAAGCCACAAAGAAAGAAAAAAAACTGTTCTTTTCAGGTAAACTTCTTATATCTTCCCACATAGATTCAGAAGTGATTCTCTCAGAGCTCACAAGCAATTAGGTAAGGCTCAATTGCTAGCAGTTATCCAGCTGAAACCCCTTAGCTGGCTTGCTTTCTACTGCTGTGGCTAGAAATCTTACTCAGGAGCTTTTCTGAGTAGATTAAAGAACAAGTTTGTATTTCTTTGTGATGGTTGCTGTACTTTATAACAGAAAATCACCAAAGGAGTTTAGACAGAGAGCAGTCCATGTAAACAGATTCTTCATCTGCTATCACCCCCTCTTCTTCAACAAGCATGGGTTCAATGTCATGGATTGGCATAGATGAATCTCCCAATGGAGCACTTTCAGGAGAATACTTGTTTCCCTGCTGTCTTTCAAGGTTATAGCTAGGGCATAGATCAGTGTTCATACCTGAGCTTCCATTGCTGTTAGAGTTCCTCTCTATATAGCCTGGCCAGTATGTAGTCCAGTTCTTATGTCCAGCCTTCCAATCCAGATCCCTGGACACTGGATCTCTCTTCACATACCTTCTGGCACAGTTCTTAGGGTCCCTTCCACGTGCAGCCGTCTCTCTCACAGGTACCGTCTGGAGATTCCTAGCTCTGCAGCACCATTCCTCTGGCTTTCCCCAGTCCAATGGAGTATGCTGGCCCTTGGAATGCCTCCCAGTATACGTACTGCTCTGGACTCTTCTAGACCTCTCAAAGGCTTTTCTCCTCTTTCTTCCAAAGGGTTTCTTTCCCTCTCTGTCCATCTGGTTTGGCTTCTGCTTCTGATGATCCTCCTGATGATGAAGATGATCAAGCTCAAGCTGATTCTCTGTAGAATAAACTCTACCTTTATTCTGCCTAGATGAGTGCTCCCCCCTAATACAGCGCAGCTGTGCTGAATCATGCCCTGCCCTTTGAGATGAGTGCTTAGGGATTACCTCATAGCCCTCCTGATTGAACACACGTTTCCCCACTTCAGCTCCTCTAATGGCTGTTGGAAACCTGGTGCATTCTGGGACTGGTAGTCTTTTATGGCAAAATTCTGTTTTCTTATTTCTACCAGAACTGACAGGTTGCTTGTTCAGAGTCACTTCACCTTTCCTATAGCTCCTTCCTGAGCTATGATAAGCTTCCTTATCACAAGTCACATAAAGTACCTTATGTTCATGTTTGCCATTCAAGTCACATAAGACACTATGATGAGAGCTTAGGCGCATACATTGTACCATAAAGTGCCTAGATGGAAGCTGCCATAGAGCGTACTGTGGAGACACCGCAAACCTCTGACATCATGACGCGGTCCAATAATACCACAAGGAAAAATAGCTGCCCATTCCCAAAAGCCCTGCTTCAGCAACAGCAACCTGGACCTTCTGGGCAGGCTAATCTGCTGCAGGCAGGGAAGGCTGTTTTCCTCTTCCAGGGTCTGGCAAAACCTGTTTAGGGTGAAGTGCTCCTGGAGGCACCTTTCAATGCAGAAGCTGAATACCCAAGAGTAGTAAGTACATGGGGACAGGTACCACACCCATTTTAAATATTGGTCTTGGGCAAGCCACTTAACCCTCCATAGCCCATGTTCCCTGTAAAATAGTTATCTCCAAGTTATAATGCCCTGTTCAATGTAATTTCAGTTTGTTCAATGTAAACCGCACTGATGCAGAATAGCGCGGTATATAAGAGAATGTAAATAAATAAATAAATATACTTATCAGATTGTAGGCAACACACATCATCTACTGGGCACACCATACATAAAGAGAGTCTAGTCTCACATCTGTGAGTTGATCAGCTGTACAGTACATTTTTGCTTGACTATAGGTGAGGGTTAATGGTGACATGCACAGTGCCCTGTAAAAGTATGCATCACATTGCTGTTTATCCTGTTTTTGCACCTGACAATCATTAACATTGGCATGTTTGGGGAATAGTAGCATGTTTATGTTTATGTTTATTTAAGACTTATTATACCGCCCATAACATGAGCTTCTGAGCGGTTTTCAATCATAAAAAAAATGCAAAAGGCTGCAGAAAAGCAGGAAAGGAATGCCATTAAAATCGGGAGAGTAGGATAGAGAAAGAGAAGAGGCATTGAGGAACATGTAATCAGGTGCATCAACGAGGAGGGGGGGAGAGGGGTGAGGATGGGAGGGGAAGGTCAAATGCCAGATAGAAGAGGTGAGTTTTTAGTTTCTTTTTGAAGGACTTGAATGATAATTCTAAGCGGAGGGAGGGGGGGAGCGAGTTCCAGAGCCTTGGGCCTAAGAAATAAAATGCTGATGAACGGGTGGATTCCAAGTGAGCTTGTGAGGGGGAAGGAAGGGACATGCGGTTGATGTGGATGGAGTGGAGTAGACGGTGAGAGGTGTGAAGGTGAACCTGGTCCGCAAGATAAAGGGGAGTGCCTGTGTGAATAGCCCTGTGAACAAAAATGAGAACCTTGTACTGGATACGAAAAGGGATGGGGAGCCAGTGCTGATGTATGAGGAGGGGGGTAACGTGATCAAAATGGGAAGCGTGAGTTAAGATATGAACAGCAGTGTTCTGAACTCTTTAAAGACGGGAGAGTTGAGATTGTGGAAGACCTGCCAAGGAAACATTGCAATAATCAAGACGGAACATTACAAGAGAGAGTAGTAGTGTGGACAAGGCAGAGGAGGAGAGGAAAGGACGAATGGCTCGTAGTTGTTTGAGGGAGAAGAAGGAGCGCTGGACGACTGATGAAATGTGTTCCTTAAATGAGAGAGAAGAGTCAAGAACAACACCTAAATACCAAAGGGAGGAAACAAGGGGAATAGGCAGGGAGGAAAAAGAAGGGGCACAAGTGGGGGAAAGGTTCCCAAGAGTGAACCAGATAGCGAATGACTTGGAGGGGTTAACATGGAGGAAGTTGGATGAGAACCAAGAGGCAACAGCAGAGAGACATGAATTAAGGGGAGAGATATCGGGAGTAAGAGAATCAGTGTGATGGAGAAGGAGTATATCATCGGCGTAGTAATACGCGGAGATGCCAAACTGCTGAACTAGAAGGGCAAGAGGGGCTAGAAAGACATTAAAGAGAAGTGGAGCAAGAACAGACCCCTGAGGGACACCACAGGGGAGAGGAGTAGGAGCTGAAGAGGAGGACGACCCAGAAACAACCGAGAAAGACCTACAGGACAGAAAAGAGTGAAACCATCGGAGAACCGTACCCGAAAGACCAGCTTCCTGAAGACGAGTAAGGAGGGTGTGATGATCTATCAGATCGAAAGCTGCAGAAAGATCAAGGGAGACAGCAAGAGTAAAAAGGCCACGATCGTGAGCAGAGTGAAGTTCACTAAGAAGGGAAAGAAGAATAGATTCTGTACTGTGACCAGGGCAAAAACCGGATTGCCGAGGGTGAAGGGTGAGAGAAGCTTCAAGGTGGGAAGAGAGTTGGGAAAAAAACCAATTTTTCTAGAAACTTTGAGAGAAAAGAAAGATTGGAGATGGGGCGCCAATTGGAGAGAGCGGAAGGGTCGGAGATGTGAGATTTTGGAATAGGACGGACAATGGCATGCTTCCAGGGTGTGGGGTAGAGACCAGAAGACAAGCTAGAATTAAAAAGGGAAAGAATGAATGGAGAAAGGGCTAGGGAAGGTTCCAAGAGCCAGTGGGAGGGGATAGGGTCGGCGGGACATGTTGTTTTCCGAATAGAAGAAAAGGTTTTAGACAAAATCTCCGGGGAAATGAGCTCGAACAAAGACCAAAGGTGTGATAGTGAAGGGATGGGTGAGGAAGGGAGGGGAGAAAGGGGAGGGGAGGGGGAGATATAGCAGGAGGAGAAAGGGGGGGGAGGACAAGAGGGAAAGGACAGATGAAGGCTAAGAACCTTGGAGGCGAAAAAGGAAGCAAGGGAGGAAGGGTCTTGAAGAGAAGGGGGAGGAGGAAGAGGGGAAGGAGAAGAGGTAGAGTAGGATGCAGTGAGAGTGCGAAGAACAGAGTATAGTTTACGAGAGGAGCTTGATGAAGAAGAAATGAGCCTAGAATAGTAGTCACGTTTTGCTGAATGAAGGAGGGTACGGTAGTGATGATGGCACAACTGAAAATTTTGCAGGTTAGGAGAGGAAGGGTGCTTTCGCCAGAGACGCTCTGCACGGCGAAGATATTTCCGGTGCAAAAGGAGGCCAGAGTGAAACCAGGGGTGCCGGGGATGACGGCGAGGTGGTAGATGGGGACGGAGTGGAGCGATGTTGTCAAGGGCAGTGGAGAGAGAAGAATTCCACAGATGAGCCTGAGCATCAACAGGAAGTGAGTTGAAATCAGTAGGGAACAAAGAGACAGAGGAGGGAAACTGAAGAAGTGTATTTGCATGATGGAGATGAGGGGGCACGTGAACAGTAAGTCAGATTAGGGAGCTGACAAGCAAGGTGACCCGGGGGGACAATGCTGGGCGGAGCAGGACACCAGCCCCAATGAACGGGAATGGCGGACATAAGGAGAGGAAGGAGCAGCAGCAGATGACCGAGGAGTATAAACTTGAGCCACTTACCGGGCATGATTAATGGTGCATCCGGAGGTGGATGAGGAATACCAGTATTTCTGTGACGTGCAGGAGGGGATGGAGAGCAAGTGCAGGATAAGGCAGGGGAACCGGAGGGCTCTGGACATTCGCCCCGTCTCTCGCCCCAAGGAGCTCGCACAAGGAGCACGACCTGCTCCTTGTGTGCGCTCGTTTGGCGTGCGCACGTGGCGCGCACCTCTGCAGCGCAGAACGCCGCACCAGAGCTGGGTGTACTTCACATGGCATGTATAGTACACAACACTGCCATGACTTAGAAGGGGCAAACTATCCCTACCTATGTCAATACCATAATTACAAGTATGTGACTGTTAAATAAGAAAAAAACCCCATAAGAACATAAGATATGCCATACTGGGTCAAACCAAGGTCCATCAAGTCCAGTATCCTGTTTCCAACAGTGGCCAATCTAGGTCATACGTACCTAGCAGTTTCCCGAAAAGACACAGGTTTCACAATGCTTGTATTGGGTCAAGCATTGATATCCTGGGTTCCTTTTTATTAATGGTTTATGGACCTTTCCTCCAGGAACTTGTCCAAACCTTTTTTAAACCCAGCTACACTAACAGCTCTTACTACATCCTCTGGCAACAAATTCCAGAGTTTGATTACACGTTGAGTTAAAAAATATTTTCTCTTATTTGTCTTAAATAGCTTACCCTGTAGCTTCATTACATGTCCCCTAGTCTTTCTATATTCTGATAGCGTAAACAATCGATCTATGTTTACCCGTTCCACTCCATTCATTAATTTATAGATCTCTATCACATCTCCCCTCAGCCGCGTCTTTTCCAGGTTGAAGAGCCCTAACCTTTGTAGCCTCTCTTCATAGGAGTAGCTTTCCGTCCCCTTTACCATTTTTTTGGCTCTTCTCTGTACCTTTTCTAATAACGCTATATCCTTTTTAAGATACGGCGACCAGAATTGCACACAATATTCAAGGTGCGGTCGTACCATGGAACAATACAGAGGTATTATAATATACTTTGTTTTATTTTCCATTCCTTTCCTTATGATACCTAGCATTCTATTTGCTTTCTTGGCCGCCGCTGCACACTGGGCGGAGGGTTTTAACATGTTATCCACGATGACTCCTAAATCTTTTTCCTGGGTGGTGGTTCCCAATGTGGAATCTTGCATCGTGTAACCATAGTGTGGGTTGTTCTTTCCTAGGTGCATAACTTTGCACTTGTCCTAATTAAATTTCATCTGTCATTTGGATGCCCAGTCTTCCAATTTATCCAGATCCTCCCGCAGTTTTCTACAGTCCTCTTGGGTTTTAACAGCTTTAAACAGTTTTGTGCCATCTGCAAATTTGATAACCTCACTAGTTATTCCCTTTTCCAGGTCATTTATGAATATGTCATAAAGTAGCAGACCCAGTACAGATCCCTGGGGTATTCCACTATTCACCTTTTTCCATTGGGAAAATTGGCCATTTAGCCCTACCCTCTGCTTTCTATCTTTTAACCAGTTCCTGCTCGACAATAGTACATTGCCTCCTATCCCATGACTTTTTAGTTTTGCCAAAAGTCTCTGATGAGGGACCTTGTCAAAGGCTTTTTGAAAGTCCAGATACACTATATCAACTGACTCACCTTTGTCTACCTGTTTATTCACACCTTAAAAAAAACATATCAGATTAGTAAGACAAGATCTTCCTTGTCCAGTGATCACCAGATGGTGTGGTTCAGTATTAGGACTAGGGCTGTTAGAATCCATTCAAAGGCGAGGATCTTAGACTTTAGGAAGACTAACTTTGCGAAGATGGGCCAATACCTCAGGGAGTCGTTAGTTGGATGGGAACAGCTGAGGGATGTAGAAAAACAGTGGGAAAAACTGAAAGGGGATATTTTAAAGGCAACCAACCTTTGTTGAAATGGTAAATAAAGGTAAAAGGAAAAGGAGACTGCTATGGTTTTCAAAAGAAGTAGCTGAAAAAGTGAAGAAAAAGAGGGAGGCCTTCATGAAATACAAGAGATCACAGAGAGGAAGACAGGAATCTGTATTTGGAAAAACTTAGAGAAGCTAGCAAAGTAGTCAAGAAGGCAAAGATTCAAAAGGAGGAGGAAATAGCCAATGCAATAAAATGGGGGGATAAGACTTTTTTCAGATATATTAGTGAGAAGAGGAAGGGCAAGAGTGGTATTGTCAGACTCAAGGGTGCAGGGGAGGAATATGTAGAAGCTGATAAGGATAAAGTGGAATTGCTTAACAAATATTTTTGTTCTGTGTTCACAGATGAAGAACCAGTAGCAGGACCTCAGAAAACACCCACAAATAGGAACAGAAGCAAAGGACATCTTGAACAATTTTCAAAAGACTGTGTTCGTGAGAAACCATCTTAACTTAAAGTAGACAAAGCGATGGGACCGGATGGGATACACCCGAGAATACTGAGGGAACTTGGGGACGTTCTAGCAGCTCCACTGACTGACCTTTTCAATGCCTCGTTGGAGTCGGGAGTGGTGCCAAAGGACTGGAGAGAGGCTCATGTGGTGCCTTTACACAAAAGTGGAAGTAAGGATGTGGTTGAAAACTACAGGCCGGTTAGCTTAACTTCGGTGGTGAGTAAATTATTGGAAACACTGCTGAAAGAGAAAATAGTGAGGTTTCTGGAGTCCAGCGGATTACAGGATCCGAGGCAGCATGGATTCACCAGAGGCAGGTCTTGTCAGACAAATCTGATTGATTTCTTTGACTGGGTGACCAGGGAGTTGGACCGAGGGAGAGCCCTAGATGTGGTGTATTTAGATTTCAGTAAAGCCTTTGACACTGTTCCTCACAGGCGACTTATAAACAAACTGAGCACCCTAGGGATGGACCCTAAAGTTACTGCTTGGGTTAGAAATTGGTTGGGTGGGAGGCGACAAAGAGTACAAGTAAATGGAGCTCACTCTGAGGAGAAGGATGTTATCAGTGATGTGCCCCAAGGATCTGTCCTTGGTCCGATTCTTTTTAACATCTTTGTTAGTGATATAGCAGAAGGGCTTTCAGTTAAGGTTTGCCTCTTTGCGGATGATACCAAAATCTGCAATAGAGTAGACACCCAGGAAGGGGTAGATAACATGAGGCGGGATCTAGCTAAGCTTGAAGAATGGTCTAGAATTTGGCAGCTGAGATTTAATGTTAAAAAATGTAAGGTCATGCATTTGGGCTGCAGCAATCCAAGGGAGCAATATAGTATGGGGGGTGAAGTACTTTTGTCCACTAAAGAAGAGCGGGACCTAGGCGTGGTTTTGTCTGATGATCTTAAAGTAGCTAAACAGGTAGAAAAGGCAACGGCAAAAGCTAGAAGGATGCTTGGGTGCATACGGAGAGGAATGGCTAGCAGAAAAAAGGAGGTGATAGTGCCTCTGTATAAGTCTTTGGTGCGACCTCATTTGGAGTATAGTGTGCAATTCTGGAGACCGCACCTTCAAAAGGATGTGAACAGGATGGAGTCAGGGCAGAGGGTGGCTACTAAAATGATTAGTGGTCTTCATTATAAAGCATATGAGGACAGACTGAGATGATTGAGATGTTTAAATACCTCCATGGCATAAATGTAGAGGGAGAGAGTCTTTTTGAATTGAAAGCAAGTTCTGCTATGAGGGGACATGGGATGAGGGTGAAGGGAGATAGATTCAGGAGTGATATGCCGAAATATTTCTTTACGGAAAGAGTAGTGGATCCGTGGAATAGTCTCCCATTAGAGGTGGTAGAGATGAGGACAGTAACTGAATTCAAAAAAGCATGGGACAAACACAGAGGATCTCTAAAGGTAAAAAGGGGACTTTTGTAGTTGTTATGGAAGGACAGACTAGATAGGCCATGTGGTCTTTTTCTGTCGTCATGTTTCTATGTTTCTAAAGCCATGTTGGCTGTCTCCTATTAGGCCATGACTATCTACATGCTGTGTAATTTTGTTCTTTATGATGGTTTCTACCATCTTCCCCGGTACTGACGTCAGGCTCACCAGTCTGGCAACCTTCCAATCTTCAGGTATTACAGATAATTTTAATGAAAGTTCACAGATTACTAATAGCAGGTCGGCAATCTGTAAACGGGGGTGCTGGTCATGAAAGTCCACAGTCTTGGCAAAGGCAAAATATTATTATGACTTGCAAAGGAGTGTGGGGGTTGTAGTTCATTCATACCAGAATCAGCCGTTCACAAAATAATGAGTTGTGATGCTCGAGTGTAAGCAAAGAAAAACAGATTTTATTCATGGGGTTAATTCTCCCACATAGATTTACTTGGTAACACAAAAGGACACTTGCTTCAAGTATTGTACTCAGGAAAAACACAAAACATGATATAAGGTAACTGAACTTCTTAAGCAATAAATCAATAAAGACCTTGATGGGAAACAGAAAAGGTCTTTTTGATGGCTCCTGCTAATGACCTTCTTAGCAGTGCTCCAAAAAGCAAAAACAAACCCAAAAGTAACAAAAAAACTGTTCTTTATCAAGGATAACTTTCTTCTATTCACACCCACAAGGAAGAAGTTTCCTTCTAGAGCTCACGTGCACTTGTGCCTGGCTCAATTACAAATAATTAGCCAGCTGCAAACCCCTTTGCTGGTTCACTCTCTCTACGTGGCTCAATCCTACCCTAAAGCTTTCTTGCAGAGACTTTTCTGGGTAGATAAAAGAACAAGTTACAGTTCCTTTTGGTGGTTGTTGTATTAGTGAGAAACTACTTTAAAACAGCAGCCTAGACAGAGAGCAATCCATGTATTCCAACTGGTCATTTGCTATATCTCCTTCTTCCTCAAATATCATGGAATCAATATCATGGTCTGACTCAGAGGAATTCCTTAATTGATCACTCTCAGGATAATACTTGTTTCCCTGCTGTCTTCCTGGTGACGAGCTAGGGCATAGATCAAAGTTCATACCTGAGCTACCCTTGCTGTTAGGTTTCCTCTCCTGGTATCCTGGCCAGTAGGTAGTCCAGATTTTATGTCCAACCTTCCAATCAAGATCCCTGGACACTGGGTCTCTCTTCACATACCTTCTTGCACCGGTCTTAAGGCCCCTTCCAAATACAGCCGTCTCCCTCAAAGGTGCCGTCTGGGAATTCCTGGTTCTATAACCCCAAGCCTCTGGCGTTCTCCAGTCCAATGGAGTATGCTTGCCTCTGGAATCACACCCAACACACGTACTGCTGTGGGCTCCTTCTTTAGACCTCCAAGATGTCTTTCTGGTCTTCCTTCTGCGTTGCTTCTGCTGTTGTAGTCCTCTCTCTTCTTTCTCCATCGGTTTCTGCTCCTGTCTCTCCTTGTTCTCTCTGTTCTCCCTGTTCTGTCTCTGTGTATAATATCTTTTACTTTTAAAGTGCTTAGAGGGACACTCCACCCTAGCACAGCCCAGGTGTGCTGAATCAAGCCCTGCCCTTGGAGATGAGTGTTTGGGGATTACCTCATAGCTCTCCTGATTGAACACACGTTTCCCCACTTCAGCCCTCCTAGAGGCTGTTTGTAACCTGGTGCATTCTGGGACTGGTAGTCTTTTATGAAAACATTCTGTTTTAGTATTTCTACCAGCAAAGACAGGTTGCTTGTTCAGAGCCAATTCACCTCTTTTATAGTTCTCTCCTGAACTATGATAAGCTTCCTTATCACAAATCTTATATTTATTTATTTTATTTACGTTCTCTTTTTTAAACATTTATCTTGAATTGGGACCGTACACATGATATTGCTTTAAAATCCTTGCTTTTAGGAGTTTGAACAACAGTTTAATTGTGAATAATGATGGTATTTTGTTGACATTTTTTGTTTTATAGCTTCTTGCTCCTGCCACCCATGACAACCTTTAATCCAAGTGTGATTTAATGACCTTACAGGTAGCATGTTTTTGTAAATGTTCACCTATTATTTATATAGCAAATTGTGTTGCTAATGGTTACTCCACATGGTGGTCTCACTTACCAATATGGATTTTCTTCCTTGTCCCTCTTTAGCAATTAGAGTACTTTGGAAGTATAGACAGTATATAAAGGTATGCCTTGAATTTTCAATGTGTAAATATATGTTTTTATTGTTTCCTTTTTAATGTTTATTTTATGTACATTAATTATTTATTTGATATTATTTATTATTTTTTAAGTGGTCATTAATATATATATATTTTTTAAGTGGTAATCAATATATGTGTTATGTGTTGCATTAAGCTTTGATACATTAATAGGGATCTTATAGATGGTGTGTTATAATTAGAGTACTGTTTTTAACACTAAGGGGGATGTTTACTAAACATTCTTATCATGCGGGGCCGCGGTAGTGTGCCTGTGCCATATAAGGAGTGGGCGGATCAGGCTGAAAAAAGAAAAAAAACGGGAGTAAGCAACCGGACGTGTGCGCGTCGCGCTAATGTGCGGGGGTCGACATTAGCGCGTGGAAAGGCAAAGTGGCACGCCGTTGGGTATAGAAAACAACAGAGCCGTAGTACAACGGTGAAGACACTGACCAATGATGCAGGGGCCATGGGTTCAATCCCCCATTGTGCGCAAGGAAAAAGGCCAGCTGAGGCAGCAACTGTAATGGGTAAAATTGTTTTAGGAGGCAAATTAATTTGGAACGGCATAAGGCGGCGCACAGTTCTTTTTGGGCGGCATAAGGCGGCGCACAGTTCATTTTGCGCGGCATAAGGCGGCGCACTGGTCCTCGGGCGGCAGAAGGCAGCGCGCTGATAGGCACAAGGCAGCGCGCTGATGCACAAGCACAGGAACAGAGCCACAACACAATGGTTAAAACACTGACCAATGGTGCAGGGATCAGGGGTTCAACCCCTCACAAAGCCCAGTGAAAAATGCTTGCTGAGGCAGTATGTATTATGTTGTGGAGTGCTGTAGGAGGCATGATAATTTTATTTTGTTACCACTACTAGCAAACGCACTCTCCCAGCATGTTAACATACGGCGGCCCATAAGGCACATGTTACAGTGCACTGTTCGCCAAGGCACCCTTGAATGTCCCCTATAGGGCACCATGTATGTTGCGACACAGGATAATGTATAGTGCACCCTATATGGATGGCAACCATAAGGTGGCCTACAGGGCGCCCTATAAAGCACCCTCAGAGGCACCTAATGGGTATAGTAAGCTGAGGGTGGTCTTGCCGGCATAGACATATGTACAGTAAATAAAAATAAAGCTGTGGACATCCCTATCAAAGGGCCCCACTGTGGGTTTAAACCCATGACCTCTGGCTGCACAGGCAGTGACGTAACCATTGGGCTACAGCTCCATAACTGTAAGCAAGCCCCTGGCTGGCTGCAGATAGCCTACACGTCACCTCACAGACAGTCTGCTGGTGTAAACCGGATAGGGTAGGCCACCCGTACCCATGATGCACTGCACATGCAAATTAGCTGTCCACAGATGGACACAAGATGGGGAATGCACCCCCACAGCACCTCGGCCCTGTTGGGGGAAGTGACCAGGTGCACCCACACAGCACCTTGGCCTAGTAGGGGGCACTGACCGGGTGTTTTACTGGCACAGAGTAGCCACACACCGTTACATCGTGCGGGTACTGTGCTCACCCTGAGTGTGCAATGAGGCGCCCAGGACCAGGTCCACAACACCTTCCATGGCTGATGGAGGCCAAGTGGGAGTTCCAAAGCAGTGTTAATGTGTAAGATAGCTAGTTTCTGCAAACATGGTCCCCCATCAAGAGATTCACACTCTACCTCCCTGCAAAGGTGGCAGTAGAGGGCAACAGCAACCCCAGTCCTGCTGAAGAACACCCCACCCCCACGCTCAATACACAGCCATGACACAATAGCAGACAGACATAAGCCCAGGCTATGGTAAGCTGCACTCCACCACCAGATATTCCCCTGCACCAAGCCAACAGCCACTGCACCCAGCAAGCCAATCCAGCAAGACACATACCAGCTACAAGCAGTCTGCTGGTTAGTCCATAGTGCATGTTCCCAATGGAGATACATGCACCCAGAACTGGGCTGCCTGCATACACAGCAAGCAGATAGATCAGTGACTGGGCCCCAAATAGAAACCCAGATTGTATGGATTCCCTGGAATGTCCATGACTGTGGATCCGACAGGGCCTGTCTGTTGCAGTCTGTTGCAGTGGACGGTGGCAGCCTGCACATGGCTAGGCCTCTGTCTTCTGTCGCTAGCAGCCACTGCCCCCTGCACCACATGTACTCGTCCGCCAACATGCTCCCATACAAAGCAGGTGACCTGATTGGAATGTGGCAGTACGGGACTGCATTTGGGGTACTTGGCTGTGGGTAATGCCCATTGTTGTGGTTGTGTGCGCGTTGTTGGTTAAAATATGGGTGTTTTCCCCATGCTTCTGTCCCCTGCAATACAGGGGTGTCTGCGCTATCTGTGTTTAGTGGTGGGTAAAATATTGAAACTGGGCTGGCAAGTGCCCCAGCTGGGCTTTGAACCCCTGACCCTCTGGTCCTAGAGGTACTGACTCTGTCCGCTGCACCACACTATGGCCACTGAGACAATGCAGCCCCTGGAGGTAGTAAGCCTGGCAGGATGGAGTCACAAACCCTGCTCTACGCAATATAACTGTGGGCATATGCACCCTGTCTGGTGGCAAACGTGCACATAAACCCCGGAATTGACCATGGGAAATGGGGGACACAATATCACCATGCTGGGCAACAGTGATATTAATGGGCAACCATAGCAAACACTCCGAGGAAAGCTCCAAAAAAGGAAATGTTTTTCGGAAGTGTCTCCGCTCCGTAGAACCTTCCAATATTCATCTCTTTTTTCTGGAGCTTTGCTGGGTGTGTTTTGTATATTTGCCCATCAATATAACTGTTACCCAGCTGGATTTCTATTTTTAATATCTTTGTTGTGGTCATTTTCGGGTTCTATTTGCAATTTTGTTCTGTGCACATATTTCACACTGCTCACGTTTTTTAGGTTTCCCCGGTTTTCCTGTACATTGCTGACGGAAATGGTTTCTCTTCCCTTTAAATGCCCTCTACCGCGAGTGTTTCACTCGCGCTATTTTGTACATGAAAATTCGGGCCCGATACTGTACGGGGAGCCTCTCCTCTCCCACTCTCCACCCATTGACCCCGTCCCTCCGCCCCTCCGGAGCCTTCCTCCGCCCTCCTTTAGCCGTTCCACGCCTCTATCGGACATTTGCGGGCCCGCACTTGCACGGGGCCCGTTAGTGTGCCGCGTACCTGTGCGGGGGTGACACGCACGTGTGCGGGGCGTTTAAATGCGTTTCTGCGCGTTTCAATGCCGCGTTGCCGTGCGCTATTTTGCGGCGCGCAAATTTGCGGACTTTAGTAAACATCCCCCTAATAGTTTGTTGCTGTGCTGATCTCTGTTTTTATTATCCATGGTTGAACCAATCAATGTGTATTTTATGGTCTTTAATAGTATCATTTAATTATTTATTTATTTAATTATTTATTTATCGTGTTTCATTCTATATTCATCTGTCAGGTCTCATATTGCATTCAATTGTAATTTTATATGTTTTTATTTATTTGTATTGTTTTTATTAATTCATGTAGCCTGCCCCTGAAGAAGGCAACGAAACACGGCCTGTGTCGGGCCATAGGCTTTTTATGATCAATAAAGAACGTCCTTTTATTGCTGTCCACGTCTCAGACTGGGTTTGTATGTAAGCACGTGGATTCATGCTAATTTGTTGGTACTTGGTTAGAACCAGCATGTTCTCCCCATGGAAGGACACTCTCAGCTTCGGGGATGATGCCCTGGATAAATTCGCATCACAAGAGGCACTGTTAACCCATAATGAAGATGAAAATGATAACTATATGGGACAATGGGAAGATATAGTACACAGTACACAAAAGCAAATTAAAGAAGAGCTTCATGCGGCATATCTCCTTGAATGCTGTAGGTCCAAAATTATACCAAGAGGCCTAAGGATGTATAAGGCACCTGGCCTTTACCAAGAAGAATCTGGATTTGTGAAATGTTGGAATGCGATTTTAAATAAATGTTCTTTGGATTTGATGATATTATTGATTAGCACAGCAAACAAGAAATCAGAAATAAATAAAGCTGAAATTGATGAAAAACTTATATCATTAAAGAATAATGATAGAAACTTTGATGACATATACAAAGATTATGAAAGGAATAATGCAGCATATAAGAAAGAGATTAAAGGTAACAAGATGGAGAAATTTAAGAGGGACGAGGATGATTATTTATATGGGTATGTGTACCCATGGTGTAAGAAGGCGGAAGCCGATCGTTTATTCTTTAAGAAAAGGTCCTTTCTTTTTGATAAAAAAGAGTGTGACCACAATGAGAAGCATGTAGAGACCCCGGTTGGGCAAAAGAAAAAGCGCTCACGAAGCGCATCAGTGGAGTCAGTGGATGCTTCGGCATCCCTATTTTCAAATCAGAAACAAAAGTTTCAAGATAAGGGACAAGGAAACAGTTTTTTAAACATGGATGCTCTTTGGAAAGGGGGAGGACAGGAGGTACCTCGGAAGGCTCCTCAGAACAACCAATGGACACACGATCAATACTCCAGAACGTACGTACATCAGAATGCATACAGAGGCCGAGGCCGCGGTTGCGGACGCGGGCGGGGATGGAGCCACAAGGGATCCGAGAGGTCATTAGAGAGACCGTACCAAGGGTAAATGATATCAATAATGTTATCAATATTTCAAAACACAAATTAACGTCCGGAGAACTTGCTTTTTTGAATAAGGGTCTTACATTTGTACCGGTTAAAAAATATGATCATTTTGAAACTCATTTAGACCTCTTTAAATTCTTCCGTAAGATTAAAATAAAAAATTTTTTTGCTACATGTGATCCTTCTGATACAGTTCCGTCTGTAATTAAACCTAAATCGAAATGGATGCCACCTTCAAATACTGATCCTATTATAGCTACTTTTGAGAAGTTAGTTATAAAAGAAGTGGATGAGATTAAACTGAAGAAGAAACCCCCATATGATAATCTCACTTTGGAAGAAAGGAAAGCGATGAAATCATTGCAAAATAACTCAGGTATTATTATAAAACCAGCAGACAAGGGGGGCGCTATTGTTGTTTTGGACAAGGATCAATATTTGAATGAAATCTATAGGCAGTTAAGAGATAGTACTTTCTATTTACGGTTAAATGATGACCTAACTAGTTCATTGAAATGCTCTATTGATAATTTGATTTTAATAGCATATGAGCTTGGACACTTTACCGCACAAGAAAAATCATTTTTGATGGTAGATCATCTCGTTATACCTACTATTTACAGTAACCCTAAGGTGCATAAATCACTGGCCGATAATATCAGCTATTGGATCCCTTATGGAGCCCATTTCAAAGATGATGGATGTGTTTCTGAGGCCTTACGTTTTAAAAATGTGGTCTTATGTTCGTGACTCTACACAAGTGATTCAAATATTATCGTCGTTTAAGAATTTCAATCCCGAGTGGTTGTTAGTAACGCTTGACATAGAATCACTGTATACAAACATCCCGCAGAAGGAAGCACTAAAATTAGTAGAACAATACTTATGCAATAGACAGGAATGGAGGCGGATCCCTACAGCAATCCTCCTTGACCTTACCCGTTTTGCAATGTGTGAAAATTATTTTTGTTTTCAAGGATTATTTTATAAGCAAATAAAAAGGGTGGCCATGGGGTCCTCCATGGCCCCGGATATTGCAAACTTGTATGTTTTTAATTTTGAGGAGCTATATATTAAAGAGAACCCATTTAAAAGCAATATGTAGCTATGGATTAGGTACATAGATGATGTTTTTATGATATGGGAAGGATCTGCAGCCCATCTTGAGGAATTTAATATGTGGATCAATACCTGCGACGATAATTTACGTTTCTAGTTGACCTTTGATGATAAGAAAATTGCATATTTAGATTTACTAATCATAAAAAATGACAATGGATTTTCCACTACGCTCTATAAAAAACCAACGGATCATAATCATTTACTTCATTTCCATAGCTTTCACAATTTGTCCTTGAAACACAACTTGCCAATTGGCCAATTTTTAAGGATCCGGAGAATTTGTACATCAAAACAACAGTTTAGAGAACAAGCAAATATGATGAAGGATAGAGTTAGAGATAGATACTACCCATCCGCATCCATAGAAAAGGCATACAAAAGGGCAATGCAATGCTCGCGTCAAGAACTCTTAGATAAACAAAAGAAAGTAAATTATGTAGACATAGTTTGCCCAATATTATACTCTTATCAATCGCAATGTATTACTAAAATAATAAGGAAGTACTGGTCGTTGATTCAAGCTCTTCCGGTCTTTCGTGATACGAAAGTCACATTTGCATATAAACGAAATGCAAACTTAAAAAATATGTTAGTCACGTCAGCTCTCACAGAAAGGGCATTTCTTTCATAGCATAAAGGTCATTTCCAGTGTAGTAAATGCTCCATGTGTGTTCATGCCCTTGTAGTTAGAAAGCAGTTTATTCATCCCACAAGTAACCGTATATTCTCACTGGATGATTTTTCCAACTGCTCCACCAGTCATGTTATTTATGTTGTACAATGTCCATGTATGAAGTTATATGTTGGTAAGACTACCCGACCAGTGCATAACCGGATCATTGAACACAGAAGCTGTATCAGAAGGGGAGCAGTAGACAAACCTCTTGTTAATCATTGTCAAGAATTATCACATAAAATTTCAGCTTTGAAGTTTTTTGTTATTAAAAAGGTGAAAATCAATTGGAGAGGGGGAGATGTTGAAGGATCCATTCGCCGTCTGGAAGAGCGATACATTTTTAATCTTGATTACATGTACCCCAATGGCTTAAATATGGATAATAATTTATCTGTATTTCTGTAAGGGTTCCGCTGTAATGCGTGGCTTGTAATGTTTTTTAGAATGGTTAATCAAGTCAATTTAGTGTTAAGCGACAGTGTCCTTGTCCTAACCTGCTACACAGACACTAATTCTCTAGCATGCATGTGGATTGGTTAATTAGTCTAAGGAATTAGATCCCCATATACACAGCACTAGGTGCACCTGTTTGTTCAAAAGAAAAAAATTATTAATATATAGTGTGGTGCCTAGAGACTGACACGTATAGGATAGTTTTACATGTCTTTGGATTTTGAATATAGGTTATTCCAGTCCCCTGTGCAAATAGTATTTGTGGTCTTGCAACGCTCAGTAATAATAACGGGTGTATGTATATACGATATGTAATAGAAATGATATAGATTTCAATATACGATAGAATACACCTTTAGGCAGAATCATTTGGTTTACTGTATTAAGACTAGTGCGAGTGGTTTTTAATGGAATGTTCTTGTAATTTCGTTTTCTAAGGTTTGAGCACATATAGGACGGAGGAATGCACCTTGAGTTCTACAGTTACATTTATTTGTTTAAGAATCTGGAAGTTCAGGTTTGTTTTAGTGTGCAGTGTAATGACATTTGCATGATTACTCCTCCCACATCATTTGGATAACGCAGGCTTCTTAGGGCGCATACTCCGGCGTCTTTTCACAGTTACATGTGTTTCTGGCAGGGTTCCACTGTGTGCAGTGTGGAGCGTCAAAAAGTGAGTTGCTCTATGATATTTTTTTGTCTGCAATTTGGAGTTTTTCACTTTGTAGTTTTTAATTTTAATTTTATTAGATATCGAGGCTTTGTGGTGGTGGTTTAAACGCTATGATATCTAGAAATCATGGACCCCATGGGGTGAATTGTGAAGCGGCAAAAAGTTGCGCTGGTTATTTATTTCTACGTTCATTACTTTAGAGGTTTTTAAGGTCATGTTGGTTTTAATGTCTAATGTACCATTGTTCCTTCTATTGTATTGCAATGCGTAGTGCAGGTTTCCCAGTGTGCAGATTCTGGTGTTTTTTTGCAAGTTTTTGTGTGTTTTTTTGCAAGTGAGATGTGCAACTGGCAGGGCTCTCCCGCGGTTTAGTGAAGCGATACGAAAGTGAATTGTTCCCTTTTTTTTGAATTATCAGGTATCGGGACCTGGGGTTTACGTTAGTGCTTTGAAAGTTTTTGAAATTTAGGGGTTTATGGTACCCTTCCGTGTGAACTGTGAAGTGGCACATAGTTGAGTTGCTCTCTTTTTTTTCTTTTTTTTAAACATTTATCATGAATTGGGACCGTACACATGATATTGCTTTAAAACCCTTGCTTTTAGGAGTTTGGACAAGAGTTTAATTGTGAATAATGACGGCATTTTGTTGACATTTTTTGTTTTATAGCTTCTTGCTCCTGCCACCCATGACAACTTTTATTCCGAGTGTGATTTAATGACTTTACAGGTAGCATGTTTTTGTAAATGTTCACCTATTATTTATATAGCAAATTGTGTTGCTAATGGTTACTCCACATGGTGGTCTCACTTACCAATATGGATTTTCTTCCTTGTCCCTCTTTAGCAATTAGAGTACTTTGGAAGTATAGACAGTATATAAAGGTATGCCTTGAATTTTCAATGTGTAAATATATGTTTTTATTGTTTCCTTTTTAATGTTTATTTTATGTATATTAATGATTTATTTGATATTATTTATTATTTTTAAGTGGTAATTAATATATATTTTTTAAGTGGTAATCAATATATGTGTTATGTGTTGCATTAAGCTTTGATACATTAATAGGGATCTTTTAGATGGTATGTTATAATTAGAGTACTGTTTTTAACACTAAGGGGTATGTTTACTAAAGTCTCCTAACGTGCGCGGCGCGGTAGTCTGCAGGATGCCATATAAGGAGTGGGCGTGTCAGTCCTAAAAAAGCAAACCGGGATTAATCGTGCGCTAATGTGCGCTGCGCGCTAATGTGCACCGCGCACAGTAGCGCATGAGAAACGCGCGCAGGAAGCATAAGCAGGCGCGCTGATGTGCAAGTAGAGGAACAGAACCACAGTACAATGGTTAAGACACTGACTGATGTTGCAGGGATCATGGGTTCAATCCCCCACTGTACCCAATGAATAAGGCTGCCTGAGGCACTACCTGGTATGTGTAATATTGCATTATGAGGCATTTTAATTTTATTTTAATTACTGCTGCTAGCAAACGCACTCTCAAAGCACTGTAACATAAGGTGCTGCATAAGGCACCCCATAAGGTACCCCAGAGGGCACATTTTAAAGTGCACTGTCCGCCACGGCACCCTATAATGTCCCCTATAGGGCACCCTATAAGTCGCTCCACAGGATAACGTATAGTGCACCTTATATGGACGGTAACCATAAGGTGCCCTATAGGGCGCCCTATAAAGCGCCCTCTGAGGCACCTTATGGGTACAGTACACTGAGGGTGTTTTTGCTGGCAGCAATAATGTACATTAAAAATAGATAATACTTTGGGCATCCCTATCAAATAACTCTACTGTGGGTTTAAACCCATGACCTCTGGCTCCACAGGCAGTGAAGTAACCAGTGGGCTACAGCTCTATAGCTGCTAGCAAACCCCTGGCTGGCTGCAGAGGGACTGCACGTCACCACACAGACAGTCTGCTGTGGTCACTAGGATAGGGTTAGCCCACCCGTACCCATGATGCACTGCACATGCAAATCAGCTGTCTACAGATGAACACAAGATGGGGTATGCACCCCACAGCACCTCGGCCTGGTAGGGGGAACTGACCATGTGTGTTACTGGCACAGAGTAGCTACACACCGTCACATTGTGCGGGTACTGTGCTCACCCTGAGGTTGCGGTGAGGCGCCCAGCACCAGGTCCACAGCACCTTCCATAGCAGAAATAGGCCTTGCTGCAGGTCCCCAGCAGTGCTAATGTGTGAGATAGGTAGTTTCTGCAGACACACCTTGGATATATCTGTATGTCTCAGTCAGGTGTAGCCACTAAGGACCCCTAGAAGGATTATGTACCACCACCCACCTCCTCCAGGGCTGAGGGTGGTAAACAGGGTCTCCCATCAACAGCGCCACATTCTACCTCCCTGCAATGGTAGCAGTAGAGAGAACCATCAACCCCAGTCCTGCTGGGGAACAGACACCTACAGGGCAGTCCATGCAGCTCTGTACACATCCATAACGCAATAGCAGACAGACATTAGGCCTGGATATGCTAAGCTGCACCCCACCACTATCTGATATTCTCCTGCAGCAAGCCTTCAGCCGCTGCACCCTGCAAGGCGCTCCATCAAGACACATACCAGCTGCAGACAGTCTGCTAGCTAGTCCATAGTGCATAGTCCTGCTAGAAATGTGTGCACTCAGAACTGGGATGTCAGCATACACAACAAGCAGATAAGTCAGTGACTGGGCCCCAAAAGAAAACCTATAAACATCACATGAAAGAAATACTATATAGCACTATGGGGGTGCCTAGCCATGCTATGGTCACTGCACAGTCAGGGTGAGAGTGATCTCCCAGCAGGACATGCTGTGGCCACCCTGTCTGTGTAGGTGGTGGCCGGGCACCACAATGTCCCAGCCAGTGCCCTATGCCCTGTGCAGATGCATCCTGGCCAGGCCACCCTGTCCGGGCTATACCCATGGTACCTTGCTCCTCATTATCCACATTGTCAGGCCAATACTGGCAACAGTGCTGGCAGTGTGGGTTGTGGAGGGTGTTTGCAGCCACCACACACTGGATAGACAGACACACACTCCCACACCTATGCCAGCATTGTGCTACTATAGAGGGGTTTAGCAGCCCTGGCCACCACACCAGTCCTGGGCACAGTGCAGGCATGGATATGGTACGCAGTACTGTTGGGGGTCACTCCCCAGGGTGGTAAACACTGTCAGAGACCAGACCTGAAGCACACTCCACAGACAGCAGAAAGGTTGTTATGATGGAGCTCAATCAGCAAACTGTGCTTAACGTAGGAATTGCTATCTGCCAGTAATCATAGCAAACGTTTGATAGCTGTGTACCGTATTCCCAGGTGTAGGGTGGCATTGCTAAGGTATGCAAGTGCTAGTATTGGGAGATGCACACAGGGCCCAATGTCCTGCCTCTCCAGGAGGCATTGGCTAATGGAGCCTGTGGGTGTGGGTGTGGGTGTGTCTGCCCCTGTTGGCTGCTGCTTTACGGCAGAGGTTCCCAACTCCAGTCCTGGTGTGCCAAACACTGTTCGGGTTTTCATGCTGTCCCTCATGAATATGCATGAGATACATCTGCATACCATGGGCGTGGTGCATAGATATGCAGCACAGGCATCTTTATTAGAGGCAGCATGGGACCTGAATGGTGTTTGGCCCTCCAGGACTGCATTTGTGAGACTCTGCTCTAGGTAATGCGCCTGTTTATGGTGTCTTTGCTCTGTAGGGTAAAATGTAGTTGTTTTGGGCATGTTTACGTCATCTGCAATAAACGTTCTGTCTGTATTAGCACGTTGTAGTAGTGGGTAAAATATGGGGACTGGGTTGGCAGGCACCATAGCTGGGACTGGAACCTGTGACCGTCTGCCTCCAAACACACTGGTTGTGTGCACTGCACCACCATGTGGCCACAGTGACAGTGCATTCCCTGATGTTACCATGACTGTTTGTCCGGCAGGGCCTGTCTGTTGCAGTGCATGGCACCCACCTACACAGGGCTAGGCCATGGTCGGCTCTGGGCAGCTGCCACTGCCCCCCTCCACCACCAGTACCCCTCTGCCATCATGCTGACATGCCCTTCTGCTGGTGGTGCTGGTGGTGTGCAGTCTCAAGCCATCCAGAGTGCAGGTATGCGGCTGCCTATGGTGCGTGTTCTGGGGTAGGGGTGCCTGCATAGGCATCCACGCTTCCCCCAACACCGCCTGCCAATGTTCTGTGCCCTTGGGGGTACCTGCTGGGTACTATCCCCTGTGACACTGTGATAGACACTCTCGTGCCCATGTTGGGCCCTCATCAGTTGCTGTCTGGCTGCTGGTCAGTTTCAGCATTCCTAAGTGCCATCTAGGCATCTGCCTAGTCCGCACTGTGCCCCAGCTGCACCACAGCATGTGCCGCCTGCAGCGCTCTGTATCCCATTTCCAAGCATCTGTCCAGTTGGCCATTCCGACATGCCCGCCCTGCTGTTGCCGCACATGTGCACGCCATAGGAAACCTGTCTGATGGAGAGGGAAAGCCTGATCAGTGCTATTTCACTGTGGGATCATTCACCTTGTATGGGGACGGAGCGTAGACCCTTCCAAAATTCATATTTATTTTTTGGGGCTTTCTTGGGCGTGTTTTTTGATGTTTCCCATTACGATCACTATTGCCCAGCTTGATTATAATTTTTTTTTATTTTGTTGGGGTCCTTTTCAATGTTTATTTGTACTTTTGTTCTGTGCACATGTATCACACTTATCACTTTTTTGTAGGTTTCCCTGGTTTTGCTGTACATTGCTGACCGAAATGATTTCTCTTCCCTTTAAATCGGCTCTAACGCGAGGTTTTCACTTGCGTTATTTTTAGCCTCGAATTTCACCTCGCTAGTGTGCGGGGACCCTCTCCCCTCCCACTCTCCACCCATTGACCCCTTCTCTCCGCCGCTGGGGAGCCTTCCTCCGCCCTCCGGTAGCCTTTCCCCGCCTTCAGCACATTTTGGCCCCGTAAAGCATCATTAGCGTGCGCTAAGGTACCTTAGCGTGTGCTCATGCGCACCGCGCACGTTAAGAAGGTTTAGTAAACATACCCCTAATAGTTTGTTGCTTTGCTGATCTTTATTTTTATTATCTATGGTTGAACCTATCAATGTGTATTTTATGGTCTTTAATAGTATCATTTAATTATTTATTTATTTAATTATTTATTTATCGTGTTTCATTCTATATTCATCCAACAGGTCTCATATTGCATTCAATTGTACTTTTATATGTTTTTATTTATTTGTATTGTTTTTATTCATTCATGTAGCCTGCCCCTGAAGAAGGCAATGAAACACGGCCTGTGTCGGGCCATAGGCTATTTATGATGTGTATACACCATCCAGGGTCAAGAAGATGTTGAGGCAGTTCCTGATGCCCTGCTAGCTGCAAGTCTATTGGGGTATATGCTCATAGACCTGGCTGTGGGCCTGATCTTACACAGTACGCAATTGACTCTAGTGACTCAACTGGAATTAGTTTATAGATGCACATAATCCCTCTCCATCACCTCCCGTCCCATCCTGACCTTCCTAAATGTAAATAATCTAGTTCACTTTATACCATGTTAATGAAGGATGAGGTGGCCTATAAAACTGGATATATTTATAAATAAAAAGATAATGTCTCCCTAAGGCCATCATATCCAGCCTTTGGGATTCTCAGACAGTCCTTGGGGCAAAACTGTTACAACTCCTGAAAGTTAACTGCCTTTCATTGGGGTACAGCAGTCCGCTGTCTGCAGCCCATGGCAGTGTTTTGTAAGTGGAGTAAGGTTGGGGCCTGGGCTAGCCCATCAAAAGATATGTACATAATTCCCATTGAAGCAGTATGAAATGTAGGTGTTGGATCAGTGTTGTATAGGAGGTTGAACCTCTGTCCCACTCATAACGCTCAGGCAGAGTAAAACACGTTAGTTACAGATAGGGCCCCTTATGTAGTAGCAGCCTTGTGTTTCAACAAAGCTGACTTGTTTGCCTATCTACACTGATGAGAAATATCCCCACACATGCTATCGACACCACCATGTTGCACTGTCACACTGTTGTTTGTGGGGTGATGGGATGTGTGGGGTTATTGTTGCACATGAGTGATATGCATGATGGAGCTGAAGGTCAACTGTTCCCTCTCTGTTTCACATCTGAACAGAGATCCCTCTCCCATGTGTGTGGGGGTCCTCCACATGTTGTTTTGTAAACCCTAAAAGTGTGTTCCCTCCAGTTCTACAGTTCCCCCTGCACAATGGCTGAGATATATATGAGAGCCTCCAGAAAGCCCCAATCTGTGGAGTCAATGGGCCAAAGTGCTCTTATAAACTGATGTTCCCATCTCTACTGTGGATCCATGCAGCCCATTCTCTGCCAATGTTGGTGTCTTTGTAGCATTGTGCATCAATGACCTCCCTGCCTGGTCTGTGGGTCCTGGTGTGTGTGGTCCCTGCGGTCCACTTTTGTGTGGTGCCATATCATTCGTAGTGCATTAGCATAGAATTACTGTTGAAGCATGGGATCAAAGGAGTTTGGTAGATGGTTTCCCAACTCAGCCCTGACTTCATATGTCTGCATGACTTGTCTGTGACCTGTGTGGAGTGCACTGTGATCAGCATGTTGCATGCATACTGTTGATGCAGAGCCAGGGGCATGTCAGAAGAGGTATCCACAGATAGGTAACAAGTGACTGAGCAGGTGACACAGACTACACCTAGGGGGAGCCTAATCCAAGAAATATGTGCCTTTGGTGGGCAACTGTATGGATCAGATTGTACATAGTGATGTCACAGCAAAAGGGATGACTACTTGTGGCACTGTGTTGTGACCCTGTCTTTGGGACAAAAGAAGAATCTCCGGTTTTTTGGATATACTCGAGGTTCCCCCGTGTTGAATTAAGACTCAACATATGCCGGCCGATGTGGCTTTACTGAGTTCCAACTGAGTTCCAACTGCCAAGCTAAGTTTAAGATTTTTTATCAAATTGTATTAATCCTTAGCATTGCGGCTTTCTGGTACCTATTTGAAGTTCTGCACTGGTTTATTTGCATGATTTCACTTTAAAAATTAAAAAAGGAGAGGTTTGTTATTTGAAGGGGGTTTTCTCTTCCCTCTACACAACAAACTTTCCTATATATAATATTAAGTGTTTTCTATTAGTGCTCTTTTCCTCATAGATTTTTATGATCAGATTTACTTTTATTGATTTTGGTTCTGATTCATAATTTTTGGTTGATTACAGAACATGTAAGGGCAGTCAGTCTCAACAGCACACACATATGCACATGATGTGTTGGAAAAATGCTGTGGGACAGGACCAAGGTGTGAGAGCAGCGGTATGGGGTAACTATACCACATAACCTCTCACACTGGCCACATGGGCCACATCATGTGTCATGTGACACCCTCACAGTGATCTGTAACAACACAGCAAGCAATACATAGGTAGGACCCAAGGCAGGTGCACAGATGTGGCAACATGTGTGTCTCCATAACATGCCTGTATGATGTCACGGGGGTTGTGCCCAGCATTGAACACTGTGTTGCTGTGAGGGGGAGGTAATGTGCAATCTCAAAGGGCCTGGCTAGCTGCAGCCTGCAACCAGAATATTGTGACATACCACATACCCATGACCGGTCTGCTATTGTGTTGCCAGTGTATGTTTGGAATGGCACAGATGGCATCTATCCTTGTCTCCCCAGATGGAGGATCTGTGGAAAAAAGCCCGGGAGATACATCGGAGGCAGCCTGACTTTCTCCACATACTGTAGGAGGAGATAAGGGCATTTGCAGATGGTGAGTAATGTAGCATGTGTGTGACACAACAGCATGTGTGATGCATTGACCATGGCCAAATGACCCTATCGGACATCAACAGCAGGCATATGTCTATGCACTGTGCACCAAACAAGATATTCCCTGCACATTTACCCACGTATGCGCAAGCTTGCCTGGCATGGGAGAATGAGTCACTGTCCAGACCTCATAAAGGTACACATTAACATGCAGAGGTTGACATGCAGACCCAGATGCACCATATGGACCTGTCGGTCATCCCCCAGTCCACACATATAGCTATGTGATGATGCAAAATGTGCAGAACTGCTGTGATCATGCAACAAATGCACATTGCAGAGATGGTGATGGCACAGCAGACATGTAGTGTACAGCATCATACCCTTCCCAGAGTCAGCATCACACACACAATTGAATGACACCAGATCATGCATACAGAGGCCATGTACCAGTGGTGCTGACCCCTGGTCTGTGGAATCACCAGCCACCCAACAGTCCTTGACACATCCTCAGCTGAACATCCTCAGCTGAAATACAGGATGGCAGACAGGGACCTCATAGGTCATGGGGGCTCTGGGTCCACATGTGCCTCATCCACACCCACCCATTGCTCCATCAGGCATGTCTGTGTTGGTACACCTCTGCTGTATGCACAATCCAAGTTGGTTATCCCAAGGGAGTCCTGTGTCCAGCTCAGCCCCCATTGCACACATTTGCCATGTATACACACCCCTGCAGATGGCACTGGGAGACTGCATTGTGCTGTTGTCACCCTGTCCTATCCCACCATACGTGTGCTTCCACCCTCACCCCATGCTATTGTCCCTGCCTGGCCATCTTACATTGCTGCTGGGATGTGTTACTGCTGCCTGAAACAGAACATTTCTGTTGCCACATAATGGGCCCACGCACCAATACCCTCTACCTCAGCCACCCGTCTCCTTGTCCCTCTCCGTTTTGCCAACATGCTGACCAGCCAACATCACTGCCCCACCCTCTTCAGTGCAACACACATCCAACTGTCACCTGTTACCTGCCTGTCCTATCACAATGACACACTGAGCATCCACACATACCAGCAAAAACACACCACTAGGGTACCTTTCCACACACTGGTCACCCAGTCAAGTCAAGATATGTTCCCACTCCCTCACTGATATGCAACACCTGTGGGCCAGCAGTCACCCCATTGGTCTACACAGCCCCCTGATGTGCCAGACACCTCTGCCATCCCTGGCAAGCCGGTAGTACCTCTTGGCCAGGTCACCTCACAGTCCCCACAGACCTCATCGGATGCATGTCAGACATAACCTGATGTATGGATGCATACACACTGCAGGTTACACACCATCCCCCCCCCCCCAGAGCATACCATACACACCCTGCTTGGGACCCCACAGTGCTGGGGTGCTACCACTGTCTGTGCTCCCCTTCCCACACCACAGAGAACACCTTCTGCTGCCGATTTGGGGGGCTGACATCGAGGGTTGGTAGGTCAGGTGACCACTTGGTCCCAATCACACCAGTGGGGATATGGCCCTCTCTGCTTCTGCCTACACAGGCTGGTTGACTCTCAAGCCCATGTATGTTATGCCCACACCTCCTGGATGCATCCCATCTGTGCAGTTAATATCTTGTTTGATCTGGGGAGACTGTATGCCCCACTGTGCATGGCTCACCTGCTTTATGGTCTGTGGGCTGTCATCTATGGACAAGGCTTGCAGGCATTATGGCAGGTGATGACTGCCCTGTGACCACAGAACATGTGGCTAATGTGGAGCTCTCTGCTCCCATTCCCAGAGCCTGTTGAAGGGCCAGAAGCTGTCAGCGACCAGCTCAGCAGGCGTTGGAAGGCCAGGCAGTGGTGGTGTTGGAGGATGTGACCATGGCAAGAGATGTGGAAGAGAGAGAGGATGACTAGGCAGAGGTGGAGGAGGATGAGGCTGAAGAGGACCTGGAAGTGGAAGAGGTAGACTGGGATATGGAGGAGGATGTCAATGATGGGGATGAGGAGGAGGAGGTGGGGAGGAGGGGGAGGATGAGGAGGGGGAGGATGTGGACATGGAGGTATGGGATGTGGAGGAGGGGTGGATGGGGCAGATGGAGGAGGAAGGCTCAAAGGAGATGCAGTCCCACACCTCTGAGGAGCCATTCCACCATGCCAGGCCACAAGTGACCACACACCTGGGACCCATGATTGCAGAGGATCCAGTGGAGCCCTGCCAACTGCCCCACAGTCCCACAGCACTGGTGGGGACAACCCCAGGGATGGCAAACAGTGCCTCTGCCAGGGTGTGGTCTGAGGCCTCCACATAAACCCCATACACATGGGGTCTGGGGAGGGAGAAACAGGTTGCTCTTGGACAGGGCCAGCATGCCATGACACAAACTTTGGGGCAGCTGGGGTATGCCGTGATACAGATGGTTCATGAACTGTGGAGGCAGAGGGGCATGGACCCAGCCTCTGCAGAGCATGAGCCATTGTCCCATGGAGGCCCCCAAGAGGGCTAGTGGCACCACTGGGTATGGGTCACCGTAGCCCTCTGCATTCCTGGGGTCCCAGGTGTTGTCATCCCCTCCTGGCCAGGGACCACAATGTTGTGGGCCCACCTACAAGCAGCAATGTTGGCACTGTGTGCCATTACAACATATGTTTAAATGTTAATGTATATGCATACAATGAATGTTCTTTTATTATGGTTTTACTGTTGTAAATACAGATTGTTGTAGTTTGGTTTAACCATGGCCTGGTCGTGTGTTCTTCTCTGTCACCTAGTTGCACATTGGTGCACACATGGCACATGTTCCCAGGGTTTGTGTCAGGCACGCATATGTCAAGTCCAAACAGCAAACAGTGGAGGATGGTAATGCATACTGCTATATGCAGTCTGCTGGGACCTCCCAGATGGCATAACCCTCCCAGGCACAGCAGGGGAAATGTTGGAGGCCATGTTCTGCACACTGGACCAACATGCCTGGGGGTGCATACATGGCATAGTGGGCAAAATGCCACCATGCTTTATTGGCTCTAAGTACAACTGATATGCATGCCAGATGCCATACCCCCACATGTCTCCTGCTGTTATGCCATACATGTACAGTACCACATCTGTCGCCATTCACACAATGTGACATACCGCATGTTGATCATACCACCACACAGTTCAGGACAATGTACACAGCTTAATGTACATGGCTCTGCCAAAGCAGCCCAGCCAATATTGACTGATGTGCATGTTTTGTTACATGACATTTCTCTCCACAATGTATCCTTGATATTCCTGTCCAACCATCCCACCCAGCACGGATTTGGTGACTGTCCCCACGGCCCTCCCAGGCACCATGTATGCAATGGTCAAACAGGCCATAGGGTCACACACATACATATCTACAGTAGGTACATAGATGTTATATGTGTGGCCACATGGCCATCCATATCTGCAGGATGTGTAGGTTGCTTGTACAGGACAGGGTATATGTGGAGTGAAGAGAGTTGCATTGCCCTGAGTGATCCCATGTATCTGGTGTCTGGCTTGCAGGCAGTGTGCATGTGGGATAGACCTAGGGGAGAGCACTCATTGGCAGAGCTGTGCACTGCAGGGAGGAAGCTGTTTTCAGTGGCCTTGGGTCTCAGTCATGCTTGACATGCGATGTTTGAGCATTGTGTGATTGTATGTCTATATGTGTCCTTGGGGGCAATGTGCAGGCCCACATGCACACAGTGGTAGGTAGTGGGAGATGGCTATGAGGGGAACTAGCAAGGGTGAAGGACCTGGAATGGTTGCAATATGTGGCTAGTAGGGGTCACCCCCACCACCCATGACCAATGTATCTAGTACCTGTTTGCAGTGATTGTACACCACTGTGATGCATCTTAGCCTGGCCAATACATCCAGATATTGCATGGTCATAGACATAAACATACTCATAAACATGTGATCTCCAAACCTTATTTATTTATATTATTTATATTCAGGCTTGATATACCGCCCAAGACCGAAGTATCAAGGCGGTGTACAATAAAAGGCAGCCGCAGAAAAAAAAAGAGAGAAAAGAACGCCATTTGATAATAGGAAAGAGCTAGTGAGAGATAGAGAGAAGAAAAAAAAAAGGACAGAGGCTACAGGGCTAGACAAAGAAACACAGGGGGGGGAGGGAGGGCAGGGCGTGGCAGTCGAATGTGACATGATGGTCAGGATTTGGCATGATGGTTACGTTTCAGGGAGAAGCTGGAAGGTCAAATGCTTGAGAAAAAAGATGAGTCTTGAGGAGAGCTTTGAAATGAGGGAAAGAGGGCTCAGTACGGAGGGTGTGAGGAAGGGAATTCCAGAGGGGCTAAGAAGAAGAAAGCAGAATGGCGGGTAAGTTCAAGGTGAGCCTGGGATGGAGAAGGAAGAAAAAGACAATTGGTATAAGATGAACGGAGGAGACGGTGGGCAGGCTGATGAAAGATAAGATCGGAGAGGTACTGAGGAGTGCTGGTATAGAGAACCCTGTGAGTGATGATGAGATACTTATAGATAAGCCGGAATTTAATGGGGAGCCAATGAAGAGAGGAGAGACAGGGGTAATATGCTCAGAAGGAGAGGAAAAGGTGAGTAAGCGAGCGGCAGTGTTTTGAAGGAGCTGAAGACGACGGAGTTGACAGGATGGGAGGCCAGCAAGGATGGAATTACAGTAATCCAGACGAGAGGTTACAAGGGAAAGAACTAGAGTGGTGAGGGATTGAGAGGAAAGAAAAGGCCGAAGAGAGCGAATACGGCGCAGGTGGAAGTGACAAGTACGGACAAGGGAGGAAATGTGGGGATGAAAGGAGAGGGAGGAGTCTAAGGTAACACCCAGATAATGGAGGGAGGAGACAACGGGAATAGGAAGGGAGGACATCACAGGGGCTAAGCTGGACGGAGGAGTGGAGAAAGAGAACCAAATGGCAGAGGATTTAGAAGGGTTAACACAAAGAAAATTTTCAGAAAACCAAGAGGCGACACGAGACAGACAAGTATTGAGCGCAGAAAGGTCAGGGAAAGCAGAACTGGTATGATGGACAAGGAGGATATCATCTGCATAAAAGTAGAAAGAAACACCGGATTGCTGGATGAGAAGGGTTAGGGGAGCAAGGAAAATATTGAAAAGTAGAGGGGCAAGGATGGAACCTTGTGGAACACCACAGTGTAAGGGGGAGGGGGCAGAGGTAGAAGCGCCAGAGTGAACTGAGAAAGAACGATGGGAGAGAAAAGAATGAAACTAGTGTAATACAGTGCCGTGGATACCAGAATCGGACAAACGAGTGAGAAGGGTGCGGTGATCAATAACATCGAAAGCAGCAGAGAGATCTAGGGAAACGGCAATAGACAAGTCACCACGGTCGTGGGAACGGTGAAGGTCGCTGAGAAGGGCGAGAAGGACAGTCTCGGTGCTGTGGCCAGGTCTAAAACCGGATTGGCGAGGGTGAAAGTAAAGAGTAGAATCGAGGTGTGCCGAAAGCTGTGCAAAGACTAGTTTTTCAAGGACCTTAGAGAGGAAGGGGAGGTTTGAGACGGGACGCCAGTTGGCAGGTAAGCTGGGGTCAAGAGAGGGTTTTTTCAGGAGAGGGCAGACTAAGGCGTGCTTCCAGGAGGTGGGGAAACTACCGGAGGAAAGACTAGTGTTGACCATAGCAAGGATATACGGGAGGAGGTGAAGAGAGGGATCAAGAAGCCAAGAGGACGGGAGAGGGTCAAGTAGGCAAGTGGTTTTATGAAAAGAAGAGATCACCTGAAAGAGCTCAGCGGAAGAGAAAGGACTGAAGGAACACCAGGTATGAGAAAAAACATTGGAGGGAGGGGGGGAAGGAACAGAAGAGGAAGTAGAAAGGGAAGGAGGAGGGGAGAGGGGAGGGGGGCAGAGGGGGAAGGAGGAACGAAGGGACTGAATTTTATGTACGAAGAAGGAAGCAAGGGCCGTCGGACTAGGGGCAGTGGGAGGGAGCGCTGATGAAGAAGAGCAGGTTGATGAAGAGGACAAGAAGTGAAGGACCTGATATAGGCAGCGAGAAGAATTAGAAGAAGCAGTGATGAGATCTGAGAAATAAGCCTTCTTTGCTGCAGTAATCATAGCGCGGTACGAACGATGTATGCAGCGGAAAGAAGTCAGGGCGGCAGGGGAGGGATGTTTACGCCAGTAACGCTCTGCACGCCGAAGATGGGCGCGCTGAAGATAAAGACCAGAGTGGTACCAGGGGTGATGAGATGGGGAACGACAGGAAGCGGGGCGAAGGGGTGCAAGCGTGTCAAGAGTGCTAGAAAGAACAGAAGACCAAGAATCAGCTTGATGGCTGACAGGGAGAGAAAAGAACTCGGAGGAAAAGAGAGAGTCAGCAGGAGGGAAGGCCTGCAAAGTAAGGGAGGTAAGGCGGCGCTTGAGAACCTTAAGTGAGGTTGAAACAGTTGAAGCAAGAGTTTGCACAGGGGGGAGGGTGAAGGAAAAGAACAGACAGTAATGATCGGACCAGGGAAGAGAGGCAGAAGAGATAGCAGAGGGAACATAGGGGGAGGAGGAGAACGTAAGAATAAGGTCTAGTGTGGAGCCAGAGGAATGAGTGGGACAATGCACATGTTGGAGGAGGTCAAGGTCTGAAAAAAGTGAACTGAGGGCCTTATCGCGAGGACGGGTTGGGGAAGAAAGGTGGGCGTTGAAGTCACCAAGGACAACCAGATGAGAAGTAAGTAAAGATGTTTCAGAGAGAGAGAGCAAAAGAGACTCCCAGAGGTCAGGGTGCATAGAGGGTGGGGCATAGAGAAGCAGGAAAAAAATAGGAACAGAAGTACCAGAGCACAGTAAAAGAGCTTCAGGATAGCGGGGCTGAGGGGACACAAGTGAAAGAGAAAAGGAAGAACGGTGAATAACAGCTACGCCGCCCCCGGATCGGTGAAGCCGGGGAAGATGGAAGGCGGAGTAGCCAGGGGGGAGGCAATGGTGAAGGACACCATCCTCACCCTCACGAAGCCAAGTTTCTGTGAGAAGAGAGTGTTGTAATAGGAGGTCATGAACTAGAGGGGTTTTGGCGTGGAGAGATCTACAGTTGAGAAGAGCAAACGAGAGGGTCAGCAGAGAGCAGACAGGTTGGAGTGGAGGTGTGGGAGAGACCCGGGTAATTGGACACATAACAAGATTATGCATGTTCCAGGCATAGACCCCGGGTGGAGCAAAAGAGACTGGGGGAAGCGGTTCCCCCAAAGGACAGGGATAGAGGCCATAGAAGAGGCCTGAGTAAAGAACTGAGGGAAAGCTAGGGGAACAGGCACAACTGAAGCAGTGCACGAGAAGCAGAGAGTTGAAAAAAGAAGCAAGAGGAGTGACAGTGGAAGCAAAGGGCGCAAGTGGTGGTATCCCCCACAATACGGCAGGAAACCAGTCGGGAATGCAAGAACGCCCCAGTCGTCGCCCCAAGGAGCTCGCCCAAGGAGCAGGTCCTGCTCCTTGGGCGCGCGTCGCCGCTGCGCAGAACGGCGCCCCGATGTTGTTTAAGTACTGGAGGGTACCTGGAACTGAGCACAAACGCGTTGCTTGCGCCCGCGTCACTTCCGGGAGGCGGGACTTGTGTGGCAACCAGGGCAGGGAGACTGCACGGAGAGACCTGGAGGGAAGGGCAAACAATCAGGCAGCAAGGCAAGGCAAAACAGCAAGGCAAACAGCAGTAAAGACAGTTACAGCAGCTACAGAGCTGGAACGGCGCCCCGATGTTGTTTAAGTACTGGAGGGTACCTTGACGCATTTCAACACCTACCGGCATGTGGATGGGCCGTGTCCAGCTCTGGGGGCAGTCCGTGTATGTAGATGCGCCCCAGTCTCTGTGACAGCTGTTCCTCCAGGACAGTGAGATTTGTCCGACTGGGTCCACCACCACCAGTGCCCAGTACATACTGATGCTTGGCTGTGAGGTGTGCCCTAACAGAGCATTTGATGTTTTTGAATCTCTTGCAAAGGCCCTCACAGTCCCAAGTAGATCCATCATCCTCAGCAACAGATTGCCTTATCCGTTCCCACAGAGCATTTCTTGTGCTAACAGGGGTCTGTGTGTTCATGTGCCCATAGAGCTCCTCACAGTGCTCGAGCACCTGTGCAAGGAGCACATCATTCTCTTCCTGTGAAAAGCGCACTGACCTCTTGCGTGACTCATCTGGCACACACTTCTTCTTACGTTTGAGGTCACTTGGCTTGTCCTGCAGTCTGTATTGCTGTGTCTCCCCGGATGGGCCAGCTTGTTCCTCAGCCAGAGACATGACTGCAGGCATCTCCATACCAGGTAGCCTCTGTGCCACCTGCTCCAGCCCCTTTCTCTGTGTATGCCTTCCAACAGAGGTCTGCTGCCCTTCACTATTGTCCTTCTCTGCAGACACTTGGTGCATTGGCTGCAGGTTTCACACAACTCCAAATTGTGGTTTACAAGCACAAGCTGGATTGCATAAATGATAGTACATGTGCAAGGTGCCTAACAATGGTGTAGCGTACATTGCACATGTGCATGGTGCCCTACCTCTCCATTCTGTGCCATGCACATGCGCAGTGTGCCTTACCTTTACGTTCCGCACCTTGCGCATGTGCAGGGTGCCCTAACTCTCTGTTCCATGCTATGTGCATGCGCAATGCATGTTACACCATCGTTAGGCACTTTGCACATGTGTAGTGTACCTTACCTTTATGTTCCACGCCTTGCATATGCGCATGGAACCCTACCTCTCCATTCCATGCCATGCGCATGTGCAATGTGCATTACACCATCGTTAGGAGCCTTGCACATGTGCAGTGTACCTTATCTTCATGTTCCGCACCATGCACTTGCACATGGCACCCTACCTCTCCGTTCTGTGCCATGTGCATGCGCAGTGTGCCTTACCTATACGTTTTGAACCTTGAAAATGAGCAGGGTGCCTTACCTTGATGTTCTGCACCTTGCACATGCACAGGATGCCTTAGGTTGTGAGCACAGAATGGGAATGTCATTCTAAGGCACCCTGTGCATGTACTTTATTTATTTTATTTATTTATTTATTTGTGTGCTTTTCTATACCGCCCCTTCCAGAGATCAGGGGCGGCTTACAGAGAACTTTTTAAAAACAATATAACTTGTAAGTTTCTTTATATCAATAAATAAAATGGAAAAAAAAAACAATATAATAAAAACATTGAAATATTGCATTACATAGAACATTAAACATTAATGGCACATAGTAACTATATTACAGGGAAACAATATTTTAACTATTTACATATTTACATGGTTGTGTAAATTACTGCTTATTTACAAAGTATAGCATGCAAAAGTTATAATAGACTGAAAAAACATTATAGTAGAAACTAGAGGTATAGAGTTCTAATGTGGCAGAGGGCCTATTTACAATAGCCATTATAGGACTGATTAGGGTTCAGTAAGTACAGTGTATCATGGATGTCTGTAAGCAAATGCTAACGGGGTGCGAGTCTTGAGTTAGGTAGGGTAGACTTGTGTTAGTTTAGTTGTGTATTCTTGTGCGGTATGTTTTATTGTGGGTTGTAGGTTGCAGTAGTGTTGACTAAACAGATAAGTTTTAAGTTCCTTCCTGAAAGAAGTAAGGTCCTTAATCTCTCTAAGGTTTGGTGGTAGTTTGTTCCATTGGCTGGGTGCATAATATGAAAAAGCAGTGTTAGTGGTTATTTGCTTCAATTTTCTCACAGCATCAGGAATTAATAGTATGTTGAGGTTTGCTCTTCTTCTTATTCTGTTTTCTGGGGGGGTCTGAAGTAAAGTTGCTAGATGTGAGGGGGCTAAGTCATTAATGAGTTTAAAGATGGTGACGAGTGTCTTATATTGAATCCTACTAGTGATTGGTAGCCAGTGGAGAGCATATAGGATAGGGGAGATGTGGTCGCTTAGTTTGGCTTTAAAAATGATCCGAGCAGTGACATTTTGGGCTCTTTGAAGGATGTGCAGATCCTTTTTAGATGTACCTTGGAGTATGCCATTACAGAAATCTAAATGTGGCGTAATAAGAGCCTGGACAGCTGTTCTGAAATCGTTAATGTCAATGAGGGGTCTGAGTTGCTGGATAGTTCTGAGTTTAAAGAATATAGTTTTAGCTGTCTGTTTTATGTGGTTTGTCATGCTTAGTGTTTTGTCCAGAGTAACTCTGAGATATTTAATTTCGGATTTGACTGGAAGAGTGATGTTCATCAGGTTGATAACAGATGGAGGGGGTGAAATTGGTGTTTCTGGTTACAAAGAGTGCTTCAGTCTTTTTGAAGTTGATATCCATATGGATTGAGCGGAGCCACTGTTCAGCTTCAGAGAGGCATATCGTGATTCTGTCGTAATTAGGGTTAACTATGTCACAAGGGGCGAACAACATGATGTCGTCTGCATAGATAAAATAGTTTAGTTTATGACATTGAAAGATTGTACAAATAGGTTGGATATAAAGGTTAAAAAGTAAGGCAGAGAGAGAGGATCCTTGTGGGATACCTCGTTCTTGTGGAAATGGTAGTGAGGGGGAATGATCTATCTGAACATATTGGAAACAATTAGATATGTAGGACTTAAACCAGTTAAGAGTATTATCTTTTAAACCTAGTTGTGATAGTCTGGATAAGAGGGTGTTGTGATTAACACTGTGTCACGCACCTACTTACCCCCGTAAGTAGGAGACCTGAGGGTTTCAGTGTGGCCTCTTCTAATAAGCTGGGACAAGTAATGCCCCCTGGGAGTTGGAGTCCCACTAGCTTTAAAAGAAGTGTAGTTGTGGAAGCGAGCAGCTAGGCTTTTTTTTCAAAGAGGTATTTTATTTCCCGTCCCGGGAACTTTTGCAAAACAGGTATCAAAAGGAAAAACAAACCATACTTTTGGCATAACACAAAAATAGAACTACAAACTAGAAGTCATGCTTCTTTTCAGCTCACAAAAACAAACGGGTGAAAAACAGTCTTTGTAATTCTCAACAGCTGTGCACTTGAAATCTGTTTTCCCAAACAGATTTCTCTTCTATACACTTTAGCATAGAGATGTTACCATACCTGAGAAAGCAAGTGTACAGTCCATTTGATAATCCCCCACGCTTTCCCCACAATCCTCACAGTCCATCTGTTCAGGGGCTTCTGTATAATTTTCTTCTGGGGAACTGTAATTAGTGTCAGTAGTGAAGAGTCCCTCTTCTTTCTGAACCGGGCTTCTCTCCTCGTCACTATTGAGGTGAAAAGGCAGGCTACCGTGTAGTTTAGACTTCTCCCTTAGAGGGCCATACACTTCAGGATAAGTGTAGGTGAAGTCCTGCTTTTCAACTGCCCTTCTATTAGAGTGAATTGGACTTTCTCCAGCCTGAGCTCTACCAAGACGTGTTAAGCCAGGAAGTTGGAAATATCTTTTCTCTCTTAAAAGCTTTTCCCTTCCCTTTACAGGACCTCTCTTTCGGGGTTTAGAAAACTCCTTGGGGAAACTACCTTCACCCTCCTGGTACCTGCATTCAGGATAATTCCCTCTCACAGCTTCTCTGCGTCTGTTTGCAGGAACCCTCTCCTGAGCAAACTCCTCTGTGAAACTGCTGGAATCTTCGTCAGAGGTTTCTAGGTAGGTTTCCTGGATATCACTCTCCTGGATATCTCTGTCCCAGTTAGCATTCCTCCCTCTGGCTTCCTGCTTGGCTACCCTCCGACTGAGGTGATCCTGGTTAGCTCTCCCCTCCAACTGAGGTGGTCCTGGTTAGCTCTCTCTCTACTCCAGACTGACTCTTTCTTAAATGCGTCATTCTTAGCTTTTCCCCGTGGCTCAAGAGTGTGCAGCTGACCCTGCTTAGCTAATGAGGCATGAGGTAATCTTTTGCTGGGGCGTTTCCCTATACCCTGTGCTAATGTTATTGATGGTTGCTCATAGCAACCCTCAGCCATGTGCTTGGAGCTGCGTGTTTTAAAACTGCCCTGCACTTTCTCTTCTGTTTCTATAGGCATAATCTGCCCTGCACCATGACAACTGTCAAAGGCTGAGGAAATATCAAGGAATATAAGCAAGAAGGCACGCTTCGTATTATCCATGCCTCGGATTAGTGAATCAAAAAGGGATATGAGTAAGGTTTCTACCCCGTGAAATGGGCGGAAACCGTACTGGTGCTCATCTAAAGGGAAGTTGGTATCAATATGATCTTGTAGTTGTATCTGAACTACCTTTTCAATGATTTTGGCTAGGAAAGGTATGCTGGCAATGGGGCGATACGAGGAGGGGTCATTGCTGTTAAGGGTTTTATTTTTTAGTAGAGGGCGAATTGCCGAATACTTGAGGTCATCCGGCATGAAGCCTTGAAGTAGAGATTGGTTTACAACTTTCAATATGTATGGAGCGAATTCAGATTTTGCTGCTTTAACCCAAGACACTGGGCAAGGATCAAGTAATGAAGTGGTGGTATTGAGGTTTGATATGGTCTCCAGAAGTTGTTTGTTGGAGATTATGTGAAACGAGCTCCATTCAGTGATGGTATTTGATGTGGTAGGTGTCAGGATAGCACTTGGACGGGTACTTAGTTTAAGCTTGTTGGCAAAGTGGTTTGCCAGGAGTTGAGGGTCTATTAGTGTTTTGTTTGGGGTGTGTTCAGGAACTTTAGACAAAGATTTAATAATCTCGAAGAGTTCCCTAGGTCGGTTAATGGCTTTTGATAATGTTTTAGTGTGATATAGCCTTTTTGTGGTGTTAATAGCTTCCTTATAGGTTTTGCGGTTTGAGAAGTATTGTACCCTGAGTTCAGGGTTTTTTTCTTACGCCATTTAGTTTCCAATTTCCTGAGGTTTTTCTTTAGGGCAGCAAGCTCTGAAGTGTACCATTTCTCAGATGAGTTTCTTCTAAGTTTTTTATTTGAATGCAGATATTTAGCTTCCGCCTCTATAACAGTGTTCCAGATTGATACAAGTTCATTGAGATTGTTTGTGGTAATGTCTAATTTAGTAGAAATTGATTCCAGGAAGCTTTCCTTGTTAAATCGGCGGAATCTTTGTTCTATGTGTTCAGCTTTGCTGTGAGCTGTGTTAGGGAGATGGGAAGGGAGAGAGAAATGTATCATGAAATGATCAGACCATGGTACCTGAGTTGTGGTGGGTGGAGTAAAATGAGGTGAGAGTGTGTAGTGTGATGGTAAGAATATTAAATCAAGGGTGTTACCTTTGCAGTGAGTGGGGCGAGTAATTATTTGTCTAAATCCCATTTCATCCATTGCTTCAAGGAAGGATAGTTCTTGGCTATTTGGTAGGGAGGCAAGGTTAAGATCTCCTAAGATAACAGAAGGTTTTTTAAGGGAAGAGTTACATGCAACCTCAAGGATAATGTCTAACCTATGAATGTCAGGTGTGGGGGGTCTATAGATAAGGCAGATGGCCATGGAGTGACTTTCTATTCTGAGGATATCTATACCCTCGTGCTTATACAGGAAGGTAGGTGAAAGATTAAGGTTAGCTTTTGCTATTACGAGTACTGCACTGCCTCTTTTTCGGTCTCTATTACTGCTGAGTATAGTGTAACCATGTACTTTCAGTTGATTAAGAACTGAGTCAGACTCATTTAGCCAGGTTTCAGTTATACAGAGCAGATGAGGTTTTTCGTCCATAATGAGGTTAATCATAATTGGGATTTTATTCCTAATTGACCTGGCATTGATAAGAATGGGAGGGAGGAGTAGCCTAGTGGTTGGGGCAAGGTACTTCAGGCCGGAAGGTCAGGGGTTCAAATCCCACTAGAGGACAGCAACCTTGGGCCGGAAGGACTGGGGTTTCTAGTCCCACAGATGCTCCTTGTGGTCTTGGGCAAGCCACTTAACCCTCCATTGCCCATGTTCCCTGTAAGTATTAGTGTATGTGTCTCATATCCCCGTGTGTTAAATGTATCCCCCAATTGTGTTGTGACCGCTTTGATTGAAGGATAAGGCGGTATACAAAACTGTCTAAATAAATAAATAAATAAGAATGCATTTTAGTTGTGTTGAATGGGTAGTGTTTTGCTTGGAGTTATTCATTGGTGTTAAGTTCAACTGTATTAACCTTTTAACATGAATATGCTGGTGGGAGCGTGGACTACCCATGGAGGGATGTCTGTTATCATATTTTTGAGTGTTATGTCTGGGCCTGTATGGGATGATGTGAATGTGGGCTGGCTTTGGAATGTTTGTAGATGGGGTTAGAGAGTGAATAGGAGGAGTGTGAGAAAGTAGAAACCCTAGTGTGAACATTAGGATGTTTAAGGTGAGTGTTAGCAATCTTCCTAGATCCATTGTTAGTTAACAGGCGTAGATTTAAGACTAAGGAGATAGTGTGACGTGGTGTAACAGTTACTATGTAGTACTAAAATATATAATATACAACAGTAGTACAGTTACTATGAGATGTATATATCTTATCAGTCACGATCAGCAAAAACGTTGGATAATGTTACCAGTTGTCCACAAGTAAAATATTATATTATCAGCAATCAACAATATCCATATGTATTAGAGAATATAGGAAACAGAAAGGCATGAGATGCAAATATGTGCTCTGGTTACCTCTTATTGGTCAATTAGTTCCTTGCTGTGGATTGCCAAGGGGCTGAGATGTCGGAAGGGGCGGGTTCAAATCGAACAGGGCTTCAGTGAGGTGATGAAGGTGAATCCTCAGGCTTCTGGGTTGATGCTGTGAGGGACGCTGCCTAAGGGCCGTGCCAAAGGGCCCTCTGGCGCGGGTCCGCAAGGCGCGGGTGCGGCGCTGACGTTGCCCTTTTAAATAAGAGGAGGTAGCACGTGGTTGGGACGCCACTGCTGGAGGTGGAGGAAGCAGATTTTCTCCCTCCTGTGAGCCCGATGCTAGGGTGCATTTCTTGTGCATCATGTGAAGATTGTTTGCACATCACATTAGTTTGGCTGCTCGTGTGTGGTGACTGTGACCCAGGTGTGTTGTGTTTGTTGTCATCAGCTCCCCAGCCCCACCCTTTCCCCCACACTTCCTATTTGTGGCATAGTGCCTTTGCTGTTCCTGTCATCCATGATGGCTCACTTTGGCTTTGCTGCATACTGTCCAGTGGTTGCATGAGGAGGGAGAACTGTAGTTGCTTGAAGAGGGACATGGTGTCCCTGGGAGCGTGGCAATTGGCAGGGGTCCAGCCCCGCAGCAGCACAGACCTGCACCTGTGGAGGGGCCACAGGCCAGGTATGGGGAACCATGGCACCGTAGGCATGTGGAGGTCTGTCCCAGACGGCCTTGTCTCTACAGACCCAGAGCCATGCTCCAGGGCATACGTGAGGACCAGGTCATCTCCTTCTATTGTCTGAGCTTTATGAGGATCTTAGATCTGACCTCGAGCCTCTGATTGGCTGGTCTCATGCCATACCAGGGTTGATCAAGCTCCTGAATGCCCTCCATTTTTTTGCCTCTGACTGCTTCCAGACATCTGTGACTGCAGTTGGAGGAATGAGCCGGCCCACCTTCTCCCACTGTCTACAACAGGTACTGCATGCCATGATCAGCCAGGTAAGGAATTACATTATTTTACCTGACAGTAGGCAACATTGGGGGGCCCTGAACCAGCAATTTGAGAACACTGAAGAGATATCACACGTGATGGGAGCTATTGATTGCACACATGTTGCCCTGGTTCCACCCAGAGACAGGGATGCAGTGTACCGCAACCACAGGCATTACCATTCCCTGAATGTGCAGGTGATTTGTGATGCAAATATGTGAATTTTGAATGTGGTTCCCAGGTTTCCAGGGTCCATTCATGACTCCTATATCCTGCATCACTCGGCAATATTCCAGCAGTTTTAGGATGGACAGTATGAGGACTGTGTCCTGCTGGGTGAGTGGTCTGCTGCTTTCTAGTATGTGCATAATGTTTGTGAGATACGGGTAGCATGGCCACTGTCATAATATGTGCAGTACGTCAATGATATCTGCAGTAAAGGCCAAAGGGGATGGGCTGGTCTGTTATAGTTGATGTCAAGATGGACTGGAAGGAGACTAGATGTGAGAGGGCAGGACAAACAGACAGCAAGGTGAGCTAGCAGAGGACATGATGAAACCGGATGTAGGTGGCTGGACCATTTCACATGAACATTCACAAGTCCATATCACAATGGGTATAGCATATCTGCTGGCTAAACATTGCTTACTGCCACTTTGTTTGTGTTGGTATTTGTGCACCTTTCTCTTCTTTGCCGTTTGTCTACTGCCAGTCTAACTTACTTAATATTGTTCTCATCACAGTGTTCTTCCACACTTTAGATCTTGTTTTCTGAATACCCGGTTTCTACATTCTGTTCTGTCATCATTTGCTTGCTGATGGGCAAGGTTTAGTATGTTCAACACAGCTGGCGTCATCTGCTGATGAAGTTTATGTGATTGTGGCACATGTTAACCTTTGCCTGTAGGTGATGTTTTATTTATTTATTTGTTTATTTATTTATCAGGTTTTATATACCGCTCTATCCTTTAATCAGAGTGGTTTACAAAATAAGTAGTCTTATATCTATACAACAGCATAACTAACTCTTAATTTCAGTGAACATTGGATTGTAAAGAGATATAAAGGAGTACTTTGAGGGAGGAGAGAAGGGGTCACTAGAGAGGGACGCTTCAAGGGTGGGAGGTAGGGAGCTATTTGTTTTTTTCTGCAATGACCAGCTTCAATATTTGGAGTGTTGTATTTGGATAGGTATGGCTTGGTTATCTCTGCATCCTGCTAATGCTTTATTGATATGGCAGGTTTGCAATGTGTTTGGAATGGCCATAGAATATTGTGGTACCATATGTGCATGGCAGCTGCAACTGGAATATGGCATGGTAGAATGCTGCTAATCTCTCTGTCCATGCACTCTTGAGGGGACATGTCCTGTACATAGTGGTGCATGTTCCCAGTATGCATTCATGTTACACATGAACCTCTTGTGGCCATGGTGTTCTGCAATGTGTTTCTGCACATGGTATCACACCACCCATTGGTCTACCCCTGGATGATTGGGCCAAACATCGTAGCTGCCAGCAACACAAAGTTTTTTTCAAGGAAATGTGGATTGCACATGCATTACCCATGCAGTGATGGGTCAACATATCATTGACAGGTACTCACTGGGATGTCTCTCATTGTACAGCAGTCCTGTGGCAAGAAGACACATGCCATTATAAGCTGTTGTATGTTCACTGCAATTTTGTGTCTGCTAGATGTCATAGCATTAGTTGTGTGTGTGATATGGAAAGGCAGGGTGCAATAGCAATGGACAGGCATGTACATCCTGATTTTGTCAGATTAATTGGTAAACTGTCATGTTTTCTTTATGCAGGTAATGCTGGGTATGAGTGTCGGGCCTGGTTGCTGACCCCCATGCATTTTCCACGATCACCTGCAGAGATGAGGTACAATGAGGCCCATACCTCCACCCGCTCTGTCATCGAGCTCACCTTTGGCATGTTAAAGAGTCGCTTCAGGTATCTGGATAAGACCAGTGGGGCCTTACAATACCGACCCATGACTGTGGCAAAGATAATTTTGGCCTGCTGCATCCTGCACAACATTGCTGTCAGGCATAATATCGCAGTTGACATTAATCCGGATCTGGAGGACAATCCTGTGTGCCGTCCTGTATGTGACTGTGGAAACACACATGTGAGCACAGCAATCCAGCAAGGTCTGATCGAGGAGCTCTTCTCATGTATGTGTGGAAGTGCATATGTGTAAAAATGTGCATACTCTCCTGTGTGTCCCCTTTTAGCAACCAAAATATGATTGTCTGCTATATTTGTGACTGTACAGAATCTGGTGGAAGGCTATCACTCCGACTGCTGTGGTGAGGTCCATGATTACACCAAGAGGATCTACATGCACCCAGATGTGCGGAGCCATACTCATGACATCACGGCAGTGATTTGGGACTGGTGCATCATACACAGAGGCATCAGAGATATGCAATTTACATCATCAATCTGCATATGTTCCACAAACATAACTTTCTTGTGTGCTGATACTGCTCTGTGAATTCACCTGCATGAATTGAGGAGACAGAGGAACCCCATAAGAAACGTGGACTGCAATAAAAGGACGTGTAAAAATTGAAAACTTTTATTGAATTAATCCACTTCAGCCACTGGCCCGACACTGGCCATGTTTCGTGAAAGCCTTCCTCAGGGGCATTAATGGCTGTATACTGTGTGCTTTTATTACTGAAAGGGCTCCTATCTTAATACCTTAAGAGAGCCTGATTGAGATTATCCTTTAACACCAACGATTAATACTATGTCAGCATAGGAACACGTGTTTTGAGGTTAAAGGATAATCTCAATCAGGCTCTCTTAAGGTATTAAGATAGGAGCCCTTTCAGTAATAATGCCCCTGAGGAAGGCTTTCACGAAACACGGCCAGTGTCGGGCCAGTGGCTGAAGTGGATTAATTCAATAAAAGTTTTCAATTTTTACACGTCCTTTTATTGCAGTCCACGTTTCTTACTGGGTTGTTCGTTGCACGTGGATTCGTGCTTGGTTTGTTGGACCTTGAGGGGACAGAGGAACATTTGCATGGCTGGTGTTCCCTCATATCCCTAAGTGTGGTTGCTGTAAACCAATCTGGTATGCATCCCTATACCCCATGGCTGTGATATCGCATTTATGTAGCCCTCTGAACTTCAGCAGGTTGACATTAGACCCCATAATGTTGATGACATTTCTAACTATAGGTGTTGTATACAGATGTAACAGGAGTGGCAGTAGTACAAGTTGCATTTATCCTTTCCTTTCCATTGTTGTCCAAAACGACACCATGACTGTGGCCTTACATGGGTTCAGGACGTCGCTCCTAGTAGCCTCATCTGTGACCCAGACAGGGGGCATAGTACATTGTGCCTATATGTTGTTTACTGCATTGTGTGTGCAGTGAAATCAACATTGTATAGTTACAGTGTACAGACTTTTGTTCATTATCAGTTCCTGGTATGAGTGTGATTGGCCCTTTATACGAGTGTCACTGCTGGAATAATGTTACCTTTCTGATGCCTTCCTCTGACTGTTGAGATCATGTAATGGATTGTGTCCCTTGTGGAACATGTTGTACATTTTGTATGGCAAATCAGAATGCTTCATCATTCACATCTGGCACATTACAGAATATAGTTTAGACAATGGGCAATGATGTTTGAATATGCACAAACACACATCTCACTTTTTGCAAACATCACCTCTGGGTCAGGAATGAGAGGTTGCACACATAGACATCTCTAGGCAGTCCCTGTCCACCACATGCACCCCACACCAGCTATCCTCCACATTAGATAATGTTTGGCTAACATCATCAATCCTCATGTATGCTGTTAGATCAGCAGTTACCCAGAGTTATGTGAGAATTCGTTATCTTGCAACATATAACTCATAATGTGTGATGATAAGCATAACAACCTTTCTATTATCTTTTTCACAGGGCATCACCCATCCTTAGCAGCACGGGCCAATATTGCATCTGCAGTTACCACGACCAACAGTTTGGTTGAGACAGCAACAACAGGAGGTAATGCCTGAGAAGGGATTGCAGACAGTCACGATGCATATGTTATGGAGTGTATGCTAATACAGGATATTATGAGATCCTAGTGGTAGTTCAGGGCATACAGATGGGCTATAATGACCTGGCAATCCAGTCCAATGCTGGTGTGGAGAGGCCCCTTGGCACACCCTGGTTGTCACGGACACTGACTATGGATTCTGCCATCATCATCTGCAAATCTTGAGCCTCTGTACGGACACACTTGTCTGTGTGGAGAGACTTAGAAAGAGCTGCCATGCTCCACACACCATTATGGCCGGGGAGACAAGATGTGTCCCAGCAATCATTCCATCAGCAACAGCACTGACAACTGCATTCTGCCAATCCTGACTGTCATGTACACTTTGCTTGTTTTACCATGTCACTGCCATGGCTCTGTCACTGACAGTAAACATTTAGGCAGGAAACTACATCCTAATGGGTGTGTAGTAGCAGAAGCATATTGTGTCTTGGGTGTGTTATTCCTTGACATCCTTACACTGGCCAATATGGCCATGACAGGCTGTCACACATCCCCCATAAGGTGCACCGCAACAACATGTGTCATGTCTCTTTCCCATATCCAGGAGTGATCCTCTGCATACAGGGTGTCACTGTGTCATTTGGGGATTTACAGTGTGCATATGTGTGTGCATGAATATGTTCTGACACAGTAACATCACATAGTGCATATTTTGGAAGGTATACTGGAGCATAATTTTCATGTTTGGCCTTTTCACAGACCATGTTGATCTGTTCTTTCATAATAAAGAAATGTTATTTTTGATTTGGATGCAGCTTAAACAATCACATGTGTGCTTCATTCTGTGTCTCTCATGACAATGTCTCACACACATGGCAAAGGCCATTTTATGTTGTACTTTTCAGTATTTGCACACATTGCTTACATTGCGTATTCCATGTACATTATCTTACCTGGTCGTAGAGGCATACAGTGACATCCCAAAACTGTTGTGTTTGGCTGATTCTGCACTAGTGAGAGACAGGTATTTTACTGTCCCAACACACGTGCCTCTCATAACTACCTTCATCTTGACATTGTTGATCCTAGCTCAGATTTTGTTAGGCATTTACACAGGTAACTGCCCTAGTCACCTGTATACATGGCTTCTTGGTGATTTTGTCAAGGGGTGATGTCCCTCTGAGATCCCAGGTACCTCCCTAGCACACCCATATGCTCTATGGTTAGCATCAGGGTATGTTAGGAGCATTCAGTGGCAGCGCAGAAGCAGATAAATGTGATTGTTGGATAGCAACGTTTTTCTGTGTATCACACACACGTTACAGCTCGGCACAGATTTTCCTTAGCTATTTTAGAGGCACAAAGTCTGCACCATTAGCCTGTTAAATTTGTCCTAGCTGGCTAGCTCCTGTACCTTCTTGTTTGTATGTGCAGATCCTGATTTTCAATGGGTGAGTCACATATGACCACACCATTCACATCACAGTTAGACAGGTGGCAGTCATGCTATACACCAACATAACGTTTTGCAGCACCCAGATGAAAATCTGGGATCCAGATATTTCAGCACATAGCATCCATATATGTGCTTGCTATTCACATCTGGCTCTGGCATCTGCCCAAGGAACATTGCTTCCCTGAGCCTTAGCAGCATTTGATTTCATGCACACTGACATGTAGCAGCAACATTATCTGTGAATACACCTTCTCATTGCTATTTAGCAGGCCATCAGGGGGCATGCATTGACCTAAACATCCTGTGCCACATCCAAGAGGTTATTAGCAATGCAAAGCATGACATCATGTTCTGTCATTGCCTACACACATTCATTAGAACTATGTTGAAACATCAGCCATGTCCCATATGTGATATAGGTATTATTGTTGGAATGCAGGACACATCAGTGGATGCCCTCCAACTCAGTTGCCTCATTGTCATCCCAACATCACCAATGTTATCAATGGCCAGTGCAGAGATATATAGCAGCATATGTGTGAGCAGCAAGGTTGGCCAAGTATGATATGTATGCCTCCGTGAAACAGCACATGTGTAGAAGGGTGCACAGTGCTAATGTTCAAATGTGGGAGCAATATGTTTGTTCACAGAATCACAGTCATTAGGGGAGATACACCATGTGTCTCTCACCTGGTCACTTCTGCAAGTTAGCTATGAGGCTCATGTTTCTGCATACATCATACACCAAAAGAGCCTTAATGACTGATATCTGACCTGTGGCTCACACAGACATCACTTGCTAGAAAGAAAATGTGGCCAGCTGCGTAACACAGTGTCTGCAGCATAGATTGCATGTTATACATATACTCATGATTAGCTGCACCTCCTATTTCTTCCCCGTGATCCGTGGCTCCTGTGCCACATGTGGGACTGGCAGCAGCACCCCTGGTGCACACAGGCATTGCATATCTACGTACATTACCTTTACCCATACAATAGACTGTTGGATACTATGGCAGATGTCATAGAGGGACAAGGGAGGCATCACAAACATGATTGCTTACCAATACCACTGCACATATTAGTTGTTCATACTGTCTTCACATTGTGTTTGAATCATACATAGCATCTAAGTGCATGCTACCCATCCAGACCTTGTACAACCGCTCTTCATCGGGCCATACTGCAATAGATGGAATAGTGCTACAATAGCTGTAGTTGTGTCCACATGTATGGAATGAGGCCTTACGGCCTCAACATGCATTCCATGGCACAATTCTCATGAGGTGCACAGCAAGTAGATACACAGCTGATGCAGCAGGGTGCTATAATGTCCAAGAGAGTTGCATAGGATTTTGTCTCCATGTCTGTGCAGCTCCATTGTGGATCTCAACTCCTAGCCCAGAAAACAACATTGGTATTGACATGATAGCAGAGCCACAATATGCCAGCCCATAGCCAAGGTGCAGACACATATCACCTGCTGCACCCCTTCCTTTCTTGTTTCATATTGTCCACAGATATTATGCAACATCCAGGATGACTTTGGGCAACATGTATGTCAAATAACATCCCCATCTGGCAGGCCTACCAGGAATATAGATAGCCTATGACAAATATAGCAATGGGCATCAGGCATTGTGCATGATGGACAGCCCCCACATGCACATCCTGGAATACAAACCATTCCAGCCGCATCTGGGGCTCTCCATACAGCTCCATTGTTGCTGCTGGTATGCATGTGCTGGATTGGCATAGTTATATTAACAGGGAGAAATGTAATGTAGGACATGGTGTAGATCATCAGTGCTGGTGCCTCAAAATAACCCATATACTATCTACATACAGTCCTGCAGACTATCGGACTGCAATGAGGGGCATACAGCACAATGCTCATAATCCAGCTCCTACACAAGATCTATCATGGGGATAAGCTTTGGACATAGCAGTGAATGTACACGGGACCTGTGAGAAACATACTGTCCTTCCCATATCTGCACTGCACACCAGTCCATCAACAACTTACATGAGGAGGTGCCTACATGTTCACACATTGCAGGCAGGCTCATGCTGCTGCATTGTTTGATGCTTTTCCACACTTAAATGTTGTAGGTGCCTAGCATCAGGGTTTTTGCACTGTGCTTGTATACAGCACTGCCCAGTTTGAAATTACACTTGATGCGCAACATGCAATTGATTCTACTGCATGCAGTGCAAGACAACATGCTGCATCTGTATCTACTTGCTAACAGGCGACATTTCCTGTGAGCTCGTTCATAATATGCAGAGGGCAGAGACATGCATCTGAGGACATTTCTGTTTTGGGTGAGGCTTGGGAGAATACAGAGGGTTGTTTGTGTGAGGGCAGCAGATGTCTGAAACATGCATTTAACATGGGTCAGGTCTCAGACCCAATCCATGAAATCAGAAACATTTAACCATGACAGATATGTGTACAACACACAGGTCATTCACAGTCCTTTGAGAATGAGCTGACAACCTGCTGATACAACGGAGGCTAATACAAACATACATACATTCACTTTATAGCTATTTGTTGCCATGACAGCTTCCATGCAGGTTTGGCATAGTGGTTAGAGCACTATGTTTATCTGTATAGGGATGCTGGTTCAATGCCCACTGGTTCTTTTTGTGTAGATTTTGTTCAGGGCTGGTCCAAATAGCATCCAAGAGGGTGGCAGTTCAGCAAAGCCCCAGGCACCCTTCTACCTATTCCTTGTGAGTGATTTCATGCATGCTCTTTTCAATCCCGGCTATTAGACAGCCAGAGTATGTTGCCTCAGCTGTGGCCCATTGGAGAGTGTCGGTGCTGTGACCCCAGCTGATGCACGGCCAACACAGTGAAGAGGCTTGGGAGACTGGACCTGGACTGTGGGGGCCAGTCTTGGCCTCCATCACATCTATACAGACCATGCAGCCACATCCTACAAGGGAGATGTGGATGTATCAACCCGTTTGTACATTGCAAGCAGATACATACATACCCTTTATTCATACTTGCTGCCATGTCTGATGCCATGCAGGTTTGGCATAGTGGTTAGAGCACTGTGCTTGGCTGTGTGGGGATACTGGTTCAATGTTTGTGCTGGATGTATTTTTAAAACCCTCCTCATTCTTCTGTCCACACCTCCACTTTCTATCATGTCCCCATGTCCCCATTCTTGCTGATATACATTTCTAACATACTCATTACAATCATGACTATTGGACCTGGGGGACTTTTCCTACTGTGACTACAGCACATGAGTGGGCCACGGAGTGCAAGTGATTGGTATATATATATATATATATATTTTATATATATATATATATATATATATATATATATATATATATATTTTATATATATATATATATATATATAGGAAGGGCACAGATAGAAGCAATTTGGCAGAAGAGTGGAATTCCCGAGGAGGGGTGTAGGGAGAGGTAAGAGAGGAAAGGTAGTGAGGAGCTGCAGAGTGAATGCACTTATAGGTCTGCAGGAGAAATTTGAACTGGATACACATATATATATATCCATGACTGTAACTGCATATCTTCCCCTCTATACCATGTATACACCACATGTGGATACATAGTGGTAGAGTAATTTCGTTCAGACAACATTTAGCTGCTGTGTATGCCGCAACACACATTCCCTTTGTTGTTTCAGCATCTTCTGTGAGGTTCTGTGACTTTTTGTCATTATGCTTGAGGCACTGTGTTTCTGGTGAATGGACCACATTTCAGATACCACATGTTTTTATCAGGGTTCTGTTAACCTCATCTAGAGATATTGTCAGATGTGGACCAGGGTGTGCCTTTACAGTTCTAGCCATTCCACAGTGTGGCCTCACATAGGTCATGCATGCACATTACATTAATACATTTCTGACAGCAATACTTTTTTGCCTCTGGCGTGCAACATTGCAGGGGGCTGATGATGTTGGGCCAGCGGATGTCTTATACATATGCAGCACATATTTGAACCTTGGCATCCTGACTTTGAGTGGCCATTGGAAACTCTGACACATATAGGTTGTACATGCAACCATATAACACTCCTTCAATCCCCATCCGCTGCCATCCTTACATGCTCCATACTATGACAGAGAGACAGACATGTGGCTTTATGTTGTCCATATGTATGAGGTAGATTGTGCAATTCTGGTACCCAGCTGAGGTAGCCGCCACACCTGCTGCAATGGTATTTTCAGGTCCCCATGGCACACCTACATCATGCATAAACAGACCCCAGTGGCATGTGTGCCATCACATTTGCAATATCTGACCACCACAGATATTACACACACTCTGCTATCACCATCCAAAACACAGATCCTCATTCACCATATGGCCGTCATATGCAGCCCAATATTTAACATGCAGCTGTTACACTGTGACACGTGTGAGAAGATGTGCAACTGCTCAAGATTTGGAACACACCTCTACTGTGGCTGCTCCACACCACCACTCATGCTCAGTCCTTCTTTTGCTGAAGATATTGATAGCATGCTGATTGCACCCTGACAACTTTCGGGCCTCTCCTATGCAAAACACTGACTGTACTAACAGTGACATGTGAAAACCGCACTGCTACAATAATCTTGGGTGTCATCTGCACATCCACCTTACTGCTGATGACAATATCATATGGCAAGGGTTCATCAGGTCCATGTGCTACCACGTGTCCATCCATCCCTCACCTTCGGATTGTCTTCCATTGCTTCTCCATTTCTCCTTCTTTGAATTTACTGCCTTTTTCATAAGTTACAATGCATGCTTATCACCTTACTGCACCAGGTTCTGTTAGCATGCGCTAATGTACACATTAGGCACTTTATGCCACCACGTCCCCTACACACCCAGGACACTTTCTGCACGAAGATGCCTTATCACTGCCATTAGTGTGCACTATTGCATGCTACCTTAGCACGGTTTAGTGAACCTCCCTCTTAGATAATAAATTGCCTTGAAAACAATAAAATAAATCTTAGTTTGAAAGAGTACATTAAGTTCATCATGACAGTGTGGCAAACAACATTCTTTTTAAAACATGAAGATGGTCAGTACATCATTATGTTGATCGGCTTCTGTGGAGGGAAGAGCCAGATTTGATCTTTCAATTCAATTTAGTACACTCTAATGCAGTGTTTCCCAACCCAGTCCTACGGGGCACACCGGCCAGTCAGGTTTTCAGGATATCCCTAATGACTATGCATGAGATATATATGCATTAGAGATAACCTGCCAACCTGACTGGTTTGTGGCCCTCCAGGGCTGGATTTGGAGACCCCTGCCTTACACCTCTGTCATTTAAGATTGTGAGTGGGCAAGGTGCAGATGTCCTAGACATCGAAAGGGTATATAGAATGTGACACATTCCTCCTTGATTCTCACCACCACCAAAATATTGTCTATTAGACAACTTTTTGGTGGTGGTGAGAATCGAGGAGGAATGTGTCACATTCTATATACCCTTTCGATGTCTAGGACATCTGCACCTTGCCCACTCACAATCTTAAATGACAGAGGTGTAAGGCAGGGGTCTCCAAATCCAGCCCTGGAGGGCCACAAACCAGTCAGGTTGGCAGGTTATCTCTAATGCATATATATCTCATGCATAGTCATTAGGGATATCCCGAAAACCTGACTGGCCGGTGTGCCCCGTAGGACTGGGTTGGGAAACACTGCTCTAATGGACTCAATTGAGGGGCTAGATCTGTCTGTGTGTTTTTTTGCAATCAGTTTTTGATCTTGGTTTTGCCTTTGGGGAACATCACTACTACTACTACTGAACATTTGTATAGCGCTACAAAACGTATACAGCACTGCACAGACACATGTAAAAAACAGTCCCTGCTCATCATAGCTTACAATCTAGTTAAGACAGACAACACAGTAGCTGTAGACAAGGGATACATCTAGGGGGAATGGTAAGGAAACACAAAGGAGATCAGGTGAATCAAGATCCAAAAGCGGCAGTGAAAAGGTGAGTTTTCAGCCTGGATTTGAAAAGGGTCTGAGAAGAAACCTAACACACAGACTCAGGTAGTTTGTTCCAGGCATAAGGAGCAACAAGGTGAAAGGAACGAAGTCTGGAGTCAGCAATAGAAGAGAAGGGCACAGATAGAAGCAATTTGACAGAAGAGCGGAATTCCTGAGGAGGGGTGTAGGGAGAGGTAAGAGAGGAAAGGTAGTGAGGAGATGTAGAGTGAATGCACTTATAGGTCTGCAGGAGAAGTTTGAACTGGATGTGGAAAAGGATAGGAAGCCAAAGAAGAGACTTGAGAAGAGGGGTAATATGAGCACGACAAGGCTGGTGGAAGATTAGCCACACAGCAGTGTATTGAACAGATTGAAGGGGAGAGAGATGATTCAGAGGTAGACCAGCAAGGAGAAGGTTACAATAGTCCAGATGGAAGGTGACTAAGTGTCTGCTAACTCCAGACTTCGCTCCTTTCACCTTGCTGCCCCTTACGCCTGGAACAAACTACCTGTGTCTGTACGCCAGGCACCTTCTCTTCAAATCTAGGCTGAAAACTCACCTCTTTGCTGCTGCTTTTGGATCTTGACTCACCTGATCTCCTTTTTATTTCCCCTTGCTTTATCCCTGCCTGCACCTTCTGTGTTTGTCTTGACTAGATTGTAAGCTCTGATGAGCAGGGACTGTCTCTTACAGGTCTGTGCAGCGCTGCGCACGACTTGTAGCACTATATAAATGCTCAGTAGTAGTAGTATGTTCAGAAAGGAATGGGCAAATTTTGTTGATGTTGTAGAAAAAGAAATGGCAGGCTTTATCTATCAGTTGGATGTGTGTGGAGAAGGAGAGAGAGGAATCAAAGATAACCCCAAGGTTGTGAGATGAGGACACAGGGAGGAGAAGAGAGTTATCCACAGAGATTGAGAAAGGAGGAAAGGGAGATGAGGATTTAGAGGGAAAAATAAGAAGCTAAGTTTTGGCAATGTTCAATTTCAAGCAGCGGTGAGACATCCAAGCAGCAATGTCAGAAAGGCAGGCAGAGATCCTGGCCTAGATTGCCAGAGAAATTTCAGGTTTAGAGAGGTAGATCTGGGAGTCATCAGAATAAAGATGGTACTGAAAGCCATGGGAAGAGATGAGTGCATCAGGGACTGTGTATATAGAGAGAAAAGGAGTGGACCCAAGATAGACCCTTGGGGTAAACCAACTGAGAATGGCATAGCAGTAGAGGAGAATCCAGCAGAACAAATACTGAAAGAATGATGGAAAAAATAAGAAGAAAACCACAAAAACACAGAATCCTTAAAACCAAGTGAAGACAAGGTATCAAGGAGAAGTCTGTGGTCAACAGTATCAAAAAGAGCAGAGAGATCATGAAAGATGATAATTGAGTAAAGGCCCTTGGATTTTGCCAGGAAGAAGACACTGGGGACTTTGGCAAGAGCAGTTTTGGTAGAATGTAAGGAACGAAAGCTGGATTGTAGAGGATCCAGATTGGCTTCAGAGGAGAGAAACTTGAAGCAATGAAGAAATGAAGGGGAGGAGGGAGATGGGTCAATAGTGAGAACGACAGGTAGGGTCTAGTGAGGATCTCTTGAGGAGAAGACTGACCACAGCATGCTTGAAGGATTCACGAACAGTTGCAGTGGAGAGAGATAGATTGAGAATATGAGAGATGGAAGGGACTACAGTGGAGGAACATAAGATATGCCATACTGGGTCAGACAAAGGTCCATCAAGCCCATTATCCTGTTTCCAACAGTGGCCAATCTAGGTCATAAATACCTAGCAGTTTCCCCAAAAGACACAAGTTCCACAATGCTTGTATTTGGTCAAGAAGTGATATCCTGGGTCCCTTTTAACACTAGAAGCCCCAAAAGTAATTTTACCTAGAAACCCCAAAGTGCGTCAATTGACGCATTATCATGACGACTACGTTTAGCATGAAATGCACAGGTGAATTAATGTGAAGTTACTTATTTGTTAAATATGTGCAGTATGTGATGTCATTACATGACATCATCTTGTGTTTATTTTTGTAATGTCGGAGTAAAACTGTAAAGAGTGATTGAGATGCGCCACCTGGAGGGAACATGAATTTATACCTAGATGCCCCAAAGTACGTCAATTGACACATCCAGACAATTGAGTGCGTCAATTGACGTACTTTGGAGTTTCTAGGTATAAATTCATTTTCCCACTAGGTGGTGCATCTGTCATTAATTTTCGATGCACATATTTGAACATCTTGACCTTGCTAACAAAGTTATGGAACATAGAAACATAGAAATATGACGACAGAAAAAGACCACATGGCCTATCTAGTCTGTCCTTCCATATCAACAACTATAACAGTCCCCTTTTTACCTTTAGAGATCCTCTGTGTTTGTCCCATGCTTTTTTGAATTCAGTTATTGTCCTCATCTCTACCACCTCCACTGGGAGACTATTCCATGGATCCACTACTCTTTCCGTAAAGAAATATTTCAACATATCACTCCTGAATCTATCCCCCTTCACGCTCATCCCATGTCCCCTCATAGCAGAACATGCTTTCAATTGAAAGAGGCTCTCTCCCTGAACATTTATGCCATGGAGGTATTTAAATATTTCAGTCATATCACCTCTATCCCGCCTTTCCTCTCAGGTGTACATATTAAGATCCTTAAGTCTGTCCTCATATGCTTTATAATGAAGACCACTAACCATTTTAGTAGCCACCCTCGGCACCGACTCCATCCTGTTCACATCCTTTTGAAGGTGCGGTCTCCAGAATGGCACACTATACTACAAATGAGGTCGCACCAAAGACTTATACAGAGGCACTATCAACTCCTTTTTTCTGCTAGCCATTCCTCTCCTTATGCACCCAAGCATCCTTCTAGCTTTTGCCATCACCTTTTCTACCTGTTTAGCTACTTAAAATCATCAGGCACAACCACGCCTAAGTCCCGCTCTTCTTTAGTGGACAAAAGTACTTCACCCCCTATACTATATTGCTCCCTTGGATTGCTGCAGCCCAAATGCATGGCCTTACATTTTTTAACGTTAAATCCCATCTGCCAAATTCTAGACCATTCTTCAAGCTTAGCTAGATCCCTCCTCATGTTACCTACACCTTCCTGGATGTCTACTCTATTGCAGATTTTGGTATCATCCGCAAAGAGGCAAACCTTACCCGACAACCCTTCCGCTATATCACTAACAAAGATGTTAAAAAAAATCAGACCAAGGACAGATCCCTGGGGCACACCACTGGTAACATCCTTCTCCTCAGAGTGAGCTCCATTTACCTGTACTCTTTGTCGCCTCCCACCCAACCAATTTCTAACCCAAGCAGTAACTTTAGGGTCCATCCCTAGGGGGCTCAGTTTGTTTATAAGTCGCCTGTGAGGAACAGTGTCAAAGGTTTACTGAAATCCAAATACACCACATCTAGGGCTCTCCCTCAGTCCAACTCCCTGGTCACCCAGTCAAAGAAATCAATCAGATTTGTTTGACAATTCCTGCCTCTAGTGAATCCATGCTGCCTCAGATCCTGTAATCCGCTGGACTCTAGAAACCTCACTATTTTCTGTTTCAGCAGCGTTTTCAATAATTTACTCTCCACCAAAGTTAAACTAACCAGCCTGTAGTTTTCAACCACATCCTTACTTCTGCTTTTGTGTAAAGGCACCACATGAGCCGCTCTCCAGTGATTTGGCACCACTCCCGATTCCAACGAGGCATTGAAAAGGTCAGTCAGTGGAGCTACTAGAACGTCCCCAAGTTCCCTCAGTATTCTAAGGTGTATCCCATCCGGTCCAATCACTTTGTCTACTTTAAGTTGAGCTAGTTTCTCACGAACACAGTCTTCTGAAAATTGTTCAAGATGTCCCTCACTTCTGTTCCTGTTTGTGGGTGTTTTCTGAGGTCTTGCTCCTGGTTCTTCATCTGTGAACACAGAACAGAAATATTTGTTAAGCAATTCTGCTTTATCCTTATCAGCTTCTACATATTCCTGCCCTACACCCTTCAGTCTGACAATACCACTTTTGCCCTTCCTCTTCTTACTAACATATCTGAAAAATGTCTTATCCCCCCATTTTATTGCATTGGCTATTTCCTCCTCTTTTTGAATCTTTGCCTTCCTGACTACTTTGCTAGCTTCTCTAACTTTTTCCAAATATAGATGCTTGTCATCCTCTCTCTGTGATCTCTTGTATTTCATGAAGGCCTCCCTCTCTTCCTTCACTTCTTCAGCTACTTCTTTCAAAAGCCATAGTGGTCTCCTTTTCCCTTTATTTACCATTTTAACAAAAAGGTTGGTTGCTCTTAAAATATCCCCTTTCAGTTTTGCCCACTGTTTTTCTACATCCCTCAGCTGTTCCCATCCCACTAACGACTCCCTGAGGTATTGGCACATCTTGGCAAAGTTAGTCTTCCTAAAGTCTAAGATCCTCACCTTTGAATGGATTCTAACAGCCCTAGTCCTAATACTGAACCACACCATCTGGTGATCACTAGTTGCAAAATGATCTCCCACTACAACATCAGAAACACTTTCACCATTGGTAAGCACCAAGTCCAGTATGGCCCCTTCACGTGTGGGGTCTGTTACCAGTTGCCTGAATAGTTCTCCCTGTAGAGAATCCAGGATCTCCTTACTTCTAGATGATACTGAAGCAAGAATGTGCCAATCAACATCTGGCATATTGAAATCCCCTATCAGTAGCACTTTCCCTTTCCTAGCAATGCTGCGTATGTCTTCAATTAACTCTCTATCCACCTCTTCCTCTTGTGAGGGAGGTCTGTATATCACACCAATGCAAATAGATTTCTCTTTCCCTCTTTCTAGTTTAACCCACAATGCCTCCTCTCTCCTTTTTAAGCTCTGTAATTCCAAAGCTTTAATAGTAGTTTTTACATATAGTGCCATTCCTCCTCCCCTTCTTCCTACCCTTTCCTTTCTGAATAAAGTATAGCCAGGTATAGTCACATCCCAATCATGGTTTTCTTTAACTGCCACTAAATCCAAGTCAGCCACTCCCACCAAAGCTTCAACATCAGGGATCTTATTTCCGATGCTACGGGCATTTATACACACTGCTTTCCATATGTTACCCCTGTTACCCATTTCCATAAAGGTATTTAATGTATACCTACCTGGGGGCTTTCTTCACCCATCCCCTACAAATCTAATTTAAAGCCCTCTTCAGTAGATTAGCCAGTCTACTACCGAAGATGCGTTGACCTTTCTTGGATAGATGGATGCCATTTCTGCTCTGCAACCCTTGGAACAGCATCCCATGGTCTAGGAAACCAAAACACTCTCGATGACACCATCCACGCAGCCATGCATTCATCTCCAGGATACGAGAATCTCTGCCTTGGCCTTTACCCTCAACAGGGAGGATTGAAGAGAACACCACCTGTGCACCTAACTGCTTCACCCTCTGTCCCAGAGCCATGAAGTCACTTTTGATACGTTCTGAGGTATACCTGGCAGTAACATTTGTTCCAACATGGATTAGCAATATTGGGTAATAGTCAGTGGGCTTGATGAGTCTCGGCAAACTCTCCGTAACATCTTGGATTTTGGCACCAGGCAGACAGCATACCTCTCTGGACATCAAGTCTGGTCGGCAGATGGACACCTCAGTACCCCTCAGAAGAGAGTCTCCAACCACCACTACCCTTCGTTTCCTTCTGGTCACTGATTCTGCAACTTTGGGGTACTTGAGCTCTGCTTCTTCCCTTTCCAGGGATGCTTTCACCTCCTCCACTTCCAGGGCTGCATAATGGTTCTTCAATTCAAGGCCTGGAGAAGTTGGATTGGTGATTTAGCAGGCCCTTGTGACTTGTGTCCAACCATCGACATTCTGTTGGCACCCATCTTCTCCTGTGCTGGAGAGCTTGGTTGCTGCAAGAAGCATCTCATCAATGTACTTCTCACTGTCTTGAATGCTCCTCAGTCTCGCCACCTCCTCTCTGAGCTCCTCCACTTGTTTCCTCAGAGCTTCAGCTTGCAGGCACCCTGCACATGGAACCGGTCCTTCAACTGGCATTAGGACCTCTGTCTGGACCGAGGCAGAAGATGTAATGGGGGCAACAGCTTTAGCGATATGATTTTTCCCAGCCATTGTTCTGTTCGTGGAGCTTAGGTATCTGTTAAAGCAAAAGAGAGAGATTACCAAGTACCAGCCGGTTTCCCAGCTGTCCTTTCAGAGAAAAAGCAGTTAAATCTCATTAATTATATTCAAAATGTGCTGGTCCAATTCTCTGTGATTTGTTAAATGGGGAGGTGCCCTATAAAGCAAGACTGCTCACTAGGGGTGGGTGGGAGTCAGGGTGGGTAGGGAGGGAGCTAACACCTGAGTAGGTGTTAGCAGTTTCCAAAACTGAGGAGGTTACTAGAGTTCAGCAACCTACTGTGCTCAAGGAAAGTTCCCCTAAAGCACCAAAAAGAAGGTAACCTTGCTTTAAAAAATATACAAAAAACCCTTTTAAGAGCTCCCAGTCAGAGAGCTAGCAATTTAATATAATAAAAAAACCCTCAAATCCTTACTGTTGGTTGATCTGTAGAGCCCATGTTAGGAAAGCCTCAACAGGGCAGGGCACTGGAGCCTTTTATGCAGGCCTCAGCTGCTCTCAGGTAATCAGGCCCACTAACTCCTGATTAGGTGTTAGCAGCTTCCAAAACTGAGGAGGTTACTAGAGTTCAGCAACCTACTGTGCTCAAGGAAAGTTCCACTAAAGCACCAAAAAGAAAGTAACCTTGCTTTAAAAATATACAAAAAAACATTTTAAGAGCTCCCAGTCAGAGAGCTAGCAATTTAATATAATAAAATAAACCCTCAAATCCTTACTGTTGGTTGATCTGTAGAGCCCTTGTTAGAAAAGCCTCAACAGGGCAGGGCACTGGAGCCTTTTATGCAGGCCTCAACTGCTCTCAGGTAATCAGGCCCACTAACTCCTGATTAGGTGTTAGCAGTTAGCAGATCCTCTTGCAATTTTCCACAATCCTTTTGGGTTTTAACGACTTTAAATAGTTTTCTGTCATCTGCAAATTTGATAACCTCACTCATTATTCCCTTTTCCAAGTCATTTATGAATATGTCAAAAAGCAGCGGAGTCAGCACAGATCCCTGGGGTACACCACTATTCACCTTTCTCCATTGGAAAAATTGGCCATTTAGCCCTACCCTCTGCTTTCTATCTTTTAACCAGTTCCTGATCCACAATAGTACACTGCCTCCTATCCCAACACTCTTTAGTTTTGCCAAAAGTCTCTGATGAGGGACCTTGTCAAAGTTTTCTCAAAGTCCAGATACACTATATCAACCGACGCACCTTTGTCTACCTGTTTAGTCACACCTTCAAAAAACATAACAGATTAGTAAGACAAGATTTTCCTTGTCTAAAGCTATGTTGGCTGTCTCCCATTAAGCCATGACTATCTACATGTCCAGCAATTTTGTTCTTTATGATAGTTTCTACCATTTTTCCCAGTACTGACGTCAGACTTACTGGTCTGTAGTTTCCCGGATCACCCCTGGAACCCTTTTTAAAAACTGGTATTACATTTGCTATTCTCCAATCTTCAGGTATTACAGATGATTTTAATGATAGTTCACAGATTACTAATAGCAGGTCTGCAATCTCATATTTCAGTTCTTTCAACACCCTTGGATGTATATCATCCGGCCCAGGTGATTTGCTACTCTTCACTTTATCTTATAGTTGTAATACATCTTCCTGATGTATCGCTATTTCCTTCAATTCTTCTGCACCTTTAAATACCACTTCAGTCATGGGTAACATCCCTACATCTTCCTCAGTAAAGACCAAAGCAATGACCCATTGGCAAGCATAGCAATTGGGGGAGAGCACTCATAACCTTTTTCACTGGAGAGGGGGACACGGCAAGGTTGCCCTCTATCCCCCCTTCTCTTTGTGCTCCAATTAGAACCTCTACTACTGTCGATAATAGGTCAAGAGGAAATAAAGGGGATTGAATGGGAAAGTAGGGGTATTAAAGTCAGCACCTTCACAGACGATATGTTGCTCAGTCTACAGGACCCTCAGAGATCGATAGATTGGGCATTACAACTGATTGAGCAGTGTGGGTCCCTTTCAGGACTGCGGATAAACAGAAGAAAATCACTGGTGTTGGATGTAGGAGGAAAGATCAAGTAGAAGTGGCAAGGGGTATTTCCGTTAATTTGAGCGGAGAGGCAAATACGATACTTGGGAATCCAAATCCCTGAGAAGATGTCGCGACTATGCAATGTCAATATCAAACCAATGGTAGCTAAGACAATAGATAGATTGAAGAAGTGGCAGGATCTGCCTATTTCTCTTAGGGGAAGAATTGCTCTCTTTAAGATGGTGGAGCTTCCCAGGTGGGTTTATTTATTGTCTCGGTATGGATATTAAAGAAAGAAGTGTTGGTGTTGCAGAAGCATATTGGAAAATTTCTGTGGAAAGGTTGGAAGCCTTGAATAGCTATTTCAGTACTGATGAAACCCTTGGAAGAAGGAGGTCTTGGGTTATTACCCATACGAGCCTATAATTTGACATACCTGACTAGACCATTGCGGGACCTTATACTAGGTACCGAAGAGGCTATTCCAGTTGGTTTGCTGGAAGAGATGTCTGGGGAGAAACACAGGGCATATATGTTACACACACCACAGAGTGAACTCACGTTAGCCTAGAGATCCTCGATGTATCTGCAGGCATTACGTCAGGCCTGGAAGGCGTTATGCACATTTTGGAAGAGCAGCTGGAGGGGGATGGATTGCCTCCCCCTGGCTGGTAATAGGGAATTCCTACCAGGAATTCAGGGTAAAGTGGTGAAGGAATGGGCACTACGAGGAGTGGTGTGTGTGGGACATATGAAGATGGAAACAGAGCCAGAAATAGACTCATTCTTGTAGTTGCAGAGGCGATATAACTTAGAGCCCAGGCACTTCTATTTCTGTCTACAGGTCCGGCATTATGTGAGAAGTCTACAGAAAGATTTCAGCTCATTGCTTAATACAGGTGGGATGCTAGATATGTTGAAAGCTTTAGAGGGGAAAATAATGGTAGCACAATTAAGGGGGGTGCTGTGCCCGACAAAAGATCTCGGCCCGATGGAGAAGTTGGTGAAAAGATGGCAGCAAGATATGATGCCCAATATAACAGTAGAGATTTTGCAAAATTCATTTAGGGTGATAAAAGACATATCTGAGTCTGTAAGATTACAGGAGATAAAATACAGATTTTTGTGGAGGGCCTATGTCCATGATATTTGGGCGGCATGAGCGGGCATGGCACAGACAGATGTGTGTAAGCTCTGTGGAACAGAACAAGGGACATTAACCCACCGATTTTGGTCCTGTACCCGTATACAGCCTTTCTGGCAGGAAGTCTAGAATGGACTTGGAGGGTGGAGACTAAAACATTTGGCTCCCTCACCGGAATGGTGCCTGTTTGGGACCCTGGGAAAAGAGGTACTTATAGAGAGCCATTATAGGCAGTTGTGTGAAAAGGGCTTTATAGTAGCAAAACAAGGTATACTGCGCCAGTGGATATCAGGAATATCCCCGGATATTCAAGGGTGGGTATGATCTATGAGTGAATTGAGGAATATGGAACAGAAAATGTCCCAAATCTTGGGGGAGAAGAGAAAAGAGAAATGTGCCCGAGTGTGGGAGCAGTTTGGGGTTTCCCTCCCGCAAGAGATAAAGAGATTAGGGATAATTAAGCAGCAGACAAGCCAGATATGTATTCATACATACTTACAAATAGAAGAATACACTTACATCTACTTACAATGGGGGACGGGAAAGGGTGCGAACGCTGGACTAGAGGTCACAAGTAGCATTGGGTTTCTAGGTTTAGGTGGAATGTGAGTGTGACTGTGAAGGGTAGGGAGGGGGGACTTTAATGATAATGTTAACGTTAACGGAAATATAGTAAAGAAAGTGAAGTAAGGGAAGGAGTAAGGTAGGGGGAGGGAGAGAAGGGATGGGATGGGAAGGGGGAGGGGAAGGGCGGGGAGGGAGGTGGGAAGGGGGGAAAGACAAAGGTAAAAAGTTATAAGGCGCAATTGTTAGAATGTATGACTATGTAAGATGGTATAATTGTATAACCCAGACCAGTTCTGTCTCTGATATATCAAAGTTTCATGTATTTTTGCTATATGTTTTGAATTGGAGATGGAATGGTAGAAGTTTGTATTGTTCACAATAAAAAAGATTTAAACTAAAAGAGAAAAAGCAGAGCATAGGGCTAAATGGACAATTTTTCCAATGGAGAAAGGTGAAAACGGTGTACCCCAGGGATCTGTGCTGGGCCCACTGCTTTTTAATGTATTCATAAACGACAAATGCAAAGTTATACACTTAGGAAAAAGCAACCCAGACTATGGTTACACGATGCAAGATTCCACATTAGGATCCACCACCCAGGAAAAAGATTTAGGTGTCATTATTGATAACAAATTGAAACCCTCCGCCCAATGAGCAGCAGCGAGCAAGAAGGCAACTAGAATGCTAGAAATCATAAGGAAAGGAATGGAGAATTAAAAAAAGGACATTATAATGCCTCTGTATTGTTCCATGGTGCAATTCTGGTCACCGTATCTTAAAAAGGATATAGCAGGATTAGAAAAGGTACAGAGAAGAGCTGCCAATATGGTAAAGGGGATGGAAGGATACCCCAGTGAGGAGAGACTTAAAAGGTTAGGGCCCTTGAACCTGGAAAAGAGACAGCTGAGGGGAGATATGACAGAGATCTATAAATTAATGAATGGGGTGGAACGGGTAAACATAGATCATTTGTTTATGCCATCAAAAAGTAGAAAGACTAGGGGATATGCAATAAAGCTATAGTATAACCTGTTTAAGACTAATAAGAGAAAATATTTTTTCACTCAACACATAATCAAACTCTGGAATTTGTTAATGGAGGATGTAGTAAAAACTGTTAGTGTAGCTGGGTTTAAAAAAGGTTTGGAAAAGTTCCTGGAGGAAAGGCCCATAAACCATTATCAAAGAGGACCTGGAAAATCCACTGCTTGCACCTATACAGTTTCCAAAACTGAGGAGGTTACTAGAGTTCAGCAACCTACTGTGCTCAAGGAAGGTTCCACTAAAGCACCAAAAAGAAAGTAAACTTGCTTTAAAATTATACAAAAACCCTTTATAAGAGCTCCCAGTCAGAGAGCTAGCTGTTTAATAAAAATAAACCCTCATATCCTTACCATTGTTTGACCTGTAGAGCCCCTGTTAGGAATTCCAGGAATGACTGACATGGTTCTAGCAGTGGCGCTGGTATACAACTTTGAAGATGCATTTGCATCAATTGACACACTTTGGGACTTTTAGTGTTAATAATGGTTTATGGACCTTTCCTCCAGGAACTTGTCCAAACCTTTTTTAAACCCAGCTACACTAACAGCTTTTACTACTTCCTATTATTAGTCTTAAATAGGTTACCATGTAGCTTCATTGCATGTCCCCTAGTCTTTTTATATTCTGATGACGTAAACAATCAATCTGCGTTTACCCGTTCCACTCCATTCATTAATTTATAGACCTCTATCATATCTCCTCTCAGCCGTCTCTTTTCTAGGTTGAAGAGCCCTAACCTTTTTAGCCTCTCTTTATTTATTTATTTAAAAGCTTTTCTATACCACGCTATTTAAAATCAGTGCGGTTTACAAGGAACATTTCTTTGTATAAAGCGGAGAGACCTACTTTGCACTTACATTGAACAGGTGTAGCAACTTGGATTTAGAACTGGGGGTAACTATATACAAACTTAGGGGTATGTTTACTAAACTCCGAAATTGTGCGGGGCCGCGGTAGTGTGCCTGCGCCATATAAGGAGTGGGCGTTCCAGGCTGAAAAAGAAAAACCATAATTTACATATGCGCAAAGGTGCGCGGCGCCCATGTGCGCCTCGCACATTTGCGCATGGGAAAGCTGCGCGTGAGGCATAAGTGGCGCGCTGATGTACAAGCAGGAGAGCCGACCCACGGCACAATGGTGAAAACACTCACCAACGGTGCAGGGATCAGGGGATCAATCCCCCACAGTGCCCATCCAAGACAGCTGGCTGAGGCATTATTTTAGGAGGCATGTAAATAATGGGCGGCAGAAGGTGGCGTGCTGTTGGCCATAAGGCGGTGTGCCAATGTTTTTGGGGCATTTTCATTTTCGTTCGTCTTCAGGCGGCGCGATGTTAATTTTGGGCGGCATAAGGCGGCATGTTAACTCCGGGCGGCAGAAGGCGGCGCGCTGATGGGCAAAAGGCAGCGCGCTAATATTTTAGGAGGCATATTAATATGGGGAGGCATAAGCAGTGCGCTGATGGGCAAGCAGGGGAGCAGAACCACGGCACAATGGTTAAGACCATGACCAATGGTGCAGGGATCAGGAATCCAATCCCCCACAGTGCCCATTGAAGGCAGCTGGTAGAGGTGTTATTTTAGGAGCCATATAAATAATGTCTGGCATAAGGCGTTGCGCTGATGTCCACAAGGCAGTGCGCCAATGTTTTTGGGGGCATTCGAAGGCTGGCAGGCATATGGCGGCAAGCTGATGTGCAAGCGCAGGAACAGGAACCCAGCACAATGGGCAAGACACCGCCCAATGGTACAGGGATCATGGGTTCAGTCCCCCACAGTGACCAATGAACAAGGCTGGCTGAGGTGTTATTTTAGGAGGCATATAACTAATGGGCAGCATAAGGCGGCGCGCTAATGGTTTAGGAGGCATATTAATATGGGGCGGCATAAGGCGGCGCGCTGATGTGTAAGCAGAAGAGCAGAGCCACAGCATAATGGTTAAGGCACCCACCAATGGTGCAGGGGTCAGGGGCTCAATCCCCCACAATGCCCAATGATGACAGCAGGCTGAGGCATATAAATAATGGGCAGCATAAGGCAGCATGCAAATGCTTTAGGAGGCATTTTAATATTGGGCGGCATAAGCGGTGCGCTGATGTGCAAGCAGAAGAGAGCAGAGCCACAGCACAATGTTTGAGGCACCTGCCAATGGTGCAGGGATCAGGGGTTCAATCCCCCACAATGCCCAATGCTGACACCAGTCTGAGGCATTACTTTAGGAGGCATATAAATAATGGGCATCATAAGGCAGAGCACTGATGGGCATAAGGCGGCACACTAATGGTTTAGGAGGCAATTGAATATTGGGTGGCATAAGCAGTACGCTGATGTGCAAGCAGAAGAGCAGAGCCACAGCACAATGGTGAAGACACTGTCCAATGATGCAGGGATCCTGGGTTCAATCCCCAGCTGTGGCCAATCCACAAGGCTGGCTGAGGCATTACCTTTTATGAGGAAGTTTGCTCTAGGAGGCATTTCACCTTTTACAGTAATTACTACTGTTAGCAAATGCACGCGCAAAGCACTGTAATATAAGGTGCTTCATAAGGTACCCTAGAGGGCCTATGTTAAAGTGCACTGAGCAACCAGGCAACCTACACTGTTGCCTATAGGGCGGTTTATACAGTGCTGTATGAGGCACGGCAAGGTCAGAGCACTCTTTCTGCTGGCAGCACTCTGCAGTGTAATGCATGAAACCCTCACTAGGTGTGATGACATACAAGAAGGAACAGCAGTGTAGCTCAATGTCTAAGACATTGACTGACGGTGCAGGGGTCAAGTATTCAAATCCCCTGTGAATAAGGGAGGCTGAGGTATGTCCTTTTTCTGTGTGCAACTGTACACCAATATGTGCTGCCATCAAAAAAGAACCCCACCCTAGTGCCATATATTTATGCACCTTTCAGGGTGTCCCAGAAGGCACATCCCAAAAAACCATGTCGGCCAAGGAGAGGTATAATGTTACCCATAGGCCATGTTGAAAGTGTGGCAACGCATAAGGCACCATAGTAGGCACCCCATATCTTGCATGAATTGAAGGTGTGTCAAAATATGGCCAAAGGATGTATAGGTGAACACAAAAACGTTTGGCATGAGCAGTATCATCCCCGAATTTGAATGGAAAGAGAGGTATGTGCCAAACACACAGGTAACCCAAACACTGCACAGAGCAGAAAGGAAATACAATACAAATGCCAAAAAAGGCTGTAGATCACAGCTGATGGACCACACAAATCAGATAGAGGCCATGTTGCAGCTATAAAAACTGGATAAGCATATCGGGGCCAGCTCGAGGCATGCACAGAGTGATGGCAATGTATGATGCTATAATGACAGTGTGTGACAGAGGATGGGGAGATGTGTGCAGCAGAGGAGGCTGAAATGGCAGGATAGGTAAAATATCAGGATGACTGTGGAGTAGCAGTGCCATGCTGAGAAAACACAGGTGAGGCAGCCAGGGAGAGGTGCAATGTAGGAATGTGTAGGAGTGCAGGACATGGGTCCACAACATGCACAGCAGGGTAGGATGGCACACAGCTGGCAGACAGAGGATGGACGGAAGGATGCCGCGCAACTCTGATGAGGGTACTAAGTGTTGAAAGCACAGATCTGCAAAGATCTGACTGTCCTACGAATGAAAACCACCTATACAGGACAAGCATACAAACCAAAGAGAACAGATAGGAAGCACACCTCCGAACTTCACCACAAATGGCAATGCACAAAACGGTAGGCCACGCCACCAATGTGAGCACCTCAGCAAAGGCTGCATAAACAAAGTGTGCATGCCAAAACAAAAAAAGCCTACTGGCTGGCAGGACAGCCAAACGACGAACACTAATCATGGCCAAATGCACATGCAGATCTGCTGAGTACAGACCAGTGCACAGTCTGAAATTGGGACCAGCGACACATGCAAACACACAATGAAATGGTCTGCAGGGAACACAGCATGCAAAAGAGGAGAAAATAAGCCCCAAAGGCAGCAGTGAACGCTCTGTGGAGTTGGTGAACAAACTGGATCAGGACAGGAGAGAACTCAACATGCTAACAGGTGTACCACACACCAGCTGAACCACAGCAATACCAAACCCCCATGTGCACTGCCATGTAAACAGCATAAAGTAAGAGACCTATGTAACAGATAATACCTGATGGCTAGGCAGCACAGAGGGCGCACCGTGGTGAACAATGAGGAGAGGGAAGGGTATGTGTAGAGGTTATGAACCTGATGGTATCTAATGGCGCAGTTAACAGTACCAAAAAAAAAAGGTAAACCACATGTACGGATCAAACCTGCAAAGGACAGAGTTATAACACATGCCTCTCACCACTCCCAGAAACAGCACACTGAGAACAATGGTTAAAAAATCCACCAAAGGGAGGGTGCATATGGGAACATGTAATACCCAGTGATGTGGCATATGGCTGGCAGATACACAGCTGCCACCGGAAAAGGATGTGAACACAGGTGGCCCATGTGCATGACCAGCAATTCCCGAGATACAAGTGTCAATGTGCTGAAAGAGTGGAGGAGTAACCTAGTGGATAGAAAAAAGGTTTGCTCACCAAGCAACTAGGGCTCAATTCACGCTAGCACTCCATGTGGCCATGGGCAAATCACGGGACCCTCCAAGACCTTGGAAGAAAACCAGACAATCCACATCCACTAACACTGACAAGGAAAACATGGAGTGTCTGGGTCACAAGGAGTCAGGACAGATTCAAATTCACACATTGCAATGCATGTTTGTCCCCATGAGCAAGTAGCAAAACAGACAAATTTCTGTCAAATACATAGCTTTATTTGAGTTGTTCATCACTGAAAGTGTAGACAGTGCCATCATAATATCAAGGTGAGTGCATCCCTGGGGAAAGATCAAGACACCCATAGCAGGGCAGCAACTGAACACCTACAGAAAGGCCACCTGCTAGATGACAAATGAAGGAGAGCAGATATGATGTACATCAGGTGCATGCTATGCAATGGGCAGCATGCCCCCACCCCACACCTGCTACTCCATGACCCACATTTTTCACGCACATATGAGTGCATGTAGACATTAGGTGCTTCACGGAGAGGGCAGAACACACAGCATATGTCCCTCAAAACATAGCCATCTGAAAAAACCTGAGGCAGACAAACGAAAAAAGCATATGACATCACAATGTTTTAATGTAAAAAACCCTGTCACAAAGCAATGTGTTTGCTCTCACCTAATGCCTCCCTAAGAATCAAAGCTAGAACAATGTAGAATCAAACAATAATCAAAAGCACAATGAGCATATGCTAACACGTAGCACAGGAACATGAACCTAGAATGAATAACAACTAAACAACCTGCAGAAACCTGCACAGATATCACCATGAAGGAGGTCCCCCTGCAATGTTTGTTGGGTAGACAGTGTGTGACCACATATAGCACGGTACATGGACAGCACAATTGAAGGAGCACAACAGCCACCCACACAGCCACACACAAAATATAATGTGGCAATGTGGGTGTCGTTAACGCAGGGCATAAACAGCATTGTGCAGACGTCCAATGCAAGGTGTGTACATAGTCCCAGACTGTCACATCCGCACAGTAAGCTAACACAAGAAACAGCATGTGAATATGCTACTGATGTGGTAACATCTGAATGTGCAGCACACAGAAGCAATAGGTCCACGTGCTGTGTTGCACAAACAGAGTCAATCACAGGCAGAAGCAGCATCCACATTCCAACATGATCCAGTGACGCCACACATGCCCGTAAACACCCTTGGCCCATTGCAAACATAGATCCAGGATGGTGGGGTGCATGAAAGCTGAGTTGGGGCCAAACCTGTTTCATGTCCAGGTGGGGAGTAGGTGGACATACACAATAGGACTGTTCCATCGTTGGCCGTATGTCACAAAATGGCTGTATGGCTTTGTAGAAACAAACAGAGGAGTGTACCCTGTGTGACATGTCACACCCATGGCCAAGACGCCACATTTACCAAACTGTGTTGGAATGAAACACAAACAGTGTCAATGTCAGTCCCTGCTGCACATGTGGGAAGCAGTAAACAGAGTCCAAAGTGCAAAGTGTATATGCAATCCAACAGGTCACAGTTAAAAATGTTCTGGTAACTCTGGCCATGCATAGTCAAGGGTAAGATTCCAGTATGACACATTACTTGAACGTTCATTTGTGTCCCCTGCAATGAGCAGGAGTCCCAGCAATAGCATCGCTGCAAAACTGTGTTGGACAGCACTGTCATGGGGAAAGCAGCTGTCCAAGAGTAATACTGTCCACTCGAGTCATGTGTCCCACTCTCCAAGGTCAACGATTCAATGGCTCAATTGCCCCCAAGAAAGTCCATGGCGCTGTGTCCTTCAAGAGGTTGGTGATGGCGATGCCAGATGCACTGTAGGAGATGTGTCGCGTATGTCCTCTGCCCTGTGTCTGGAGAGAAGAAGTAGCTTATTGTTAGACACCTTGCAAAAGCTTCACGATTTGCAGAGAGTCACACCTTAGAAATTACTGAGGAAAGGGATGCAAAGGCAAGCTTGATTTGATATCAACACACAATAATCCACTTTTTGGTGATATAATGATTCATAAATGCAGACACGTGTGCTACATGGATATGGTCAAGACCATGCTCATGTCACACAGGTGTCCCACAAATACACACCATATGCATCTGTGTTTGTGACCAGAGAGACAACAGGACATGCACATGAGACAACCATTAAATCACCAACAGGCGCAGCCAGATGTAATCCCCCAAATAGCAAAGGTGCAATGTACCTTGGGTGTGCATCAGGTGTATTTCATCTATCCCTGGAGTGAATAAACAGCCATATCATGTCTCTGTGAAGGGAGACAATGTCATCAACACATGTAGCATCAGCATGTCAAGCTACTGATGATGCATGTCCACATTCTGTTGATAAAAGAGAAAAGATAAAGGTGCTCCACATTGGACCCAAAGACAACAAGACACAGCTCTGGTCATAGCACACAACCCATGTAGGAAATGTTTCTAAGGTAACCGCCACCACCGTATAAGTAGCACAGTCACAACCACTCCCCCGGTGTACTGATAACTCACAACACATGATGATGTACTGTGCCCCTACACTGGCGCATCACACAGACGACCCATAAACAAGCACCCAAACAGTATGTAAAAGTCAGCATGCAAGCTGCAAAATATGGCCTGTATGTCCACACATGGAGATTTGCAGACATAAAGGCCCAGTGAACATGCAGTGATACCCTGTTGTGGGCAGCTGGTACAATGTTGGTGTACGGAGCAAGTGTAGCCGACACCCAAAAGGAAACCAAAACCCCACCCACACATGCAGGTCTGTTGTACATGTCCCAGAAACAGTGTTGCCGAGGACATAATGAACACAAACACATGGGGATATGTGTGGCAAAAACAAGTGATGGGTTAGGGAGCCATATGGAAAAAAGGTGAACCACCACATCTGCCCAACATGACACATCATGGAGTACATGTTGTCCCCCACACCACAGACACAGACAATGTACCTGTAGATCCACCTACCCCAGTCAACAGCAGCTTGGCTGATGTCCAGTCACATGCCAGTGCACCACACCAACAGCATCATCACAAAGTATGTCCTGTTCAGTGTGAAACACAAGAGAACAAACAATATGTCATGTCCCAGCGGTACAACACACACTGCAGCTAACTGTCTACACCTGTCAAATCCCACTACATCACATACTGACTGACTGTGCTATCTCTCAATGTACAGATCTCACACATGTGAGAGGCAGCACGGCATTGTTGGAGGCTATCTACATATGTGTGTAATCTCCCTGCCCCCCCCCCTTACTTCGCTGCTGTAGCACACCCAGGTAAATATAGTTGTCTGCTCCCTCCATGTTTCTGCCTCACCCCAAAGTACTAACTCAGCCTGAATACACCAGACTGCCAACAATGTCTCCTCTCCGTGTTTACTACTTTCCCACCGTTGGCAGGTAACCCACTGTCAATTGGTGAAACACATGAACATATGCAGGTGCCTCTCCTGTAGACAATGGTCACATACATATCCTGTTGTGTACATCACACAGCGTAAATAATATGGTCAGCTGTGTGCTGATGATGAGCACAAGTAGGTGGCAATGTCAGCCACCCATCATGAAAACCACACCCCCATGTGTGACAGTGACATGACCATGATGGCTGCATGTCACCCCACTGTGTGTCTGTGAGATTGTCAAAGCATGGATAGACAATATATATGCACCTATGATCAAGATCTATCACCTATGTCTGTATGTGTATGCGGATGTAACCCTCCAGTGCTAGGGGACACCATGTAGGTGATGATGTGGACAGTACCCTCCTGCCCCTCACGCAGACACAGCCTGTAGCTGAGGCATGATGGCAGATGTTGAGATAGCACCAGCTAGATATGCCATGTTCTCCCTCGAAAAAAAGGGTAAACGCAAGCCACAGACATATTCTGGGCTACAAATGTCTAAGGTAACGCACACTTTGATGATCCGGCCAGGATCACCTCTGTATGTGTGTACATATGCAACACAGCACTGAGAGACTATTCTCAACACAAACATATGTAGCAATGATACACCCCCAGACTGGAAACTGCACAGGTCCCCATCCTTCACCATATCAATGTGAGGCTTAGGTGATGACGCATACATTCTGGGAAACCGTGCGTTTGCATTAACCCCCCTCACCAATAGTTGATACCATCAGCAACATGTAGTGTGATGCATGTGTATTGTGTTATGTATGACATGTGGCGCCACCAATTGGGAACATAGCCAGTGGACAGGAGCGTGACACCCACACAAACAGCCCTAACGTGGACATCATAAGCACACCCCACCTGACATCTGTCCCCAAACATGTGCAGCCTACCAAATGTGAACATCCTACCATATGCCTGTCATCCAAATCCCCCAAAATGAGAGAAACAATTAAATGTGGTTTTACAGCTGCTGCTATCACGAGCAGCCAATAACTGGGGATGTGTGTCTCATAAGCTCACACAGGTATATTAACATCCACCCACATTATCCGTTACCACCCGCGGTTGTGCCCTGCCCACATTGCTTGTTGCACACGCATGCCTATCGTTGATGTGTGAACTGTAGGTTACATGTCAATGCATTGTGTCAGACAAATGAATAAATATACAGATACACCACCCTTTATAACCATAACACACATAGAAATACACGTGTAGGTGGGAAGATAGCCAATACGTACATGAGAAGATCTCAGCAATCACCCTCCGCCTGACCGCTGTGCCTTCCCGTGTGTCACCAATGGCATGTACGGGGGGCACATTGGATCATCCTCCAGATCCTCATTAATCTCTGCAGGGATATTGTGCCTGAGAGCAATGTTGTGCAGGATGCAACAGGCTATGATTATCTCTGCCACAGTCACTGGCCTATATTGTAAGGCACCGCCAGTCCTATCCAGACACCTGAAGCGACTCTTCAACATGCCAAAGGTGCGCTCTATGACAGAGCGCTGGAGGCATGGGCCTCATTGTACCTCCGCTCTGCACGTGTCCGTGGCTGACGCACAGGGGTCAGCAGCCAGGGGCGACACCCATATCCTGCATCACCTGCAGAAAGAAATGTTTCATGTGAATACAGGGGTTAATGTATCCCAAAACGTCACATGTTAGGATGTGAGAAACCAATGCACAATACACACAGACAAACACATATGACAGCACAACTATTAACTCAGGAGAAAAAGGCGTATGATGAGGAAACAGTACCACAAGACATATCGAGTCTGTACAGCCATGGCAAACACTACAGCAGGCACATCTACACCTGCAGAGATCCTCTGTGTGTGCAACATGCAAATTGTAATGCAGTTTGTGTCCACATCTCCACCACCTCCATTGTGTGACAGTAACACCGATCAACGGATCATAAATGCAAAGTTCATGCCTGACAACGAGACAAGGACATACATGCTCTCATCAGAGGTAGGCCCACACCCAGAACACGTATGCCATCGGAGGACTGGCAAAGTGTAAACCATATCACATCTATACACCACGACCACTCAGGACGACATATCAGGATGTAGCAGTCTGCCACCATATCTTGTGGACTGTTGACCACCAATTTGTGTAAAAGCCATCCACTGCACTGTCCCCCTCCAGTCTACCTGTTTATGAAGGTTTGCTCCACATAGCTGGACACTGTACCACACATGAGCTTCCATCAACGACATATATATAGGTACTTTAAATACCGTGTATCTACCAACAAGACCTCTCATTATGCACCTATGTAGCCCCCCTGACCTTGCCGTCACCACCCTAGAATGTTCAGCTACATCAGGATCGTCATATTCCACGACGATATCACCAGCTCATCCACATGGTGCAAAGGTACTGCACCCCCAATACTGTGTGCCATCACTGTTGTGACGCAGGCAATAAGCGTGACACCACAGATACATAAATGTCCTCCCAGCTGTCCCCCTCCTCAACATACATCAGAGACTTCCAGAAACAACCTCCTGTGATATAGTCGCTCACGGGTGACCAGACATTAATGAGGGAGTGTGTGAACCCAAGACACACATGACAAGGGGTAGTTGTCCGGAATTGCAACACACTAAACGTTACATGACATACAGATGCTAGCAACAAGTTAACTAGCAGCACATGGGTATGTGAAAGGCATCGAAAAACACCCCCCCACCCCCATTCACATGTGTCAAGTTGACACATGCACACATACACTAGGAGGGATACAGCACTAAGAGAGCCATATGCACATGGGCGTAGTCACATGAACACCATTTGCATGTTAGGGTCATATAATGTATCAATGCAGATGGTACCATGTACAGCAATGTCCCTGTTACTATACATCTCCAAACATGTAGCAATGTTACTCCACAACAGTTCTGTGTCTGGCTAACTTGTTCTAATTGGAAGGGGCACAGCCAAAGTAAACGGTGGCCAAAGATGACATGTTACATTCCAAATGGTAGAAAGACAAACATTGACAAATGAGTTTGAAATACTCACCCAGCAATATACAGTCCGCAAACTGGCCCTCCTCAAATTGGGTGAATAGTGCCGAGAGATGCAGGATATAGGAGTCATGGGTGGACCCTGGAAACCTAGGGACCACATTCAGAATATGCAGGTTAGCATCACATACAACCTGAACATTCAGGGAATGGTAGTGTTTGCGGTTGCGGAACGCTACCTCCCTGTCTCTAGGCGGGACCAGGGCAACATGTGTGCAATCAATAGCTCCCATCACGTGTGGTATCCCGGCTAAAGCCTCAAAGGCCTGGTTCAGGGTCCCCCACTGTTGCCTAGTGTGGGGAAGGGCTATGTAATTCCCCACCCAGCTGACCATGGCACGCAGTACTTGGTGGAGACATCGGGAGAAGGAGGGGCGGCTCATGCTACCCACTGCGCCCACAGAGGATTGGAAACAGCCAGAGGCAAAGAAATGTAAGGCAGCAAGGAGCTTGACTAAACCTGGTATGGCATGGGACCGATTAGTTAGGGGCTCGAGGTCAGGTTTTAGATCCTCATAGAGCTCCCTAATAGCCCTTGTGCTCAGTCTGTAAAGGGAGATGACCTGGTACTCACGCATGTCCTGGAGTTGGGCCCTGGGCCTGTAGAGGCGAGGCTGCTGAGCCTGCACCTCGGCACGCCTCCTGCGCTGTGCACGGACAGCACCTGCTTGGACCGCCCCCACAGCTGCAGGTCCGATTTGCTGCGGGACTACACCCATGCCCTGTGCCTCATCCCCCTGGACACCATCTCCCCTGTCCTGCAACCGCAGCATCTGCCCACTACTCAAGGCACATGCAGCAACATATATGTGTGCCATCACCTCCTCCCGCCCGGCAACACAAACACACTCCAACACACACACAAACCTCCTTCAACAGTGACCAACTCACAAACACCAACAGACAGACGAAACAAAAGGATGCAACGCACAATACAATACACGCAATACAATACAATACACACAATACAATACAATACACACAATACTATACAATATACAATGCAATCCACACCAACTCTTGCCTTGCTCACTCTGTCACCCTCTCCAAACACACACCTCGCCTACAATACAACCCTCAACGTGGACTATCTCTGCCTGAGGATATATAGATGTCTGTCCGTTGGCGTTAGCTGCGCATGCGCAGTTGTGCGTACCTGCGCGACGCGGAGGTGCGCCGCGCCCATGTGCAATCGACCGAGCATGCGCTGGCGTCTGTGCGCACTGCGCAGGGCCGGGTATGTGTGCTGCCCACATACACACCCCCACATACACACCGCCCACATACACACCCCCATGCACAGCTCAGGCGCACCTCCGCGGCACGCACAGACGCCAACGCATGCGCACATACGCGGCATGCCAAAACAACGCCCTCGCACAACAGCACATGTGCAACGTCAAAATGCTAAAAAAAAAGGGTATAAAACACCCTGTACCCCAGGTAAACGTCGAGGGTGCTGTTAGGAGTACTGAGGAGTTCGTGAAATATTGATTATTGTGTGTTACTGAGGAGGTAGGAGGTAGTGCAGGAGGAGAGGAGGCTGTGTGTGTGTACAGTACTTTGTTTTGTGGTGTAGTCTGGATTGTGTGTTTGTTTTGTGTCCATCGTTCCGTCCTGTGTAGGGTAGGGTGGGTTGTCTGGTGTGTGGCATGGTGGGCTGCTCTGTGTAGGGTGTGGTGAGGTGTTTTGTGTTGGGTGGGGAGTGGTGAGGGGAGAGGGTGATGGAGAGAGAGGGGGAGAGGGAGAGAGAGAGGGAGAGTGAAGATGAGGGGGTTGTTGAGGCGGACCAAGATGTTAATGCGGAGGCTGGTGGTGCGGGGACACCGGAGCCTGAGGCTGTTCCAGGCCCATCGGGGAGGCCGCAGGCGGAAATGTCCCAACACACGGGTAAAAGGAAGCGCTTACCTGTGCCTGACGCTCAGAGAAGGAGGGCTCTCCGTTTCTCAGACCCAGAGAACCACATCCTCCTGTCCATGGTTCTTGAAAACTATGATGTACTGTTCGGCCGCCTCAGTAGCCGCACAACAGTGGCAACACGCAATGCCGTGTGGGAGGATGTCAGGGTAGCAGTGGCTGGGGTGGGGGGTCCATCGAGAGACATCGACAGTCTCAAAAAGAGATTCTCCAACATTAAAAGAGGGGTACGGCAGGCAATGGTTGCAGAACATCAGCATGCGCATGGGACAGGTGGCGGTGGCCCCCTCATCACCCCACTATCGCCCCTGGAGCGGGAGCTTGCAGCAAGGCTTGGATCTATCTACACCTGTGGCCTGCCAGAGTTCCTGGACACCGCCCACCCGTTGGCAGGTATGTATGATACGTAGTGGCGCCACAACGTATAGCCAAACAGCCTATGCGTAGCACTGTGCAATAATGCCATTATGAAATCTGTCTGTTAGCAGAGCATGTGCAGCTGGGACCTCATTGCAGGTTGGGGTTCATAGGTAGTCCTCATAGTGTATGCCTTTCATCTTGAATATGTGGTATAGTTTCCTAAGTCATGACATGTCCAAACGTAAATGGCTCTTTGTGACATCACCCAGGTGTCAGTGAACCTGTGAGGTGAAACTAACATAGCTCACTGCTGCAAATAAGAGATTTAGGCCTTACACAGTGGTTGGATAGGCAAACCTGCAACCACTGTCCACAGGACCCACAAACAACACGCACAGTGAGGCACAGCTCACCTCTCTGACCTCCCAAACGTCACCTATGCTGTCCCACCTATGGAACCTAAGCTGCGGGGCAATCCATGAGAGGAGCAGAGGCAGGGTATAATCCTGAGAAGCTGCTCACATATCTAACATTTCATCCAACAGCAACCCTGTGATGTTACCAGCCCAGTCTGGCAACAGTTGTTGCAATGATCTAATCACATCATCCCAGGGGTTTATTATTCCCCTCACTGGCATTCAAGATGCATGCCAAGGGGTCTGTCTCCCCCGCCAAAACCAGGACAGGGCTCTGCTGGTATCCATGCACAGGCATCCGCTCCGTCATCACTGAGGCTGACATTCCCACCTCAGAGTCCACAGCACACTCATTACTGAGTGAGCAGGACTCTACAATGCTCCCAGAGCTTGGCCTCCCACCTTCATATCATCCTGCAAACCCTGTGAAGCAGTACCTGGTGGGATAACTGCTGTCAGAATACCCTCTGAACCGACGGTCCCACCTGTGCTGCCCTCCCCTTGGCTATGGCCTCTGAACCACCTGCTGTTATGTCATTGCTTGCTCTGTCAAACATTTCGGTATGGACACTGGTTATACCTTTCCGTCTCCAAATCCGCTCTGCCCCTGTGCACCCTGTCACACCTGTGTTGGTCTTCCTTGCGCTCATCGTGCTTCACCCCTATCAAACTCCCGTAGTTCTCTATGGCTGGGACCCTTGTTTGTGAAAGACGTTGCACAAGCTCTTGGCTGCACGTGTTTCTCATATGCATCGTGTGTCGGCATAGAGCCATGGTGTGGTCTGTACACAGCCCGCACAAGCATGTGGCCCTCATCTCCCTGTTGTGATCTGAATGATTGTTTGCCAGGGTCATGTTGTGACTCCTAAGATGACATATTTGTTACAGAAACGTTACTATGCCTGTCACTGCCCTATGTCATCGTGCAGGGCAAATAGTGCCTATGGAAACAGGAGAGAAAGTGCAGAGCAGTTTTAAAACACGTAGCTCCAAGCACATGGCTGAGGGTTGCTATGAGCAACCATCAATAACATTAACACAGGGTGTAGGAAAACGCCCCAGCAACAGATTACCTCATGCCTCATTAGCTGAGCAGGGACAGCTGCATACACCTGAGCCACGGGGAAAAGATAAGAATGATGCATGTTATAAAGAGTCAGTCCTGAGCAGTGAGAGGGCTAACCAGGACCACCTCAGTTGGAGGAGAGCTAACCAGGACCACCTCATTTGGAAGTGGGCTAACCAGGAGAGTGATATCCAGGAAACCTACCTAGAAACCTCTGACGGAGATTCCAGCAGTCTCACAGAGGAGTTTGCCCAGGAGAGGATTCCTGCAAACAGGCGCAGAGAAGCTGTGAGAGAAAATTAACCTGAATGCAGGTACCAGGAGGGTGAAGGTGGTTTCCCCAGGGAGTTTTCCAAGCCCCGAGAGAGACGTCCTGTGGGGGGAAGGGAAAAGCGGTCAAGAGAGAAAAGCTGCTTCCAATTTCCTGGCTCATAAAGTCTTGGTAGAGCTCAGCCTGGAGAAAGGCCAATTCACTGTAATAGAGGGGCAATTTAAAAGCAGAACTTCAAATACAACTATCCTGAAGTGTATGGATCTCTAGGGGAGAAGTCTACACTACACGGTAGCCTGCCTTTTCACCTCAATAGTGAAGAGGAGAGAAGCCCTGGTCAGAAAGAAGAGGGACTCGTCAATATGGACACTATTTACAGTTCTCCAGAAGTAATTTATATACAAGCCCCTGAACAGATGGACTGTGATGATTGTGGGGAAGACGTGGGGGATTATCAAATAGACTGTACGCTTGCATTCTCAGATAGGGTAACATCTCTATGCTAAAGTGTATAGAAGGGAAATCTGTTTAGGAGAACAGATTACATGTGCACAGCTGTTGATAATTACAAGGAGTGTTTTTCACCCGTTTGTTTTTGTGATTTGAAAAGAAGCATGATTTATATTTTGTAGTTCTATTTTGTGTTATGCCAAAGGTATGGTTTTCTTTCCTTTTGAGACCTGTTTTGCAAAAGCTCTCCTGGGACCGAAAAGAAAATACCTCTGAGAAAAAAGCCCAGCTGCTCGCTACCACAACTACACTTCTTTAAAAGCTAGTGGGACTCCAAATCCCAGGGAGCATCACCTGTCCCAGCTTATTTAGAAGAGGCCGCACTGAAACCCTCAGGTCTTCTACCTACGGGGGTAAGTAGGTGCGTGACACCTATCACCAAAAACCCATACCAATTAGCTCTCACGACATGGCTGTGATCAGCATTGAGGACCCAGCAGCCTCCTGCAACCCCCCCCCCCCCCCACACTTGTCGCAAATGTCACACCCTGTACCTATCCCGGTTTGCTCATGTGTGTTTGCTGTTACACCACAACTCCTGATGTGTTGCCATGTTGCAGGCCATAGTCAGCATGTGTTCCTCATCCTATCCCTCCCCCCACCTGGCCCAAAACTGTTAGTGAACATCAACCACAACCCCACCCCCGCAACAATGTTGGACATGCCCTGCATGATTGAGTGGCCGTGCATCGAGGCATGTTTATGTGACATATTAACTGCAAAGTGCTGCATGTGCTTAGCAGGAGCCAAGAGGTGATTAATAGGTCTAACGCACAGCATACTAGGCCACAGCCAGGAACATCAAGCACCCAGACAATAGCATCCCCCAAAGACTCATTCCCATAGAAAAGGCATGCACAGTCTGAAAGGGGGTGGCAGTAGCAGGTGTGAGCACAGGGCACCAGCAGGTGAACGGTGACATAGGTATCGCAGATGGAAAGAGGCATGGGATGGGGGCAAGATGGGGGCCGCGAGCATGAGCACCTGAATGGCAAACCAAACAGCCGGTCAGGGGTACTGCACACACATGTCCCCCAGGTGCAGATATATGGCGGAGACATATAGGGAGGGGAGGGTGTAGAGGAGTGTGTAATCAGTACACATGCCGGCCTCCCCCTTCATGTATGTGTTATCTTCAGCACAATCAGATATATAGGTGTTGTGTGTAAACAGATCTGTGCCCTCTTTGATTGCTCACATTACAAGTGACTACAGCAGCATAGGGGCGCAGGAAGCAGAGGAGGAGGAGGTGGAGGAGGAGAATGACGAGGATGTGTCTGAGGCCTGCGATGACCCTGAGGCTCCCTTAACAGGGGGGAGCACAGGTGCTCCTGCCGAGAACCTTCAGCCCCCTAGGACCAGCGGGTCATCACCAGGGCGTGCAGCCAGCATCCCACAGCCTGGTGGTAGAACATCTATGGGTCCCCCCCCCACAACTGATGCAGGACCCTGGCACCCACCCGATGGACGTTCTGATGGCAGAGTTGCATAGCCATGCCGCACAAGGATCACGTGATGCCGAAGATGGGTGGCAAAAGGTGGTCACATACACAACTTTTGGAAAACTAGTCTCTGTGTGATGTGTGTGTTGTTTGTGGCCTTGTACCTCAACAGCTGCTACCTGCAAGGGGTATATAGTCGGCATGTAGCGGGAAAATCACAGGGGTATGGCAATGGGTGGAGGATGGTCATGTAACAAACACCATAACATTATAGGGTTTGTGAACCCATTCATATGCAGACATAACTGCAGGGTTGTCTGGACTCCCACATGTTAGCAGAAAATAACTTGATGAATGCATTGACCTTGCAACAGTCTGCCTCATCGTACATAGCCAGCTGACACGAAGACAACAGAATGTCACCTGCCACATCGTCCACAGGCAATCGGAACAGACCCACTAAGCCCTATGTAGCTCAGGATATGTCAGGTCACACGGCCCCCAGTCACTTAAGGCTGCAGTTTCAGGTGTACGCCAAACATGGGATAGGCTAACGGCCGACAAAGACTGTCACGACACCCATATACGTGGAAACACCAAGATGACCGGGACAGGGATCATTTAGAGTTGGTTAGAGAGAGGGACCGGTCCATCAGGGCTGGCTAGATGCCAAAATATACGATGCCGTGCTTGACATACAGAATGAGACATCAACATGTCCCCTTCATGTTGACCTGACAATGGGTCCCCTGATTGCATAGCTGTGGTGGTCGCCCACACGAACACACAGGTCAGGACATGACCTCTGTTGTGTATTGCGTTACTCCCCACACTGCATGTGCAAACCCATCTGCAAGCCAGTGTCATGGAACCACGCCCCCCCTATTCCTGGGGTTCACCGCCCCACCCCCCATGGTGCAGCAACTGCTGTGGCCAAACTCATCATGACATTGCTTGTATGTCACTGGGGTTTGTCAACCTCTGCTGCTACATCTGTTGCCCAATCCTCTCTGACCATGCCCACCACCTGTCTAGCAAGGTAAGCACGCACCGGTATTAGGCCTCTCCCCTCTCACAACATGGTGTATGTTACACACACCGTAGGCCGACACATGATGCAGCCATTCACATGCGCCTGTGAGGGGTTGTTATCCTGATGCAACCACCCACCCGTGTGAGCAGAGCACCCTCCAACTGGGACCTGTCCAAGGTGTGTATGTCCGGAAAACTGTGGCCCCACCTGGTCTTCCTGACCCCCACCTTTTCCAGCGCACCAGTGATGGTGTGCCTCTGTTGTTGCTGTCCTTGTTTCAAACTCCACCTTCCCATGCACGATGGACATGTGGTTGCTCTCAGGCCGCAGGACTGTTGCAGACCCAGCAGTACGTGTGTGTCTCATCACAGCCATGTGAGTCTCGTGCTTGGTTACATTTCTGAGGGTGGACCGTGTCCTGTGTGTGGCTGTGACCTACACTACTGTGGCAAGGATGCCTCGTAAACCCACACATGTGTCTACAAGAGTTTGCCTTATCACAGTAGCAATCCTGGGGAAGATGTGCGACATGTTTGTGTGTGTATGTTGTCTAACACAGGGCTATCTCTCATACCACCCTGTGTCTCATCCACAGGCCAGCGGCTGGCGCTGCAGGACATCAGGACGTCCATCGATGTGACGAACACAAAGCTGGACCAGGCCACGGGGCAGCTCAAGGTCCTCACTGAGGTCGTGCATGCCATACCATTTACACGCATGTGTGAGGCCCTGGAGGAGATGTTTGTGGTAATTCGCCAAGCAGCAGCAGCAGCACCAGCACCAACACCAACACCACCACCACCATCGCCACAGCCACCACCGCCACCAAACGCACAGGAGGAGGGGGTAGCACCATGGGGGGGGGAGGTATGAGACGGGGCAGGCGTGGGCGTCCACGCCGTCGACAATGACAACACATATAAATATGTCTCATACAATACATGCAACGTGTGTCTCAAATGTGTGCACCTGTAGTCCCCTATGTAGTGTACACATGCAGGGTTTGTCCCTGACCATCTGACCAGCACCCTTGCATGTTGCTGATGTGTTGTTCGGATGGCCAGGTATGCCTGCACCAATGCCACCACAAGACATGTGTGACCCTCACAGTGTGTGTCTGCCGCCCCTGGGCAAGAGCAGGACGTTGTACACACACAACCATGTTCTGAAAGGGAGAATGTTCACAGACTACAGGCTTAGTGTTCTGGCCCATTGTCATGTCGTCCCCTACCCACCCTCGCCAATGGGTGCAGATGGGTGACAATTGTCCCTGCTTGAAACACAGATTGCATGCCATGGCCCCTCCCCCCAAGGCATGTATGTGACATAGGCAGACACGGGTGTCATGCGTATGGCAGCTCATGCATTCAGAAAAACATGGGGTTACACTACGCCCATCCCTGTGTCACTTGTGTTTGCGGGCACCCTTACAAGGCAACATCCCATGGGCCTACCCTGGACCCACGCCCACACGCACATATTCGGCCCCCCTGACTGCATGTGGTGGCAGTCCATGTATGACACCCATGTCCACTTCAACTGCTCCTCCAGGTCCACATATCCCATGCTTGCATACATAGTGGGTGTGTAAGAAAAACACGTGACCATTGAGTCAAATGCAGAACACAAATGTTTAATTTCAACAACTGTTGCAATGGGCAACATGCCCCACATTCCCTGCCGCATGCGTGTTGGTGGAACACAGCACAGCACAGGGCACATGTGGACGTCACAGGTGCCATTAATGGCGCCTGTGACGCCCTTCGGCAGGTGGCCGTCGGTATGGCAGCTGCGCCACATCAGTGGCCACCTGCCCAACAGCCCCAGTCAGACACTGCAGTGCGTGGAACATGACACGGATGTCTCGCCGCACGTCATCCAGGGCCACAAGCACATCGTGCATGCACCTGCCAGCACACAGACACACAGTGGCCGTGGTCTGTGTGCTGGCATCTGCATGTGGTGTGACAGTAGCCCTGGATGGCGCAGGATCATGCTGACACGTGCCCCGTGCTGACGCATGCAGTGTCTGACTGCTGCCCCCTGGGCCCTGTGCTGGGCTGTGTTCCCCAACACCCCCTCCCACCCTGCTTCCCTCCTTGCACAACCTTCCTCCACCCCCCAGCCCAGGCAATAACTCCCCCCCCTCTCCAACACTCCCCCCCCCCGGCACCCTTTCCCCTGCACCCCCCATTGTCCCATCATCATCATCCCCCTGGTTGGGGGAATGGGGGGGCATCCTCGTCCTCCTCCCCCACGTCTGTCTAAGAAAACATCTCTGCTTCCATCTCCTCCTCCTCTGCCTCCTGCTGCTCGTCCTCCGGATCCTCCTCTGACTGCTCCTCCCCCTCGTGCACCGGGTGGTGGGCCTGCGCAGAGAGTAGGCAGAGGGGTGTGGGGCATCGTCGCTGGCATCTCCGTCTGTGAAGGATGACAGACATTAGGGCACGTCCATGTGCAGCATATAACACATGTACAGATGCAGGCAACACACAGGCTGGTGGGCCAATGGCCCACTTGAACCTGGGGATCATCCCTGCCAATACTCACCATCTTGGTTGAGCTCGTGCTCTCTGCTGCAGCGTTCCAGGAACTCAGGATGGTATTGTCTGAGTTCCCACCTTTCTTCCTCAGATCCTCCACCTGTGGATATGCAAACATTGTTTGGGGTCATCACTTACCACCTGTCACATGGTGTTTTAAAGACTTGAAAAAGCCTTGTGTGGGCAGCATCTTGCTGCTCCCCCACCCCTGCTGTGTGTGGCATATACAGCATAGTAACCCACCTCTAACAGTAAATCGCTTGGAAATGTGGGAATAGGGTTGCACATATGTGTCAAGGCGGTATCAAACGAGCCTAGCTGGGATCAACATGCATTGTCACATAGGGCAGCAGTCAGCAGCATCGCAAGGTGACTGCATGCTGCCCCCCCCCCCATATCACCACCACCCCACAACACACCGGTGGAATGGTGGGGGGAACAGAGACGGACAGAGGGGGGAGGCGAAAGGGGGAGAGGGGGAGCATGACAGAGACACGGAGGCTGAGGGAAGGTGACACATCATGTAGGGGAAATGGTTTGTTTGGCCGGACAGATCCCTGCTATGCCATGACAGCAGCTGTTAAAGGTGGGTATGTCTGCGGTCCCCTGAAACAAGTGGGACATAGTCACCACTGGTGGTGACCCCTAGGCCCATATTGCAGGTTATGCACCCCTAGTAGGGATCTGGGTCATCCCCTATGGGGGGTGCCTCAGAGATGGGTATGTATGAGATTGGTGTTTCACAGCGTCCTCAGCACACATAGCATCCCTATGTGGGCCTACATCTGAGCAGTACTTGGCCGTGATGGTATTCACCAGGCACCATGTAACTGCCCGTCAAATGCCGTTAACACAGACAGAATAGCATGGGGCCCGGGAGGCTGGCATGCCTCCCACATTGTGCATTGTGACATGGGCATGAACTGCAGATGTTGTGCCATGCTAGAGGTGTTTGGGACAGTTGCCACATTATTAGGGGACAGTTCCTTATGGGACTGCTGAACTCACATGGGACAGATCAGCGTGTAGGGATAGCTTGGGGAACCTATGTGTTGCTGTGTCCCCTGCGAAAAGGGAGCCAGTCCTCTGCCACATATCACAGTATACTGTCTCAGCCCTTCATCAGCGGCTTGTGGCTATGGGATAGATACAGATAGCTGATGCTGTTCCACCAATTAGGTATACCCATCCACCGTAGACATGACATGTGTCTGTGTCTGTAGGGTGTCCATATCATGCTGGGTCCCTGTGTATGGTGGGACAGGCACCAGAGCTTGCATGTCACTGATACGCCCTGCTGATGTGATAGCACCTATGGGTATTACCATCAGGGACAACAACTTTCTAGACGTTGTGCGGAGGGCCTCTGGCAGTCCCTGCATAGGATGCCCCACCACACGTTTGCAAACGCATGACACTTTTGGGGTCTACAGGAGAGGTGTCAGTGGGGGCATGCCCTCCACCACGCATGATTCTAGCAAAAGGGATGCGCCTGTTTGTCCATCAATGGGTGGAGCTGGTGCAGCACTGGCATTGCAATGCTCCCTGGCTGACCTCCTTTGTAGACCTGTGTTGGAGAGGTTACAGTGTGAACCCTGCACTGCTTTGCAGGGGATGGCATGGTGTTTTACGCACATTTGTGCACACCAGCTGGATACTCTCTCTCTCACCTGGACGCATGGCCGCGCTTTGTGGCAGGTGTCCGGCAAGCCAAATCGACATGTCACACATCCTTGGTGAGGGGGGTGCAGGAGACTTACAGGCATCCGTTACCAGGTTCCCAGGGTGTACAGGCATGGTTTCCTGATGCCACATCTACCCCACCCCACCTGCGAGAATGTGTCTGTGACAGTCAAAAGGTCCAGCCGGGGAACCAGGGATGGATGTGGGGGCAGAGTGTACCAAACCTCGTGCTGGCAGCCTGTGGCTATGTGGATCATGTATTGTCTGTCCCCCTGTGGCCTGCATAGTGTCCTGGCAAATCATGGAATGTCCGAGGGGACATATACGGAGACATGCCCCCAGGTGCGGAGAGGGCATCCCTCTATGGGCATCCATGAGCCGGAATGAGAGCACCTCACAGTATACCCGTGGCATATGACACACCTGTACAGAGGTCTATATCTGAGGTTTCATACAGTTGACATATTCTGATGAGATGGGCCATGTGTAGGGTCCATGTGTGCCAAAGCACAGCACTAATGATTTCTTCTAACCAATATTTGACATTGCCATGGGGATAGCCTGCCAGGAGATGGCTATGGTGCTCTCTGTCAAATGCCCACACTTTCCGAGGCATGTAACTAAATGACAGAGAGGCTGTTACCCCTCATTCCACCACCTAGGACATGGCTAACTGATTGTCTGTGTGACCTACCCATGTGATGCCCTGTCAAAGGGGATGGAATGTCAGGGGGGTCCTGTCACATGTATCCGAGCTCCCAAATGTCTGTGCTGGGGTGACTCCACTGCACCTCCAGGCGGTTGTGGTGATGTGTTCAGTTGATTAGCACCCCACCCAACCTACACAGCATCTGTTGTTGAGGGTGGGCCGAGGTGGCATGTCCAGGACAGGTGCCACCTCCTAATGTTCCTGTGGTGAATGGCACCAGTACAGGGACTGGGTGGGGTGGTCTGGGAACACTCTCTGATCAGAGTGACAGCCTGTTGGATTAGTCCAATGTGTGGGGCGGGAACGTTGGACTGCTGCACGTCCAGACGTGCATAGGGGGCCACATGCAACTTAGCTGCCATGTGCCCCACCTGCTGGGGCATATCTTGGTCCGAGAAGTGAGTTACTTGTAGTGCCCATGATCACATTGGCACAATGCAAGGATAGCAAGGCTGCAGCTGATGGGTTGTTGTCGGTCTGCGACCTTGTCTTGCTCGTGTGACTGCCAGCAATTGGGTGAGGGTCTGGAGCAATTCCCATGATATTTTATTTATTTTATTTTATTACAGGCTCTTATATACCGCTCTATTCAGCATCAGCGCGGTTCACAATATAACAACAGACCAGAACAACAAACTGTTTGGTTTTACAGAGAACAAGGTCAGAGAACTTGGATAAAACATGGGACGTCATTACTGCAACTATTTACATGAGTATTTACAAGTATACACAACAGGATTTGTTATTAGTTATAGGGTAAGGATCGAGATTGGTTAGCTGGTCAAGTAATATTGGGGGAAAAGGTGGGATTTGAGAGCCTTTCTAAAAAGGGATAGATCAGTGATAGCACGAATCTCTGGAGGTAGGGCGTTCCAGCACTTAGGGGCATAGAATCTGAAGGCCCTGTTAGATGTCGTTGATAGGCATATCTCTGAGACGTCATACATCTTGGCGTGCACTTAGTGTGTGAGAGGAGGAGCAGATTGAACCTCTGTCTAGGACTCTGTGCAGGTGGGCCGCAAGTCCAGGTATGGTTATACACATGTCCCCCTGCCACGCAGATAGGCAACTCCCACAGCCATGCATCTTGTGCATACTGTGGGTGCTGTGGCTGGGCCCAGGGTGTGAGCTTTGTATTGAGAGCGCCACCCCTGATAGCGGAAACCCTGTGGACTTACGTGCTGATTGGTGGCTGTGCACATGGGTGTAGGCATCCTTGTGATCTGTGGAGGGGGGTTGGTGCGGCCTGTGGGGGTATGGTGATACATTTGCTATGTCGTGACATATGTACATATATATGAGGAATAGCCTTGCCCAGTTATGTGCAGTCTCAGATGTGTCTGTGCCCTCCTGTTGTCTCAGTAATTCGGAGATAGGGGCTGTGAAACACAAAACCCAGTTGTGGAGGTGCTTTCACTTGTACCCCGCCTGACCTAGGTTACGCTTTACCCCTGGAGCCTGCTGGAGTCCGTTTGTGGGAACTGACCTTCCGTAGTGTTGTGGGGGGTGGAGGTGTTTGGGGAGGTGGCCTGGGTCGCCTCCTATGATGGACAGAGTCCAGGGTTCCTATGGTCTGTACCACCACACATGCATGCTGTGACATTAACCTCATGGGATAGTCCACATGTTTCTGTGGGTGGCAAGGGGGGGGGCATGTACCTCATCACGGACTGTGAGGTCCTGTGGGTGCTGTCGCTGCTGGACCAGCTATGGCTGGGTGTCTCTCATATGTGGTGTTTTGTGGAACGTTGACATTTTCTGTCAGCCAGAGCTGGGGGTGGCCCATGATGGGCATATGACTGCTAGCATCCTTTCGTGCAGCACAGTGAGGGGTCGGTGACTTCTTTCCATTTGCAGTATCTCAGATCTCGGACTGCCTGGTCAGGGTGGGTCTGTCAGCATCCACTTTATGGATATTTGCTGCCACCTTGTCCCTGAAAGTTAAAAAAACGTACAGGGGGTGTATCACAGTTTATCCTGTGAACAGTGGGGCAGTTCGGCGGCTGCTAGCCCGACACGTGTCCATGACAAAATGGCAATGGCGGGGACTCAGCCTATGCCCTCACACCAGTCCCATGATACCCTGTGAGCAACAATTTCCTTAGCCCAGGCATGCCTGACAGTTGCTACATATACCTTTCCCTTGTCATACGGGAGGGGCAAATCTAGGTGTTAGAGATGTTCTGCAGACTACATCCGAAACATCACCCATGTACAGGCTATTGGACAGTATCCTGGATGACAGTAGAGATGCATGGCACACACGGCGACCCAAGGCATCAACGTTCATACGCCACTACCAGAGTGTTTGACGGCATGTCATCTGTGACATTATGTTCTCAGCATAACTGACTCCACCACAATGAAGTGCTGAGGGGGCTATTTTTTGTGGGACGCAGGCAACGTAGACCACAGCATAGTTAAGATCCAGCTAGTGGGCATGTGGGGGTTATTGGGAGGTGTATCCCATCCTGTTCAGGGAAGAATCATGTATGTTTGGATGTCATGGCAGGGTGGCTGCCTCCCTTGGCATCTGTGGATATTGGTGATTGTCTGCCTCGTGTGGCATGTGCTCTGCTTCAGTTGTGACTGCAACTGAGTGGACCCTGACCACATGTCTACGCAGCTCCTGGTGGAACATATCCTCAGGTGACGACAATTTCCTTTTGGGACATGCAGGCACCTCCTGGCGAGTTACATTCATACCCTCTGAGCTGTCACATTCACCAGGCACCTCAGAGGATTGGACGTATATTGTCCCTGGGGGATGAGGCTGAGTGCGGTTCTGGAACAGAGGTGTGTGGTACCAGGGGTGACCTCTTACCGATGTGTCACACACGCCAACCATCTGCACTGATGGTCCATTTGCCCATGCTGTGCCCCAAATCTTGTTGTGTGGCAATGACACAATGTGTGTGGTCTGGGGTGTTAACAGGTACCCTGGTGGCCCAAGGATAGCCGCAAGACAGCGTTTGGTGGGCAGCATCCTGTGTGCTAGTGACACTGGCTATGCCTGTGTAGTGGTAACGGCCACAGCCCATACCCCACTGCATGGCCCAAGGGGGTTCAGACGCGGTTGCGGCCTACAGACCTTGATGTGGCACAAAGTCGCTTGTCGGGTCTGGTGATACCACCAGGGCTGTTTGGACAGAATGCGTTCCTCAGTGCCCCCGCCAGGGCATCCCGATGTTGTGGGATTTGTGACCCCTTTGGAACCGGCCCGCTGTCTGTTGGGTTAGATGTGATCCACAGGAAACACGGCACTCCACAGGAGACATGGCTTCCACCACAGCCACATTGGTGGGGTGGTGGGTGCTGAGCCTGACTGCTCGGCTCAACCTACCACTCCTGGCTGCCATCCCACAGGCCAATCATGGAGACATGGCGTGTGTGGCCCCTAGGCATTCGGCACACTAGGCATGGTTGGCAGTGACCGAGGAGTGAGCGGCACTCTTTGCTCTAGTCCTCCGACACATGGCGTGTTTTCCATGATGGTGGTGTAGTTTGGGCCTATGCACAAATAAAGGGGGGAACGTGAAAGGGCCATTCTCACTGTTCCCCTGGCATTGTGTTTGGGTGAGGTCAACCCAGCTCCTAGTGATGGGGGTTCAAATACACCAGTGTCACCGGTAGTGGGTATGTTGGCAGGCGCAGACACAGGGGTGGCTATACCATAGAGGTGTTTTGCGCTTACAGGAATACATAGATGCCGTTTTGGCGTAACCTGATGAAATGGGGAGCAGCATTTAGGGGAGGCATCAGGGCAGCACACAGGAGCTGTGGGACACTCCCATATGCTTCCCTAATGGCTGCTGGGGAGCGGTCACATGCAGGCTGCAACAGGGCAGACAGTACCAACATGTGACAACTCATTCCTGCTTGTTCCTGGTGATTAGCTGTCCCCAGTGCCACCTACATGCATAGCTGTGGGTGTGGCCATGTGTGCAGTGACATCTATGTGCATTGTGAGTGGCGCCCTGAACGCACAAGTCCGTTTCCCTGTGGCCCCCTTGACAGACATGGCACTGCCATGCCACATTTGGTTTGCCACTGATGATGTCCATGCTAACCCCCCTAACCCTGTAGGTGGTATTTTTCAGGCATTTGTGGTGACATTATCTACACATGTCATGCAATCCAAACCCACTGGGAACATGATATACCAGCACAGATGGGTGTGTTAACATACATGTGACATTGGGTGGGTTGCCCTATGCACCTTGGCAGGGGCCAAGTCCATGACACTTGGCTTTCTACAAGGCCATGGATGTCACTATTTGCACCACTACAACAGTTGTGTGACCTGTATTTCGTGGGGCTACTGATAGTTACGTCCGACCTAGTTTGGCAACTGTTGGACACAGCATACTCGTCATGGGGGACATGCATCTGTCCCATTCTGGCCTGTCGGATGGTGTTATGTTCCTCTGACCTGGGCCCTGGATGGTTATGGGAGGTGTGCCTGCAAACACTATGGGCCAGGGCACATTACACGGGTATGGGCTATTGCCACCTCTGTTCATGTGTGAGTTATAGGCTGTTTTGTGCAACCTGAGTGGGTGCATGGAACCTTTCAAGAGCATCTGTGATATACATCTGCAAACAGGGACGTTTTTCCTGTGGCCTGTGCAGATGTGCGACCTGACTCAACATGCATAGCTGTGGACATGTCCCTATTACAGAGCTTTGGACTTGGATCTCCGAGCTACTGTGTGTGAGGTGTTGCTGACGCACATCCATATCTGCATCTAACGTATCATCTGCGTACATCTACAATGTGTGTGCTGGGCTGAGTACCCCATGGACTGTGGGTGATGTGCTACCTAACCACCATACCCTATGGAACAGATCTGACTGACATACGCTCCATTACAATCAGCTCTTCAGCCCCCAGGGTCTTGTGTGTCCTAGGGCACATCATCAGCAAGATACAGCATGGCACCATGGTGACACCCTGGACACCATACGCAGGTATCAGGACTGCAGGAGATACGGATGATGGTCTCAACAGCATTGTCACACTGCACCAGATCACCAGGGTGACTGGGGCCCACTCTGGTGGGCTCTGCAGACACCTGGGGATAGGGGGATGTATTAGACAACATTAGAACACACAACCATATCCCCAGGGTGACTGAGGGCCCACTTTGTGGGGCTCTCTGGCCCCCTGGGGGTAGGGATGCTGCTCCCAACTACATTAGGGTGCACAACCATATCCCCAGGGTGACTGAGGGCCCACTTTGAGGGGCTCTCTGGACTCCTGGGGGTAGGGATGCTGCTCCCACCAACATTCGGGCACACAACCATATTCCCAGGGTGACTGGGAGCCCACTTTGAGGGGCTCTCTGTACTCCTGGGGGTGGGGAGGATGTCAGAAACAACACTAGCACACACAACCATATCCCCAGGGTGACTGAGGGCCCACTTTGAGTGGCTCTCTGCACTCCTGGGGGTAGGGAGGATGCTTCCAATGACTTTAGGGCACACAACCATATCCCCAGGGTGACTGAGGGCCCACTTTGATGGGCTGTCTGTACTCCTGGGGGTAGGGATGCTGCTCACAAAAACATTAGGCCACACAACCATATCCCCAGGGTGACTGAGGGCCCACGTTGATGGGCTCTCTGTACTCCTGGGGGTAGGGATGCTGCTCCCAAACACATTAGGGCACACAACCATATCCCCAGGGTGACTGAGAGCCCACTTTGAGGGGCTATCTGGACTCCTGGGGGTAGGGATGCTGCTCCCAACAACTTTAGGGCACACAACCATATCCCCAGGGTGAGTGAGAGCCCACTTTGAGGGGCTCTCAGCACTCCTGGGGGTAGGGAGGATGCTTCCAACAACATTAGGGCGCACAACCATGTCCCCAGGGTGACTGAGAGCCCACTTTGAGGGGCTCTCTGGACTCCTGGGGGTAGGGATGCTGCTCCCAACAACATTAGGGCACACAACCATATCCCCAGGGTGAGTGAGGGCCCACTTTGAGGGGCTCTCTGTACTCCTGGGGGTAGGGAGGATGCTTCCAACAACTTTAGGGCACACAACCATATCCCCAGGGTGACTGAGGGCCCACGTTGATGGGCTCTCTGTACTCCTGGGGGTAGGGATGCTGCTCCCAAAAACATTAGGGCACACAACCATATCCCCAGGGTGACTGAGGGCCCACTTTGTGGGGCTCTCTGGCCCCCTGGGGGTAGGGATGCTTCTCCCGACAACATTAGGGCACACAGCCATATCCCCAGGGTGACTGAGAGCCCACTTTGAGGGGCTCTCTGGACTCCTGGGGGTAGGGATGCTGCTCCCAACAACTTTAGGGCACACAACCATACCCCCAGGGTGAGTGAGAGCCCACTTTGAGGGGCTCTCAGCACTCCTGGGGGTAGGGATGCTGCTCCCAACAACTTTAGGGCACACAACCATATCCCCAGGGTGAGTGAGAGCCCACTTTGAGGGGCTCTCAGCACTCCTGGGGGTAGGGAGGATGCTTCCAACAACATTAGGGCACACAACCTTGTCCCCAGGGTGTTTGAGAGCCCACTTTGAGGGGCTCTATGGACTCCTGGGGGTAGGGATGCTGCTCCCAACAACATTAGGGCACACAACCATATCCCCAGGGTGAGTGAGGGCCCACTTTTAGGGGCTCTCTGTACTCCTGGGGGTAGGGAGGATGCTTCCAACAACTTTAGGGGACACAACCATATCCCCAGGGTGACTGAGGGCCCACGTTGATGGGCTGTCTGTACTCCTGGGGGTAGGGATGCTGCTCCCAAAAACATTAGGGCACACAACCATATCACCAGGGTGACTGGGAGCCCACTTTGAGGTGCTCTCTGTACTCCTGGGGGTGGGGTGGATGTCAGAAACAACACTAGCACACACAACCATATCCCCAGGGTGACTGAGGGCCCACTTTGAGGGCCTCTCTGGACTCCTGGGGGTAGGGAGGATGCTTCCAACAAATTTAGGGCACACAACCATATCCCCAGGGTGAGTGAGAGCCCACTTTGAGTGGCTCTCTGTACTCCTGGGGGTAGGGAGGATGCTTCCAACACATTTAGGACACACAACCATATCCCCAGGGTGAGTGAGAGCCCACTTTGAGGGCCTCTCTGGACTCCTGGGGGTAGGAATGCTGCTCCCACCAACATTCGGGCACACAACCATATTCCCAGGGTGACTGGGAGCTCACTTTGAGGGGCTCTCTGTACTCCTGGGGGTGGGGAGGATGTCAGAAACAACACTAGCACACACAACCATATTCCCAGGGTGACTGAGAGCCCACTTTGAGGGCCTCTCTGGACTCCTGGGGGTATGGAGGATGCTTCCAACAACATTAGGACACACAGCCATATCCCCAGGGTGACCATGGGCCCACTCTGGTGGCTCTCAGGTCTCCTTGGGATAGGGGGGATGTATTGTACAACATTGGCAAACAACCCCATAGCACCTGGGTGGCTGAGGGACCATGTGCTGCACGTTCCACGACCCCTGAGGGTGGCCCCTATGTGTTACCCTGCAGATGCAGATACCACCATCAGCACATGATGTTTCCAGATGCTCCTTAGGCAGATGCATGGTCTAGCTGTGTTACAGTGTGCTGTACTACATAAACACCAGCAGCTGTCATGACCCCAGGGGGCATAATGCCCTCTGTGGCCACATTCGGCACCACCTGGGTACATGGCAAACCACTCAGATGTGATACACAATGAATATGGCATGTGGTTTCACCTGCTACACTTTACTTATCTAGACTACTTACACACAACAGCATGGACAGCTGACATCAACCCTGTCTGTGTATATGTTTATTGTGACCTGTGACCATTCACTTACCTCCCATCTGTAGTCTGCCTCACGGTTGTAACACCTGGTGACCCTCTCCCAGGACCTCCTGACCTTTCCCATGTTCCTTCTCCTGGAGGGCCCAGGGAAAAGCCTGTGCTGCTTCTTCCCAATCAGGGAGGCCAGGTGGCACAGCTCACGTTGGCTAAAAGCGGGCTTCCGGGTTCTGGAGGCCATTTTCGTGTCTGGGCATCTGGACGTGCGGACGCAAGTGACGCAACTTCCTTATTTGCGCGTAGCGGCTTGCGCACGTGCACGGCGCATGGCTGCGCGCTTAAGCTAAGCGCGCCAGTGCGCTCCGCATTGCTGCGCACCAGGAAATTGTAAATTTAAACTGCCCGCAGCCTTCTGACACATTGTTTTTGGTGTCGCTAACAGTATGTGTACTCTTCTCTGCATACTCACATAGCAAGGATGTGTCTCTCATGTCCCAAAACAAACGTTAATTATTATGGATTACTCTTGTTTACACAGTGTGGTATTGAACCTCTGGACACATATCCACAGATTCCTGGTGCATTGTCAGATGAGGTGTGCTATGTGTGTCACATAGCAGGTACTGCTATGACACTGATAGCAATGGGTGCTGTCAGACCATCAGCGTCGGGTGTCAGTCACCCTGGTGATATGGGGTTGTGTGTGCCAGTGGAGTATGTTCTGTGGTGCATCTCCATGTACGGCCAGCAATGATGTGGTGTTTGCCATAGGGGGGTAGGGGGGAGCTTCATATATGAGCATTGCACATGCACAGTAGGTTGCGTGGTGCACATTACGAGGCGATGTAGGTCAGCATGTCACCTCACTGCACGTTATCCTTTGGTATGTGTGCTGGCATACAGTCCTGGTGGCTGAGGTGTAGCACAATGGTTGATACATGGACTGCTTAACCAGGAGTCATGGGTTACATCTTCCAGTTGGGCTCTGGAGTACCTGTCTCAGGCAGCACACATTATTATACAGCGATGCAACATTAGCCATGGTGCTTTTAATGTACATATGTGCTGCGCTAGGCATATATCTTCATACGTTGCAACAGTGTTACCTGCCCCAGACCCCTTTCTACATTACAGAGGTGCTGCCAGTTGCAAAACCATCACAGTGCTGTATACGTCATGTGCAGTACAGCATTCTCATTAATGGAACACCGCACCCCTGATAACCACAGCACACAGTCTGCATGATTGCCTCTTTAGACAGCCAGGCATCTGTTCTCAGCGATTGATCTGTGGCCCACAGCTTACCTTGCTGCCTGTGGAGCCAGAGGTTGAGTGTTTCCATCCACAGTGGGGTTATTGGTGAGTGCAGCCGATGACAGGTCTCTGAATGTAAAATAGTGGTTGCAGCTCTGAGATCCTCACAGTGCTGTAAGCATCAGGTGCTCCATAGGACTCCTTATAGGGCAGCCTAGGGTTAATGCACTGTGATGGTTTCTGAGTTGCCAGTACTACAGGACATTACTCACATTCTGGGCTTGACAGACCCCATGAACCGTGAAATCACTTATCTCCATGTTACAATGCCTTGTTCAATGTATGTTCAGTTTGTGCAATGTAACCAGCACTGCTGCTGACTGGCGCAGTATATGGGACAATGTAAATATCTAAAATACTTTGCTTGGACAACCACACTAAGGATTTGAACCATCAACCTTTCGCTTCAGAGGCATTGCAGTCACCAGTGGACTACAGCTCTATAGCTGTGATGAGAGGTCTGGCTGGCTGCAATTTAACCTCTGCAGACTTTGTGCTGCGGTTAACAGGGTAGGGTCAATTCACTCACACCCATGATGCACTGCGCATGCAAAGCAGCAGTCTACAGATGGTACGACGATAGGGTGTGCAACCCCACAGCACCTAGGCCTAGTGGTGGGTACTGACCTTCTGTGTTGCTGGTACAGAGTGGCTACAGACCATCACAGTGTGTGCGGATTGTGCTCACCCTGAGGGTGAGATGGGACGCACAGCACCTGTCCAGGCTGAGATGGCCTATACATCATGTCAAGTTGTCTGGCGATGTCTGATAGGTTGGTACATCATACACACCTACAGTACACATTTGACCATCTGTATCTGCCAGTCACATCTGGGCCTTGGGGGCTACAATGCTCACCGAAGGGTGCATATCCAGTGTGGGTGCCCTGCCCTTCATGATATATGGGTGTGGGAAAAGGAGCTTTTTGGACACATAGGCGGAGTGTGTCAGACCACCAAACCTGCCCTGTGGAACCCAGTTTCCCCCCAAAACATATCCACATTCTATATCCCAACTATGGTGTTATCAGCTGCCAGTACCATCAGACTCAGTCCGGCTGTGGTACACACAACCTACAGGTCACTCTGTGCAGTTCTGTACCTATCCCTATTGCAGGAGCAGGCAGACAGACAGTAGAGCATGAGACCCCCAGCTCCCCCAACACCATCTGACATTTTCCAGCAGCAGGCACAGTGTGTGTCCAGCTACTGAACCCTGCAAGGTGTTCCAGCCAGACACATGTTAACTGCAGACAGGCCGCTAGGCAGTCCATAGTGCATGCTACCGGGGAAAATGTGTGCACCCATAACTGGGATGTAAGCACACCCACCACGCAGTTAAGTCAGTGATTAGGCCCCATATATACAGGACCCATATACATCACATGAGAGAACTAATATATGGCACTATGTTGGAACCTAGCCATGCCGTGGTCACTGCTCGGTCGGGGTGAGAGTGACCTCTACGCAGGGCATGCTATGGACACCATGTCTGTGGAGGTGATGGCCAGGCACTACATAGTCCCAGACATTCACATCTGCCCTATGTAGCTGCATCCTGCTCTTGCCGCCCTGTCTGTTCTATACCCACAGTACTTTGCTCCTCATTATGCACATTGGCAGGCCAATACTGGCAACGGTGCTATCAGTGTGGGCTGTGGAAGGTGTTGGCAGCCACCACACACTGGATAGACAGACACACACTCCCCACACCTAGGACAGCATTGAGCAGATGTAGTGTTATTTGGAAGCCCTGGCCAACGCACCAATAATGGGCACAGTGTGGGCATGGCAATGTTAGGGTGTACTGTTGGAGTCATTCTCCAGGGTGGTGGGCTGAGGAAGTCACATGACCTGACACACATTGCACATACATCAGAGACGTTGGTATGTTACAGCTCGATGAGCTGCTTGTGCTTAACATAGGCATTTCTATCAGACAGTGATCATAACAGGCTTTTGATATCTGTGTACCGTCTCCCCATGTGTAGTGTGGGATTGGTAATGTATGCACATGCTAGTTCTTGGAGAGGCACACAGGGCCCGACATCCTGCCGCTGCATTGGTCTTAGGATAATGAAACCTGCAGGTGCAGGTGTTTTTGCCCCTGTTGGCGGCTGCTCTAGGGCAGAGGTTCACAACTTCAGTCCAGGTGGCGCAAACACTGGTCGGGTTTTCATGATGTCCGTGATGAATATGCCTATGATACATCTGCATACCATGGTGGCGTTCACCTAACTTGCAGCACAGGCATCTTTATTAGAGACATCAGCCAACCTGAGTGATTCGTGACCCTCCATGACTGCATTTGGGGGACTCTGCTGTGGGTGAGGCATATGTTTATGTGGTGTGTGTTGTTTAAGGTAAAATATGGTCTTTTGACGGACGCTTATGTCCTCAGCAGGGGAGTTTCATTCTTTACTACCATGTTTCGTTCATGGGTAAAAGTTGGGGACTGGGATGGCAGGTGCCCCAGCTGAGATTGGAACCTAGGGCCTTTGGATCTTGGAGGCACTTGCTAAGTCTACTGCACCACCATCTTTGCACAGCAACAGTGCATTCCCTGCGGAGTCCATGGCTGTTTGTCACACAGGGCCTGTCTGTTGGAGTGCACTGCACCCAAATGAGGGGGGCTAGGTCAGCATCTGCTGTGGGGCAGCAGCCACTGCCCCCTCTGCCAGCTGTATGCGTCCGCCACCATGCTGACATGGGCTTATATTGGTGACAGCATCACAGCTGAGGGACATGTGACCCTCCAGGACTGTATTTCGTGGACTCTGCTGTAGGTGTTGCACATTTTTCAGGGTTATGCGCTCCTTAGGGTAAAATAGAGGTCTTTGGAACATGCTTTTGTTCTCTGCAAGTAAGGGTTTTTATTTCCTATCACGGTTTATTGGTGGGTAAAATATGTTGACTGTGTTGGTGGGGGCCCCAGCTGGGAGTTGAACTGGTAATCTTTGGCTCCCCAACACACTGGCTGTGTTCCCTGCACCACACTGCAGACACAGAAGCAATGTTGACCCTGGAGATAGCATGTCTGTTTATCAGAGAGAGCCTTTCTGTTGTAGTGCACTGCACCCACGTGACGGGGGCTCTGCCTCCGTCTTCTCTGGCCACCTGCCACTGCCCCCATCCGAAACCAGTAACCCTCTGCCAACATGCTGCAGGCCCTTCTACTGCTGGTGCTAGTGCTGCACAGTTTTAGGCCATCCAGTGTGCATGTAGGCGGCTGCCTATGCTGCGCGTTCTGGGGTTGGGGTGCCTGCCTAGTCGTCCATGCTTCCCCCCAACTCAAACATGCTGTTGTGCAACATGCGCATGCCATAGGGGACCTGTCCATTGGAGTGGGGAACCCTGCTCTATCCTACTTCAATGTGAGATCATTCACCTTGTATGCTGCAGGAGCGAGGACCCTTCCGACATTCCTATATTTTTGGCCGGCCTTTATTGGGAGTGTCTGTTGATGTTTCACATTGCTGTCACCATTACCCAGGTTGGTCATCTTTTGTGCTACAATCGAGAGGTTTAGCAGCCCTGGCCAACACACCAGTCCTGGGAACAGTACAGGCATGGATATGTTACGCAAGACTGTTAGGGGTCACTCCCCAGGGAGGTACACACTGTCAGACGCAAGACCTGCTGCACACAACACACACATCAGAATGTTTGTTATGGTGGAGCTCAATGAGCAAAATGTGCTAAGCGTATAAATCGATATCTGGCACATTTCAATGGAAACGTTTGATAGCTGTGTACCATATACCCAGGTGTAGGGTAGCATTGCTAAGGTGTGCAACTGCTAGTATTGGGAGATACAGGCAGGGCCCAATGTCCTGCCTCTCCAGGAGGCATTGTCCAATGGGGCCTGTGGATGTGGGTGTGTCTGGGCCTGTTGGCTGCTGCTTTACAGCAGCGTTTCCCACATCAGGTCATGGTGTGGGAAACACTGTTCTGGTTTTAGGCTGTCCCTCATGGATATGCATGGGCTACATCTGCATACCATGGGGGTGTTGCATAGATATGCAGCACAGTCATTTGTATTAGAGGCAGCATGGAACCTGAATGGTGTGTGGTCCTCCAGGACTGCATTTGGGAGGCTCTGCTCTAGGTGATGCTCCTGTGCATGGTGTCTGTGCTTCGGGATGGTAAATGATAGGTGTTTTAACAATGCGTATGTCCTCAGCAGTAAAGGTTTGTGCTTACTATCACGGTTTAGTTGTGGGAAAAATATGTGGACAGGATTGGCAGTAGCCCCAGATGTGATTTGAACCTGTGACTTTTTGTTCGTACACACACTGTCTGTGTGCACTGCACCACTGTGTAGCCACAGATTGGCTGAGTTCCTTGGGACGTCCATGACTGTATATCCGACAGGGCCTGTCTGTTGCAATGGACGGTGCCAGCCTGCACATTGCTAGGCCACTGTCTGCTGTGGCTAGCAGCCACTGCCCCCGCCACCACCTGTACCCTTCCACCAACATGCTGGCATGTCCTTATCTTGGAAAAGCATGTGACCTGATTGAGTTGTGCCACTCCAGGACTGCATTTGGGGGACTCGGCTGTCGGTAATGCCCATTGTAATGGGGTGTGTGCGGTGTAGGGTAAATTATGGGTGTTTGAGACACGCTTATGTTCTCTGCAATAAAGGAGTGTCTTCACTATCTGTATTTAGTGGTGGGTAAAATATGGGGACAGGGTTGGCATGAGCCCCAGCTGAGATCTGAACCTGTGATCTTCTGTTCTTGCACACACTGTCTGTGTGCACTGCACCACCGTGTAGCCACAGGTTGGCTAAGTTCCCTGGAACGTCCATGACTGTACATCCGACAGTGCCTGTCTGTTGCAATGGACGGTGCCAGCCTGCACATGGCTAGGCCACTGTCTGCTGTGGCTTGCAGCCACTGCCCCTGCCACCACCTGTACCCTTCCGCCAACTTGCTGGCATGTCCTTATCTTGGAAAAGCATGTGACCTGATTGAGTTGTGCCACTCCAGGACTGCATTTGGGGGACTCGGCTGTCGGTAATGCCCATTGTAATGGGGTGTGTGCGGTGTAGGGTAAATTATGGGTGTTTGAGACACGCTTATGTTCTCTGCAATAAAGGAGTGTCTTCACTATCTGTGTTTAGTGGTGGGTAAAATGTGGGGACTGGGTTGGCAGGGGCCCCAGCTGGGATTTGAACCTGTGACTCTCTGGTCCTGGATATACTGGCTCTGTCTGCTGCACCACACTGTGGCCACAGAGACAGTGCAGTCCCTGGGCATGGAAAACCTGGCCGGCGGAATCCTAAACCCTGCTCTGCACATTTGTACTGTGGGCTCATTCACCTTGTCTGGGGGCACACGTGTAAATACACCCCGCAAATGACTGCAAACAATGGGGGGAAAAATTGAACCAAGCTGGGCAACCGTGATATTAATGGGCAACCATAACAATCACTCCCAGGAAGGCTCCCAAAAAAGGAAATGATTTTTGGAAGGGTCTCCGCTCCGTAGACACTTGCAAAAATCATTTCTTTTTTGGGGGGCTTTCCTGGGAGTGTTTTTTGCTGTTGCACATTAATATCACTGTTGCCCAGCTGACTTACTATTTTTAATATTTTTGTTGTGGTCATATTCTATTTTAATCTGCACTTTTGTTCTGTGCACATGTATCACACTGCTCACGTTTTGCAGGTTTCCCCGGTTTTCCTGTACATTGCTGATGGAAATGGTTTCTCTTCCCTTTAAATGCAGGTAGTTTTTGCTTGGAAATTCGGCCCCGATGATGTGCGGGGAGCCTCTCCCCTCCCCTTCCCCGCCCATTAACCCCGTCTCTCCGCCCCTCGGGAGCCTTCCTCCGCCCTCCGTAGGCCTTTCCACGCCTCTATCGGACATTTGCGGGCCGCGTACCTGTGCGGGCCCGTTAGTGTGGCGCGCAAGTGTGCGGGGGCAACGCGCAAATGTGCGGACCACTTAAGAGCACTTAAGTGCGTCATTGCCGTGCGCTATTGTGCGGGGCGCAATTTTGCGAGGTTTAGTAAACATACCCCTAAGCATTAGTCACTGCGCTATTAACGCGACATGCTATGTACTATGACTATGTACAGATTTTTCGGTGTACTATATACAAACTGAGCAATTTGTCACTGCGCTGTTAACGCAGCTTGCTTGCTCCGTAACTATATACAGATTTGTCAGTGAGCTATGTACAGGAATGTCAGTTATTTAATCTAAATAGTTGGGCTGCTGGGAGTGTTTGCTTCACCCGGCCCAGGATGTGCTGGTGGAGACTTTAGCGTGGGTGGGGATATGGTGGGTAGAATTGTGTCATTGGGGTGTGAGTAGTGTTGAACAAATAGATGGTGCTTTAGTGCCTTCCTGAATTGGGTGAGGTCAGTGATCGCTCGGATAGCGGTTGGTAGGTCATTCCAGTGGGTAGGTGCGTAGAGTGCAAAGGCTCTGTTCTTTGTTGCCTGAGAGCATCTTGTTATTTCCTTGGGGACTATTAGTGTGTTGGTGGCGAAGGTCCTTCTGGATCTGTTTGGGGGGGTAGGGTGGAGGAGGTCCATCATGGAGGTGGAGGATAATTTGTTGATGGCCTTGAAGGTCTTTAGTACTACTTTGTAGGTGAACCGGCAATTGATTGGCAGCCAGTGTAGGTCTTTTAGGATTGGGGCTATGTGCTCTCCTTTGGATGCCCCATGTAGGAAGTGGGCAGCAGCATTCATTGCCAACTGTAGTGGGTTCAGTGTGCTCTTGGGGAGTCCGTGCAGGATAGCACTGGCATAATCGAAGTGGGGAGTTACCAGTGCTTGAAACCTTGTTCTGAAGTCCTCTGGCTGTAGCAAGGGTCGGAGGTGCCGAATCGTCCGCATCTTATGGTAGATTGCTTTGATGGTGTTATTTATGTGTGCTTTCAGGTCGAGTTGCCGGACGAGAGTGATGCCCAGGTATTGGATGATGGGTTTGCTTAGGAGCTCGGCGTCTTCATAGGAGTATCCTTCCATCCCCTTTACCATTTTGGTGGCTCTTCTCTGTACCTTTTCTAATAACGCTATATCCTTTTTAAGATACAGTGACCAGAATTGTACACAATATTCAAGGTGCGGTCGCACCTTGGAATGATACAGAGGCATTATAATATCCTTTGTTTTATTTTCCATTCCTTTTCTTATGATACCTAGCATTATATTTGCTCTTTTGGCCACTGCTGCACACTGGGTAGATGGTTATAACATGTTATCCACGATGATGCCTAAATCTTTTTCCTGGGTGGTGGTTCCCAATGTGGAACTTTGCATTGTGTAACCATAGTTTGGGTTATTCTTTCCTATGTGCATAACTTTTCACTTATCCACATTAAATTTGTCCAGTCTTCCAATTTGTCAAGATCCTCTTGCATTTTTCCACAATCCTCATGGGTTTTAACAACTTTAAATAGTTTTGTGTAATCTGCAAATTTGATAACCTCACTCATTATTCCCATTTCCAGGTCATTTATGAATATGTCAAAAAGCAGTAGACCCAGCACAGATCCCTGGGGTACTTCACTATTCACCTTTTTCCATTGGGAAAATTGGCCATTTAGCCCTACCCTTTGCTTTTTATCTTTTAACCAGTTCCTGATCCACAATAGTACACTGCCTCCTAACCCATGACTTTTTAGTTTTGCCAAAAGTCTCTGATGAGGGACACGGTCAAAGGCTTTCTGAAAGTCCAGATACACTATATCAACCGAATCACCTTTGTCTACCGGTTTATTCACACCTTCAAAAAAAATATAACAGATTAGTAAGACAAGATCTTCCTTGTCTAAAGACATGTTGGCTGTCTCCCATTAAGCGATGACTATCTACATGTTGAGTAATTTTGTTCTTTATGATGGATTCTACCATTTTTCCCGGTACAGACGTCAGGCTTCACCGGACTGTAGTTTCCCGGATCACCCCTGGAACCCTTTTTAAAAGTTGGTGTTACATTGGCAATCCTCCAATCTTCAGGTATTACAGATGATTTTAATGGTAGTTCACAGATTACTAATAGTAGGTCTGCAATCTCATATTTCAGTTCTTTCAACACCCTTGGATGTATATCATCTGGTCCAGGTGATTTGCTACTCTTCAGTTTATCAAATAGTTGTAATACATCTTCCGGTGTAGCGATATTTCTTTCAATTCTTCCACAGTATCACCTTTAAATAACACTTCTGTCATGGGTAACATCCCTACATCTTCCTCAGTAAAGACTGAAGGGAAGAATTTGTTCAGTCACTATAGCCTTGTACCCTCTTACTGCCCCTTTTACCGCTCTATCATCTAATGGTCCAACTGACTCTCTCACAGGTTTTTTGCCACGAATGTACTTGAAAAAGTCTTTATTGCGTATTTTTGCTTTCACAGCAAGTTTATTCTCAAATTCTCTCTTTGCCTGCCTTATCTATGCCTTGCATTTAACTTGTCAGTGCTTCTGCTGTTTCCAGTTTTCGTCATTTGGCTCTTTTTCCTTTTTCCTGAAAGATGCCTTTTTGTCAACAACAGCCTCTCTGACCTCACCTTTAAACCATGCTGGCAGTTTTGTGGACTTCCTTCCATTTTTCTTAAAGCGTGGAATACAGCTGGTCTGGGCTTCCAAGATACTATTTTTAAACAGCACCTAAGCTTGATGTAAGTCTTTAACATTTGCAACTGCTCCTTTTAGCTTTTTCTTAACTATTTTCCTCATTTTATCATAGTCTCCCTTTTGAAAGTTAAGAGGTAGTACTGTGGATTTCCTTACCATCCCTCCTCCATTAATTAAATCAAACACGATCATGCTATGATCACTATTCCCAAGTGGCCCCAACACCCTTATCTCTTGCACAAGATCTGGTGTTCCACTAAGGACTAAATCCAAAATGTCTTCCTTTCTGGTTGGTTCATGAGATGGAGCTAAGGAGATGGGTGGAAATAGGATTAGAGGAGCAGATAGTGAGTTTGAATGAGGAAGGAAGGTGAGTGGTTTCCTTCTCAGAGATCATAGAAAAGGAAGAAAGGGTAGCAGAGGTAGGGAGGGGGAAGTTGGGAATGAAGAGGTGGAGGAGTAGAAGTAGCTGACCTTTTGGGGAATTGGAGTGTGATCTTGTGGATTTGGTCATGGAAGTAGTCAACCAGGTTTTGGACAGAAAGGAAGGGAGGAATCAGAAGTGGAGACACCTTGAGGAAAGAGTTGAGAGATGTAAAGAGACGGCAAGGGTCAGAGGTAAGAGAGTTAGTCAGATGGACATAGTAGTCTTGTTTGGCAAATGCTATGGCTGACTGGAAAGAGACAAGCATGAATTTGAAGTCTAGAAAGTCCGTAAGGGTGCAGGATTTGAGGCAAGCCTGCTCAGCTGAGCAGGCACAGGAACGTAGGCAGTGGGTAGTAGAAGACAACCAGTGTTGAGGTACAGTACACCTCACAGGACATGGATGGGTGAAGCAAGAACACCCAGAGCAGAGGAAAGTGAAGCATTATAGGAAGCTACTGCCTCATCAACAGACTCAGATGATATAGTGAAGGAAAGAGGTGATGAGACAATGGAGGAGAGAGCCAATATGTCAATATCATGAAGATTTCTAAAGAGGTTGGAGGACACATGCTTAGGTTGAGGCGGTGAGTGATAAAGAGTGAAGCTTAGCAGGTAATGGACTGATAAGGGAAGAAGTGAGGTACAGAAATTTGAGGTTAAGCAATTATAGAAGAATACAGGGTTGAGGCAGTGGCCTTTCTGGTGAGTAGGGGCAGAAGAGCAAAGCTTGAGATTGAATGATGAAGTATGGGAGAGGAGCTTTAAAGCATATGGGTCAGAGGGGTTATCAACATGAATGTTAAAATCCCTGAGAATAAGGGAGAGGGAAGGTGAAGCCAGAAAGAAGGAAAGCCATGATTCAAAGCCAGAGAGAAAGGTAGAGGTGGTCTTGTCAGGGGGTCGATAAATAATAGCTAATCAGAGAGGTAGTAGAGTAAAAAGCTGGATGGAGTGGACTTCAAAGGAGGGAAAGGAGTGAGGCTGAGGCAGAAGGAGGGATTGAAATTGACAAGAAGGATAGAGTGGAAGCCTAATATCACCACCATGGCCAGTGGGACGAGGCATGTGGGAGAACTGATAGCTACCATGACAGAGAACAGCAACTGAAGCTGAGTCCTCTGGAAGGAGCCAGGTCTCAGTTAGAGCAATGAGATGGAGAGAATTGGAGATAAAGTGATCATGGATAAAGGCACGTTTATTTGAAATGGACTGTGTGTTCCACAAGGCACATAAGAAAGGGAGAGAGGAGGGGGAAAGGTGAGGGATATGAATGAGATTTGAGCTGTTGTGTGAGGATCTGTTCTGGGAATGTGATGAAAGTCTAGGGGTGCCAGGGTTGGGGTTGATATCTCCAGAAGAAAGAAGGAGAAGGAATAGAAGAGTGTGGGGCAGAGAGGAGACAGCACAGCGGTAACAAGGGTGAGGTTCAAAGAGAGAGGAGATGGCTGAATGAGAGGGAGAAAGTGGTGAAGCTCAAGAGCTGTTGATATGGTAGATGACAAGATGGTGGGGGGAGTGAGGATGATAAAGGGGAGATAAGGGGGAGGAGCTTGAAGGTATTGATAGGAGAGGAAACAATTAGGGAGTATGAGCAATAAGAAGAGAAAGTATTGAGGAGCTATAAAGAGAGAGATGGAGAGGAGCACAGAAGTCAGAAGAAATAAAAGGATGGGTAGTAGAAATTGCAGGGGATAAGGTGCACCTGCGAGTGATCATAGTAACGAGCACAGGGTGACTATAAGAGACTATAAGCCCTGGGGTGGGTGGGTGGGTGGAAGGGAGGAACGGTGGGATAATAAGGAAGAAGAGAGAGAGAGAGAGCTGAAAACAGAGAGGGAGAGCTGAACAAGATCACGAACAACAAATACTGAAAAGTAAGGCACTCTAACAATAATAAGATAAATAAATAATATATATAGGCAGACAGACTTTACAGGCAAGCGGTTAAAGTCAGACCCTAGCCAAAAGCTAGGAACAGAGCTTGTAAGAGATTTGCACATTCCACAGCAAGAAGGCAAATGGCTGAGCCCACGTGGGGAAGAGGGTTAACAATGCTTCAGTGGGGAGGGAGAGGTTATACTTTCAGCACACAGTAACAGGCGGCAGGCAGGTAGGGGGAGATTTTAGACTCAGATTGTAGCAGTGAAGTGCACGCAATGAATAAAACCAGGAGTCAGTTGCAGGTTCCAAGCCAATTTATTGTGCACAGGCTCAGGCAAGGAGTGCATCCAAAAGTGACTGAGCAATGGAGTACAGGGGCAAATTCCTTATATACAATTTTACACTTCTGATACAGGCAAGCTTTCTATTGGTCCCAACGCCCCTTGCACCTGTCCAATCAGGGACCCTCTCTGGGTCTAGCTCCCTGTCCCCCCTTCTCAGGCTATTCTAACAAAGGTATAGTCTTAGACATTGATACATTTCTACTTCAAGGCCATTTCTAGCTCAGAGAATGCAGGAACATTTCTACCATCAGCATAGAGGAATTTACTAAAATAATTATTCAAACTTCTCAAAAGCTGTTTAAAGCAGTCTAAAGCAGTTTCTCAGACTCTGATTCTTTTCAGCACTAGTCTCAGGTGGGGGCTGGGGTCTAGGCCTAGTTTACAGGCCATAGCCTACCACATTCCCCCCTTTGATTATTCTCAACCTGAATAAAAGAGAGGGTGAGAAACTAATCACATATCAGACTCTTGTTAAACTGATGCTTTCATCTCGGGGTATAGCCTGATACTGCCAGATGGCTAACACTCTGGCTGCTGCCTTACGTTCTACAGTACTATCAATAATGGAGGTAAACATTCGCAAACAAAGAGGCAGAAAACATGGGAGAAGCAAGCACATAGCTATCATGACAAGAACTGCAAACATAAAAGTCTTCAATCCACCTAGGCCTGAAAATAGGGTCCCAGATCATCCACTGAGGTCGAGGCCATTCCAATTCTGGACTGGTACATATACATGCCTACGCATATTGTCAGCTATTTCTTCAACGACCTGACCTTGATCATCAATTTGCAAACAACAGTTAGTGAGATTAAACTTACCACACACACTACCTTCAGATGCTAGTAAATAATCAAGTGCTAAGCGGTTCTGGTAAATCGCTGTACGCATTTGGGTACTCTGCTTAGCTAAAAGAGTTAGTGCTCTACTGGTTTCATTGGTTATGATTTCTACAACAGCTTGCAAGCGTATAATACGATTCAACATATAAACAGGAGTGCGGTATCCCCAGGTCCCATCTTGTGCCCAAGTGGCTGGGCCATAATATGAGATAATTTGCTCAGGGGGCCACTCATCACCCTCCCACTTATCCCATTGTCCAATCTTGAGAGTGCTTCGCTTCCGTCGACCATTGTAGATGGGGAAGCCCAACTGCAACCCTTGAGAAAGTGGGATAAGGAAGAACAAAGGTCATATTGTTCCCAAGACACATGCCCCTCCCCAGTTAGGGAGTCGAGCATATGCTCTAGTGCCACAAATCCAATATAGTCCAGGAGGGGCTTCCCAAGTGTTGGTTAGGGCGAGGTTAGTCCATAGCTTGGCTAGATGAGGGAAAGAGATCAAAGGGTTGGAAGGTTCTGTAGCATTAACACCTGACCACCAGGATGTTTCTTAGTGGTGGCATTATAAATTCATTGACTCAGGCAGATCAGTTGTCCCACCGGTATGGTGAACTGCGGTCCCATTCGGACGAAACAGAGACGACCGACGATGGTGTTGGCCAACACCCATTCACTAGCAGTCTTGTTTAGGGCGGTCTGGTTATAGGGAATGGAGTAGTTAAGTTCTCTTGCTTCCCAGGGCCACTGGTGTGGATACCATGTTAAAACCCTCGACCCAGTGTGCAGCAGCGGCCAAGAGAGCAAATAGAATGCTAGGTATGATAAGGAATGGAAAATAAAACAAAAGATATTATAATGCCTCTATATCGTTCCATGGTGAGACCGCACCTTGAATATTGTGTGCAATTCTGGTCGCCGTATCTTAAAAAGGATATAGCGATTTTAGAAAAGGTTCAGAGACGAGCCACCAAAATGGTAAAGGGGATGGAAAGATACTTCTATGAAGAAAGGCTAAAAAGGTTAGGGCTCTTTAACCTGGAAAAGAGACGGCTGAGGGGAGATATGATAGAAGTCTATAAATTAATGAACGGAGTGGAACGGGTAAACGTAGATCGATTGTTTACCTTATCAGAATATAGAAAGACTAGGGGACATGCATTGAAGCTACAGGGTAAACTATTTAAGACTAATAAAAGAAAATATGTTTTCACTCAACGTGTAATCAAACTCTGGAATTTGTTACCGGAGGATGTAGTAAAGGCTGTTAGTGTAGCTGGGTTTAAAAAAAGGTTTGGACAAGTTCCTGGAGGAAAGGTCCATAAACCATTATTAAGAAGGGACCCAGGATATCAATGCTTGAACCAATACAAGCATTGTGGAACCTGTGTCCCTTGGGGAAACTGCTAGGTACGTATGACCTATATTGGCCACTGCTGGAAACAGAATACTGGGCTTGATGGACCTTGGTCTGACCCAGTATGGCATATCTTATGTTCTTATGGTCTCCCATCTTGGTTCCGCCACAGAAGAAACAGTTAGAAATGTGGAGACTTGAGGCTACAGCTCCAGCAAGCTCAATGAATAAATTCTGCATAGTCTGGGGAAGTTCTGTCTCCGTCTGCATAGCTTCATAGAAGGTATGGTGTATTTGATAAGGTGAGGAAATGCGGGTTTGGTGTTAAGTTGTATATGTAGGAAGGTTCCAGGGTCTACTTCCCTTCCCGCTATATGTAATCCAAATCTATATCCTAGCTTCCATTGGCTAGGGTTAAACACAAGGAGCTTCATGGGATTACAGGTACCATTCAGACACTTAAGGGGTGTCAGCAATGGCAGTCTTTCTAAATTAGCTCGACGATGATCCCCATCTTGCCCCTGAGGTCCATTAGTCCATGTGGCATAATATACACACTCCCACTTGGGGCAAAAGTAGGCATCTTCAGAAGCTTTGATATAAGTAGTTGGGGCACGCGTCCCGGTACATATTCCCCACCTGTAGGCTCCTTCGGAGCACATGTATTTTTCATCATGGTAGTAAATTCGCTCATTGTCAGCAGATCCACAGCTATAGTAGCCATTCCTGTTGATGGCCTCACAAGCATCGAAGTAGAGAGGGGCCGGTTTGGTGGGATCTGCGAGCTGTCGTGTAGCATTCAGGAGGGCTCCATCCTCGTTGTTCCATCGCAACTCCAGAACATGGTATGAGGGTTCTGTCGGGGGTTAAAACAAGTTCTCACGTTGCCTTTAGTACAGATACTTAATTCCGTACCATTATATACACACCGGCTAATCACGCCAGTGCAGGTGTAAAAGGAATGATAGAGCAAAGTTTGAGTAACTTTTGCCCTGACTCGGGTAGTGGTGATACAGGCCGCACATGGAGGTAGGGCAAAAGTCATTTTAAGGGATCCCAGGGCTACTGCAAGCACAATATAAACATATAAAGAAAAACATGATTACAATGTCTTAATGAATTTGTCTAGAAATTGCAAAGTCTTTACTGAAGTTCTCTGTTTCCACAGCTTCCACCGTACGTAGACCTGTCAGCTTCCGGTTGGTGACAGGAGTAGGGTTGCAGATTCCTCAAGCTTCTGCCGTACGTAGACCTGCCAGTTTCCGGATGGTGGCAGGAGTAAGGCTGTAGATTCCTCACGGCAGTGGTTGTCATCGCAGCGTGAGTCGTAATGGTGACACTGGATGGGTGGTTGAAGTCCAGGGACGAAGCTCGGTGGTCGCCGCTGGCTTTACTCGACTGTAATGGATCCAAGGTTCCAGTTCTGCAACTTTGACGGCTGTAGGGGTCGACAAGATGACAACATAGGGTCCTCTCCAGTGAGGTGCTAGCGGTGTGTTTCTCCACTCCTTGATCCACACCGAAGTTCCAGGTTTATAGGGATGCAGCGGTTCGGTCAGGTTGATTGGCAGCTGATCTTGTACCCATGCATGGAGACTGCAAAACAGAACCTAGAGCCACTAGTTCTTGTCTGGTGATTTCAGACCCAATTTGACTCATATTCCCTTTTATCCCTTGAACAATGGGTGGAGGTCGCCCATATAGGACCTCAAAAGGAGAAACACCTAATGACTTGGTGGGGGTTGAACGTATCCTGAGGAGGGCTATAGGAAGTGCCTGGGGCCACTTCAGGTAAACTTCCTGACAAAGTTTGGACAGCTGGGACTTTAGGGTCTGATTCATTCGCTCTACCTTTCCTGAACTTTGGGGTCTATAAGCTGTGTGTAACTTCCACTGCACCTGTAGGGCTCGGGCCAACTGCTGAGTTACTTGGGATACAAATGAGGGCCCATTGTCTGATCCTATAACTAATGGTATACCAAACCGGGGAATGATTTCATGGAGTAGAACTTTGGTGACTTCCCTGGCTTTCTCAGTTCTGGTGGGGAAAGCCTCCACCCACCCAGAGAAGGTACAAACCAGGACTAACAGGCAATGGTATCCATTCGCTCGTGGCATTTCTGCAAAGTCCACCTGGATGTTTCCCATGGGGGTGACTCCTACTGACTGAACTCATGGGGGTAGGTTAGGACCCTGCCGGGCATTGTTCTTTGCACAGGTTAAACATCTTCGGGCTACTGAGGCTGTCAGGGGTCCTAATAGTGAGATGCAAAAGTGGGGTTTGAGCGCTTTTTCCATCGCAGTCTTCCCATAATGTGTGGCTTGGTGGAAAGCTTGGACAAAGGCAGGACCTAACGTTTCAGGGATCACAGTTGGGCCAGGAGGAAGACTACCTGTTGGCGGTGGTAGCACTATCCACCCGGTCTCTGATAACACTCCTCCTTCTGTTTGGCAATAATAATCTAGCTCTTTGGAAGTGTATCAAGGGGTCCATACATTGAGGGTACTGGGAATATGGCTGCCTGGACCGTAGTACTGGAGGTAGAAACTTGTTGTGTGGTGGCTGCTTCTCGAGACGCAATGTCAGCAAATCTGTTTCCTCGTGAAACTTCTCCTTCTCCTACCTGATGACCTCGGCAGTGCATTACTGCAACTTGTTTTGGGGCCCATACAGCATCTAACAATGGGCTTATGAGTGATGTCATCCGATGAAGCCCATATGGGAATGCTTCCCAGCTACTAATGGAAGCTTTTGGAAAGTTCCACCGCGCCTGCACGTCATCTTCCAGCCTGCTGCCATGGCGCCATTTTACCTCGGTCTTCATTTTTCCACAGAGTCCAATGGATGCATTTAGTGAGTTCTCTGCTATTTTGGTAATTGTTCCCCTAACCTTTACTGGCACATCTGTTTCTCTTTCCTACTTGCCTATCATGGTATTTCTTCATTTTTCCTTTAGTCAGAATCATTTGTTTTAAGTTTTGTTTCATTTTCTGTGGCACCTCTGCCCCCTTGGGTGCTGGTGCTCCTACCATGGATCCTGCTCTTTTTAAAGATCAAGCAGTTTAATTTCACCGTGGTTGTTTTGTTTGGCTGATATGTCCCAAAAACTGGCTTAAGAAGTGTTTGCGGTACTCAGTGACCATATCCACCATGGATATCCACATTTGATGCCTTAAGTACCTGGGACCTGATCATTAGTACATTTCATGTAATTTGTGTTTGCAAATGACAAACAACAGGACTCAAGGGTCGAGAGAAACAGCATGAATCACTTTTGGGTGCTCACAAGTCTGATCCATCAACATTGGCATCAGCAGCATTGGTCCCAATGGCTTCAAAGGCTGTATTGACTGCTGATTGTTCATTAACATTGAGGAGTTCTCAAGCACATTCGGAGCCAAGCACTCATTGTTCCCCAGAGCATTGGCCATCGATTGATCTCCACCCAATGATGAGGAAGGATTTGGCTTCATCTTTATCGGTGACGCAAGATGATCGCGCTGAACACCGAGTGAAAGTTTTGGTGCACTGTTGTCAAAGCTCATTGAGACACGGGGTTGAGAGCAATGAGGGTCAGTGAGAGTGCCAATCGATGCTGCCTGAAAGGAGGCAAGCTCATCCTCCAGGACATCAGAGAAGCAGCGACAGCCTACTGAGAGCCAAAATCAGGCTGTTGATAACCCTTTATAGATTCCGGGTATATTGGTTGAGGTTGCTGAGGCCCCACAGCCTTCTGCAGGCTTTTGAGGAATGTACCTTGGCCCTCTTGGCCATGCAGCAGGCCTGGACCTTGACTTCAGCTGTATCGACATTGGCAACCATCCAACCAATCCTTGAGATGCATGGCTTGCCTGCGAGAGAGGCATCAACATCGAGCATTGAAGGGTTCTGATGCCAGTGCCTGCCCAGCCGATATCATATTTAGCATTTCAGGGCCTGATGCACTCGTGCAATCTAGATGAGCATTGGTGCATCATCGCTTCTGAGGGGGCTCCCGATCCCTGAGAGATCCAGACAGAGACTCAGAAGTACTTCGACTTCCCCTCTGAATCTGATTCAGAAGGCTGGATAGCTGATGTCGAGTTCAAATACTTGTTAGAGGACAGGTCTCCAGAGCTTCCATTGAATCCTTCTCCTTCTTATGACTGTGCAAGTTCCCTCCTGAGGATATGACCTTCCAAGATTTTGTCATATATATGGCCAGAGCCTTACTATTTTCTTTAGACACTGAGGATGAGCCCAGAGCAGAAGAATCTGAGATCTCTTAGTACTCCTCAGACCCTAAGGAAGTGGTGACAGCGCCCATGCACCACATCCTTCAGAGAGTAAAATAGTACAGATGAGAATATGAGAAAACCCATTTACTGTACCTCCAGTCAGAAAAGGCTTGACTCCATGAATAGAGTTCAAAAGACTCCCAGGTTCGAGAAGCCCCAGCTTCCATACCATTAGTCAAATCTGCCCTGAAGAGATCCAAAAGTTCCAAGACTTAAACTTGGCACTCCCTGGGAGGGAGGCCCGGACAAGGGACTGTTTTGGGAGAAGGTATTTTCAGAGCTCCATGCTCATGGCCCACATGGCCAGCTTTACATGGACATGTTTTTGAAGAACATCATGTGTGATTTTGCTGATTTGTCCCAGTATCTCCCTCCAGAGAAATTGGAACAGTATTGTTTCCTAGTAGCTCATGGCAAGGACTGCTCAAAGTCCATGGTTTGGGTGACCTATGATATCTTTGAAAAGGCATTGAGAGCTTCTGCAATAGGTATTGGCACCCAGAGACTCACCTGGCTCTGGTCCTTAAACCTGAAACAATCAGTGCAAGACAAGCCTGTTGACTTTCCGTGCCATGGAGAGAATCTTTTCGGTAACTAGTCGAAGAGAAAACTTGTTTTATTAAAAACAGCATGTCACCTTTTGGAATCTCTCAAGGCACATGTCTGAGCTGGCCTCCTATTGCAGGAGATACCAAGGAGGAGGCCAGAAAAAGACCTATTACTCTCATAGGTATAGGTACTTTCCTGGGTTCCAAACCTCCCAACTGAAGCAGGCTCCTTGACTACAACCATAGTGGGAGAAATCTCAGAAGCCCCAGTCTGCTCCTCAGTCAAAGCCTGGGATGGGGTTTTGATTGGTTCCTTCAGAGCATAGCCACTCTATCAGTAACCATAATGGAAAATTCTACTTTTGGAGGAAGGCTCGATCTTTTTGCCCAAAAGTGGTTCCTCATAATCTCAGACACTTGGGTTCTGAAAATCATTCAGAGCAGTTACAAATTACATTTATTTGACCTACCTCCAAATTACCCCCAAGGGTGCATCACATCGACCCTCTGCATTAGGAAGTGCCTCAGAGAGAAATCACCACCTTCTTGGAGGATCTTGTGATCAAGTCTGTGCCACCAGAGCAAAGAGGGTGAGGATTTTATTCCAAATATTTCCTTATCCCAAGAAGACTGGTGGATGCCATCCCATCCTCAACCTCAGAGATCTGAACAGATACTTCATTAAGGAAAAGTTCAGTATGATTTCTCTGGGCACCCTGCTTCATTATCTTGAAAACAGAGAATGGCTATGCTCCTTGGATCTGAAGGATATGTACACCCATATACAGATCTTCCTGCGAGTGGGATGTATCTCAAATTGATCCTGGGAGACAATACTTCCAATACCGAGTGTTTCCCTTTGGCCTAGCCTCAGCACCATGCATTTTCACAAAATGCCTTGCAGTAGTAGCAGCTTTCCTATGGACACTGGGAGTATTTGTCTTCCCCTCTTTGGATGATAGGATGATCAAGATTATCACTCTGTAAAGAATTTGAAAATCAACATAGTTGACTATTCAGGTGCTGGAACTACTAGCACTCATCATAAATTACTCAAAATCCCATCTCCAACCTACTCAGCAACTGGAATTCATTGGAGCCTTGCTCGACATGACTCAAGTGAGAGTCTTCTTCCTGCATGGCAGATTCCGCAGATTGACAGTGCTGCTGTGACAGACTCAATTGACTCAGCAGCTCATGGCTCACAAGATGTTAACTGTACTAGGTCATATGGCTCAATGGTACATGTAATACCCTTGGCACGTCTCCTTATGAAAAATGGTTAAGTGACTCTGAGGTCTCAGTGAACCCAGGCCTCAGGTTGACTCAGGGATTGTCTGCAGGTCACCAATCCACTCATTCAGTCTTTGTACACCACTGCAATCTGTCGCAATTTGCTCAAAAGTCTCCCCTTCCAAATTTCTCCTCCATAAAAAGCTTTCATGATGGACACATCCAAACTGAGTTGAGGGGCTCATCTCGATTAGCCCTTCCAAGAAAGTATCCACCAGATCAACTTCTTAGAATTAAGAGCCATAGCAAACTCTCTAAAAGCTTTCAGGGGTTGACTGACCAACTAAATTGTTCTGATTCAGACCAACAATCAAGTAACAATGTTCTACATCGACAAGCAGGGAAGAACAGATTCGTATCTCCTGTGTTGGGATGGACTTGAGAGCCACATACCTAACAGCTGAGCAAAACAATCTGCCAGACAGACTGCATCAAATCCTACAATTACACTAGTGGACACTAGACAGGGAGGTTGTGGCTTGCATCTTTTAGCAGCAGGGTACCCTCTCAATAGATCTGTTCGCAACTCCTCAAAAATGCCCAGGTGGATCAGTTCTGTTCCAGAGTAAGATCACACAACAGACTAGGCTCAGATGCTTTCCTCCTACACTGGGGGAGGGCCTTCTGTATATATATCCTCCAATACCCCCTGAAGCTCAAAATAGATGGAGGCATGATGATTCCCATCGCTACTTACGGCCCCAGCAGTCTTGGTTTCCTTTTCTGCTACAGCACCAAAGAGCCCAGGCACAGAGAAGGGGCCAGCAAAATTTACAACTTCAGTGGGCAGGCACCCAGTACCATAGGTGCAGGTACCATGTTTCCCGAGTGCACAGGCCCTGATCACATACCTACAAATGACGGAGGAGGTGTACCAGTGGTACCAACTTGACAGTGGAACAATCATAGAACTCTGTGCCATCCTCAGTCAGAATGCAGACCCAGGCCATAGGGAGCTTTCAGTATGTCATTGGGGCCACGACCGGGATCACCCAGTCTTCTACCAGCCAATGTATTGCTGCTGTTACCGAGGTCCTATTGCAACAACTGGGGAACCTCATTGCATTCCCCAGGACACCAGAGGAGTACCATGATACAATGCAGGCCTTCTATGACATTGCTGGCTTTCCCTCAGTGCATGGAGTGATAGATTGCACACATATAGCTCTGAAGGCACCCAGACAAGAACAGAGGGCCTACAGGAATAGCATAATTACGCCTCATTAAACATGCAGCTGCTGGTGAATGCTAACATGGTGATCACGGATGTGTGTGCTAGGTACCCAGGATTATACCATCATGTGTTTATCCTGGCACAGACAGGCCTGGGCCATGCAGCTACAAGTGGTGACCTTGGAGAGGGCTGGATGCTTGGTAAGTGCATACATCAGTGTGTCAATGTGAAGCTATGTGAGTAAAGTATGAACCCCTGTGTAAAGGCAACACAGGATGGAAGCACTGTGAGGGCGCATATGAACGCTGAGATGCCCCAACACAGGTGCACATGCTGATGAGAGAGCTGCAGGGCCATGATGCGATGATGGAAGAGGAGAACGAGGAGAGGGAAGTGGAGTGGGAGGCAGGGGTGGGGGAGAAGGGGGGAGCAGAGGGGGAGGGAGAAAAGTGGGAGGCGGTGAAGTGGGCGGAGTGGGAGGGGGAGGGGGAAGAGGGGACAGAGGAAGAGGCGGGGAGGCAGGGAAAGAGGGGAGGAGGCAGAGGGTGAGGCTTGAACCCCAACACACCATGTACATGCATCCTGTGAAGAACACAGCATCCCACCCCTGACCCAACACAGTGGGCCACCAGCCACAACCAGCTTGCAGCACACTTTGCACACACCCCATATAATGAACACTATACCTGTGTACCCTATGTGACCCCTGACTTTGTGCACACATATGCCACACACCATGTCCCCTGTGACAGTCATACCAACTGACCTCACCTACCCTCTACTCTCCAGGTTGTTGTGACCCCAACCACCATAGCAACCCTGCCCCCTGGTACACAGATCCCACTGTACTTGACCTTGAAGTTCAACAAGTCAGACCCTGACCCACCAGCTGACACCCTTAACCTGCCAGTTCCCTGACACATTCTCACACTGTGTTCCCCCCCCCACACCCTACTCATTCCCCATGCATGAGAGGACCAACCGACTGTGATGTGATAGAGACCCCATCCCACTGTTGTACATGGAACCTCTGTTGTTAGGTGTGACCACTAGCCTGCTGCTCATGTGAAGGGTGTCTGGGCAACTCAAATGAAATGGAACACACATACAAGTGGTGTGCTGATGTGTGCATCCCTCCCTGTCTCTATAGGTGACTGTGGGTACTCCCTGAGGACCTGGCTGCTCACACCTCTGAGGAACATTCACACACCACAGGAGGGACGCTTCAATATTGCCTATCAAAGGACCAGGGCTGTGGTGGAACGAGCCATAGGGGTGTTGAAAAGCTGCTTTGATGCCTGGACTGGAGTGGGGGTGAGCTACTATTCAGTCCAGAGAGGGTATGCACGATATTTACAACATGCTGTATATTACACAATCTAGCACATCAGCGTGGCATCCCTAATCCCAAGTCAGAGGTTGCAGCCGACATGACATAGTGGAGGCAGATGATGTGGGCAAGGCGGAGATGGGGAACCAACTACAGCTGGCCCTCACTCTGGAAACCAGGAAGAGACTCATCAGGAAATCATTCTAGTGACAGTGAGTACACATATTGATCAGGAATGAGTGACTTTATTGAACCGCAGTCAGTGACAGCAGCTATATGACCGCCTCCCCTACTCCATATCTGGCTGCTTAGCTATACGTGTACTCCGCCATGATGGAGTCATGTTGATGTTGTGCTAGAGGCTTCATCCCCCTCCCATGACACCAGATTGGTCCCCTGCTCACTGCCCTCCCCCTGGCCCTGCAGTGCTGCCACCAACCAGCAGAATGAACCAGATATAGAGGCCTGGTAGGTCACCATCTCACACAGAAGCCACAGTTGAGCCTCTTGGTGCTGCACCCTCACCTGGTGTTCATGCATTGCTTGATGTGCATCCTCCAGCTCCTGGTGCATGCCTTGCAACTCCTGTTAAATGGTGCAGAGTTCAGTTAGGATCCCCTCAGTATTCTCCAGCATGTCGGACCCCTCCCGGAGCAATTCCCCATCCATGTCAGCTGGACCACTGTTGGATGGTGCCTCCAGAATAGGGAAATCAGGTTCAGCAGCTGGCTGCTCCTCTATTGCCTGCTCATTCGCACATTCTGCTACAGTGCCCCCCTGGTCTGTGCTGCAACCTGGTCCATCATGGTCATCACCAGCAGCAGTAGGCGTCTCGCTAGCATTCTGGGATGCTGCAAGCTGGAATGGTCATGCCAGTGCCTGGTCTGTGGGTGGACATAAGAGACACTACTCAGGGCCCATCATGGGTGCCTGGCTACAGGAGGGGCCTGCACTGAATCCACAGGCCAAGAATGTGGAAGGGCAGGTCGACACACTGCGGCCCGTGATCACCTTAACCGACACTCATAACACCGTGGTGCCAGACCTACAATCTCTTTTGTCTCCCCCCTGCTCCAGCACAGCCACTGCTCTCCCAGGTGGGATCGAGCATGCCGGGGGTAGCCTGCAGCTGCCCAGACGCCTACCTGCCCAAGCGGGGCAGCCCAGCCCGCAACCGCCCAGAAGCTTGCCTGCCCAATCGGGAAAGCCCAGAGGACCATAAAAGGGAGCGTCGTCCAGCACAAACTCCTCTTTGGTCTCCCCCCTACCCCGGCCCAGCCACAGCTCTCCCAAGCGGGATTGAGCATGCCAGGGGCAGCCTGCAGCAGCCCAGAATCCTGCCTGTCCAATCGGGGCAGCCCAGCCCGCAGCCGCCCAGAAGCCTGCCTGCCCAATTGGGGAAGCCCAGCCCACAGCCGCCCAAAAGTCTGCCTGTCCAATCGGGGCAGCCCAGAGGACCATAAAAGGGAGTGCCGTCCAGCATGAACTCCTCTTTGGTCTCCCCCCTGCCCCAGCCCAGCCACTGCTCTCCCAGGCGGGATTGAGCACGCCGGGGGCAGCCTGCAGCCGCCCAGAAGCCTGCCTGCCCAAGTGGGGCAGCCCAGCCCGCAGCCACCCAGAAGCCTGTCTGCCCAATCGGGGCAGCCCAGCTCGCAGCCGCCCAGAAGCCTTCCTGCTCAATCGGGGCAGCCCAGCCTGCAGCCGCCCAGAAGCCTGCCTGCCCAAGCGGGGCAGCCCAGCCTGCAGCCGCCCAGAAGCCTGCCTGCCCAATCGGGGCAGCCCAGCCTGCAGCCGCCCAGAAGCCTGCCTGCCCAATCGGGGCAGCCCAGAGGACCATAAAAGGGAGCGCCATCCGGCGCACCCGCGCCATCCGGCGCACCTGCGCCTGAGGGCCCTTTGGCATGGCCCTTAGGCGTGGACCTCTAACAGGACCCCCACGGTGACCCCACAGAAACCAGGCCTGCGACCAGAACGAGCTCCAGAGACATGAACAAACATAATGCAAGGACGTCATCCCCACCCCTCAATGCAGACGAATCCTCAACGGAGCTTAACTTCCTTCAGCAAAATAGGTAATCTGAGCCTTTATATAACACATAGACCTAGCCGATGACAATACTTAAATGAACCCAACAGTGAACTTATCTGTCTCTGCCCATAATACCTACCTGTGCATGCCTACAATACTTGTCCGGGATAGTACAAACGTTGTTTATTGCAGATGCGTACCAGTGATACCTGGCTATGATAGTAAATGATGTGCCTGTTGTAACTACATACCTGTGTTACCTGCCTGTGGTTAGCTCAGCCTGTGTACCTGCCTGCCTGCCTGTTATAACTGCACACCTGTGTACCTGTCTTTGATAGCTCAAACTACTTCTCTATTCACCAGCCAGCCCAGACAAATCCCTTGGCCACACACAACAGGGTAGATACCAAGAATGGCCCCATCCCTCATTGCCATAATTGGCTGCTACCTCCCCGGATGGCTCAGTAGCATTATGGCCTTATCTCCTACCCACAAGCACATACCAATCTTACTGAGCCATGGGAGGAGATGGTCAAGTGCTCCCTACTACAAGACAAAGGAAGATACCTGCACGCTCCACCCCCACTTACTACACGTTGCACTTCAACATACTAAGAAAGCCAAACAAGAAGAAAGTGCCCTCCCCCAAAACCTAAAATGTGCCCTCATAAACGCTCGCTCAATCCGCAAGAAATGGCCAGTTATCTCAGACTTGATATCACTCCATGACCTCGACATACTCCTGATCACAGAGACATGGCTATCCAGTGATGACAATGTCCTCCTCAACCAACTCCTACCCACCGATTTCTCAATACACACCTGCCATAGAGACAACAAAAGAGGGGGAGGAGTACTCGTCCTCACCAAGACAGACCTCCATTTCCACCTGATTAACACCACTAGCACAACACACCTCGATACAATCACTATAGCAAACAAGCACTGCTCCATCAACCTTCTCTACAGAGCCCCATCAGCCTCCCCTGATGACCTTGCAACAATAATTGATCTCGCCTCCAATGTCCGGAGCCCTTGCATACCAAGCTGGGTACTAGGCGACTTCAATCTGCCATCCCTGCAAGATACTCAGGCGTCCGCCTTCCTCGAAGCCCTGGAGGAACTAGGATACAAGCAACTAGTCAGTGAACCTACCCACGTGAAAGGAAACATATTAGACCTGGTATTTGCCCAACAGACAACATTTGACTCAACCCACGTCCCCATGCTGTCCATTATTGCAGTACCCTGGTCAGACCACAAACTAATCATATTCCAAATACCCTTACCCAACAACTGCCAGAATGCCAGAAGTCAGAGCAGCACCACCAGGGCACCACCTCGAAGGTTCTGACCATTCGACAAAGACTTTATTCTGAGTAAAACCCGTCCACTCCTCGCCTCGACAGCACCCAACCTCAATGTTCTGGTCTCCGACTGGAATAATAACCTCAGTGCCATTGCCCAAAGTCCACCATCTAACAAACCTCCAAGGAAACGAGCCACCACAGCCTGGTACTCCACTGATCTGTGATCATCACTCACCCTCCTAAGGATGCTGGAAAGACGCTGGCGTCGATCTCACTCCGCAGATCAGAGGGCATATAACCTTCACCTGATAAAACACCGTGAAACAATAACAGAGAAAATCAGACAATTCCACACGGACAGCCTAAAACGATCACTAAACAAACCTCATGACTTGTTTAATCTAGTCAAGAACCTAACAAAGGAGCCAGCCCCTGACCAACCAAGCGAGATCCACCCTCAAGAATTTGCGAACTACCTACAATCAAAGCTATGCCAGACCAATAAGCCCTCAGCACCCACCACCATACACGAACAAACCTACCTAACTCCCTTGACCATCTTCTCCACTCCACCCAAGAAGTACATCGAAGACACTATTGCTGCAATCAACACCACTACGGCACAAACCAACCCCTGCCCCGCCTTCTGGATAAAAGAGCTACGCTGCGATTTCAGCCCGTTCATAGCCAGGCTCATGGACCCATCCTTTGCAACAGGTTCGTTCCCCCAATGCCTCAAACATACGTCCATCAGGCTTCTGCTGAAAAACAGCAAGCTCAACCCCCAGAAGGTGGACTCGTACAGACCTATATCCAGTATACCACTTCTGGCCAAGATAATTTAAAAAGAAGTCCAAAGACAAATACAAGAGCACATCGAAACCGCCGCTCCGCTGGACCCCTGCCAACACGGATTTAGAGAGTCCCATGGTGTCGAAACACTCCTCACCACCCTCTACAGTAACCTAATTGCTGGAATTGATAACATCCGTCAAGGGTTTGTCCTCATCTTCATGGATATAGCTGCTGCTTTTGACTCAGTAAGCCACGAGCTTCTCCTGGGACGCCTCAAGGAGAAGGGTATCTGTGACACAGCACTAGAATGGTGCAAGTCATACTTGTCTGACAGATGGCAGCATGTACGATCCGGGGCCTCAACATCAAAACCTTTCCACCTAGAGGCAAGGCGTGCCACAAGGATCCTCCCTCTCCGCCCTGATGTTCAACATATACATGCAGCCCATCTGTAACCTCATCCGATCATTCAATGTCAGCTGCTTGATATATGCAGATGATGTACTGCTCTACATGCCATTCTCAACAGAGCAGCTGGACCTCTCCCCACTGACAGACTGCTTTGACCCAGTATCCAACTGGCTCGAATCTCAAAACCTCCGAATACAGCACAAGAAAACAGAGGTCCTTTTCATTACGAGGAACCAAAACTTCACCCCACCACCCCACTTAAAGGTTAAGGAAGCAGAGCTACAAACCAAATCCATAATCCGATACCTTGGAGTCACATTAGACCAATGACTGGACATGAAGGTGCACATAAGCAACATAGCAAGAGCAATTTACCACAAAATCCGAACACTCAGGCACTTACGCTTCCTACTAGAGCCGGACGACTTCCGGACAATCTATCAAGCGTTGATTATACCACACTTTGATTATGCTAATGCAATCCTATAAGGGCTCCCACAATCCACCCTGAACCCACTCCAACTCGCGATGAATGCCGCGGCGAGAGTTCTATACGGGGCTTCTAGGAGCGATTATGTTACGCCCATCCTGAAGCACCTCCACTGGCTCCCTATACATGGCAGACTCGCTTTCAAAACCCTACTGCTGACTTTCAAGGCCATCAATGGGCTGTCCTTCACATCACTAGCAGAGTTTATCCAAACCATGTCTCCCATTAGGTCCAGAAGATCTGCAGCAGTCAACACACTGGTAATCCCGAAGGAAATAACCCAATGCACCCAGGCAACAGCAAAAAGGGCTTTTAGATTCTGTGCACCCAGATGCTGGAACACCCTACCACCCAGCATCCTGGCAATCCCTGACCTAACCCAGTTTTGGAAGGCATTGAAGCACCACCTCTTCCTCAAATACTACCCGGAAGATAGCGCTCCAATAGCCCCTCCCCCATCTAGTACAGCCACAGCAACATACCCCACAAGCCATCCATGACTGCGATCACTTTTGACACGACATAACGTGTTACCTAGATGTAAATAGTTACCCCAGTTTTATCCAAGTTGTAGTACCTGTTCTTTGTAAACACAGATCAGCTTGCTGCACTGTGCTAGTCATTCTGTTTCATGTAAACCACACTGATGTTGAATAGCGCGGTATAAAAGAGACTGTAAATAAATAAATAAATAAAATAAATAAATAAATAAAATCCCAGCATGCAATACACAGTGGAGAGGCCACACACCCATGGAAACACATATTGCAGGGAAACGCTGGTTTGCACAGTGGCCCAAAAGTTCAGACAGACAATGTATGTGCTCAGTCACAAAGACCCCTAATTGCACCCAAAGACAATCTGATAATGCCCTGACCAGCTCCCCCCTCCCCCAGCTGGGAACAGTGGAGAGAGGTGCCGCACACTGCTCTTGTGCCCCTGGGTACATGACAGGCACCACAGGCATGGGGCCCGATTCAGAGCGGGACCTGTTCAGCCCGTCCAGATGACCAAAATTTCGACAGGTCAGATTTGCACCCAATTCTGCACCCATAGGAACTAGACATTTCTGCGGGAGCAGAATCAGGTGCAAAGGACACATTCTGCCTGTCCAGGGCAGAATGTGTCCTCATTTTGTGCCTCTGGATAGACAGCTCCCGCCCCGTCTAACCAAGCTGAAGAATGTGCATGGAGCTACGGTGCAATGGTGTCCCATTGCCATGGCACCGGGACACCGTTCAGGAGCCCTGATCTGCCATACATTTCTGAAGCTTTTGTTCCACGTCGCCCAACCCCCAATGGGGCCTGCCAAGGCCAGGATCGGGCTGCAGGGGACCTCATGCCCTGCTTACCTCATCTTGAAGTGTCCTGCTGTGATGGCCACCGACGTTGGGGGGACTTATTCCACCCCCAAGGTTGAATCTGAGAGAGGCATCAACATCTGTCTATCTCCTCATGCCCAGGCATACAGGGCCACAACCAGAATCAGCTCTGTATGTCCAGGGTCAGGGTCCTGCCTCCATTCTGCCAACGCTTCTCCTCTGGCCATCCCTTGCCCGCCTCTGTCCAGAGTTCCCCGCATATCTCCTGTGTACATGCGGGAGCTTTGGGCACGGAATCGGCCCCGAGCGAATAGTGGGGGCTGTATGTCTGAACTGGATCTACATCCCTGTTATTCCAACATTGGAATGATCCCCATCATTCACTGTCATGGAGGATGGGCCTGCTGCCTCTGCGAACTGCACAAATGTATCCATCCATAGACATCAATCGAGGGGCGTCTGGCCCTCTACCATAACTCACTTCATCTTCTTATTGCAGGTATCACTCACAGTGGCCATGACCGACTCCCCAAATCTGGCTATGTGTGGCAGGGGCAGGGTCCCACCTACAACCAGTCAACAGCACCCATGGATCATGGTCAGCAACCATGAACATGTTATGATGTGGGATGACTGACATCCTCAGAGACAGCATGCACATGGCCGCAGGAATAGAAACACCACCCCTGTTATGTGGCACAATCCCAGGTCTTGTTGACCCACCACATTCACCATACCATGCCCTTGCTCATGAGGCACAGCCATGTGTCGGTGCACATGCCCCTGTACAACATCCATGCCCACATTGGCTGTATACAGACCCTGATACCACACCCTCATCCTGATGGTATCTGAATGTGCCACAATGTCACAGCATAGTCCATGCTGTGCACAGTATGGCACAGACAGGATCCCATGGCACTGTTCATCACACATACCCCACATTGCAATTGTAGCACCACCATGTGACTACATGCATGGACAAGGGGGTGAGGGAGTACATGGGGCAAGGGAGGGGCCACAGGATGGCAGCCCAGTACTACAGTGGGGGTGGGGGATAGCGGTCATGCCTGTGTGATGATACAGGTGGGCACACACAGCATCACCCAGATCACACATCTGGCATGGCGCAGTATCTACTCACCCTCCTGTGTGGCTGGTGCGGAGCTATCTTAGCCGGCAACTCCAGTGATGGTGACCTCATCCACAAACTGGAGGACCTGCTCCTCAAGGGGGATGAGTTTATGCTGCGGTCCTGGGAAAACTTGTTGTTCACTGCCCTTTATTCCTTGGCTGCTTGCCGCACCATCCACTACTTCTTCTTGATGTCCTCCACATCCCTCTTGTGGCGGTGCACCATATTGACCTTCTTTGCTATATCCTGCCATGCCCTCTGTTGGGTTCTGGCATCCTTGGCCCCGAATAAGGTGGCATGGTGCTTTATATTGAGCCCAGTGGCCATGGAGGTCTCAGATGGCTTGAAATTGGCCTTCTTGTAATGTCTGGGCTTCTCCCATACTGCCTATGACATGCTGCTAGCCATGGGTTGGGGCAGTTGCAAAATACCTGTGTACTATATTTTGAACTGGGCGGATATGATGCCGAGGCTGACCACACCTCATGCAAACCCATAGTAGATACCCATGAAATGAATCATTGCACAGTTATGGCACAGCAACCAGTTAGCGGGAATATTGGACAATGCGCCTCTACATGGGTAAGTTCAATATCCGCTCATCCTCCATCAGGTTACCCATGGATGACAGATCCCCCCCCCCCCCACCCGCCACATATATACCTACATGCATGGGTCATTCTCCAGCTCCAGAGGACTATGGTGCCCTACCTGCATACACACGCTGCCATCCCAGCTGCTGACAGGACCCTGGACCAAGCCACATAGGCACATGCCTGGGTGACACCCTTTGTTGGCAGCCAAGCCCCCCTGTTGAGAAGTCTGACCACCCTGGTCAGACAGTAGGGCTTGCAGACCCAAGGGGCAGCTGGCGTTCAAAGATCCCAGCCAAAGCATCCCTGTGGCAGTGTGGTGTTACCGGAGTTTTGGTCTACATGGTACCTCATAGGCCAATGTGCTGTGCTGCCACATACAGATGGTATGGCACGTATGGCCTGTGAACTGTCTCAGACATAGCCATAGTGATCTTGTGACTGTGGGAGTTGTAGACAGGTGTGTGGATGCATATTGCCTTCCCAAACCAATGCTTCCTCACCGTGGCTGCTAGCTGTCTCAGTGGGCGACACATAGGTGCTGCCAGCATAGAAAGATAGATACATGATGGCAGCAAAGACCAAATAGCCTATCTAGTCTGCTCTCCCATAGCAATTGTTATAATAGTCCCCTTATTTATTTTTATTTATTTATCTTAATGCTTTTCTATACCGCACTATTTATCATCAGCGCGGTTCACAAGTAACATAAGTTGTGCAATGCAGAACAGTCTAACATTGGACTTACAATGAACAGGGAAGATAAAACATGGAGAACAGGATAACTATATACACTATGTACAAATTAGTATTATGGTTGCCCATAATATTCGGCAGTATTTACAAAAAGCTCAATGGTGGCTATATAAATCTACATATTTCTATTGTTACTCCGGGGTTTGTTAGGGAAGGTTGTAGTGAATGGATTAAGTGCACTAATTGTAGAGCGAAGGGGTTACTCTGTGTAAGCTGCTATGGGTCAGGGTGAGGGTGTCTAGGTGATGTTGTCTGAAATGGAGAAGTGTTGCAGGAAGAGATGATGTTTGAGCACCTTCCTGAACTGAGAGAAGTTGCTTATGGCGCGGAGGTCTGGTAGGAGGGCATTCCAGCAAGATGGTGCATATAGTGCAAAGGCACGTTTTCTCGTAGTCTTGGAGCATTTGGTGATGGCTTTTGGGAGAAGTATGGTATTGCAGGCGGTAGATCTCCTTGATCTGTTGAGGGGGGTGGGGTGTATAAGGTCTGAGAGGGAGGTGGATGTGCTTCTGTCAATTGCCTTAAATGTCATTGTTAAGGTCTTGAATGTGATTCTGTAGTGTACAGGGAGCCAGTGTAGATATTTGAGGATGGGGGTGATATGGTCTTTTCTTGATGCTCCATAGAGTGTTCTTGCTGTAGTGTTCATCGCGAGCTGCAGGGGTTTTAGCGAGCTCTTTGGGAGGCCCAGCAGTATAGAGTTGGCCTAATCAAAATGAGGCATTATTAGGGCTTGAAAGACTGTTCGGAAGTCATTTGGTTCTAGAATCCGTTTCAGGTGGCGTAGTATCCGAACTTTGTGGTAAATTGCCCTTACGGTATTGCCTATTTGGGAGTGCATGTTAAGGCGCTGGTCGAGTGTTACGCCAAGGTATCGAATCATCGTCTTGGAAATTAGTTCTGCGTTGCGTATCTTGAGTGATGCGGGTGGGGCGAATGTCTGGTCTCTGCTGATGAAGAGAACCTCTGTCTTTTTGAGGTTTATTTTGAATTTTTGCGTATGTAACCAGTCTTCGACAGCGTTGAAGCATGCTGAAAGCTGGGAGAGGTCTGGTTGATCTGTGGATATTGGGGTGAACATTAGGACATCATCAGCATATACTAGGCAGTTAATGTTGAATGACCGGATGAGGTTGCAGATGGGTTGCATATACATGTTAAACAATAGGGCTGAGAGAGACGATCCTTGAGAAACCCCTTTCTCTTGCGGGAATGGAATGGATGTGGAGGGACCAGAGCGTACATGTTGCCATCTGTTGTTAAGATATGAGGCGCACCAGGTGAGTGCACTTCCGTAGATGCCCTTATCGGCAAGGCGGGATAAGAGTAACTTGTGGCTGACCGAGTCGAAGGCTGCTGTGATGTCAAGGAAGATGAGAGCAAAGCCTTGTCTGATATTGTCAATCCCAATTGTAAGGGTGTTAAATAGGGTTGTCAGCAAGGTTTCCACTCCATGTGACTCTCTGAATCCGTGTTGGCAAGGGTCAAGGGGTGTGTTTGTTTCAATATGATGAGTCAGTTGCTGTTGGACTATTTTTTCCATGATTTTGGCTAGGAGAGGGATGCTTGATATTGGTCTGTAGGAGTCCATCTTTTCAGGGTCGAGCTTACTGTTTTTCAGCAGCGGTCTTATTGATGTTTGCTTTAGGTTCCAGGGGAATGTTCCAGAGAGGAATGAAGTACCTATCAGTTTGGACAAAAAAGGACTAAGTTCAGTCCGTAGGGCTTTTATCCAGTGCGCAGGGCATGGGTCATTTGGTGCTGTGGTGGTATTTATAGTCGAGATGATTTCTTGGATATCCTTTACAGTTGGGGGGGGGAGAAGGAGGTAAATAATATGTTGAGTATCTACGAGGGTTGATGGGGGGGAGGATGATGGGGGGTATAGAGTTGATTGGTCTAGGGGTTGAGAGCTTGAGGGAGTGGCGGCTTGGCTTGTTTTGGCTCGTAGATAATCAGCATATTCCTGGGGGTCTGGAAGGTGTGATTGGCTGGGGGAAGGTTCCTTTGCCAAGGTTTTAACAAGATTGAAGAGCTCATGAGGTTTGTTTATGGATCGTTGCAAGATCTCTGCGTGGTACTGTTTCATTCTCGTGGATACAGCCGTTCTATGGGCATCTAGATGGGCGGTGTAGGCTTCATGGTTTTCGGTTGTCTTTGATCGGCGCCATCGTCTCTCGAGCTGTCTAAGTCGACGGAGGGATGCCATTAGATTGGGAGAATACCAGGGTGCCTTCTTCCTTCTGCTAGGCATTTTGTTGCTGGAGGGGGTGTCAATTACAGCATTGAGGCTCTCGTTCCATAAGGATAGCATGTCATCGAGGTTTTGTTCTGGAGGTTCTAGGAGAGGCTGTGCTCTCTCAATGATCTCTATGTTGAATGGACAATAGCGTCTAGCATTTGAAGTGGTTGGTTCGTCTGGAGTGGGGGGGCTATTGGGCATGAAGTGATAGGGCATTGAGATCTGATTAGATTGTGATCGGACCAGGGGACTGAGCTTAGTGAGAGATTTATCTTGTGCATGTAGCGGGTGGCTACCTGTGGGGCAAAAATAAGATCAAGTATGTTTCCCTTGACATGAGTGGGGGAGTCGACCAGTTGGGTATATCCTAATGCTTTAAGGGCATCGAGGAAGGCCTCGGATTGGGTGTCTTGAAGGGCAGGGAGGTTGAAATCGCCCAGCACTCAGTTTGCTGTACGTGGTTTGATGGGGTTGCAGGCAAGGTCAATGATTAAGGAGAGGTCATCAGGTGCTGGGGAAGGTGCTCTGTATAGTAAGTTGATGGTGCAGTGTTTGTTTGCTATGGAGATGTAATCGAGGTGAGGGGTGATATTGGAGGTGATTAGCTGAAATTGTAGGTTGTCTTTGGTCAGGATAAGTGTTCCTCCCCCTGTCTTCCTTTAGAGATGCTCTGTGTTTGTCCCATGCCTTTTTGAATGCAGATACTATCTTTATCTCTCCAACCTCCACTGGGAGGCTACTCCATGCATCTACCACTCTTTCCGTAATGAAATATTTCTGCATATGATTATAACCCCTTGCACCCTCATCCTATGTCCCCTCATAGCAGAACTTGCTTTCAATTGAGAGAGGCCCTCCTCCTGTACATTTACACCACAGAGTTATTTAACCATCTCTATCATATCTCATCTATCCCGCCTTTCTTCTGAAGAATATATATGAGGATTTGTAAGTCTTTTCTCATATGCCTTATACCAAGACTATTAACTATTTTAGAAAACACCCCTTGCACTGACTCTAACCTGTTTATGTCCTTTTGAAGGTATGGTCTCCAGAATTGCACACAATACTCCAAATGAGGTCGCACCAAAGACATATACAGAGGCACTATCACCTCCTTTTGTCTGCTGGCCATTCTTCTCCCTATACATCCCAATCCTTCCAGCTTTCGCCATCCCCTTTTCTACCTGTTTGGCTATATTAAGGTTGTCAGAGATGATCACGCCCAGGTCCCGCTCTTCTTTTGTGGATAGAGATACCACACCCCCTGCACTTTTCCACCCCCATTGGTGTTATGCAGCCCAAATGCATGACCCTGCATACATCCCAGCTGCCAATTACTAGGCTAATCGTCATGCTTAGCTAGATCCCTTCTTGTGTTATCTACTTCTCCCTGGGTGTCTACACTATTGCATATGATGGTATCATCTGCAAAGAGGCAAACCTTACCCGACTGCTCTTCCACAATATCACGTGCAATGATGTGAAAAGGAACTGGACCAAGTAAAGCTCATACACTCTCACCCATACAAGAGCCAATACCTTGCACATCACCTCTGCAGAACTGATGATTCTCTGCCTCTGCAATATGCGATTTGCAGAGCCCTTGCCTGACCCCCTGAGTCCTATGCTCATCAAAGATGACTAGGAGACCTGCAGACTGCATGGGCGACAGCAACAGCTCTGCCACACCAACATCGTATCACCAGTGTAGATATATTTGAGGCTACCCAATTAGCAGCAGTCTCCACCTCTGCTCCGCTCTGGAATGCCCACAACATGCCTCAATGCTAACCGCAGAACATCGGGGCATGTGGCGGGATTTCAGCTGCACTTGACATGTAAATGCCTTTGAATATTGCTTACTACAGATGCATCCACTCTGATGGGGTGTAAGAATATAAGAACATAAGTTACGCCATATGGATCAGACCTTGGTTCATCAAGCCCAGTATCCTTTTTCCAACAGTGGCCAATCCAGGTCACAAGTACTTAGCAGGTTCTCAAAAAGACACACAGGTTCCACAATGCTTTTCCAGGGGTAAGCTGTGGATTACCAAAGTCCTCTTTAATAATGGTTTATGGACTTTTCCTCTAGGAACTTGTCCAAACCTTTTTTAAACCAAGCTACACTAACAGCCTTTCCTACATCCTCTGGTAACTGTAGTGCACAGTGAAGAGAAGGAAGGGTATGTGGAGAAGTGATGAAGCCTCAGCCATTGCATGGTAAGGTTAGCAGAACACAAGAAAATTAAAGGAAAGGAACATGTGGGTATTGAACCCACAGCACTATGGGGGCCCAAAGCACATACTGTAACCACTATCCCAAACAACCACAACAAATACCATGCAAATATGTTCCACCAAAGGGAATGTATGTACGGAAACCAATAGCTCCCCTTGAGGTGGCATAGGACTGGTACACACAGCTGCCACTGTTCAGGGATGTGAGCTCAAGTGGGCCATGTATATCACCAGTATACCATTAAATGCTTTGGTCAGTGTGGTGATGCAGCAGCAGAGACATATGTGTGTCCAGCATGTCCCACACACAGTCACTGGCCCGTCCACAGATGATGAGCAGGACAGATCATGTCCAGGAGCTCATGGTGTGTACTGCTCAGTAGGGCCAACCCATGCATCCGCACGCTCTGAATGCCTCAGTCGAATATGCGTGCATGTAGACAGTAGGTGGTACATGATGAGGTCCCAACACACATCAGTTATGAAATGTCCACAAGAATATACCTGCCCGTCAATACAGGACACACAAACCTGAAAAAGCATACACAGCAAAATGTCTGCAAGTATACAGGCATATTTATGTAACTAGTTATTTAACAGTTTTCTTATACTGCTTTATCATATCAATCAAAGTGGCTTACACTGTGACTTAAACCTGGTAATGTACATTAAAGAGGAACATTGATAATGTGGATCTTGTCTGAGCAATGGAGGATTAAGTGACTTGCCTACAGCCACATGGAGTGCTAGTGGAAATCAAACCCTGGTCTCCTGGTTTCCAAGCCGGTGCTAGAACCATTAGGCCACTCCTCCACTCCATGACATGAATATCTCTGTCGTTGATGATGTGTAGACAAGGAGGCAGGCGCATCTTTAATCTGCCCCACCACAACTGTCAGCACCAGTGCCAAAGAACACCAATGCCAGCTATGTCCCTGATACACCGTCCAGGTGGGGATGTACTGGCGCCAGCCTGACCATGCATGTGGACAAGTAGTAGAAAAACCCACCCAAAAGAAGCCACAGTGGTCAAAATGAGCTGACATGCAACTGGCCAGGCACATGTGAGTGAAGAATGTAGCTATTTTAAAATGTAATACCTATGTGGATATCAGTGAAACCATCTGTGGGCAGGAATGCAGCAGCACAACGTTGGAGACACCTCATACATCCTGTGTCTGATAAAACACCCACACTGGGCAATGATCACAAAGGTGGTCTAGGGTTATTATATTGTGAGTGATCCAGATGGCATCGAAGTACGTCGTCTGCATCATCACTGCAATAGCAAGAGAACACACGGCGCATGGTTGACGTTTCAACATACCTGGCCGGAATGTCTGCACATGTATAGCTGTCTGTGTCAAACACCTGTGCATGAGTCATCGTAAAATGGACAGGACAAAGTGATGTTTACATGTGTCCCATGTCCACAAACTGTACCATGGCCATGTGAGTGCTCTGATAGGAGGGTCAACCATGAAATATGTGTCAGGCCACACAAATGACAGGGAGCATGGTCTAGGCAGGTACATCAAGCTGACCCCACAACCACAAGGCGATAAGATAGGAAAGGAAGATACAGAGATGTAATGCCATGCTGCCATGCAGAGATGTGGATTTGCAGTGCACAGGCAAATGCACAAACATGACAATGATGTCATGTCCCAATGCCCTAGCACAACCCCTCAACTGTGTAGACCATATGTGTGTGTATCAGTGGGCTATACAGCAGTGTAGATGGCCTGAAAAACAGTATGGTTTCCTAGACCATGGGATGCTGTTCCAAGGGTTGCAGAGCAGAGATGGCATCCATCTGTCCAAGAAAGGTCAACACATCTTTGGTAGTAGACTGGCTAATCTACTGAAGAGGGCTTTAAACTAGATTCGTTGGGGATGGGTGAAGAAAGCCCCCAGGTAAGTGAAAGCCCCCAGGTAAGTGATACATTAAATACCTTTATGGAAATGGGTAACATGGGTAACATATGGAAAGCAGTGTGGTATTAATGCCCGTAGCATGGGAAATAAGATCTCTGAAGTTGAAGCTTTGGTGGGAGTGGCTGACTTAGATTTAGTGGCAGTTACAGAAACATGGTTCACAGAAAAACCATGACTGGGATGTAAATATACCTGGCTATACTTTATTCAGAAAGGACAGGGTAGGAAGAAGGGAGGAGGAGTAGCACTATATGTAAAAACTACTATTAAAGCTTTGGAATTACAGAGCTTAAAAGGGAGAGAGGAGGCATTGTGGGTTAAACTAGAAAGAGGGAAAGAGAAATCTATTTGCATTGGTGTGATATACAGACCTCCCTCACAAGAGGAAGAGGTGGACAGAGAGTTAATTGAAGACATACGCAGCATTGCTAGGAAAGGGGAAGTGCTACTGCTAGGAGATTTCAATATGCCAGATGTTGATTGGCACTTTCCTGCTGCAGTATCATCTAGGAGTAAGGAGATCCTGGATTCTCTACAGGGAGAACTATTCAGGCAATTGGTAACAGACCCCACACGTGAAGGGGCCATACTGGACTTGGTGCTTACCAATGGTGAAAGTGTTTCTAATGTTGTAGTGGGAGATCATTTTGCATCCAGTGATCACCAGATGGTGTGGTTCAGTATTAGGACTAGGGCTGTTAGAATCCATTCCAAGGTGAAGATCTTAGACTTTAGGAAGACTAACTTTGCGAAGATGGGCCAATACCTCAGGGAGTCGTTAGTGGGATGGGAACAGCTGGGGGATGTAGAACAACAGTGGGCAAAACTGAAAGGAGGTATTTTAAAGGCAACCAACCTTTGTGTTAAAATGGTAAATAAAGGCAAAAGGAACAGGAGACCGCTATGGTTTTCGAAGGAAGTAGCTGAAAAAGTGAAGAAAAAGAGGGAGGCCTTCATGAAATACAAGAGATCACAGAGAAAGGAAGACAGGCATCTGTATTTGGAAAAACTTAGAGAAGCTAGCAAAGTAGTCAAGAAGGCAAAGATTCAAAAGGAGGAGGAAATAGCCAATGCAATAAAATGGGGAGATAAGACATTTTTCAGATATATTAGTGAGAAGAGGAAGGGCAAAAGTGGTATTGTCAGACTCAAGGGTACAGGGGGGGAATATGTAGAAGCTGGTAAGGATAAAGCGGAATTGCTTAACAAATATTTTTGTTCTGTGTTCACAGATGAAGAACCAGGAGCAGGACCTCAGAAAACACCCACAAATAAGAACAGAAGCGAGGGACATCTTGAACAATTTTCAGAAGACTGTGTTCGTGAGAAACTAGCTCAACTTAAAGTAGACAAAGCGATGGGACCGGATGGGATACACCCTAGAATACTGAGGGAACTTGGGGACGTTCTAGCAACTCCACTGACTGACCTTTTCAATGCCTCGTTGGAGTCGGGAGTGGTGCCAAAGGACTGGAGAGAGGCTCATGTGGTGCCTTTACACAAAAGCGGAAGTAAGGATGTGGTTGAAAACTACAGGCCGGTTAGTTTAACTTCAGTGGTGAGTAAATTAATGGAAACGCTGTTGAAAGAGAAAATAGTGAGGTTTCTGGAGTCCAGCGGATTACAGGATCCGAGGCAGCATGGATTCACCAGAGGCAGGTCTTGTCAGACAAATCTGATTGATTTCTTTGACTGGGTGACCAGGGAGTTGGACCGAGGGAGAGTCTAGATGTGGTGTATTTAGATTTCAGTAAAGCCTTTGACACTGTTCCTCACAGGCGACTTATAAACAAACTGAGCACCCTAGGGATGGACCCTAAAGTTACTGCTTGGGTTAGAAATTGGTTGGGTGGGAGGCGACAAAGAGTACAAGTAAATGGAGCTCACTCTGAGGAGAAGGATGTTACCAGTGGTGTGCCCCAGGGATCTGTCCTTGGTCCGATTCTTTTTAACATCTTTGTTAGTGATATAGCGGAAGGGCTGTCTGGTAAGGTTTGCCTCTTTGCGGATGATACCAAAATCTGCAATAAAGTAGACACCCAGGAAGGTGTAGATAACATGAGGAGGGATCTAGCTAAGCTTGAAGAATGGTCTAGAATTTGGCAGCTGGGATTTAATGTTAAAAAATGTAAGGTCATGCATTTGGGCTGCAGCAATCCAAGGGAGCAATACAGCATAGGAGGTGAAGTACTTTTGTCCACTAAAGAAGAGCGGGACCTAGGCGTAGTTGTGTCCGATGATCTTAAAGTAGCTAAAACAGGTAGAAAAGGCGACGGCAAAAGCTAGAAGGATGCTTGGGTGCATACGGAGAGGAATGGCTAGCAGAAAAAAGGAGGTGATAATGCCTCTGTATAAGTCTTTGGTGCGACCTCATTTGGAGTATGGTGTGCAATTCTGGAGACCGCACCTTCAAAAGGATGTGAACAGGATGGAGTCGGTGCAGTGGGTTGCTACTAAGATGATTAGTAGTCTTCATTATAAAGCATATGAGGACAGACTTAAGGATCTTAATATGTACACCTTAGAGGAAAGGCGGGATAGAGGTGATATGATTGAGATGTTTAAATACCTCCGTGGCATAAATGTTCAGGGAGAGAGCCTCTTTCAATTGAAAGCAAGTTCTGCGACGAGGGGACATGGGATGAGGGTGAAGGGAGATAGATTCAGGAGTGATATGCGGAAATATTTCTTTACGGAAAGAGTAGTGGATCCGTGGAATAGTCTCCCAGTGGAGGTGGTAGAGATGAGGACAGTAACTGAATTCAAAAAAGCATGGGACCAACACAGAGGATCTCTAAAGGTAAAAAGTGGACTGTTGTAGTTGTTGTTATGGAAGGAAAGACTAGATGGGCCTTGTGGTCTTTTTCTGTCATCATGTTTCTATGTTTCTATGTGAGGGGCCAAGCAAGAGCAGAAGTCAGATACCCAGGCAAATGCACACCTTTAATGTACATATGGGTTCAAAAACAGTGATAATATGCAAAATGAGGACATGAACACAGATACGAGAGGCACATGTTTCCAAAGAACATACAAAGCAGAACCTCACAGACATGCAGAGATATCACTATGCAGAAGCCCTGCTGTAATGGATGCTGTGGATACCTATGTCAATGTACATGGAATGCACAAATGCAGGTAGAAAATGGACACACCTACTGCCACACTGCAAATGTTCCCGTGCAGTGTGAGTGGCACAATGTCATGCAATAAATATGACTGTGCAGACATGCAATGATTTGTTTGTAAATCAATGTAGAGCGTCACATCTGTACAGTAACCAAACACAATAACATGTATGTGGAGGTAGAAAGAAAGGTCAACAATGGTGCACTAACCCACACAAAATCCACATCGGCACATGCACTGGTGTACCAACATATTCAGTCACATGCACATGCACCATATACGTTGAACCATGACAGAGTGCTGCCCCAGATGCACAGTAACACCCCTGGCAAGGGTCAAACAACAATCCAAGATATTGGCGCGCATCACAGTGGTATGGTGGCAAACAGCATGTCATGTCCAAGTATAAGGTAGCCAGACAAATAAAAGAGGACCTACACAATGTTCTTCTTGTGCCACACACATGGCTGTATGCACCTGTTGATTTAAACATTTGAGGATATCCAGCGATGCAAGTCACACACATGGGCCACACACACGAACACAATGTCAGATGGATTTACAACATACAGGGAGTATGTGAGTCCCTGCTGCACATGTACGGACCAGTACACAGTGTCCATAGTGCAAATGGTGTCTGCAACCATACATGTCCCATTAAGACTGTCCTTGAATCCCCGTGCATGCACAGTCACATGTGACATCTCAATGTGCCACAGTATGTCAAAGGTGAAGTGTGTCTCCTGCAATGAACACAACACCCAGTCAGAGCATGGCAGCAACGGTGTGTTGGTCATCCTTGTTATGCATAAGGTACCAGTCCAACAATAATGTCCAGCATAGGCATGTGTCCCACTCATATAGGTCCATCACCATATGGCATCATCTCCCAGGGATCGTTGAATGGTGTTGCTGTGTCCTCCAACAAGTGGGTGATGGTGACTGCAGATGCAATATAGTAGATGTGCTGTGTTTTGTTGCCTGTGCCCTGTGATAAAAAGAAGAGAAACACCGTTATGGTATGCGTCACACCACATTAGGTCACATTGCAGGGAGTGAAACATCAATATGTACATAATGAAACGTCTGACATGCAAACATTACATGATCACAACACAGAGCGCATTGCATGTCGAGGACATTAGGAAATGGCACTGAAGACCAGGTTGTCATCTCAACATGGTCATGTCTATGCCCATGTCCCACAGGCATCTCAGAGATCTACATCATGTCCATCAGTATTGGCGTACATAGACCCCATAAGGAAGCACGACTAAACAATCAGCTAAACACAAACATGTAAAGGTTGATGTTAGTCACAAATGATCCAAGGTGCAAACCACCGTCTGTGTGCAGCAAGTGTCTGATATGGACTGTCTGAGGCAGTCAGAGGCTACAAGCCATCATAGTAAATGCAGAATATGTCAGTGAAATGGGTTGAATGACCATGTCTGCATGTACAGCCATCATTGCCACATGTGGCAAACTGAAATGTTGATGAGTAGTGGTCTGTCAGCACACAACAGATAGGTCAGTCAACAACACACAACACATGTGCACAATATTCACAAGGCCAACATCCAAAAGGTAGAAATAGCACAGTGATCAACACTCCACAGGTGTCCAGACACATCTCATCACAAGATAATGCTATATGGCTGCACAGTGTATCATTACATAGACACGCCCAAAACACACACACACACACACACACTGTATGACAAGGTGAGCATGCCTCCAGTAGGATACAGCCTGTCTGTCCTCAATCTGAGATCAGTAGAGATAATGATAACAGGCCATGCAAGGATATACTGATGTTGGTTAATGCCACAATGTCAGGGAAGGATGTATGTGCCGTTCACCACCACAACACCTAGGACCTCTAGCCACACCCAGCTGGGTTGGTTGGGTCACAAATACAGTGATGAAAAATATGAACCGGTGAGATAAAAATGGGCATATGTATGCCAACATGAACATATGGGGTATGGGGGCGCATGTCAAAGAGGTATACAACAGCCTATGTGCAGAGGACAGATAACATCATACATGTGCTATGCTGCACTGTCCCTATAGTACATGCATGACTGGTGACATAACAGCTGCAGCACAGACGCCATTCATAGGTGTTTAAACAATGTCTGTATGTTACCTGCAGGTCACACCTCAGCTGTGACTGTGTATGATGGCCAAGTCATATGTAACTGCCATGTAGTCACCTGTATGTCTACCTACACCAGTCTCCTGCATGATGAATGACGTACACTCATTTTTCACTACACCACAGCACCAGGCAGGTCCAACAGCATATTCGGTGGAGTCACAAACACAAGTGACAGCAGAGAGCTTGTAGTTTAAATTTAATAGTCACTCAGGGCCTAGCATCAGCAAAGTACTTTTAGTTTAAATTTAAAACACAGAAGAGAGCTTTCTGGTTAAATTTAGAACCCAGCAGAGAGCTTGTAGTTTAAATTTCATAATAAGTTACAGCCTAGCAGCAGCAAAGAGCTATAATTTAAATCAAATCAGAATATAGCTTACCTGAGCAGCACAAGACAGGGTACTGTGTAGCAGCCCTCTTTTAATAAGTGTTATTTCCCTCCCTCCCTCCCTCCCCAACACCCACCCACCCCTGGGATAATCGTAGCTTATAGGTACTTACACAACTTAAAAAACAGGAGGAGCTCTCAGGTGAAGCTTGTTACCCAAATAAGTGATACACTAAGAACCTGAGATTAATTAAGCTTCAGGTGAACAAGGTATATTAAACGTATTCAGTACAGTTTTATTAGTATAAATATCCATAGCAACCCTTAGTAAGTAAAGAACTTAAAGATCTAAGCACAAACTTAAAACTAAGATGCAGACAGAAGTCCAGCAGCGAGATGGGGGCTTTCCAGTCTTTTGCATTGAGTGTCACATGTATGATTTTCTCCCAGTTGGTGAGAGGTCTTACGTGTGAACTAGGTGCAAGGAGCTCTTTGCTCTCAGGGAACGAGTACGTTCTCTAGAGGCTAGAGTAGTAGACTTGGAAAACATAAGAAAGACAGAGAGGTACATAGACGAGACCTACAGGGATATAGTACTGAAGTCCCACCACCAGTCTGGCAGCATCCCTATTGCCATGGAGGAGAGAGGTCACGTGACAGGAGAGCATCACCCTGGTGTGGCAGGAAGTGATCCTGTAACTAGGACCTGTCCTCCAGGTGATGTAAATCCCTCTCGCACCGAGGAAGTTTCTCCAGGGCCATGTGCCCATGAGGGAAGGGTTAGGACAGCCGTTATAGTTGTTGATTCGATCATTAGGCATGTACATAGCTGGGTGGCTGGTGGACATGAGGATCGCCTGGTAACATGCCTGCCTGGTGCGAAGGTAGCAGACCTCACGCACCACCTAGATAAGGTCTTAGATAGTGCTGGAGAGGAGTCTGCTGTCTTGGTACATGTCGGTACCAATGACATAGGAAAATGTGGAAGGGAGGTTCTGGAGGCTAAATTTAGGCTTTTAGGTAGGAAGTTGAAATCCAGAACTTCCAGGGTAGCATTCTCTGAAATGCTTCCCGTTCCATGCGCAGGACCCAAAAGGCTGGCAGAGCTCCGGAGTCTCAATACGTGAATGAGACAATGGTGCAGAGATGAGGGTTTTGGATTTGTTAGGAACTGGGGAACATTCTGGGGAAAGGAGGAGCTCTTCTGAACAACATAACCCTTGACGATACACAAACAGACTGCCCTCAGGCAAACCCTCAATGATTATAGATTATAAGGTCTTCTCCATCACGATTACCAACTTGCAATATAAAATTTAAATAGTTCCATAACTACCACTGTTGTTGACTTGTATATAGCTACCCCTGTTACATTCCCAAGTTACAGATCCTGTTACAATGTAAGCATAAGATCTTCGTTCTGATGCAATGTTTGTTATTTGTAAACCGCACTGATACTAAAAAGCGTGGTATATAAGAACTGTAAATAAATAAAATAAATAAATAAATAAATGGGCTTCACCTTAACCAGGATGGAACCAGACTGCTGGCATTAACCTTTGAAAAGGTGATAGAGCAGCTTTTAAACTAGATAATAGGGGAAAGCCGACAGTCGCCCAAGAGCGGATGGTTCGGAAGAATGTATCCTTGAAGGACACTACCAAAAGCAGAGAGGTTCCAAAAAAGAGTAAAGTAGCCCAAATGCTCTCGAGTAAGGAGCAGACAGAGCTTAAAGATCCCAAATTACCCATCTCTACCATTAGCCAACATTAATATGAATAAAATACAGTCTCTAAAATGCTTGTATGCAAATGCTAGAAGTCTAAAAAATAAGATGGGAGCGTTAGAATATATAGCACTAAATGAAAGGTTAGATATGATTGGAATATCAGAGACATGCTGGAAGGAGGACAACCAGTGGGACACTGTGATACCTGGGTACAAACTATATCGTAATGATAGAGCTGATCAAATTGGTGGAGGGGTTGCGCTCTATGTTAGAGAGGGCATTGAGTCAGAAAGGATTAAAGTTTTGCAGGAAACAAAATTTGCTGTAGAATCTCTATGGATTGAAATTCCATGTAAAAAGGGGAAAGCGATGACAGTGGAGGTGTACTATCGACCGCCTGGCCAGAATGAAAAAATGGATGATGAAATGCTCAAAGAAATCAAGAAAGCTAACAAACGTTACAGCGCAGTAATAATAATGGGTGATTTCAATTACCCCGGTATCGACTGGGTCAGTGTCACGGCAGGACATGCTAGGGAGATAAAGTTCCTAGATGAAATAAATGACTGCTTCTTGGAGCAGCTGGTTCATGAACCGACCAGAGGGGAAGCCATATTAGACCTAGTCCTTAGTGGAACACCAGATATAGTGCAAGAGATAAGGTTGTTGGCGCCACTTGGCAATAGTGATCACAGCATGATTGCCTTTGATTTAATTAGTGGAGGAGGGATAGTAAGGAAATCCACAGTATTACCTTTTAACTTTCGAAAGGGAGACTATGATAAAATGAGGAAAATAGTTAAGAAAAAACTAAAAGGAGCAGTTACAAAGGTTAAAGACTTACATCAAGCTTGGGTGTTGTTGAAAAATACTATCTTGGAAGCCCAGACTAGCTGTATTCCACACTTTAAGAAAAGTGGAAGGAAGTCCAAAAAACTGCCAGCATGGTTTAAAGGTGAGGTCAGAGAGGCTGTTGTTGCCAAAAAAGCATCTTTCAGGAAATGGAAATAAAGAGCCAAACGACGAAACCTAGAAACAGCACAAGCACTGGCAAGTCAAATGCAAGGCATTGATAAGGCAGGCAAAGGGAGAATTTGAGAAGAAGCTTGCTGCAGAAACAAAAACGCAAAATAAAGACTTTTTCAAGTACATTTGTAGCAAAAAACCTGTGAGAGAGTCAGTTGGTCCATTAGATGATAGAGGGGTTAAAGGGGCACTCAGAGGCGACAAGGCGATAACAGAGAGACTGAATGAATTCTTTGCTTCGGTCTTTACTGAGGAAGATGTAGGGATGTTACCCATGATTGAAGTGGTATTTAAAGGTGTGGAAGAATTAAAGGAAATATCGATACATCGGGAAGATATATTACTACTATTAGATAAACTGAAGAGTAGCAAATCACCTGGGCCGGATGGTATACATCCAAGGGTGTTGAAAGAACTGAAATATGAGATTGCAGACCTGCTATTAGTAATCTGTGAACTATCATTAAAATAATCTGTAATACCTGAAGATTGGAGGATCGCCAATGTAACACCAATTTTTAAAAAGGGTTCCAGTGGTAATCCAGAAAACTACACACTGGTGAACCTGACATCAGTTCCGGGAAAAATAGTAGAAACCATCAAAAAGAATAAAATTACTCAGCATGTAGATAGTCATGGGAGACAGCCAACCTGGCTTTAGACAAGGAAGATCTTGTCTTACTAATCTGTTATGTTTTTTTGAAGGTGCGAATAAACAGGTGGACAAAGGTGAGTCGGTTGATATAGTGTATCTGGACTTTCAGAAAGCCTTTGACAAGGTCCCTCATCAGAGGCTTTTGGCAAAACTAAAGAGTCATGGGATAGAAGACAGTGTACTACTGTGGATCAGGAACTGGTTAAAAGATAGAAAGCAGAGGGTAGGGCTAAATGGCCAATTTTCCCAATGGAGAAATGTGAATAGTGGTGTACCCCGGAGATCTGTGTTGGGTCCGCTGCTTTTTGACATATTCATATATGACCTGGATAGTGGAATAACGAGTGAGGTTATCAAATTTGCAGATGACACAAAACTATTTAAAGTTGTTAAAACCCAAGAGGATTGTGGAAAATTGCAAGAGGATCTTGATAAATTGGAAGACTGGGCATCAAAATGGCAGATGAAATTTATTGTGGACAAGTGCATAATTATGCACCTAGGGAAGAACAACCCAAACTATGGTTACACGATACAAGGTTCCACATTAGGAACCACCACCCAGGAAAAAAAGATTTAGGCGTCATTGTGGATACCATGTTAAAACCCTCGGCCCAGTGTGCAGTGGTGGCCAAGAGAGCAAATAGAATGCTAGGTATCATGAGGAAAGGAATGGAAAATAAAACAAAAGATATTATAATGCCTCTATTTCGTTCCATATATATACCATATACCATGTGTATACCATGGACTGCCCGAAGAACAAACCAGTCGGTACTAGAGGAGATCAAACCTAAGCTTTCTTTAGAAGCTCAGATGACAAGACTTCGACTTTCATACTTTGGACACATCATGCGAAGAGAGAGATCATTAGAGAAAGACATTATGCTTGGCAAGATAGAAGGTCAACGCAAAAGAGGAAGGCCAGCAATGAGATGGATCGATACAATAACAGCAGCTAGGGGTACCAGTCTGTCAACAATGAGCCGCCTGACTGAAGACCGAACACAATTTAGGATAGCTATCCAGAGGGTCGCCATGAGTCGACTCCGACTCGACGGCACTTAACAACAACAACATCGTTCCATGGTTTCAAGAAGAACCCCCAAATACCAAAAAAAGGAAACCATGGGAATTGCAGAGTTTCCGAGAGAAGGGGCAAGTGAAGGACAGGGATTCCCAAAGGTGAACCAAGTGGAAGAAGTTTTTGCTAAATTGAGGTGGAGACAGTTTGAAGATAACCAGTCAGCTACAACAGCGAGGCAAGAGTTCAAAGGATCGAGATCAAGGCGAAGTGAATTAGTGTGATGCAGTATGATGACTTCGTTGGCATAGAAGTAAGCTGACAAACTGGATTGTTGGATGCAAAGGGCAAGGGGTGCAAGGAAGAGATTGAACAAAAGTGGGGCAAGGACTGACCCGTGGGGAACACCGCAGGGAAGGGGGGTAGGGTCAGAGGAGTGCTGTGAGTCGGGAGAGACAACAGAGAAAGAACAGAGAGAGAGAAAAGAATGAAACCGCTCTATGTGCACAATGTGTAACGGATGGTCCATACGTCATGCGCATTGCGTGTGGCGCTATACGGTTCTGACGGCACGTTATGCATGTTGGGGCACAAGGACATCTGTGTTACGCGTTGACTGCATGTTATATTCAGGGCGCGTTGTGTGGCACCACACACATTACAAAAGCTATGATTAGGTATGGCCCTCTTCTGAGGGTGGGGCGTGCCACAATCTCATGTGGTATGCATCAGTTTGTCGTTTCTTGGGATTTGAACTCACAATGTGTTGTTTGCCTGGTGTTGCCCCGAACCACTGTGTTACACACTCCAGGGCATGTTTCCTAGCTGCTGTATGGGTCACCGATGCCGTATACAGAGGTCGGCAGGTAGGGGGCGATCCGGTGTCTTGGGGGCAATGGGTTGTCAACGCACATTGAAAGGTACCTTGGCTGTTTAACACACATTAACGGCACATTGCACTTTAGGATGACCAATAGAGTACGTTAAGGCTGGGAAGGTTCCCTAAGGGCTCTGCGGCACTCTGACGTATGGCGCCTTGAGTCAAGGCACCTTAGGTTACGGCGCCTTATAAGGCGCTTTGGTTTGAGGGGCCTTATTAGGCACCTTACGTTAAGGTGCCCTAGGGATGTTAAGGTGCCTTACTTTAAGGTGACCGGATGGTGCACCAAGGAAAGGCAATGTACACGTGATGGTGTGAAGGAGAGTTGGGAGCTGATGGACCTGCCATATCTGTGGGCATCCTATGTGGCTGCCAGTAAAGTGGACAAACATGTTGGAGGTAGCTGTACCGATGCACAGGGTGTTGGCAATTTAACGTGCTGCAATGAATGTGGGTAGTGGAGGATGGGAATTTGGGTCCCCCAGTGGAGACAGAGGTGCCAGGATATTTGCAATTATAGGTGGACAGGGGAGTACTGCTGCCATGCAGATCAGGCATAGGTGAGGCAAGCACGCACAGATGCACTGCAGAAAGGGTTACCAGTACAGGACGTAGGGTAGCAGCCTGCACAAGTGGACAGGACTGTACACAGCTGAGAGAGGCAGATAGATGGGCTGAGGGATGTTTGGCAACTGAGATGAGGGTGTTATGGGCTGGCAACACAGATCTGCAGAGATGTGACTGTTCCAGGTATGAAAATGATTTCAGTGTGACAGGCTTATAAATATGTGAGTAAGGTGGAATTGAACCCATGACCCCCTGTTTAGGGAGTCAGTGTACTAACCAGTAGACTACACCTCCATGATGCTTAGTGTAGCAGTGGCTGGATACAGAAGGACTGCAGGTCACCCCACAAGATGTCAGCTGTCTGTGCCCGGATAGGGTAACCCCACCAGTACCCATGCTGCACTGCACATGCAGACCAGCAGTCTACAGCTGATCACCATATGGCGGATGTACCTCTCCAGCACCTCAGCTTGGTATGGCGAACTGACAGTGTGTGATACTGACACAGGGCGGCTATGGACCATGCCACTGTGCAGGTTCTGTGTTCACCCTGAGGGTGAGGTTGGGCACCCAGCATCAGCTCTGCAGTACCTGTGGTGCTGGAGTTTGGCTGTGCTACAGTTACCCATTGCTACCTGTGTGTAGTATGTGTTCCCTGCATTGGGACCTGGTGTCATCTTGTATATATCCCAGTCACGTCTGGGCCAGGTAGACTAGGATCCACGCAGAACAGTGCATACCCAGTATTGCAATGTAGCTGTCATAGCCACCTATTATCAGGGCAGTGGGGATGTCTGGACTCATATTAGGTAGATATAGCAATGCCTAATATACTGCTCTCTCTGGGGTCAGAGTATTTTATAATATATGTGCCTTGTCCCAAAATATACCTTTTTGTAATTGTGGCAGTGGAGGGACATGTGGCACCACCATGGGGACTAGCGTTGCAACCAGCAACCCCAGTCCCCCTGGCCAGAGGCTGTCATCCAGGGGAGTGAACCAGATTGGTACCTGGTACTAAAGTCGTGGCAGACCAGCAGTAATGCTGGGAGTAGGCCTGGATAGCTCAGCTGCCATCCACCAAGGTCTGACATTCACCAGCAGAAGGCACAATCAGACTGTACCTGCTTCACCCCACCAGGTATTTCAGCCATGCAGGTACCAGCTGCAGACAGTCCATATTGCATGTTCCCAGAAGATCTATGTGGACCCAGAGTTGGGATATACAGCACAGACACCCAACAGATGCCTCAGTGATTGGGCACCCACAAATGTGATCACACCAGTATCACTTGAGAAAAACACTATACTGCACTATGTGGGAACTTAGCCAGGCCATGGTCACTGCTCGGTCAGAGTGAGTGTATTCTCCCAGCATGACATGCTGTGGCCACCCTGTACATGCAGGTGGTGGTGGGGCCCTACGATGCCCCAGCCATTGCCCTACCCCCGAGGCAGGCGAATCATGCCCTATCTGCCCTGTCCGGCCCATACCCACAATACCTTGCTCCTCATTATGCACATTTGGAGGCTCACGCTGGCAAGAGTGTATGTATTGTGGGCCCAGTGAAGGGTAGGAAGCCACAAAACAATGGATAGACATACACACGCCCACTCGTATTGTAGCATTGTGCAAAGATAGGAGTGGTTGGCAGCCCTGCCTGCCACACTGGTCCCAATCATAGTGCAGGCATTGCTAAGGTGTGCAGGAGCTAGTATTAATGTTCTGGTGATAATTGCTGCTCCGTGCCAGTGCCACCAGCTTGCCTCTCTATGAGGCTTTGGTTAGTGGAGCTTGTGTGTGGGTGTTTGTACTCCTGTTGGCTGAGGCTTTTGTGGATTGCACATATTGCTGTTGTATGTGCAATGTAGGGTAAAATTTGGGGACATGTTCTACAGGATCCACAGCTGGGACCTGAACCTATTATCCTCTACTCCAGGACACACTGACTATGTGTCCTGCACCACACTGTTGGCACAGAAGCAGAGCAGTCCCTGGGGATACCTTTGCTGTTCATCAGACAGACCTTGTTTGTTGCACTGCATGCCACACACTGGAACAGGTAATGGCTTTGGTTCGCTGCAGGCGAGTACCCCCTCCGCAACCAACCCCCCCCCCCTGCCATGCTGACATGCCCATATACTGTCAGTGCTGGTAGTGTGCAGTCCCAGACCATCCATTGTGCAGGTAGGCGGGTGCCTAGGGTTCAGAGTCTGGAGTGCAAAGGCATACATGGACATCCACACATCCCCCCATCTCCGCCTGCCATTGTTCTATCACTTCCACATGGGGGTGAGATGGCTGGGGGGGGGGGGGGTGTCAGGTTGGCGATCTAGCAACTGTTGGCTAGGGTGGAGCTGCTAGATAGATTGTGTTCTGCCAGCAGACTGTGGACAGGCTGGGGCATGCAGGGCAGGTACAGTGTATCCAATTTGGACTACTGGGTGTATACATGTTTCAGACAACGTGTGGTCACACCCTGCACTGACCTCCTGGAGCTGTTTTGCGTGGGTGTTCATTTAGCTGGGTTTGCAAGCAGTTTGGGACGTACCCTGGGGACAGTACGTATACTCTTGTTTGAGTGGTCCCCAGATGTGCACTGCTTGCCCCATTACAGCCATTGTGCTTCCTGTGTGATGTTTGGTGTACCTGCAAGGTACGTGTCCCCTGGATGGGACACTGTGGAACACAGACTACTGGGCATGTTTGACCTTGGTCAGCTGCTGTCTTGCAGTTTTCCAGTTTCTGTGTTCCTATGTGCCACCTAGGCGACTGCCTGGTCTTCCCTGTGCCCCACCTTCCCCCGCTGCATGTCCCGCCTGCAGCCCCCTTTGACCCATTTGCACCATCACCATAGTGCCCTTTCATACTTGGGCACTATGATGTTGCTGCAAATGGAGCACTACTATTACTTATCTTGGGCTCCCTGTCTGTGCTGTACATTGCTGACACTGCAAATGTGCATTTACCGACAGGTTTTCACTGTCGGTAATGTCCCAGCGTTAATGTCCCAGCATTAGTGTAGCCTCTCCACACCCACTCCCCACCCATTGACTCCTTCTCTCCGCCTTCTCTTCACCCTTTGGGACAGTTACCGCTACCGGGAACATTACCGCGCATTAACATTACATCAGGTAACATTACCGCGCGATAACGTTACATCTGGCAACGTTACCATGCGGTAACGTTACCAATGCTACATTACCGAACGGTAATGTTACCGATGCTACATTACCGCGCCTTAGTAAATATATCCCCAAGTATACTATACAATGGTAAACATTATTGCATTATCAGAAAGGTCAATATTCATCTGTATGGCCACCATGTAATCTTAAACACAGAACTTGGACATTTAAAATTATACAGTTTTTCAGCAGTGCTATCAGTGCTGGCTTTGAAAATCCATATCTAGCTGGCTTTGAAAATCCATATCTAGTGCTGGCTTTGAAAATCCATATCTAGCTTTAAAAGTTTAGGCCAGACATTTAAAGTTAGACAAGCTATTTACCCATCCACTAAAGATGTGTAGTAATTGGCATGCATTGGTTACTTAGTGCAACTTAAAATATTTATTGTTTGCAAAATAATTTACAAATTAATGTGCAAAAAGATTTGTGCAAACTAAAAATTTGTAATAACATGAACTTGTGAAACAAACTGAAATCATCAGAAGAGGAAAATAGGTCAAATGTATGGATTATTTTTCTTGAACATATTGCTACCATCGGCACTTAAATGTATACAGTATGTTATTTATTTTTATAGCAAAGTTTTATATACTGCCCCTTCCTGAGATCAGGGGTGATTTACATAGAACATCATAACAAGTTTTACAATGAACAATGTAACTATATTTATTTATTTACATTCTTTTATATACTGTGCTATTCTGCATCAGTGTGGTTTACATTGAACAAACTGAAATTACATTGAACAGGGCATTATAACTTGGAGATAACTATTTTACAGGGAACATGGGCTATGGAGTGTTAAGTGGCTTGCCCAAGACCACAAGGAGCACCTGTGGGACTAGAAACCCCAGTCCTTCCAGCACAAGGTTGCTGTCCTCTAGTGGGATTTGAACCCCTGACCTTCTGGCCTGAAGTACCTTGCCCCAACCACTAGGCCACTCCTACATAAAACACTCCATAACTATATACAGATAACTTTGTACAATATGGTTGCTTAGGTTATTTACCCTAAGGGTACTCCATAATTTTAAAAGTCTGAGTTATACAAACAGCAGCTGAATATCGGCATTGAAAAAAATAACTTTTTGACCACCCTTGCTCTGCCCAAATGTATGTATTATTTTGATTGTCTTGCTAGTAAAACAGCTAAAGATCCACTGAAAATTTTAAAAAAAAATTTATATGGCTGGTGCCACTTCAAACCGCATATATGTTTTTTGAATATTGACCTCATAAGTTTAAGCTATGAAATCTTTGCAAGTAAATAATGTAATCAAAGACTTTAGATAATATTTACTTGTACTATTTGATTGCCATACATCTGCTAACATGTCATTCATGTCTTTGTTTTATGTGTAAGATTTGTATAAATAGAACATGTTCCCCGGAGTCAAAGATTGGCTATGATTGTGACACAAAGAAAAAATGCAATGGAAAAGGGGTAAGTAAATATGTTTTAGGAAATCAAAATAACCTTAACTGGCTCTGCTATCTCAACAAATAGGGGTGACCTGCACGAAGTGGTGGGTACACCTTAGACAAAGTCATTGGGAGGGGGGACCTGCACGGAGTGGCAGGTACACCTACGCTTGCCACCTTACTGGGCAGACTAAATGGACCATGATGGTCTTTATCTGCCGTCATATCATATACTATTTTTCTTCAGATTTAAGTGTGTCTAAAATACAACAACTTTGATTATAACAGATAATTTTAATCTTCTGATCTAGCTTTAAGGGGTCAGTTTTCAAAAATCTGACATAATTACAAAATGTACAGTATTATCAGTCATAAGAAATGTGTTCAAGTTAGATTCAATGATCAATTTGGCCAACATTTAACCATAGCAATCACAATCAGCATTATTTTAAACACTAATTACCGTAATTAAATAAAAATTAGATATTCAGCTCCACCAACCAGTCAGTAGCTGACTCTATCTGGTCTTTATGGCACTTATTTTGTTAGCAACACTTACTAACCAGAAAACTGCCAGTGAAAGCTATACGTATAGTGCTGCTAAATATTCTCTGGCAGTTTTCTGGTTAGTAAGTGTTGCTAACAAAATAAGTGCCTTCAAAAATTGACCCCATTCTCCAGGAACAAGTAGGAAGTCAGTCTTCACTTATGGGTGACGTCGGCACCGACGGAACCCGTGCAGAGTAATTCCCCAGCTTTCAAAGAAAGCCTTCGGGATTGCTGTCATGCATGCATGGTCCTCTTCCCGCCCAAGGGTGCCATCTTGCTCATTCCCCCTTTTTCCGTGGAGCCCTTCAGACGCATGTCCTCGTCCTTCAGAAAACGTTTTTCATTCCTCGCCTTACAGGCTTATTTTGCTTTTTTCTGGTTGCACTGGTCCTCTACCCATCCTCCCCTTACTTTCTCCAGAGTGTACGAGGATAATTTTTTTCCTAACTTTTTTCTCTTCGGGCATCGCGCCCTTTTTGTGTTCCGAACTGCTGGCCATGTGGATCTTTGACCTCGCAGGGGCCATTTTTGCCCCCATGGCCACCGGGTTCAAGAAATGCGATAGATGCTCTAGGAAAATGTCACTTAAGGACACTTATGACTTCTGTCTAAGGTATCAGGGAGCCAACCATGACCCAGAGCTCTGTTCGCTCTATAAGAAAATGTCCTCCAAGGCCCTGCTCAGCCGTAAGCAGAAGTCCGAAGCCATTTTATGAAAGGCTGCCTCAGAGTCCCCTGTGGTGCCTTCGGTCAACTCCCCTCCGGTGGGTTCTCCCCCCACAGCACTGCATGTCAGGTGGCATTCTGACCAGGGGTCCCCCGAGGTGCAACGGCACAAAAAGAAGAAGGCCTCAAAGTCGCTGTCTGGGGCTCCTGACAAGCGCGAGCGCTCCCACACCCGGTCGCTTAGCCCTCCTCCACGTTCCCGAGAGTCAGACAAGGAGCAGCCCCTCAAGGTACCCCACAGAGAAATGGAGGCCTCCGGCAAAGGCGCCCAGTCTCCCGAGGGTCGTCCCGGCAAGGACCACCTCTCCTCCACGATGCCCAATCCGGTGACCCCGGTATCAGTGTCCCAGGGCCCCACGCCCACGTGGGAGTCCCGTATGCTGGTGCTAGAACGCAGCGTTTCTGCATTCATTGCTTCCCTGCAGGCGCTCACATCCAGCTTCGCTGACTGTGTGCCCGGAGACCACAGGTCCCTCACATGCGACACCAATATCCATCCAGGAAACCTGGCCCTCCCATTCCTTGGAGGCGAGATCATCTAGGGCCTCTGGCTCCAGACCACCGGCCATCGGACAGGGCGAACCACCCGGCTCAGATCCCTCCACTGACTTCTCGGACTGGGAATCCGATGGGGACATCTCCCCGGAGTCCCATGCCCAGCAGGATCTCCCGTTGGACCCTTCGCCGCCCGAGGACACCTCCTTTCTGGTGTTTGTCTGGGATATGGCTCAGGCCCTCAACCTGGTTATCCAGGCCGAGGAAGACCCTTGTGCTGAAGAACTGAATATTCTTCAGTATGAGGCTCCGCCCAGGGAATTCCTCACAGTGCCGGTACCACCTATTCTATCTCGGCTATTGCTCCGCATGTGGGAGTCCCCGCCCTCGGTCCCTATTATCAGCAAAAGCCTTGACACAATGTACAAGGTGCAGTGTGGTCCAGACTTCTGGAAGACTCAGCTTCCACACACCTCTATGGTGGTGGAATCAGCTATGAGGAAGCAGAAAAGCCCAAAGTCCCACTCTTTGGTACCACTGGGCCGAGAATCGAGAGCCCTTGATGCCCTGGGCCGCAAGGCTTATCAAGGTTCCATGCTCTCTTGCCGCATTCAGGCATATCAATTATACATCGGTATGTTTCTCCGTGAATTAGCGAAGGAACTTGGAGGTTTCTCCACAGGCCTCGAGGGCAAGCCCCTCGACAGATTCCGCACCCTGCTGAAGTCGGTGGCCGACTGCTCCAAGTATCTCTCTCGAGCCTCCTATGATGGCTTTGAGACCTCGGCTCGGGTGGTGGCCATGGGCATCAGGGCCCGCCGCCAGGCCTGGCTCCAATCTTTGGATTTGGAGCAGTGGGTGCAGGAGAAGATCCTGGATGTGCCCTGCCTCGGTGAGTGACTCTTTGGTAAGCCAATGGAAGAGAAGGCTGCGGAGATCGAGACGGAGTACGTCACTAGGACTCATCTCTCCCACAAGACCTCTTAACTGCCTTGGAAGAAGCAGCCAACCAAGAAGTCTTTCTTCCCCAGGAAAGGCCTCCAGTACCGTGGCTATTTGCTGTATCTGGCTACCCCCGCGCCAACCACTCCAGTGCAGGGGAAGCCCAACCAGGGCCACCGAAAACCAAAGGGCCCAAAGGCCCAGACACCTGTTCCCCCTCAACCCTCTCAGGGGTTTTGACGCCAGTGGCATGGCCCCTCGCCCTCCGACGGCACAGCAGCCAGTGGGGGGACGCCTGTCCTGCTTCGCCCCGTCTTGGGCACTTATCACCTCGGATGCCTGGGTCCTCCAGGTTGCCCAGGAGGGCTATCGCCTTCACTTCAACAGGCTTCCACCCCCTTTTTCCCTGGCGGAGCCCCCTCGACTCCCCGAGCACCAGCTTCTGCTGCACTGGGAACTGCACTCTCTCCTTGTCCAACGGGCAGTCGAGGAGGTCCCTCCCCGCTTTCAAGGTTGGGGCTTTTATTCCCTATACTTCCTCGTCCCAAAGAAGATGGGGAGGGGGGCTTCGGCCCATCCTCGACCTGCGCAAGCTAAACAAGTTTTTGGTGTGGGAGAACTTCAAGATGCTATCTATTAGCATGCTGCTGCCCTTCCTAAGGTAGGGCGACTGACTATGCTCCTTGGACCTAAAGGATGCCTACGCCCATATCTTGATCTACCCCCTATAACAGGCAGTACCTATGGTTCAGGGTACAGGGAGAGCACTTCCAGAACAGGGTGCTCCCTTACGGCCTTTCATCTGCCCCTCAGGTCTTCACGAAGTGCCTCGTCTTGGTCGCCGCTCATCTTCGGCACCAGGGCGTGCCTGTGTTTCCCTACCTCAACAACTGGCTTGTTATAGGTCCCTCCGCCGAGGAGGCCCAGCAAGCGATGTCACACACTGTCCTCCTCTCACTGTCCTGCGAGTTCATCGGGGCGTGCCTTGATACTCGGCAGGCCATCGCCTTTTTATTGGTTGATCGCTCCACCCGCCTCTGAGCCCTGGTGGCTCGCATCCAGGGCGCCCGCCAGGTCTCCGCTTGGTCCATGCTACATCTACTGGGCCAGAGGGCCTCAACCGTCCATGTGGTTCCTCAGTCCTACCTGCACATGCGGACGGCTCAATGGTGCCTCCGCACCCAATGGACTCAGTCCTTCGGGCACCTCAGGGATCGCCCTTTCAGACCCCACAGCACAAGGTGGTGCTGACCACAGACGCTTCCCTGTTAGGGTGGGGAGCCAATTGCAGGTCTCTGCACGCAGGGGCAGTGGTCGCCTGAGGAGTCTCGGCAGCAGATAAACCTGCTTGAGCTCCCAGTAGGCCCTGAAGGCCTTTGAGGACCTCCTCAGTGGGAAGTCGGTTCTGGTGCAGACAGACACTGGGTAATGATATTCTACATCAACAAGAAAGGGGGCATGGGGTCACACTCCCTCTGCAGGGAAGCAGTCCTCATTTGCTCCTTTGCCACCCGTCGGAGAATGTCTCTCAGGGCGACGTACCTTCCGGGTCAGGAGAATGGTCTAGCAGACAGGCTCAGCAGAATCCTTTGCCCCCACGAGTGGAACCTGGATCCCAGAGTGGCAGGCTGGCTGTTCCTATGCTGGGGCACTCCAGCGATAGACCTCTTCACCAGCCCTCAGAACACACAGCTCCCCTGCTTCTGTGAACCAGTGCTGCACCTGAGCATGGAGGGCCCCAATTCATTCCTCCTGGACCGGTCCTCCAGTCTTCTATATGCATTCCCTCCATTTCCCCTCATTGAGAGGACTCTGTTCAAGGCTCAACGGGACAGGGCATCTCTGATTCTCGTGGCCCCTTCGTGGCCTCGGCAACCTTGGTTCCCGCTCCTGCTCCTGCTGTAGTCGGAGCCCCCAGTTCCTCTGGGCTCTGCTAGGGACTTGCTAATGCAGGAGGAGGGTCGGGTACTGCACCCGAACTTAACCTCCCTATCACTCACGGCCTGGCGGCTGAATGGGTCTTTCTAGCCTCTCTGGCCTTCCGAAGGAGGTCGAGGAAATCCTCCTTGCTTCAAGGAAGGATTCCACTAGGTGGGCTTACGTCTTTAAGTGGAAACGTTTCTCTGTCTGGTGCTCGGAACACCAGATCGACCCTTTCTTGTGCCGATTCGGTGGGTTCTCCAGTACCTCCTTCACCTCTCAAGGGAAGGGCTGGAGTGGAGGAGTAACCTAATGGTTAAGAGCACTGGCTTGAGAACCCAGAGACCAGGGTTTGATTCTCACTAGCACTCCTTGTGGCCTTGGGCAAATCACTTAACTCTCCATTGCCTCAGAAAAATCCAAGTTATCAATATCCCTGTTTAATGTATATTACTAAGTTTAAATTAGAATGTAAACCGCTTTGATTGAAATGATAAAGCAGTATATAAAACCTGTTAAATAAATAAATAAAACTCTGTCAGAGTTCATTTGAGCACCATATCAGCTAATCATCTTCCTATCAAGGGAAAACCTCTCTTGGGGCAGTCTCTAGTCTCCCGCAGGGCCTTTTGATATCCAAGCCGCCCATCCGTCCTCTTCCCCTGGCGGAATGTGACTTGAACGTGGTGCTCACACAACTCACTCACCCGCCTTTCGAACCGATGGCGACGTGTTTGCTCCGGCATTTGTCCTGGAAGTTGGCCTTCCTGGTGGCTCTAACCTCGGCTCGCCGAGTCAGTGAGCTTCAGGCGCTCATGGCTCACGTCCCTTATACCAGGTTTTATCGGAACAGGGTGGTCCTCCGGACCCATCCAAAATTCTTACTCAAGGTCATGTCGGCCTTTCATCTCAACCAAGAGATAGTGCTCCTAACCTTCTTCCCGTGGCCCCACGCCGATCAGGCATCAGCGGCTCTCCACACCCTCGACTGCAAGTGGGCCCTCACCTTCTACTTGCAGCACACCCAGACTCACCGCAAGTCTGACAGACGTTTTGTGACCTACGATCCCAATAGGCAGGGGCAGGCAGTCACCAAGCGCACCCTCTCTATCTGGGTGGTGGACTGCATCGCTCTCGCCCATGCGAAAGCTTGCGTCCCTCTGGATTGCCGAGTTACTCTCAAAGCAGCTGCGCTCCGTGCCCATGATGGACATCTGCCGGGCGGCAACTTGGTCTTCTACCAATACCTTCGCCACTCACTACTGCCTGGAGAGGGAGTCCCTCTGGGACAGCGCCTTCAGCCAGGCTGTGCTCCATAATCTGTTCGGGGTATAAGCAACTCCTGCCCTCCGATCCTTCTTCACGGCTACCGAGAGTTTTGCCCCGAGGACTCGGGTTCCTTCGGGCTTTGGCTTCTGCTTAAGGCCTCTTGAGGCATTTTTGGTTACAGGTTTGGTAGCCTGTAGCTAGGGAGTCCCATAAGTGAGGACTGACTTCCTGCTTGTTCCTGGAGAAAGCGTAGTTGCTCACTTGTAACAGGTATTCTCCAGTGACAGCAGGAATCAGTCCTCATTACCCTCCCGCCTCCCCTGATGAGTTCCTACATTTTTGTCCTTCCCTTGCCATCTGCTTGGTAGGGCTCGAGCTAAGGGACTTGACTGAGCAAGATGGCACCCTTGGGCAGGAAGAGGACCACGCATGCGTGGTAGCAATCCCAAAGGCTTTCTTTGAAAGCTGGGGAATTGCTCCGCACGGGCTCCGTCGGTGTCGACATCACCCATAAGCGAGGACTGATTCCTGATGTCCCTGAAGAACACCTGTTACAGGTGAGTAACTACACTTTATTTCTAATGCATTAGAGCCAAATATATGTCTTCTCACTTTAAAGGTGATTTTGAAAGGCATATTCCAGAGTTTGTGTTGACAGGATAATATAGAGGGGGGGGGGGGGTTCCCTTTTATAAGGAACTTACAAACAGAAATGCTAGTAAAGGTTCCCATAAACTCACCTTTGATTTTTTCTGTCAGTTTTTTTTTCACAAGCAGGTACTAATCTCCAGGATCAAGCAGGAATGTAGTCGTCACATATGGGTGACATCGGTACTGATGGAGCCTGCATGGGAATGCTCTCCAACGTCCAATAGGAAAGCCTTTGGGAGCATCCCACTGCTCCTGCATTGCTACTTTCCCACCCTTGTGACTCTCGCTCCTCAGTTCTTTGTTTTCTGTGGAGCCAGCAAGAGGCAAATCCTATCACTGCAAAAAATTTCTTCATTCTTCTTCTTTGTTATTTTTTGTGGCTGCATCTGCATTCCCTTTGACGCCGGAACCGTTCTCTTCGATTTTATTCCTTTCTTTCTGTAAAAAAAAAAAAAAAGAACTTTAATTCTTCTAGGTGCATCAATGCCATTTTAGGCCTTAGGCCTTCCATCCAGACTTCTGACACGATGGAAAAACCAACTAGTGGTTTTAAGAAATGTTCTAAGTGTGGTAGTATTATTTCTGCTACCGATACCAATGACTGGTGTCTTCTATGCCTCAGCCCAGATTACCAACCTTCTGAATGTCCCCTTTGCAAGAGGATGACAAAGAGAGGCCTACAGAATGGGGATGCAAAACCTGGCTCCCTTTTTGCCTCAGATGCGGTTTCATTCACTTCAGCATCATCGAGGGCATCATCTTCCTCACATGGACCTCAGGTATCGAAAAACAAGTCTTCCTCCAAGACAGGCTGTCCTCCCAACATAGAGATACCTCGAGTGTTGCCCTGGAGTTGGATCAATTGGCCAAACTACCCTGACAGGAGGACCTCCTCTCCAAAATCACGGGTCCAGGATGCTCCTGAGGCCTCCACCTCAGGAGAGCTCCTAGTGTAATGCTCTGAAACGGTAGCCCATGCTTCTGGTATCGATACCCAGGCATCAGCAAGCTCTGTGGATCAGTGCATGTTGGCCGTTGAGTGGAGTCTAGCGGCTCTGTTAGCGGCGTTGATACCGGTCAAGACTTTACCGGTGGTATCGTCAGTACCAGCACTGTCAACACTGCTGATGCAGTCAACATCTGGTTTCATGCAGCTCAGTACACTCCCAAACATACCGGCCCTTGAGTCCATTCCCGGTTCCAAGGTACCAGTACGGCAGGTCTCTCAGGCCGATACCAGTCTTGTTCGGTACCAGACCTTACAAGAACGAGAGCATCGCTCCTGATCATACTTTGATTCTACCAATTCCGTTTCTTTGGTTGATGAATCTATTGGTACCTAAGAAATGGGAAGACTTCCAGAGGAACCCTCACTGTCACTGCAATGGCGCATGTCCCCTCCCGAAGATATGTCTTTCCAAGAGTTTATCAAGGATATGGCGAGGGGCTTATCCATTACTCCTGCATCGGAGAAAGAGCTGAGAGCAGAGGAGTTGGAGGTTATTCAATACCCCACAGCTCCTAAAGAGGCAACTACTCTGCCTATTCACTGTATACTTCAGGATCTTATGCTTTGGATGTGGGAAATACTCCTCACCATTTTTCCCCATACTCAATGACTTGATACCATGTATCGGGTACTAGCTGGAAAGCCCTGGATTTCAGAAAACACAGCTTCCATGCCACTCAATGGTAGTGGAATTGGCTATGCGTCAAATTAAGAGTTCTAAGAGGCACTCCTACAATTCCCCGGGCAGTGAATCAAGAACCCTTGATGCCTTTGGCAGTCAGTGCTTTTAAGTCTTCATGCTTTCAGCCTGCATAAGTTCATACATATTTTACATGGGTATGTTCCTTAGGGAGGTAACTAGGGATCTGGAATCAATGTCTCCTCTTCTCCCGGATGATAAGAGGGCAGACTATCTTACATTAGTCAAACATGCCCAAAATGTTGCCAAGTTTGTTAATAGGGTAACATTTGACTGTTTTGAATGCACTAACAGAGCAACATCTATCTGCATAGGTGCACATAGGATTCAGGCATCTGACCTTGAATAATGAGTTCAAGACAAGCTGGGTAATATTCCCTGTACTGGTGAGAACTGTTTGAAAAGGATTGGCAAGATAAGGCTTCTCAGTTAGAGTCCAAGAATACCACCCTCAATAGGCTTTCCAAAGCTACTGCCAACCCTCCAAGAAAAGAAGCCTTTCTATGGTAAGAAGAAGAAATGTTACCCTTCTTACTCCCCTCCCCCCAGCTTCTCAATACCAGCCTCAGAGTACCCAGAGGAAGCAATAGCCTCCCAAGCAACAGAAGAAATGCAGGCTCCTAAATCCCAACCAGCTGCACAGACCCAAGCTGTGCCTGGTTTTTGACTTCTTCTGGAGAACCCCCATCCCTCCACATAGCAGGCAGGCTTTGCCATTATGCCCACAGGTGGTATCTTATTACTCAGAGCAGTGGACACTAACCATAGTATGAGAAGAGTACAAGCTTCATCTTCTCTCCACTCTCATGGGGGAATATCATTCTCAACCCCCACTCACTGCTCTCCTGCAGCAAGACATCACCTCTCTTCTGTCAGAGTGTGCCATAGAAGAGGTTCCAACATCCCAACAGAGGATGGGGTTCTATTCTCCTTACTTTCTCATACCAAAGAAAAACAGAGGGTACAGATCCATCTTAGATCTCAGAAACTTAAACCAGTTTCTAGTTCAAGAGAAATTCAAGATGATCTCACTAGGAACCCTTCTACCTTATCTCCAGAGTCAGGACTGGCTTTGTTATCTAGATCTAAAAGAAGCATATAGTCATATCCTCATTCATCCAGAACACAGGAGGTATCTATGCTTCATCTTCCAGGGAAACCACTATCAATACAGAGTTCTTCCCGTCGGACTCGCCTCTACCCCAAGAGTCTTCACAAAGTGCCTGGCGGTCATAGCCGCATATCTAAGGGCTCTCAGAATATTTGTCTTCCCTTAATTAGATGACTGGCTAATAAGGACAGCCACTCCTCAAGAGGTTCATCTAACCCTCCTTCATACAATACAGGTACTGCAGGATCTGGGATTTGTGATAAATCTTCCAAAATCCCATCTAGTTCCCACTCAAATACTAGAATTCATAGGAGCTCTTCTAGACATTCAGTGGTCAAGAGCATTTCTAACCCAGGACCGTTGTACTCGACCAGTGCAGCTAGAATCTCAATTAAGGCTCAATCTCTTGGCCAGGGAGATGCTGCAACTTCTAGGCCATATGAAACATAGAAACATAGAAATATGACAACAGAAAAAGACCACATGGCCTATCTAGTCTGTCCTTCCATAACAACTACAACAGTCCCCTTTTTACCTTTAGAGATCCTCTGTGTTTGTCCCATGCTTTTTTGAATTCAGTTACTGTCCTCATCTCTACCACCTCCACTGGGAGACTATTCCACGGATCCACTACTCTTTCCGTAAAGAAATATTTCCGCATATCACTCCTGAATCTATCTCCCTTCACCCTCATCCCATGTGGTCTCTACAGTGCATGTAGTTCCATATGCCCATCTGCACATGCAGCCAGCTCAATAGACTCTTGCTTCCTAGTGGAAGCAGGTCTCCGGGGCCCTCAGGGACTAGATCCAGGTCTCAGACATTCTCAGTGACTACCTTCTGTGGTGGTCCATCCCAGGAAATCTCCTGTAGGGTCACCTTTTCAGATGCTTCCACATCAATGCATCCTGACAATGGATGCCTCCAAACTGGGCTGGGGAGTCCACTTGGACTCTCTTTCCACTCAGGGCCTCTGGACAGAGCAGAAGTCATAGATCCAAATAAATTTTCTGGAGCTTCGTACTATCTTCAATGCTCTCAAAGTGTATCAACAACAACTACAAAGTCACAAAGTTCAAGTCCAGACAGACTACCAGGAAGCTATGTTCTACATGAACAAGCAGGGGGGAATGGGCTCTTGGGTCCTTTGCAAGGAGGCTCTCCATCTTTGGTCCTTTGACATTGCTCATCGAATACACCTCCAAGCAGTGTATCTTAGCAAAATGTCTTAGCAGACAGGTTGAGTCAGATCCTCCCTCCGCATCAATGGTCCCTCCATCAGGAGACAATCTCCTACATCTTTCAGAATTGGGGAAATCTGACCTTTTTGCCACTCCGCAAAATGCCAAACTACCATTTTTGCACCAGAATCCCGATGTCCAGCCTCCAACAAGTCGATGCTTTCCACCTTCACTGGGGGCAGGATTTCCTGTATGCCTTTCCTCCCATACCCCTGATTCCCAAAATGCTTTTCAAACTTCAAGCAGACAGGGGCCACATGATCCTTATAGCCCCACACTGGCCATGGCAACCATGGTTTACACTCCTGCTGTCTGTCACAAACCCGTCCCCTAGGTCTTGGGTCAGCTCCCAATCTCCTCTCACAGGAGGGATGCTACTCCATCCCAACCCACAATCCCTCCATCTCATGGCTTGGCTGCTGAAAGCATAGTGTTGCAAGTTCTTAACCTTCCTCAGGAAGTAAAGCAGATCCTGCTAGCCTCCAGGAAACCATCCACCAGATGTTCCTATGACTTCAAGTGGCATAGGTTCTTCACTTGGTGTTCCCAAAAGGATCTTAATCCTTTCTCAGCTCCTGTGGGGGCTGTCCTTCAGTATGTTCTCCATCTTTCGTCCTGTGGTCTCAAGACAAACTCAGTGAGGGTTCACCACAGTGCAATTGCTGCTTCTCACCATCCCTTGTATGGGCAGCCTATCTCCTCACAACTGCTTGTGACCCGTTTCATGAGAGGGCTCTTATTGACCAAGCTTCCCATCAGGCTACCACTGGCAGCATGGGATCTTAATGTTGTGTTAGGGCAGCTCCTTAAGCCATCCTTTGAATCTTTAGCCACAATCTCATTAAAGTTTCTCTCTTGGAAGGTCATCTTCTTTGTTGCACTCACTTCAGCTAGATGCATCAGTGAGCTTCAGGCGTTGGTGGCAGACCCATCTTATTTCAGGTTCCACCATGATAAGGTGGTCCTTAGGACTCACCCCCATTTCATGCCCAAGGTGGTGTCTCCTTTCAATTAGAATCCGTCAGTCTACCTCCCTGTCTTTTTCCTAGACCACATTCCTCTAGGTCAGAGGCAACCCTCCATACCTTTGACTGCAATAGGCCTTGGTATTCAAAGGCTCTCGGTTATTTATCTCCTTTGATCCCAGTCACTTGGGGTTGCCAGTATCCAAATGTACTCTTTCTAAATGGATAGCAGATTTCATCTCGTTCGCTTATGATAAAGCAGGACTATCCCTTGAAGTTCATGCCACTGCCCATAATATTCGTGCCATGGCTACCTCAATAAGAACATAAGATATGCCATACTGGGTCAGACCAAGGTCCATCAAGCCCAGTATCCTGTTTCCAACAGTGGCCAATCTAGATCATACATACCTAGCAGTTTCCCCAAAAGACTCAGGTTCCACAATGCTTGTATTGGGTCAAGCATTGATATCCTGGGTCCCTTCTTAATAATGGTTTATGGACCTTTCCTCCAGGAACTTGTCCAAACCTTTTTTAAACCCAGCTACACTAACAGCCTTTACTACATCCTCCAGTAACAAATTCCAGAGTTTGATTACACGTTGAGTGAAAAAAATAATTATTTTATTAGTCTTAAATAGTTTACCCTGTAGCTTCATTGCATGTCCCCTAGTCTTTCTATATTCTGATAACGTAAACAATTGATCTATGTTAACCCGTTCCACTCCGTTCATTAATTTATAGACTTCTATCATATCTCCCCTCAGCCGTCTCTTTTCCAGGTTAAAGAGCCCTAACCTTTTTAGCCTTTCTACATAGGAGTATCCATCCATCCCCTTTACCATTTTGGTGGCTATTTTCTGATCCTTTTCTAATAACGCTATATCCTTTTTAAGATACGGCAACCAGAATTGCACACAATATTGAAGGTGCGGTCTCGTCATGGAACGATATAGAGGCATTATAATATCTTTTGTTTTATTTTCCATTCCTTTCCTTATGATACCTAGCATTCTATTTGCTCTCTTGGCCACCGCTACACACTGGGCCGAGGGTTTTAACATGTTATCCACAATGACACCTAAATCTTTTTCCTGGGTGGTGGTCCCTAATGTGTAACCTTGCATCGTGTAACGATAGTTTGGGTTGTTCTTCCCTAGATGCATAACTTTGCACTTGTCCACATTAAATTTCATCTGCCATTTGGATGCCCAGTCTTCCAATTTATCAAGATTCTCTTGCAATTTTCCACAATCCTCCTGGGTTTTAACAACTTTGAATAGTTGTGTGTCATCTGCAAATTTGATAACCTCACTCGTTATTCTCCTTTCCAGGTCATTTCTGAATATGTCAAAAAGCAGCGGACCCAGCAGAGATCCCTGGGGTACTTTACTATTTACCTTTCTCCATTGGGAAAATTGGCCATTTAGCCTCACCCTCTTCTTTCTATCTTTTAACCAGTTCCTGATCCACAATAGTACACTGCCTCCTATCCCATGACTCTTTAGTTTTGCCAAAAGTCTCTGATGAGGGACCTTGTCAAAGGCTTTCTGAAAGTCCATATACACTATGTCAACCGACTCACCTTTGTCCACCTGTTTATTCACACCTTAAAAAAAAACATAACAGATTAGTAAGACAAGATCTTCCTTGTCTAAAGCCATGTTGGCTGTCTCCCATTAGGCCATGACTATCTACATACAGAGTAATTTTGTTCTTTATGATGGTTTCTACCATTTTTCCCAGTACTGACGTCAGGCTCACTAGTCTGTAGTTTCCCAGATCACCCCGGAACCCTTTTTAAAAATTGGTGTTACATTGGCGATCCTCCAATCTTCAGGTATTACAGATGATTTTCATGAAAATTCACAGATTACTAATAGCAGGTCTGAAATCTCATATTTCAGTTCTTTCAACACCCTTGGATGTATACCATCCAGCCCAGGTGATTTGCTACTCTTCAGTTTATATAATAGTTGTATTACATCTTCCTGATGTATCGATATTTCCTTCAATTCTTCCGCACCTTTAAATACCACTTCAGTCATGGGTAACATCCCTACATCTGCCTCAGTAAGGACCGAAGCAAAGAATTTATTCAGTCTCTCCGCTATCACCTTGTCGCCTCTTAGTGCCCCTTTAACCCCTCTATCATCTAATGGACCAACTGACTCTCTCACAGGTTTTCTGCTACGAATGTACTTGAAAAAGTCTTTATTTTGTGTTTTTGCTTCCGCAGCAAGCTTCTTCTCAAATTCTCCCTTTGCCTGCCTTATCAATGCATTTGACTTGCCAGTGCTTGTGCTGTTTCCAGGTTTCGTCATTTGGCTCTTTTTTCCATTTCCTGAAAGATGCCTTTTTGGCAACAACAGCCTCTCTGACCTCACCTTTAAACCATGCTGGCAGTTTTTTGGACTTCCTTCCACTTTTCTTAAAGCGTGGAATACAGCTGGTCTGGGCTTCCAAGATAGTATTTTTTCAACAACACCCAAGCTTGATGTAAGTCTTTAACCTTTGCAACTGCTCCTTTTAGTTTTTTCTTAACTATTTTCCTCATTTTATCATAGTCTCCCTTTCGAAAGTTAAAAGGTAGTACTGTGGATTTCCTTACTATCCCTCCTCCACTAATTAAATCAAATGCGATCATGCTATGATCACTATTGCCAAGTGGCTCCAACACCCTTATCTCTTGCACTAGATCTGGTGTTCCACTAAGGACTAGGTCTAATATGGCTTCCCCTCTGGTCGGTTCATGAACCAGCTGCTCCAAGAAGCAGTCATTTATTTCATCTAGGAACTTTATCTCCCTAGCATGGCAAACCTACGTTCTGTAGCCATTGACAAAATCTGCAAAGCAACCACCTGGTCTTCAGTTCATATCTTTGCTGCTCATTACTTCTTGACAAGGACTCCAACTGGGATGCCATGTTTGGTCAGCACCTCTTTCAGACTTAGGGCAACTCCTACCCTCCATCCCATAACTTTCGATGCCAGACATCCATGAAGAATCCACACCTTCTTGAGGCCTACTCTCAGGCAAATCTACCAATTCTGAGGTCATTTCTCTGGCATCTGGGAGCTAAGGAGTCCCATATATGAAGACTACATTCCTGCTTGTTCCTGAAGATAGCATAGTTACTCACATGTATCAGGTGACCTCCGGGAACAGCAGGAATTTAGTCTTCATGAACCACTCTCCTCCCTTAAGAGTTGTAGGGTTTTCCTCTCTCTCTATTCTCTCCTTTTTTCTCAGCTACAAACTCAACTGAGGAAAGAGAGTCACAAGGGCAGGAAAGCAGCAACGCAGGCGCAGTGGAATGCTCTCAAAGGCTTTCCTATTGGACACTGGGTAGTGTTCCCATGCGGGCTCTGTCGGTGCCGACATCACCCATATGTGAAAACTAAATTCCTGCTGTTCCCGTAGATCACCTGTTACAGGTGAGTAACTATGCTTTCTGTGCCTGAAGGGGTGAGCAGAGGAAGGAGGGAAGGAGAAAAATGCCAGCTGTGTCAGATACTTAGATGGAGTATGCAAAATGTTCCAATAAACACTACTCAGCTACAAAATTATTAGACTTGAGTGGAGGAGTGGCCTAGTGGTTGGGGAAAGGTACTTCAGGCCAGAAGGTCAGGGGGTTCAAATCCCACTAGAGGACAGCAACCTTGGGCTGGAAGGACTGGGGTTTCTAGTCCCACAGGTGCTCCTTGTGGTCTTGGGCAAGCCACTTAATCCTCCATAGCCCATGTTCCCTGTAAAATAGTTATCTCCAAATTATAATGCCCTGTTCAATGTAAACCACACTGATGCAGAATAGCATGGTATATAAGAGAACGTAAATAAATAAATTTGTACCAGATTGTTTTCATCTGCTGTCCTCTGGTGTAAGGGAAAAATAGAAGCTTTCATTGTTGTAAAATGAGAGGTTGCCATAGCCACAGGCATCAACTACCTGCCATATCCCAGTGAATAGGGGTGGGGGGGGGGGGAGGCTTGGGTGGTAGTTTCCAACATGCCCAGAGAGTAGAGAGATCATCACAAAAACTTTAAAGCTGATCAGAAAGTTCCTACCATCCATTAAAAAAAGGTTGTATATGTACTACTAAATCAGAATTTGCTAGGTAGATAAAATTACATCCGTTGTTTTTCCTGTTTAGATGAGACAGGGTTTTTTTTTACCTAATTCTTTTGAGGAAAGGCTTTGATTTTCTTTGTTCATTTTGGGAAATATGTATTTTTGATAGCTTTGTATTTTGCAGAGTGCAGGAGGAAATGTATCTCTGTTTCTGATCTATGGTCACTTATTCTGTGTTTTTCCGATAAAATGTGCTAACTACAAAACTGTTTTTTGTTTGGGAAGTTTGCATTGCCTGTGAGGTGTGAGAAAGGGAGCACATCAACTAGCAAAAGATAATGAATGCAAACCTACACCCTTTTTCTTAGCTGAATGCACGAGTGCCTTTTTGTCCTGTGGGTGTTTGGTTTGGAGCGAAGGAGGAGAGAGGAGGGGGAGGCAGCCCTACACCATCTTTCACAGAGAGCTGTGCTCTGAGCCTTCAGCTTTAAAGCACTCCAGATTTTTTCTTCCCTGTAGGCAAAGAAAGAACTGCTCATATTCAGCTGAAAGCAGCTATAAGAGCTATTTTTTTTTCAGGGTGTCCCCACAATGTCAGGAATGGAGTATACTAGGTCTGAGTCCTCTTTTTGGCTTGGTTTCACTGTCTACATCTGCAAAAGTGAGGATACTCAGATGACCCCAAGCTGGTCCTGTGTCCACTTCTCAGAGAAAATGGGGGTATTAAAATGATTCACAAGACATGTGTTTTTAGAATAAATGCTTTATCTAAGAAGTCAGCTTGTAACAGCATTTGGCAGGCTGTTACCATAGAGCTAGTATAGAGTGCATGTACAGTAGATGTACGTGTGATGGAAAGTATCTGTGCTGTGTGTCTCTTTCTCTCCCAGAACCCTTAATCCAGTGCTTATTGTATTCCAAAAATTATAAATTATTTCAGTATTGCTCTTTGTTTTCAGCCTCTGCTCCTTTGTTCTGAAAAGATGCTTCCTATTATCCATTGGCATGCAGCTGTGAATATCTTTGGTGCTGGGACCAAAAGCCTTTTTGTCCATATAGTTGCTGCAATGCTAAATAATGTTCTTTTCATGTCTGTATGGCCAACATATAGAAACACAGTGTAGCAGCAGATAAGCATGCAATAAATAAAACCAGGAGTCTTTTCAAGGATCCAAGCCAGTTTAATGTGCACAGGCTCAAGCAATAATCAATTTCAAAATGGCTGAGCAATGGTTTCTAGCAAAACAGCAACTTTTATAGACTTCTCCATTCTAGACATAGGCAAACTTTTCATTGGTCCCAGTAACCCCTCTCACCCATCTATTGGTCCCGGTACCATTACGTAGCTATCCAATGGGGACCCTTGACTGGGCTCAGCACCTGGTTGCCCCCCTTCCAGTCCCAATTACAATGGTCAGTTCACTAACTTTGATACTTCTCTCCTCCAAGGTCGCTATCCAGCTGGAATATGTGGGAAAGCAGGGCACTGTAACCTTTCTTACAGCAAGTTAATTAATTCCATAGAAGCTTCTCACATCCTTATCAATACCAATTAGAGCTGTTTTCTGTCTTTTCTAAGTTTCGTTTCTGCTTAGCTATGTTCAGTTAAGCTGAGTTAAGTTTCAATTCTATGGTGTCATCATTCAGGGGGTTTTCATTCCTCTGGGCCTAACTACAGGCTTCAGTTACAGGTCAAGCTGCTTAGGCCTGTCTGTTTAGTTCAATTAGCATGGATCATAGGCTTTCGCCTACCACATTCCCCCTTTGATTATTCTCACCCGCAAGTGAGAAAGGGTGAGAAGCAAATCACATAATACTAGATAAAGATATCACTCTGTGGTATAGGGTAGTAGTTTCACATAACTAATATCTTTGTAGCTGCCTTATGCTCTACAGTGTTAATAACTGAAGTTATCATTCACAAGCAAAGTGGCAAGAAACAAGGGAGCAACAAGCAGATAGTCAAAGTCCATAGTTTTGCAAGAGTGGGTAAAAGAACTAAAGGAATTAGAAGGTTCAGGAGCATTTATGCCGGACCACCAAGATGTCTTCTTTGTTGTGCTGTTGTAAAACGTCTGATTTAGACAGTCCAGCTGTCCGATCTTCATAGCAAATTGTGGTCCGGTGCGAACAAAACACAAACTGTCAACAATGGGGTGGGCCAATACCCACTCACTAGTAGTATTATGTAAATCAGTCTGATTGTAGGGGATGGAGTAATTCAGTTCTTGCGTCTCCCAGGGCCACTGATCTCCCATCTTAGTTCCTCCACAAAAGAAACAGTCAGAAGTGTGGAGACTAGATGCTATTGCTCCAGCAAGTTCAAGAAACAAGTTCTGGGAGGCATGAGGAGTTACAACGGTGGCTTGCATAGCCTTGTAGAAAGTCAAGATCTAGAACAACTTTTGGATCGGAGAGTATACCAATGCAAGTATAGGAAGAATGATAAAACAAGGTCCAGTTCATGTTGTACTTATACAGGCTGCCCAGGGAGGTAAGGCAAAAGTCATCTCAAAGCACCCCAAGGCTGCTGCCAGAATAAAGCAATAATAAGGATTCACAATGAGCACAGTCTCTGGAAAATTGGTGGAACTGTCGACTTCCACAACAGATAACAGATGTAGGGTTGATTGTAGATCCTCAAGCTTCTGCCGTACGTAGACCTACCAGCTTTGTGGCAGGAGTAGGGCTGTAGATCCCAAAGTATCACTGTCCTCTGGGATGTCTCAGGTTCTTAAAATATCATAGTACAGTCTCTCAGGCTATTATTGCCTCCTTAGAGCAGTTCACTTCTTCAGAAGATCAAAATAGTCTTTTCAGAGCATATAAACACAGTCTCTTAGAAGACTCAATTTCTTAACACAACACAGTCTATTTCTGATGATTGCAGCTTTCTCCAGATGCGAGGCTTATCTTCAGATAAACAGATAGTCTTGAAATAGTGCAGTTTCTGAGGGACCAATAAGCCTTAGGTCCGTGGCTGTTGTCGTAGGGTGAGGCGCAATGGAGTCTCAGGATGCTGTACAGTAGTCCAGTGATCAGGTTCAGAAGCAGTTGCTGGCTTTTACTCGACTATATTGGATCCAAGGTTCGAATTCTGCGACTTTTACTGCAGTTGGAGTTGACAAGATGACAACATAGGGTCCCTTCCAATGCAGGGCTAACGGTATCCTTCTTCACTCTTTGATCCACACCGAGACTCCAGGCTTGAAAGGATGCAGGGGTTCAGGCAAATTAATGGGTAGTCAATTTTTGTACCTAGGTATGAAGACTCTGCAAAACAGAACTTAAAACCAATAGTTCATGTCTAATAATTTCAGATCCTATCTGTCTCATATCTCCTTTTATTTCCTATACAACAGGCAGGGATTGCCCATACAGAATCTCAAAAAGGGGAAACTCCTAAAGACTTAGCAGGGGCTAAGTATATCCTAAGAAGGGCTATGGGAAGAACCTGGGGCCACTTCAGGTAAACCTCTTGGCAAAGTTTGGACAACTGAGATTTCAGGGTTCTATTCATACATTCTACTTTTCCTAAATTCTGAGATCTATAGGCAGTATGTATCTGTTAATATCAATATCTTGGGGCTATACTTAATGGACTTGCTTCCTAAGGTTATCCACCCTCATTCTTTGTACAGGGCCCCATGTGCATGCAAGGTTGTAAGGGCATACTTGGAATCTGGGTATACATTTAGACAGGGCTCTTTTCCTATTGTTAGTGCTCTAGTGAGGGCTATCAGTTCAGCTTTCTGTGGTGAAGTTTCTGGGGCCAGGGCTGAGGACTCAACTACCAAATCAGGGGTCACCACTGCATATCTAGCACAACAATGTCTATTGATGATGAAACTGCCTTCAGCCACAAAGAAAGTCTGTTCAGGGTTCTCCAGAGAGACATCAGTCAAATCCAGGCGGCTTGAGAATACAGTGTCCATAATTTCTAAACAGTCATGATCAGGGGATCAAGACTAACTGATAACAACATAGCAGGATTGAAAGCTTGACTGACCCTTCAGTTGTATCTGGGGTTTTCACCCAACATACTCTAATACTTCAACATTCATAGATTTGTTAGCTAGTAGTTTCCTTTGTATTTCATATTGGTTAGAACAGAGTGTGGTACAGTAACTTGAAGATTCTGTCTCAAAGGGATTTTTCTTTTAGTTTTTGCTTACTAGGAAGACTGTAGCTGTAACAGCTTCTCAAATAAGATCCAAGAGATTGAGTCAACACTCCTAGAACATTTCCTTGTGACTCATGAACATAGAGACTGAAAGGTTTTCTGGACATCTGGTAGACCCAGAATTGGTGACAACATCAGAGTGTTTTTTTTCAAAGATCAAAAGGCTGCATCCTGTTCAAGTCCCCATTCCAATGCAGACTTTTCCATTCCTTTGATAGCTTGATACAACGGTTTTGCTAGCAGCGCAAAATTGGGGATCCATATACAACATACTCTGTGGCACCCAAGAAGGCTCTCACTTGCCTCCTGGTGGTTGGAGTAGGAATACTGCATACAGCTTCTTTGCATTCTGGTCCCAGGCGTCGAATTCCGCTGGACAACTGGAATCCTAGGTGTTTAACTTGTTGGACATAATTGCACCTTGGCACTTGAGACTTTGTATCCAGCCTCATTAAGAAGGTGCAAGAGTTCACTGGTGGCTTGTAGACATTCACTTTCTGAAACAGCAGCTATCAGCAGATCATCCACGTATTGCAGTAGAATTCTTTCTCCTGGAATTACTGGATAACTTGTCAAATCTTTTGCTGAGTGAGGCGAGTTCTTGAATCCTTGATGTAATCTTGTCCAGGTGCGTGGGCCCCGCCTTCCTGTAGTGGGGTCATGGGCTAAGCGTATGCAGAAAAACATTTTTTAAGTCCAGAATGATGAAATGTATAGCTTCAGCAGAGATCAGTTCCAAGAGAATATAAGGATTTTGGTACCACTGGTTGTATAGTTTCAGCTGCATCATTCATTCTTCTTAGATCCTGCACTGGGCGGTAGCCACCTGTCCCAGGCTTCTTGACTGGCTTGAGGGTGACAATGACAGGGGCTATGTTCTTCGCTAGGCCAGGTGGATTATCTTCTGCCCATACTCCAGGTGGGGCTATAAGGTTGGTAGGTATATAGGAACTTGTTGACTTGACTGGAGGTGTGCTATAGAACCGCCACTCCTCTTCTCGGGGAACAGTCAGCACCATCAATCCAGCAGGTTTTGGGTTTACAGTCATTTGCATTTCTCCCTCTTCAGCAAAGGATATCTGTGCCTGAAGCTTTGCAAGCAGATCTCGGCCCCAAAAGTGGAATAAGGCACTCAGGCATATACAGGAACTGGTGCATTATTTTCTGTCCCCCTAGTTCACACATGCGGTTCTGCAGGAAAGGCTTTGCGGACTTAGCCCCAGTAGCTCTGATAGTGGTGATGCATCTGGCCTAGTCTTTATCCATGCTGTAGCCCTCTTTAGCTGCCACTTACTCTATAACTACTTCCTTCTCCTACTAGAACATTGTGCTTGGTTTATTGTTTTATGTCTCTGCAATCAAGTACTCCCTCCTCCCCTCCTGGGGAGGAGTCAAGATACGGGCATTCACTTCTCTAATGTCCTTCTCCTCTGTAATGGGCGCACTCACACCCAGTTTTCACTTCCTCTGCTCCTTTGATTAGGAAAACCTCCTCCACATCATTCAACTAAAATATCAGCAAAAAGATCTGTTCTCTTTTTCCATCTTACAATTTTTACTTTCTCTGTCCCTCTTCAACAATCCACATACTTTCTGATCAACTCTTCCAGTAACTATTATGCACGCAAATCCATCCAGTTTCATTTCTGTTTTATATCGCTCTGGGACTGACTGACAAAAATGCAAATTCTCCTGGGCTGCTGGATTGCATGGGGTATATAGTGAAGGCTGCCTGCGCTATTTGGATTGGGTCTGCAAAGCTGGACCTAGTGCAATGGGATTAGGATTATGTGACCCTCTCTCTTACTGGTAGTTATACATTTGAAGGCATACAGCAATCAAGCTGAACTAAATAAATCCCTACTTGTGCCGGGGCTTCTCTTCTCCTGCTGCGGAGGTGACTTGTGACATTTGCAGGGAGGTATCTCCCCCCTCCTCCCCCTTGCTCCAGGCTCACACTGTTTCTCCTAGCAACGCTCTATCCGGGAGGTTGTTTTTTTTTTTTTTAATGTTCTACTTCTCTGCTGTGGGCACATTAGTTCACGCCTACCGGGTGGTGACATCATCGGTGGACTGGGCCCCATCCCCCCCTTAAGCACTCTGAACGGAGCTACTTACAGAGAGAGAAACTGATGGGACAGGATATCTAGAGATTCTGGGGCAAAATATGGTGAACAGCAGAAACCACTCCCTTTCACATAGCATTCCTAATTGGGACAGAGACATTTGATTACCATAGTCTTCAGTAAATCCCTTACTGAAATTCTTGATCATACTTGAAAGGACACTCATTAAAAAAACCTTATTACCGTAAACATAAGCTTAAATTGAGCACAGACATACAATTTAGATACAGTTCTTAAAATATCTTATAGAGAGAACTATAGCTATCTGTTACGTATGACTAAAATTAAATTTCTTAGCGAACTAACTGCCAGCCGTAGTCTGCATCTGCAAAAGAAAATATTATTTTATTTTTATTAAATCTTACAGTTCAGAAAGCAGATATTCAAGAGACATGAAACGAATACTTTTCCATGGCTGTGGTGGATATCTAAAATGCATATACACCCTCTTTTTTTTTTTTTTTAACAATAAATATGTCTTCTATCAGGTGCTTGCCACAGTAAATCAGGTAATAACGTCTTGGAATTTTAAAACAAATGAATTTATCTTGAATTGTAAAGGTCGTCATTAGTCACTAGTACAGATTTCAAAGATAAAATCCTAACACAATTTTCTTATTCACTCAGAATTTAAACCATTCATTCTCAGGTTGCAATCTGATACACTTCCAACCCAGAATGCCGCACCATCCCCCAAGGTTCTTAACCTCTATTTTTGAGGGACAAAGGAAAAACACTTTATTTTCTCTCTCCTGTCTGTGTCCGTTAGTTTTTGAAACAACAGATATACTTCCTTTATTTTACACAAGCAAGAGACTGCTCACTCGGGAACGGCTGTCTCATTCCCTAGTAAGCTGTGTGAGCCACACCCCTCCGCTCACTGGAAACGAAATGATCACAGTTTCACAGACACACAGAGACATGCTAGCAAGAATCATTTAAATCAGTGTCAAGTCGTGATCTAATAATTACTTTGTAGATTTATAAGTCAAAGGAAATAAACCCAAAAACAGTTTGCTTAGTTTATCATTTCTGAAAGGTAACAATAAAAATACAGACAAAGCAGAGAATATAACTAAAAACAGTTTACGGAGCTCCGATGAGGTTAATTCGACCTTCAAAACTAAAATTCTGACTAAATATTCCTATCGAATGGTATATAATACCTGACCATAGTAGAAGGAACATCACCATTAAAACACAGTGAATAATTGCCCTAAAATAAGCTCCAATTAGCAAAGCAGCAGAACGTTGAAAACATGCCTTTATAGGGTTAAAAGGCACCTCTGCAGCAGACACGCCCCTTGTCAGCCTCACACTTACTGTAGGAAAGAACTGACTAAGTGAGACATGGTCTTGATTTTTCAGTGAGTCAAGCGGTAAATTGTCATAAATTACCCAACTGAATATAATCTTACATTAAACAAAGACACATAGACAAACGACACACATGCTAGCAACGTATTCCAGAATGCATTCATTTCTATCTTTTCTGACTAGTCTCATGCAAGTTCCAAATGCTAGAAGACGGGGGTTTCGCCCTGCTTTACTTACGCAGGGGTAGTCGGCCCGTCTTGGAGAGCTCTCTTACCAAATGCAAATTCAAATTCCAAATTCCAAAAAGGCAGTGGGTTCACCTCGCGCATACTCATGCAAGGTTAATTGGACCGCCTTTGAGAGGGGATCAGTGCTCTCTTTTCCAAGTTCCAAGTTCTCGAGATTACAAGTTACAAGTTTCAAATTCTTACTAAAAGTTTCACAAGTTTCAAACTGCAGTTCTAACTCATCTGTCTAGACAGGTTTTCAAAACTATACTTACCGGATCCGGTCCCCGATACTTCACTAGCTTCTGAGTTGGATCCTGGACTCCCCCGGGTCGGAGGTGTTGGCCAGCTGGACCCAGTGCCTGCCGAGGCCAGGCAGAACCCCCTCCGATACAAGAGGATCGGTGGGCCCAGGGAAATTCCCCTGCGTCGGATTGGCATGGTTCCAACTGGACCAAACCTCAAGGCGAATTACGTGGATTTATTCACTTGAACACCATCCACCACTCGCACTTCCCGGCCAACGCACCAAGAAATGTAGCAGCAGATAAGCATGCAATAAATAAAACCAGGAGTCTTTTCAAGGATCCAAGCCAGTTTAATGTGCACAGGCTCAAGCAATAATCAATTTCAAAATGGCTGAGCAATGGTTTCTAGCAAAACAGCAACTTTTATAGACTTCTTCTCCATTCTAGACATAGGCAAACTTTTCATTGGTCCCAGTAACCCCTCTCACCCATCTATTGGTCCCGGTACCATTACGTAGCTATCCAATGGGGACCCTTGACTGGGCTCAGCACCTGGTTGCCCCCCTTCCAGTCCCAAATACAATGGTCAGTTCACTAACTTTGATACTTCTCTCCTCGAAGGTCGCTATCCAGCTGGAATATGTGGGAAAGCAGGGCACTGTAACCTTTCTTACAGCAAGTTAATTAATTCCATAGAAGCTTCTCACATCCTTATCAATACCAATTAGAGCTGTTTTCTGTCTTTTCTAAGTTTCGTTTCTGCTTAGCTATGTTCAGTTAAACTGAGTTAAGTTTCAATTCTATGGTGTCATCATTCAGGGGGGTTTTCATTCCTCTGGGCCTAACTACAGGCTTCAGTTACAGGTCAAGCTTCTTAGGCCTGTCTGTTTAGTTCAATTAGCATGGATCATAGGCCTTCGCCTACCACAACAGAAACACAGAAAAATGACGACAGAAAAAGACCACATGGCCTATCTAGTCTGTCCTTCCATATCAACAACTACAACAGTCCCCTTTTTTCCTTTAGAGATCCTCTGTTTGTCCCATGCTTTTTTGAATTCAGATACCGTCCTCATCTCTACCACCTCCACTGGGAGACTATTCCACGGATCCACCACTCTTTCCATAAAGAAACATTTCCGCATATCACTCCTGAATCTATCCCCTTTCACCCTCATCCCATGTCCCTCTCAGAGCAGAACTTGCTTTCAATCGAAAGAGCCTCTCCCCCTGTGAATTTATGCCACGGAGGAATTTTAACGTCTCAGTCATATTACTCTATCCACCTTTCCTCTAAGGTCTACATATTAAGATCCCTAAGTCTGTCCTCATATGCTTCATAATGAAGACCACTAACCATTTTAGTAGCCACCCTCTGTACTGACTCCATCTTGTTTATATCCTTTTGAAGGTGCGGTCTCCAGAATTGCACACAATACTCAAAATGAGGTTGCACCAAAGACTTATACAGAGGCACTATCACCTCATTTGTTCTGCTAGCCATTCCTCTCCCTATTTATCCAAGCATCCTTCAAGCTTTTGCTGTCACCTTTTCTACCTGTTTAGCTTCTTTAAGATCATCAGACACAACCACACCGAGGTCCCGCTCTTCTTTAGTGGACAAAAGTACTTCACCCCCTATACTATATTGCTCCCTTGGATTGCTGCAGCTCAAATGCATGACCTTGTTTTTTTAACATTAAATCCCAGCTGCCAAATTCTAGATCATTCCTGGAGACATAAAGTTTACTACACTGACATTGCCTAAACCCAGGAGTCAGGGCCTCCGATCTTGCAATACTACCCAGAGGCCTTCTTGGGCTAATTTAGGCCAACTGAACTAAATTAATTATGAGTAGGTTTATAATAACATTTCTACACTTTTGTTCTTTCATTTTGTAATGTGAATGAGGGACTATGGAAGCAAATAAGTAGTATCTACAAACTTAGAGGTATGTTTGCGAAATGGTGGTAAAGTCACCAATGGTAAGGGCAATGCTAAGGTTCCGAATTTTCCTGCTGATGCGGTGCATAAATGGAATGAAATATAAGCTTCTTTAGAAGACAGATAGAAGTTCTATATTGTATATGTGGTTTAATTAATTTAAAAAATGATGCAAAAAAGTACTTTTTCTGTACATTTATTCAGTAATTTTATAAGGGAGCTTTTGGAACCGATGATGCATGAAGCTATAATCCACTATGGTGATTTGTTTCGCCACATAGTGGGAGGTAATGCATTAGTCTTTTCTCCCACATAAGAGATTTAGGGGCTTGTTTACAAAGCTGCGGTAGCGGTTTCCGATCATTATCGGAGCCGCGGCCCCACAATGGGGCCGCGGCTCCGATAACGATCGGAAACCGCTACCGCGGCTTTGTAAACAAGCCCCTTGGTTTAATTTATACAAAAGGTTTAAGGTTAGTTAGACATTTGGGAGTGAGACACATTTATATGTAGTTATTATATTTATGAGGCTAAGGGTACGGTTGTGGTTTGTTAGTTGATAGACGTTTGCCATCTGATATTGTAGTCAATAAATGGGATGTGGACCACAGCTGACGCCACGCACTCTGCCCGTCTGATAGCCTGAATTGAAAAGAGCATGCATAAAATAGCTCACACTGAATATATGCAAGGGTACTCGGGGCTGGGCTGAACCCGAACCCTTTTGGATGGTAAGTGCTCTAGCCCAGAACAAAATGAACAGAAAAGAAACCATGGGTATTGAACCTGCCTTCTGGGGTGTCCAAACACAGTGCATGAACAACTATGCTAAAGCTGCAAGGCATCTGCCGTGGCAGGAATTACCAAGAAAGGGATCGTATGTATCTGCCTGCAATGTAGAAACAGGTTGATAGATCCATATCACCTCTGTAGGATGTGAATGCACATCCAGTATATATGTGATGGAGGCCCAGACCGACACCCACAGTCAGAGTGCAGTCTCAAAGCCTGCCCACTGTGTGGGTCATGCATCTGCTATGGTCACATTACCAACACCCTCCAATGGGCCACAGCTGTTGCTGCACACTCTGCCTGTCAGATAGCCTGGATTGAGAAGAGCATGCATAATGTAGCTCACACTGAATCGATGCAATGGTGTCTGGGGCTGTGCTAAACCTTCACCCTTTTTGGATGGTATTTGCACCAGTCCAGAACAAAATGAACAGAAGACAACCTGTGGGAATCCAGCCCTCTAATGTGTTCAAACACAGTGCTCTAACCACTAAGCTGACCTTGCACAGCAATTGCAATGGAAATACTTACCAGTAAAGGGAATGTATGTATGTATGTGTGTATGTATCTATGTATCTGTCTGCAATGTATCAGCAGGTTCGCAGCTCAGTCTCACTGGACTGTGATTGACCTTTGTGTTGTGCAAAGTATCTGCAGTCATGGTTTGGGTATCACACATGACACATTTTAAATGCATGAGGCAGACATCTGCGTCCCTCACACCAACAACTCTGTGCAATCTCTCAAACCTCACCCAAAACTGAAATGACTGCATGTTATGAAAGAGATCATGGGAAATGATCTTTGTTGGCAGATACATACAGATGCTTATCAGCAACTGTAATTTCCACTGGGTGGTGCTGTGTACAAGGACAGTGCAGGAACCCTGATGCAAGACCCTACAATGATTAACTGTGGAAAATCAGCAAACAATGCAACAGCACATACCTGCCTGCAATGTGTGTACATGTAGGCACCTCCCCATGTCAGCAGTTGATGGACTGGTGTGTAGTAAAGATATGGGAAGGACACAAGGTATGTTGATGTTCATGTGTATGTTTATTTAGAATCGTGATATACCGCCTTTCAAAAAATACACCAGAGCGATTTACAATAAATCAAAACTGATTGCCAGAAAAAGGAAAAGAATGCCATAATCATGACAGAAAAGAGATAGAAGGAGAGATTAGCAGAGAGGAGACAGGAAACAAGAGCAAAAAATTGGGGAAGAGATACCTCAGCTGGGGGCAGAGGTGACAGGGAAGTCAAAAGTGGTGCAAAGGGGAGGGGGGAGGGTGCTCGTGAGCCCTACAAGATGGCCAAGAATCTGTAAGGCTCCTCAGCCTCATTTCCCTATCTCTTAGCATCCTGCTTGTTATCGAGTCCCATTGGCACTAAAATGAGCCTACTGGTACAGCTACAATAGCATATCTGGCAGATCTATTTATATTTGGCAGCAAGAGAACAGATGATCTGTAATCCCTCTCCAAAATTTTCTCCTCTCATGAAGATACTATGAGGTAATCTGCGGGTGGCGAAACGATTGCAGACCCTCGTTTTTGTCTTTACCTCTGCCTCTCTGCCTGATCCGTTTCTGTTGGGCGCCTTCCCCGGCTCACTAATTGTCATCGGAGATCTCCGTAGTTACCTCTGGGACCCGCAAACCCCTGTCTATCAGCTGTTCAGGGGTAAGTACTACTTGGATGGGGAGATCTTAGTTAAATTTATGCTGCTGACGGCGCGTAATAGAGAAACTGCTTAAAATATGCTTACCGAAGTTAATGCCCATCTCCGGATGTCTACCTGCTCATCTTCAAGCTTCCAAGGGCGTGCTGTGCCTGGTTGAAGAGTTTCTTGTTTGGCTGTAAGCCTCCATTAAAGTTTTGCCCTGGTGGAACGCAGAAGGGGGATGGGATTTTGGCGGGAGAATAGTTGTGGCAGCGATCTGAAGTGCACCAAACCGCCTCAGTAATATCCGATGTGCTTCTCAGAAACCCAGTCAGAACGCATGAAATCCCTGCTAAAATGGCTGCCGTCCACTGGAACGCATAGCTGGAACACATAATTTGCATATCAAAATGGATGCCGAAGGTTGAAATGCATGGCTGGAACGCATGAGACCCAGCTGTGATCAGGACTCTCCTGCTTCTTCATTTTGCTATGAATTTACTGCGATCTGCCCCTAAAGTGCTGCCAGAGCCTGAACACAAAGATCCTTGTCCTTTCCAGCCCGGGATCTGTGGAGCTCGATTCTCTCGAGGGAAATCTCGGCTATATCCCTGTTGCATGCCTTAAAGCTGTGCTGCATTAGCCTGGAGCTCCCTCCTGTGGCATCTCAGTGAATTGCAGCTCTACCAATATATACTGAATCCAGCTATCTTTTACAATGGCTAAAGTTAAATCTTATGCCTCTGCACTTTCCAAGTATTCCAGAACTACTGACTCTCAGTCTGACCTCACACCAGAAGCAGAGCTCCATCCAAGAACACAAGTGCTAGATGAAGCGGTAGTTTCCACATTAGCGACGAAGCAAGATCTTGCTGAAATTTTGCAATAACTCAAACTCTTCCGAACGGATTTAACCAAAGCAGTAGCTGACATGCGGTCAGATTTAAAGACTCTCAATGATCGAGTAACGCAAGCGGAAACCCATATAGGAGAACAAATTGACTCCTCGGCCGCACTTCATACTAAATGAGGAAAATGGATCAAATAACTAAAGACATGCTAGACAGACAAGAAGACCTTGGATAACCGCCAAAGAAGAAATAACATTCGCATTCTGGGGGTTCCAGAAAGCCCTGGAGACCGAGAGAATTCTGTGGTTATAGTGCAAATGATATTCGCCTTCTGTGTGAGCAACTCCACTCGGCCAGTCAAATTGGAACGAGCTCATCGTAGTCTGGAACCTAAGAGAGAGCTTAGTGCATGCCCACGCCCAATCATAGCATGCTTCTCCTTTGAGGACAAGGTAGCATTACTCTGCAGTCTGCAGGGCAAACGTTCTTTTCTCTATAAAGGTCAAGATCTTCAGATTTTTCAGGATATTGCACAATGCACCTTGGAAAGACGTAAGAGCTTTGGATTCCTTATGCAGGCACTCTAGAAACGCTTTGTCCCGTATCGCTGGGGCTTTCCATTTTCATTGATCTTCGAGTTCAATGGTGTCAAGCATCGTATTTCAGACTTGTCTGAAGGTTTGCATTTTCTGGACTCCCTCCAATATGGAGAGCACTCACTTCCACAGCAGAATCCAAGTGGAGACTGGGAAGTTTCAACTCCGAAACGTCGAAAGGTCCCATGATCAAGATGCTCTTCAGAGGCAGATCCAGACAGCCCGGCTGGACAAGGGATGGATACCTCTGCTCCAACTTGAAGGAGGGACTTGAGTTAAACTGTTGCATTACTTAACCTAGTCTTGCTGGTTGTTTTTTTTTCTTGTTTTTTCTCTCTTTTGAGGTTGCCTTGGCAGAGGTCCACAACAAGGATGGTTGTGCCTTGCCCCTCCTTGAAGAGCCTCAGTGCGCCTGAAGCTGTTCGATTTTGATTCTTCTTTGAATGTTTTAAGTGCCACTTACTATGTTGTCCCCATCTTGAAGGTGGATAGTAACTGTAAACCACCGTTACTGGGGACTGTGATGATCAAGAGCAGGTCAGATTGTTTCTACACTTCTTTTTTGGGAATGAGAGTATTGGAGCGCTAGTTGGATTAAACTTTCACCTAGCATCTTCCTAAAAGTGGGAAGATCACCCACTCTTAGCAGCAGCTCTCCTGACCGAGCAGTAACTCAGGGTTATCAGGACAGCAACCACAGAAGTATCCTTTACTAAGCATCTATTAAAAAACACAGATTTTGTGAAGCAGATGCAAAAGGGTTGGAAGGAATATCTGTCTCATAATGAAGGAGCAGAGACTCCGCACTTCTTATTATGGGAGGCAGGGAAAGCAGTTCTTAGAGGACAGATCATTTCATTATCTGTAGCTTACAAATGTCAATCTACACAAGCACTGAATGATCTGCGAACCCAAATAACTGCTCTTGAACACCAGCATAAGTGGTGGCCGACATCCAAGCTCTGGCGGCAACTTACTATTTTAAGGGGTATATTAGCAGCTCTGGAAACAGAAGAGATTGCCTCCAACTTACTAAGAATTCGCAGACATTTCTTTGAGCACGGCAATAAGGTGAACAAACTACTTGAAAAAACAGCGGTTAGCCCGCCATGTTACTACGGTTTTAGACGAGCAGAACCGAAAGCTCCAAAACTCTGAAGACATTGCTCAGTATTTTGCGTGCTTCTATAAAGCTCTTTATTCCTCCCAGCTCACTGCAACTCCTGCAGACATACATCAATTTTTAGCAGACCTACATCTGCCACAATTGTCGGAAGAGGTGCGGGAAGCATTAGACAGAGCAGTCAACCCGAAAGAGGTGTGTTTAGCGATTAAACAGTTGAAGCCAGCCAAAACCTCTGGCTCTGACCTGCTCCCGGCAGAACTTTACAAAATGCTTTCCGTTCTGGTAGTGCCAACTTTAACTAAAGTATTTAATGATATCCTTCATCACCAAAACCTTCCAGACTCCATGCATCAAGCCTTAATTACTGTGCTTCCTAAAGAAGGTAAGGACCCCCTACAAGGTAGCAGCTACAGGCCAATTTCCTTGCTCAATGCTGATTATAAAATTTTTACGAAGATTCTCGCTTCTCGTCTAAACTCAAAAGTGCAGGAAGTAGTTCATCCTGATCAAACTGGTTTTATTAAAGGCCGCCAAGGGTTTGAGAATGTTCGACGTTTGCTGAATATTATGATGGGTGTTTGTCGTCTTAAGGGTAGTTATGCCATCTTGTTGTTAGACGTGGAAAAAGCCTTTGACAAGGTTGAATGGCGATATCTCATGGATGTACTGCAGCATTTCGGGTTTGGCTCTTCGTTTCGATCATGGATTTCTGCCCTGTATATGCTACCTACAAGTATCGTCCAGGTAAACGGCTCCTTTCTTCTCCATTTGCTCTAGAATGTGGTACCAGGCAAGGATGCCCTCTCTCTCCTCTGTTATTTGTGTTGGCGCTTGAACCGTTAGCCATTCAACTCCATTCTATTGAAACAAAATTGGGGATTCCCCTGGCCAATGCGCACCACATCATATCCCTCTATGCAGATGGCACTTTAATATTTCTACGGGATCCAGCCTCCAGCATGCCGACTCTGATCTCACTACTGACGAACGTTTCTTACCTTTCAGGATATACCATCAACTTCCAAAAGTCAGCTCTGATGCCCTGTCTGACTAACCAAGGGAAATGTTCACAGATAGGAGACACTAGTTTCCCAATTGTTTCCCACTTTAAATATCTAGGAATACAGATTACTCAGAGGTTAGAAGATCTTTATGAGAAGAATTATACTCCCTTGCTGGCCACCATATCTAAAGAGGTTATGGCCTGGCAATCCCTCTCAGTATCTTGGCTAGGCAGAGTGAACACAATCAAAATGCTCCTTTGGCTGAAAATTCTTTTCCTATTTCAACAACTTCCTATTCATTTGCCTCGCTCTTTCTTCCTCCAATTGCATCGGATCCTCATGCAATTTATTTGGCAAGGCCGTAAACCTCGACTAAGCTGGCAAACCGTGACTCGTATTAAAGTTTCTAGTGGTATTGGTCTCCCCAACATTGAGCTCTACTATCTCAGCTCATGTTTGCGAGCCATTCCCCTGTGGCAGTTAAAAGCTTCTTCTGCATGGGTTGAACTGGAAGCTTATTGGACTTCTCCCGTACCTCTTCAGGCCACCCCATTCGTTACCAAGAAATTATTGGTGAACTCTATCCGTTCGCACATTTTCTTGGGCCCTGTTTGGACAGCTTGGCGCAAGATCTGTGTCCAAACTGCTCTACCCTCCTTTTGGTCCCCTTATGCGTCTCTAGGAGTATTCCCCTTTGTTAGAAACTTCTCATCATTTCTTTGACAGAAATTAGGTAACTTGCGTCTGGCCTCCCTTCTAGATCATTCTAGCCTTATGTCATTGCCTTGTTTGGACTCGCTTCTTCATCTCTCACTATCTCCATTCCAATATGCCCAACTGTGCCACTGCTTCTCTTCGAAGCCTGTTGTAGAGGCAGCCACGAGGACACCCGCTACATGGGAAAAACTTTTATTTGAATCTAGGATGGACAGGGCATTATTAGCGCGTTTATATCACTCAATGTCTGGAGAGATAGCAATAGCTGCCACCTTCCCAATAGCTCAGGTTCACTGGGAAGATGATATCCGAATTAAACTGGATGACTTCTGGGCTTATGTATTTCATTATGCACACTCCTGTTCTATCTCGTTATCCCTGGTCAATACCCAATTACGAATCGTGTTGTGGATGTCGGTTGTTCCAACCTCCCTTTATCAGTGGAAGCGTGCTGATGATCCGCTCTGTTGGAGATTCTGTGCAGAGGGAAACATTCTTCCATATATGGTGGGAGTGCCCGAAAATTCAATCTTTTTGGCTGCAGATATATACTAGAATAACCCGCCGCCTGAAGATTTCTTTTGCATTTGACGTTGAGCACTGCATACTGGGTTATTTTCACGATGATCTCCTGACCAAAGATCAAGTGCAAATGACCCAATGCCTATTTTTAGCTGCTCGCTCGGTGGTTAGTCGATATTGGAAGAGATGCACCGTGCCTACGTATGGCGAATGGATGGTGAAGGTCTGGGATCTCTACCGCATGGAGAAAATGACCGCAGAGCTGCACGGTAAAACGAACAAGTTCTCCCAGCTATGGGGTCATTTTTTATCAATTTAAGTGCTAACAGGCAGACTGTTTGATAGGGCTGGGATCTCTGCTGTTCCTACTCCTCCAGATCTAAAATACTCCTCTAGTTGCTCTACATCTCGAGAAGTTCATTATGTCTCTCTGCCCCAATGCTTTATTGCGCTAGCTTGTCTCCTCTAATCCCCTTCTTAGCAGTCTGTTCATACTTCTCAGTACAGAAAAGAGGGAGGGTGAGAGGGTGGGGGGAGGGGGATGGGAGGGTGGGTGGGAGGGGGGAGGGAAAGGCGAAATAATGAAAGTCACTTCTCTGGCTTGCTTAGATGTTTTGCGGACGAACCTGCTGCCCCTTACATATCACACTCCAGCTCCCTAATATTTTTCTTTTGTATTCATTGGCTGCTCATTCTTGCTATACTGTCAGTACATTTGCCCTCTTACATGGTATAATATTAAAGTTTCCTATGGTAAGGGAATTGTCTTCTCCTAATATAGGAGTTCTGTAGTTCGCTTGAGAATTCATGTAGCCAGAATGAGTATCTGTTCAGACGACTGTATTAAGGGTACTGTGTTCAAATATTTGTACTATGTCGTGTTTGTTTGCTCTTGTTGACGTTCAATAAAAAATTTTACACACAAAAAAAAAAGCGGTGCAAAAAAGGTGGGTCTTTAATAGAGATTTAAACTTGGTAAAGGAGAGTCCCAGCCAAAGGTCTGGGGGGAGGGAATTCCAGAGTTTGGGGCCGAGGAAGAAGAAGTCAGAGTCTCGGGTGGATTCCAGATGTGTAAGGAAGGGGAGAGAAAGAGACATACGGTCAACATGAATATGCATACGTTGGGGAGTGTGGAGATGTACCAGATTAGAGAGGTATGTCTCCAACAGGTCCCGTGTACATTCATTGCTATGTCTACAGCTCATCCCCAGGACAGATCTCGTATAGGAAATGGATTATGTGCATTGTGCAGTATATCCCTCATTGCAGTCCTATGGTCTGCAGGCCTGATTCTCATGGGCGTGTGTGTAGACAGTATGTGGTTTATTATGAGCCACCAACACTCATTATCTATGCCATGGCCTATATCACATTCCTGCCTGTTAGTGTAAGTATGACAATCCAGCACATGCATACCCTGCAACAACAATGGAGGTGTATGGAGAGCCTCAGATGCAGTTGGGATGGTGTGTGTACAAGAAGGTGCAAGTGGGGGTTGTCTGTCGCTTGTCAACCTGGATGTCCAGTGCTGAATATGTTATAGGCCATCTATATCCTTGATAGGCCTCTCAGATGGGGATGTTATGCTACCAACAAGTTGCCCCAGGCACTGTTCCCTCTAAGCTGTGCGCGTGTGCGCGCGCACACACCTCACCGAGTGAGCGCACATACTTTACAACAGAGCGCACAAAAATTACGGTTCTGATTCTGATAGAAAACAACACAGACGTCTTAAAATTTAAAAGTTGTTGTGTGTTTATGGTTTTCACAAGTTCTACAATATTTTCTAGTGCAATCAATGTGGTGTACATACTGTATTCTGACGTGTAGTCAAATTTTAAAGTATATAACTCCGAGTGTCGTTATGTGGCGCACAAAAATTTAACCTTCCTTCAAAAGCTGCACAGCTGATATTTTATGCGCACACAGCCTACAGAAAGTTAGAGGGAACATTGGCCCCAGGTCAACCTGGCTATGGCATACTATTTGTGGACAACTTAAAAAGAAGACAGGAAGGGATGCAGGAGCTGACATGCAGCTGAACCTTGGCTACGGGCTGCCATAATGTGACTCTGGAAGCATGCCAATAACAATGTTGTTTTCTGGGCTGGGGTCTGAACCCCATAATGGAGACACCATCCCATGCAATATCCTTTGACATTATGGGGCCCTGCTTCATCAGCTGTGAATCTGCTTGCTGTGCACCTCATGAAAATTGTGCCATGGATTGCATTTTGAGTCTATAAGGCCTCATTCTGTACATGTGCACACCACGTACACCTGTTGTATCACTATTGCATCTTTTGCAGTATCTTCTGATGAAGAGCAGCTGTATAGGGTCTGGATGAGTAGCATGCACCGAGTCACTATGTATGATTCAAACACAATGTGAGGGCAGCATGAACAACAAATTTCTGCAGTGATGTTGGTAAGCAAAGATGTAGAATATGCCTTCATTGTCCCTCCATGACATCTGGCATATTACTCAACAGTCTATTGTATGGGTAAAGCTAATGCATGAATATATGTGGTGCCCATGTGTACCATGGGTGCTGCTGACAATCCCACATGTGTTACAGGGGCTACGGATCATGTGCAAGAAATAGGTGGCCTAGCTAAATTTGAACATAATGTACACATGTCATCTATGCCTCAGACTCAGTGTTACTTAGCTGGCAATATTTACATTTTAGAAAGGGATGTCTGAGAGAACCACAGGTCAAATATCAGTATTTAAGGCTCTGTTGGAGTATGATGTGTATATATATATATATATATATATATATATATATATATATATATATATATATATATATGTCTCATAGTTACCTCTGAGAAATGACCAGCTGAAAGACAAATGGTGTACCTCCCCAATGGCTGGAACTCTGTGAACAAACACATTGCTCACACGTCTGAACATCAGTGGTATGCACCTTTATATACATGTGCTGTCTCACAGAAGTCTGAACCATGCATAACATTTTTGGCAAACCTTGCTGCTCATAGATATGTCTGTTATAAATATCTCCACACTGGCCAATGATGACATGGGTGATCTTGGGATGTCAGTGCGGCGAGTGAGTTGGAGGGCATGCAATCATGTGTCCTGCATCATCCCTGGAATTCCCATATCACATATGGCCATGGCTGATGTTCCAACATAGTTCCAGTGAATGTGTGCACATGTATGGATGCTATGTGCTGAAATATTTGATTCCCAGATTTTCATCTAGGTGGTGCAAAGTGATGTGTGGGTGCACTGCATGACCGCAAACTGTCTAACCCTGATGTGAATGCTGTGGTCATATGTGGCTTGCCCCTTGAAAACCAAGGTCTGTACACACAAATGAGAGGGAGCAAGAGCTAGCCAGGTAGCCAGAGCAAGATTAACTGGCTAACCGCCCAGACCTTATGTCTGAAAGATAGCGCGGGAAAATCATGCACAGATGGCTATGTGCTTACATAGAAAAATGTAGACACCCGCCAACCATGTTTATCTGCCCATGCCCTCCCACAGAACGCCCCTAACACACCCTGATGGCAATCACATAGCACATGGGAGTGTTAGGGATGTACATAGCATTGTAGAAGACCAGCACCTGAGTAGGTGCCTTGCCAAAATCACCAAGAAGCCATTTACACAGGTAAGTAGGGCAATTACCTGTATAAATGCCTTCCAAAATCCGGACCACGATCTACAATGTTGAGAAGGAGGTAGTTATGAGAAGCACATGTGTTGGCATAGTAAAACAAGATGTCTCTCACAGGTGCAGACAGCTAAATACAACAGCTTTTGGGTGTCACAGTAGGCCCTACGTCCATGGGGTGTACAGGTATGAGAATGTACATGCAATATACAATCCAAAGTATATGTGAAAATACAGACAGGCACATCAGAAAATGGTCCTTGCCATGTGTGTGGCACATTGTCGTAAGAGACATAGGATGAAGCACACATGTGACTGTGTAAACTGTAAGCAGATCAATAATTACAAGTCTTTATTAGGAAACAACAGGTCAACATAGTCTGTTAAGTGGCAAAACATGAAAACCATGGTACAGTAAACTTCTCAAAATGCACATCATCAGATGTCACTGTGCTACAACATATTCATGCACATGCATATGCACACTGTAAATCACCAAATGACACTGTGATACCTTGCCACACCAGTCCTGGGCATAGTGCAGGCATTACTAAGGTATGCAGGTGCTAGTATTGGCAGCTGCGGCTGCACACAGGGCCCAACAGCCTGACTCTCCATGAGGCTTTGGATAGTGGAGCCTGTGGGTGTGGGTGTTTGTGCCCCTGTTGGCCGATGCTCTAGGGCAGAAGTTCCCAACTCCAGTCCTGTTGGGCCAAACATGATTCAGGTTTTCAGGCTGTCCCTAATGAATATGCATGAGATACATTTGCATACAATGGGGCACTGCATACCAATGCATCTCATGCATATTTATTAGGGACAGCATGAAATCCTGAATGGTGTTTGGCCCTCCAGGACTGCAGTTGGGAACTGCTCTAGGGACTGCACATGTTTATGGTGTATGTGCGCTGTAGGGTAAAATGTAGGGACATGGTCTGCAGGAGCCACAGCTGGGACTTAAACCTGTGACCTTCTGTCCCTGAACACACTGGCTGTGTGTACTACACCAAACTGTTGGCACTGAGTCAGGTCATTCCCTGGGGATAACATTACTGTTCATCAGACAGACCTTGTCTGTTGCACTGCATACCATCCACCTGAACAGGGCTTGGCCTTGGTGTGCTGTGGGCAGATGCCACTGCCCCCTCCACCACCAGCACCCCTCCGCCACCATGCTGACATGCCCTTATGCTAGTGGTGCTGGTGGTGCGCAGTCCCAGGCCATCCAGTGTGCCGATAGGCGGCTGCCTATGGTGTGGGATCTGGGGTAGGGGTACCTACAGAGACATCCACGCTTCCCCCCCCCCCCCTGGCATCGCCTGTCAATGTTATGTTCCCTTTGGGTTCCTGTTGGGTACTGTCCCCTGGGACACTGTGGGACACACACTCGTGGGCATGGTTGACCTTGGTCAGTTGCTGGCTTGCTGATTTGCAGTTTCTGTGTTCCTATGTGCCACCAAGGCATCTGCCTAGTCCACCCTGTGCCCTAGCTGCCCCACTGCATGTCCCGCCTGCAGCCCCCTATGCCCCATTTGCAGCCTCACCTTTCGTACTTGGGCACTATGCTGTTGTTTCACTACTATCACTTTTCTTGGTTTCCCTGCCTTTGCTGTACATTGCTGCTTGAACTGGTTTCTCTCTCCTGCAAATGTTCCTCTAGCGTGAGATTTTCACTGGCGCTAATTTTCAGACCTTCATTTCACAGCGTTAGTGCGCATGGAGCCTCTCCCCGCCCACTCTCCACTCATTGACTCCTTATCTCCGCCCTCTGAGGAGCCTTACTCCATCCTCTGTGTGCCTTAACGCCGCAGTAGACATGTTCACGCGAAACCTCATGCTATCGTGCGATAATGTTACTTTATCGCGTGCTAATGTTACATATCACGCGATAATATTACATATTGCGCGCAAAGAGCACCGCTGCAGCTTTTTCGCTGTTTAGTAAACATGCCCCCAAGTCTTTGTCTGACTCCATTAGAAAAGTCACCAAAAGAGTTGCTCTTGAGGAAATTTCCTCCAATGATGTCTCTAAATAAGCAGACAAATCAAGGCTTGGCCCACTTAATTGATCCATCTCCTGCCCATCCAAGCAAACATCCTTAAGTGTCTCCTTCACACCCTTAGGCAAATAATACATTTTTGATATTTTAATTGAATCAGGATCAGGGTGCAATAGAATATCCTTAAGATATTTGAAGAACAAAATCTCAGAGGACAAGAAATGAGTACAAGGAGAATTCACAAACCTCAAATTTTTTAAACGAAGAGCATTTTCACAAAATTCACTCTGACGATGCAAAACAAGAGAATCTTGTACTGAGGAGGCAAGAGCAGACTAGACCAATGAGGTCTGAGATTAAAGTTTAGAGCATCGATTATCACATAAAGAAAATTTAACCTCATGCTCGTCAAGAGCAGCCATCACCTTTTCAGAGAAAGCAGAAATACAAAAAAGAGATTGCAAAGATAATTCTGTCCGTTTCACCACTTCCCATATATCTTTAAGTGAAATATCTTGCGGGGCTTCAGGTTTCTCAGAAATGTCTAAGAAACTAAGGGGTATGTTTACTAAACTCCGGTAATGTTACCCGCATTAAGTTCCCCAGTAGTGTTACGGATGCCCATATAAAGGCATGGGCATTACATTGTTTCGGCAAGCCGTGTCAGGTAGCGCGCATTACAAGGCGCCTTAGACTAATGCGCGGTACAAGGCGCCTCATAAGGCACCTTACTTATAAGGCACCTTACAAGGCACATTACAAGGCGCCTTGTAAGGCGCCCTATAAGGCACCTCGTACAGTGCCTTGTAAGGTGCTCTATAAGGTGCCTTATAAGGTGCCTTGTTAGGTGCCTTATAAGGTGCCTTATAAGGTGCCTTGTAATGTGCCTTATAAGGTGTCCTCCAAGGGGCCATGTAATGTGCCTTATAAGGTGCCTTGTAAGGTGCCTTATAAGGCGCCCTATAGGGCTCCTTAGGCTAAACGCCATATTTGGCACCCATGGACAAGGCACCTTAGAAGGCACCCTGGGTTATGGAACCATAGGTTAAGGTGGCCTAACAAGGTTAAGGTGCCATAGGTTAGTGTGCCCTAAGGGCTGCAAGGTGAGTCAGGATGACATGCATGACCTGTGAGGCATAGAAACAGATGTAGCCCTAACACTATATAGAGCACAGAGGAAAGGCAATGAACAGGTGAGTGAAGGAGGGAGAGCTGGGAACTGCTGGACCTGCCATATCTGTGGGCATCCCATGTGGCTGCCAGTACTGTTGAAAAACATGTTGGGGGCAACTGTACCACAGCACAGTGTGTTGGCAAGGTAAAGTACTGGAAAGACAGTGGGTGGCAGATGATGGAAATACGTGTCCCCCAGTGGAGGCGGAGGTGGCAGGATAGTTACAACGATGGGTAGATAGAGGAGTGGTAGTGCCATGCAGATCAGGCACAGGTGAGGCAAGCACAAAGAGGCGCAGTATAGGAAAGGGTAGCAGTGCAGGATATGGGGTGGCAGCCTGCACAAGCAGACAGGACTCTACACAGCTGACAGACGCAGATAGACAAACCTAAGGAATGTTGGCAACTGTGGCGAGGGTATTATGGGCTGGCAGCACAGATCTGCAAAAATATGACTGTTACAGGCATGCAAACTATTTGAGTAGGACAGGCATGAAAGGAGGGAACAATGAGTAATTGAACCCATGACCACTGCTGGGAATGTCTCTGTACTAACTAGTAGGCTATACCTTCATGGAGCATCTCACAGCAATGGCTGGGTACAGAAGGACTGCAGGTCACCGCACAAACTGTCTGCTCTGAGTGCCAGGATAGGGTAACCCCACCAGTACCTATGATGCAATGCACATGCTGAATAGCTGTCTACAGCTGATCACCAAATGGGGTCTGTACCTCTCCGGGACCTCAGCTTGGAAAGACGAACTGACAGCGTGTGATACTGGCACAGAGTATGCATTGTGTCAGCCATTGTGCAGGTTCTGTGTTCACCCTGAGGGATAGGATGGGCGCCCAGCACTAGGTCTGCAGTACATGTGGTGCTAGAGATAGGTCTTGCTGTACATCCCCATCACTACCAGTGTGTGACAGGTGTTCCTTGCAGTGCATCCGAAGGTAATTTGGTGTCCATCTGTATTCCACAGTCGCATATGGCCCTCTGGGACGAAACACCACCCAGATTAGTACATACCCAGTGTTAGGGACTGGCTGCCATGGGCCCCTGTTATCAGGGCAGTGGGGTTTCTAGATTTGCATGAGGTTTGTGTAGCAGTGCCTCTACAGGTCAAAATGGTATGCACTATAAACCCCAAAGGGCCCACAATCACCCTTTTTGTAGGTAAGGGAGTAGCACGACAGGTGCCTGAGCACAAGTGAAACAACCTCCATCTTGCTGGTATAAGACAGCCCTCCAGAGTTGGTGAGTCAGAGCCATACCTGTGACTGGGGCAGTGGCAACCCAGCACTAATGCTGGGGTTAGGTGTGCAAAACCTCAACTGCTTCATGCCATGGTCTGCCATACACCAGCAGATGGCATAGACAGACTGCCCTTGCAGTACCCTACAAGGTGTTTCAACCATGCACAAACCAACTGCAGACAGTCCATGCTTGCAAAAGAACTATGTGCATCCAGTAGGTATTTCAGTGATTGGGCCCCCAACACTGGAAGCATACAGGTATCACTGGAGACAAATAGTGTAGGGCGTTATGTGGGAACCTAGACATGCCATGGTCACTGCTCGGTCAGAGTGAGAGTATCCTCCCAACATGACATGCTGTGGCCACCCTGTCCATGCAGGCTGTGGTTGGGCACTAGATGCATCCTGGCCAATCCGCCCTGTCTGGGCCATACCAACAATACCTTGCTCCTCATTATGCACATATTCAGGCTAATGCTGGTAACAGTGGGACATTGTGGGCCCAGTGAGGTGTGGGCAGCCACAAAACAATGGATAGACATACACGTCTATTGCAGCATTGTGCAAAGATAGAGGTGGTTGGCAACCCTGCCTGCCATACTACCTACAATGATAAACTGTGCAGGAGGTAGTGGTAGTGCTCTGGTGATAACTGCAGCTCTGTGCTGGGGCCAAAAGCCTGACTCTCCATGCAGCCTTGGATTGTGGAGCATGTGTGAGTGGGTGTTTGTACCCCTGCTTGCTGATGCTTTGGGCTTTGCACATGTTGCTGTTGTATCTGCATTATAGGGTAAAATATAGGAACATGCTCTGCAGGATCCACAGCTGGACTTGAACCTGTGATCGTCTGCTTCTGGACACACTGGCTGTGTTTACTGCACCACAATGTTTCCACAGATGCACAGTAGCCCCTGGAGCTACCTGTATTTTTCCCCAGCCAGACCTTTTATGTTGCACTGCACACCACGTACTGGTACAGGGCATGGCCTAGGTCCACTGCAGGCAGGTGCCACTGCCCCCTCCAGCATGGACACACACCCCCTGCCATGCTGACATGACCATATGCTGTCGGTGCTGGTAGTGCGCAGTCCCAGGCCATCCACTGTGTGGGTAGGCAGTCGCCTAGGGATCGGGGTCTGGGGTGGGGAGGCATACATGGGCATCCTCATATCCCCCTCATCACCCCCTACCAATATTATATCCCTTACGCTTAGGGGAGGATTGGCTGGGGGGATGTCAGGGTGAACCAGGCAGATGTAGGTGGATTGTGTTTGGCCTTTGTCAGCTGCTGTCTTGCTGATTTCTGTTTTCTATGTTCCTATGTGTCACCTAGGCGACTGCCTAGTCCACCCTGTGCCCCTGCTGCCCCCACTACATGTCCCGCCTGCAGCCCCTTATTCCCCATTTGCACTTTCGCCATAGTGGCCTTTCATATTTGGGCACTATGCTATTGCTGCAAATGGAGCACTACTATCACTTTTCTTGGGCTCCCTGCCTATGGTGTACATTGCTGACGGCAAAATGGTTTCACCGTTCTGCAAATGTGCATCTAACAACAGGTTTTCATTCCCGGTAATGTTCAGCCCTTCATTACCCCGCGTTAGTGCTGCAGGAGCTTCTCCCCGGCCACTCCCCACCTATTGACCCCTTCTCTCCACCCTCTCTCTGCCCTCTGCGTGATTTACTGCAGACAGCAATGTTAATGCGCGTTAATGTTACCTGACGTGCGTTAACGTTACTTAACGCACATTAACGTAGCCGCTGCTACGTTACCACAGTTTAGTAAACATACCCCTAACTGATTTAGGTATCACAAATTTAGAGTCAGAGAGAGAGCATAGGAAAAAATCCAGCAGGGGAATAGGCCCCAATGTTCCCCCACTCTGCTTATGCAGAGCAGGGAGAGCATTAACAGAACTACTACTCAGGTTGGGAGGAGTAAATCCCAACGAGGTTGAGGAGGAGGAAGAGACAATACTCACAGCTGGAGAACTCCTTCCTGATGGCGGAAGTTGCAGGAACTTTCTCCATAACTCCAAATAAGTATCAAGTGGACCAACAACCTTAACAGCATTCACCGTCAGGGGAATAAAAGATTTCTTTTTTCATTTCCCCATGCCGAGAGCAAGTAACTTCCTTACTCCTCTTTCGTGCTCTCAAGGGGCTCCAAATGGGCAAACCTTTCCCTTTGGACGCGCTCCTTCGGAGCACTCACCCACGGCCACATGCCCACGGCTGCGTCCCATGGTGGGGCTTGATGAAATAGCCCTTACAGCCACATGCCACAGGCTAGTGCAAAGCAGCTGAGACCAGGATCCAAATCAAGGGAAAATGCAGCAAACAGGAACAGAGCACTCACAATATCCCAAGGTGGGGCTGGATGAACTAGCCCTTCTAGCCACATGTCACAAGCTAGTGCAAAGCAGCTGAGACCAGGGTCCAAATCAAGAGGGAAATGCAGCAAACAGGAACAGAGCTCTCACAATATCCCAAGGTGGGGCTAGATGAAATAGCCCTTCCAGCCACACGTCACAGGCTAGTGCAGAGCAGCTGAGACCAGGGTCCAAATCAAGAGGGAAATGCAGCAAACAGGAACAGAGCACTCACCAGAGTCCTTATTTTATTGTAGATATGCTTTGTCGAATTGTTAATGTGGGTCTTCAGGGTAAGATGCTGGTCAATAGTTACTCCAAGGTATCGAATCTCTGATTTGACTGTTAGTTCTTTTTGATTGATCTTAAGTGACTTTAGCAGAGTAAATGATTGATCTTTGAATATGAATACTTGATGGAGTAACCCAATATTCCACGTCAGTGCCTGTCATAAAGAGAAAGAACAGTGCATAAGGGATACAGGAATGTAGGTGGAGGTTGAAGCTTTCAGGTACCATGATGCCATGAGTGAGAGTACGATGGTATGGGACGTAGAAGTATACTGGAGCTAACCCTAGTATGCATTATGATAGAAAGAGCAAGATTAACCTGGTTTCTGGGCAGATGGTGAAAGAAAAGAGTTCAACACCTTAAAAGGCAGAGGGCAGCTTGTAGGGCAGGTGCTGCAATCAGATGTATATCTGTTTCATCTTAAGAGCTCAAGACAATCATAATAATACACAGCAAAATTTGCATGGCAGTTAAAGTAATAATAGAAACATAGAAACATGATGACAGAAAAAGACCACATGGCCTATCTAGTCTGTCTTTCCATATCAACAACTACAACAGTCCCTGGTTTTTACATGGCCAGGCCGGCTGCCGGCAGAGTTGAGTTAGTTTTTTGCTCTGGCCGTGGGACCGGGAGCAGCCAGAGCAGAAAACCAGCTTTTCATCTGAGCTCCTTGTCCTCACCAGCACAGCCTCTCCTTCCCCTTGCAACCATGGTTCCTGCTTCTTACAGAGCAGTGGCTGCAATGAAGTTAATTTAAAAACAAAATAAAACCTGTGCGGAGCCCTCCAGCCCTATGGAACCCCTGCTGCAGCATCCCACCCCCTGTAGCATCACTTCCTTTTGAGCATGGAATGCTGCAGCAAGGGTTCCATAGGGCTGGGTGGTGAAGGAGGTGGCTGGAAGGGAGTTAACATGAGAGAAAGTGAGGGCTGGATGTCAGCTGAAAGAGGAGTGAAGGAAGTGACTGGAAGGGAGCTGACATGAGGAAAGGTGAGGGCTGGAAGGCAGATGAAAGGGGGGGGGAGGAGGTGGCTGGAAGGGAGCTGACATGGGGAGAAGGTGGGGGCTGGATGGGAGCTGACATGGCAGGAAGCTGGGAACTGGAAGGGAGCTGACAGGGGGAGGAAGGAGGTGGCAGGAAAGGAACTGAGAGAGGAGGGAAGGAGGGGATTGGAAGAGAGCTGACATCTGGGGTGGGATTGGAGGGAGCTGACACTTGGGGATGGGATTGGTAGTTGGCTGGGTAATGGGAGGCTTGGAAGGGAGGGGGCACATGGGGATGGCACTGGAAGGGGGATGGACAGAGGGTAGGGTGACTGGAAGGGAGCTGACACCTGGGTGGCATTGGAAGTGGAAGTTATGATACTTGGGATGGTATTTAGACTAGAAGGGGCTGGACAATGGGGAAGGAGGGAGATTGGAAGGGAATGGACACCACTGGCAGTCCTGGGAATGCAAGAGGGTTGACATTGGAAGGTAATAGGAGAGGAGGCCTGGAAAGGTGGCTGATACTGGGGAGGGTTACAGGGACTGGAAATAGGCTGATGGAAGGAAGTGAAGAAAACAAAAGAAGAGACAAGAAATGGCAGATGGACTATAGCCCATAGAAAGAGAGCTAAGAAAAGACAGGAAAGCAGAAGCCTCAGATGTGGACCAGTATGATCAGAAAATAAAATGGTCAGACAACAAAGGTAGAAAAATAATTTTATTTTCAATTTATTTTATTTATTTATATTTATTTAAAGTCTCTTTTATACCGCGCTATTCAGCATCAGTGCGGTTTACAATAAACAACGAACATACACATTTCCAATAGTACTTTGTGTTTACATATGAACAGGAGAATCAACTTGGCTAACAGGGTAACTATATACAATAACAATATACAATTTACCGGCTGGTCATGTGTTCTTATGGTTTCAGACAGAGGAGATTTGTGAGGTTTCGGTAATTGGTGCTGAGCTTTCATTGGTTTCCGGGTAATGTAGGAGGAAGAGGTAGTGTTTCACAGCCTTCCTGAATTGGAATATGTCTGGGATTGTTCGGATGTTGTGAGGGAGGCTGTTCCAGATCATTTAGTGAATGAACTTTGTGCTATCTTTATATTTTACACAGTATGGGGAACTGCATCTCTTATTTATCTAATGTTGCACTGCAGGAGGAGTCTGGCTTCTTGGGGTTTCATTTTAATTTTTGTCTATTTATTTCTCTTTCCATTTTGTGCTCATTTATTGAAGGCTTGTCTGTATTGTGTGTGTATTTCATATGTATTGCTGGATATTCTGTTAGTATGGAATTTCTGTTTAAGAATGTGTAGCAATCTTGCTTGTGCAGTTTGCATATTGCCCTCTCTGCAATTATTTTTTGGGGATGGGATGGGGCAAGGGTGGGGTAGGGGCAGAACAAGAGGGGTGGGGAAAGGACAGGGCAGGGTGGGCATGGGTGGAACATGACTAGCCACAGGTGGCTGGTTTTTCTCTTTCAAAAAGTTGGCAACCCTAATGGTAATACCTAAATATTTTACTTCACTTTTTACTTCCATGGTGACATCTTTCACATGAATATAGGGAGGGAGGATTGAAGTCCTGGGGGTATGTTTACTGGTGGTAATGTAGCATGTGTGATGTTAGCGCACACTAACATTACATCAGTGACATTAGCACGCGCTACAGGGCGCGCTAACGTTACACTCTGCGTTAAGTGCACTATGGGCGGAGAGGGGGTGGAGAGAAAGGGTCAATGAGCGGGGAGTGGGCAGGAATCAGGCCCTGCTACATTACTGCCGGCATCTTAACACCAGGAACATTACCGCCAGTGAAAACCTGTCAGTAAGGGTGCACAGTGAGGAGAGAGAGCCTATTTAAACGTATGCAATGTGCTGCATAGATAGGTGAGCCCAATAAAGTGATAGTAGTACACCATTTTCACCAACAGCACAGTGCCCAAGTATGAAAGGGCACTTTGTTGATGGTGAAAATGGTGCATAGGAGGGTGCAGGTGGAACATGCAATGGGGGCTGCAGGGGCACAGGGTGGACCAGGCAGCTGCCTAGGTGGCACATACAAACAGAAGACCGGTAAACATGTAAGACTGGGTCTGACCAAGGTCCATCATGCTCTTTATCCTGTGACCAACAGTGTACGAACTATGTTTATGTTACTGTACCATAGTTTTCATGTTTTGCCACTTAACAGAACATATTACTTGTTGTTTTCCAATAAAGATGTGTAATTATTGATTTGCTTACAGCTTATACAGTCACATGTGTGCTCCATCCTATGTCTCTCATGACAATGTGCCACACACATAGCAAGGGCCATTTTCTGACGTGGCTATCTGTATTTTCACACATAGCTTGGATTGTACATTGCATGTACATTCTTGTATCTGTACACCTCATGGATGTACGGCCTACTATGTCACCCCAGAGCTGTTGTATTCTGCTGCCTCTGCACCTGTGAGAGACATTTGTTTTGAATTACTGTGTCAACACGTGGTTCTCATAACTGCTTCCATATCATCAATGTAGATAGTTTTCCTGATTTTTGAGGCCATTTATACAGGAAACTGCCCTAGTTACCTGTGTTAATGGCTTCTTGTTGATTTTTGCACGGAATCTACTCAGTTGCTGGCCTACTACAATGCTGTGTACCTCCCTAACACACCCATATGCTATGTGATTGCTGTCAGGGTGTGTTACGGGCATTCTGTGGCAGTGTATGGGCAGATAAACATGGTTAACAGGTGTCAACGTTTTTCTATGCACTACACATAGTAATCTGTGCATGGCAGCTTGGCCCTAATTTTCCCAAAATATCTTTCTGGCATTTGGTCTGGGTGGTTAGCAAGTTAATCTTGACCTGCCTGGCTAGCTCCTGCTCCCTCTCATTTGTGTGGGCAGACCCAGATTTTCAGGGCTGGCCCACATATGACTACAGCATTCACATTAGGGTTAGACAATTGGCGGTCATGCAATGAACCGACACATCTTTGTTAGTGATATAGCGGAAGGGCTGTCGGGTAAGGTTTGCATCTTTGCGGATGATACCAAAATCTGCAATAGGGTAGACACCCAGGAAGGTGTAGATAACATGAGGAGGGATCTAGCTAAGCTTGAAGAATGGTCTAGAATTTGGCAGCTGGGATGTAATGTTAAAAAATGTAAGGTCATGCATTTGGGCTGCAGCAATCCAAGGGAGCAATATAGTATAGGGGGTGAAGTACTTTTGCCCACTAAAGAAGAGTGGGACCTAGGCATGGTTGTGTCTGATGATCTTAAAGAAGCTAAACAGGTATAAAAGGCGATGGCAAAAGCTAGATGGATGCTTGGGTGCATACCGAGAGGAATGGCTAGCAGAAAAAAGGAGGTGATAATGCCTCTGTATAAGTCTTTGGTGCGACCTCATTTGGAGTATAGTGTGCAATTCTGGAGACCGCACTTTCAAAAGGATGTGAAAAGGATGGAGTCGGTGAAAAGGGTGGCTACTAAAATGATTAGTGGTCTTCATTATAAGGCATATGAGGACAGACTTAAGGATCTTAATATGTACACCTTAGAGGAAAAGCCGGATAGAGGTGATATGATTGAGATGTTTAAATACCTCCGTGGCATAAATGTTCAGGGAGAGAGCCTCTTTCAATTGAAAGCAAGTTCTGCTACGAGGGGACATGGGATGAGGGTGAAGGGAGATAGATTCAGGAGTGATATGCGGAAATATTTCTTTATGGAAAGAGTAGCGGATCCATGGAATAGTCTCCCAGTGGAGGTGGTAGAGATGAGAACAGTAACTGAATTCAAAAAAGCATGGGACAAACACAGAGGGTTTCTAAAGGCAAAAAGGGGACTGTTGTAGTTATTGATATGGAAGGACAGACTAGATAGGCCATGTGGTCTTTTTCTGTCATCATATTTCTATGTTTCTATCACTTTGCACCACCTAGATTAAAATCTTGGAACCACACATTTCTGCACATAGCATCCATGCATGTGCATACATTCACTGGATGTATGTTGGAACATCAACCATGTCCCATCTGCGATATGGGAATTCTAATGCTGATGCAGGACACTTCATTGCATGCCCTCAAGCTCAGTCACTGCACTGACATCCCAAGATAACCGATGTCATCATTGGCCAGTGTGGAGATATTTCTAACAGACATTTCTGTGAGCAGCAGGGTTTAACAAATATGTTTTGCATGGTTCACTCATCTTTGAGACAGCACATGCAAATAAAGATGCATGCCACTGATGTCCATACGTGTGAGAAATGTGTTTGTTCAGAGAGTCCCAGCCATTGGGGAGGCACACCATTTGTCTTTCAGCTGGTCCTTTCTCAGAGGTAGTTATGAAGTGCATATATCCACACATAACATACACTTACATAGCCTTAAAAACGGTTTTCTGACCTGTGGTTCACTCAGAGATCCCTTGCTAAAATGTAAAAGTTGCCAGCTGGGTAACACGGTGTCTGAGGCATACATGGAATGTGTACATTATGTTGAAATGTAGCTGACCCACCTATTTGTTGCACATGATTTGTAGCCCTGTGACACATGTGAGATTATCAGCAGCACCTCTGGTGCACATGGGCACCACATATATTCATACATTAGCTTTACACATACAGTCAACTCTTAAGTAATATACCAGATGTCATAAAGGGCCAATGGAGGCCTATTCTACATGTTTTGTTAACGACATCACTGCATAGATTTGTTGTTCATACTACCCTCACATTGTCTATGAATCACACATAGTGACTCGGTGCATGTTAGTCATCCAGACCCTCTACAGCTGCTCTTCTTCATAACATACTGCAAAAGATGCAATAGTGACACAGCAGGTGTACGTTGTATGTACATGTACAGGATGGGCCTTACATACGCAAAATGCATTCCAATGGCACAATCTTCATGAGGTCCACATCACTCAGACTCACAGCTGATGCAGCAGGGCCCCATAATGTCAAAGGATATTGCATGGGGTGATGTCTCCACCTCTGTGCGGCTCCATTATGGGCCACAGATCCCATCATAGAAAACAACACTGGTATTGCTGTGCTGCCAAATGCAATTATAGCAGCCCATAGGACAGATTCAGCTGCATGTCAGCTCCTGCATCCCTTCCTGGCTTGTTTTCATGATGTCCACAAATAGTATGCCATAGCCAGGTTCACCTGGGACAACATGCTGATAGCATTTCATCTACATCTGTGAGGCCTATCAGGGACATAAATGGCCTATGACGTATTTGGCACTGGACAGACAGCCCCCGTTTGCTTCTCCTTGTACATACACCATCTGAAACGCATCTGAGGCTCTCCATACATCTGCACTGTTGTTGCACGCTATGCATGTGCTGGATTTTCTGGCTTACACTAACAGGCATGAATGTGATAGGGGGCATGTCATGGATGACGAGTGTTGGTTGGCTCATAATACACCACAGGGCTTGTGTGCATCAGTGATGCTGAGGACTAAGCTATCGGTAGTTTAACTACTGGCAGGGTCTCCCAAGATGGACAGGTCTTGGCTGAGGTGCCAGACCAAGACAAACCACCCATCTGGGCAGCAGCAGAATAGGACAGTGTTGACGGCGGAGGATCACATTTCTGTGACAACGGCAACAACACTAAACTTAAACCGTGCAGAGGAAAGGCCCGGCAATCTACTTCTCTATCTTGCCATGAAAACCCAATGGATAGTCACGGCAAAACAAATTGCACTATAGTGCTGGAAGATGAGACCCCCAAGTCAGAAGGCACTCAACTAGCTACTGGGGAAGAGCTGAAGACTTTTCAGACTTTACTTTTCAGAGTAAAGCCAGCATTTATGATGTGGTGGATCAAAGCCCTCGGGACGTCTGACTGCAGATGTAGCTGTGCATAAAATGAGAGTCAGAAGCTGTAAAAATGTCATACATATTGGAACATGGAACCTACGAAGCATGAACCAAGAGAAGTTGGAGGTGGTCAAGAATGAAATGGAATGTGTACAACTTGATCTGTTGGGTGTCAGAATTCCAAAGAATCCAAAAATCTAAACCAGTCAGAATCAAATAAATATCCATGCAACTAAGATCCCAACATACAAAGGAGCCCCTTAGCCTTATAAATTTTTGTCTGAGCTAATTGTCAAAGTGTGTGGAAACTTTGACAAAATTTATAAGGCTAAGGGGCTCCTTTGTATGTTGGGATCTTAGTTGCATGGGTGTCAGAATTCTGCAAGACCAATGATCTATTCATCTCATACACCTTCTTCCAGCAAAACAAGCGGTGACTGTACATGTGGACTTCACCCAATGGATTGTACAAAAAACAAATTGACTACATCTGTGGAAGTCAACAATGGAAAAGCTCTGTAACATCAACAAAGACCAAACCTGGAGCTGACTGTGGTAAGGGTGCACGTTGAGGAAAGAGAGCCTATTTAAATGTCTGCAATGTGCTGCACAGACAGGTGAGCCCCAAAGAGTGATAGTAGTGCACTATTTGCAGCAACAGCATAGTGCCCAGGTATGAAAGGGCACTTTGTTGATGGTGCAAATGGGGCATAGGAGGGTGCACATGGATCAAGTAGTGGGGGCACAGGGTGGGCCAGGCAGCTGCCTAGGTGCATATACGAATAGAAGACCAGTAAATATGCAAGTCTGTGTCTGACCAAAGTCCATCATGCCCAGTATCCTGTGACCAACAGTGTTCAAACTATGGCACAGGTACCCCAAAAGACACACATGATCCACAATGCTTGCAATAGGGCACACAGTGCAAATCTGGGGTCCCCACTAACAATGCTTTAGGGACCTTCCCCAAGAACCTGGCCAAACATACATTAAACCCAGTACACTAGCAGCCTTTACTACATCTTCTAGTAATGGAGTGCAGGGTGTGACAATGGGTGGAAGGACAACATATGTTCACATAGTGGTCCGGAATGGCCTACACTGCAGCTGCATTGCATGTCCCCTAGTCCTACAGCAGTCAGATGGTATAGAAAATTGAACAATGAATACCTCTCCCACTGCAGACAATATTCCCAAGACCTCTAAACCAACACCACACAACTGTCCCTTCCCCAGGTCAAAGAGACATAATATTGCCATGTGGTGATGGGGACCCTGGAGAGGCAGATTGGGGGAGGGGATGTGTGTCTGTCCATGTATGCCTCTGCCCCTCATGGAGCCTGCACCCTAGGTACCCACCTATCTGCAAGTTGGCAGGCCTGGGACCAGGCACCACCAACACTGATGGCACATGGGCATGTCAGCATGGTGTGGGGGGTAAGGTGGTAGGGAGCAGCACCTGCATGTATCAGACAAAAGCCATGGCCAGATCCAGTACACCATGCACATTACAACATCTGCCAAGGTCTGTCTGATGGGAAGCATGCAATCACCATGGACAGTGGTAGCAATATAGCAGCACTGTGGTGCACCACACACAGTTGGGGTATAGAGAAACAGAGGGTCATAGGTTCAGGTCCTGGCTATGGATTATGTTCCCATGGCTGAATTTTACTGCACAGTGCAGGTACAACACCAACATGTGCAACCACCAAAGAATTGCCCACAAGGGTAGAAACATGCACATAAACAGGTTCCACTATCCACATCTGCATGCGGAGTCAGGCTGACACCACTGGCACAGTGATCAGCTGTCAACATCAGAGTGCACAACCTACACCTACACAATGAGCACACCTTAACAATGGCTGAGCTGAGATTGGGACCAGAGTGGCAGGCAGGAATAGTAACATTGTAACATAGTTTATGACAGTAGATAAAGTATACTAGCTTCATTCTTGCATGGTGTGTCAATATGAGTGTGTGTGTGTGTGTGTGTGTGTGTCAGCATGACACAGGGGTAGCAGTCAGTTACGTCCACATAGGAATACACTAACACATGCTCAGATGCATCATGTATGGAACACCTAAGTATACCTGTATGACCCTTGTATCTTGCAGCCTTGTGGCCCAAAACCTTTTGTGCATGACTTTAGTGTGTCAGGTCCAAGGCCAGTCCATGAATCGCCATAGCGAGACTCAATTCCTTATACATCAACATACCATCCTAGGACATGATCTGTGGGTCTCATTCCCCCCTCCCCCTCTCAATGGCATGTATATCTCACTGCAGTCACAGGGCCCACCTCAGGTATTGTGAACTCTGACATGTACACCCCTGTCCCTCGTCATCCAACCCACCTTGTACCTCAGTCAGCCAGCGCCCACTGTCACCATCGGTAAGGAAGGAAGCACACTCTGTCTGTAATCCAACCAAAATGCCACAGGTGCCTCTTAGCCCTGTCACAGACCCTGCATGAGAGCCATCACCCACACTGTTATCTATGCTAACCCTCATGTACACAAACTATAGCCTGACAATGAAACTGTATGTACAGCTGTGCAGTAAATCACAGAGATGCACATACACATACATGACGTCAACCACACATGACATCAGGCCCACATGAACCCTGACAATGGACATCCAAATATGATGACAGAGAAATGTACAGCAGCTCTGTTATGCCAAGCACAAGGTCAGTGTGTGAATGAGTCAGGGGATGCAGGAGTAAGACCAGCATGTGGATTAACTATGATAGAAATGACTGTCATTACTGTATCAGAGCAGCTATGGCCAGGGGCAGTAGGTGTAACCTGCCACATCGCAGCAGACAGGGATCCCCACATGCAGAGTTAAAAATGAGTAAATGGCCAATGTAAGGTCTGATGGCAAATCCCACAGGTTGCACATTTGCAGTCAGATGGTTGTAGCAAGTGCATGTACTATGAAGAGAGTTGCAATAATGTATGTATAGTGCGCAGCCACATGCAATATTTAACAAGCATATTTTGAACAACATACCTTAAAGGGTCTAGACAGTATGTGTTGGGGAGGTTGCCCCATGGAATGTGAGGTGCAGCTATCCAGTGTACTTGCATGTAATGGTCTAGCAGTATGAACAGATCTATAATGGCCTGCTAGGCTCCCATTCCCCAAATGTACATACCATGCACAGGCCCAGTGCATGTGGCTAGCCATGCTGGTGCCCAATGCACCTGCAGTGGATGTGACTGCATTTGCCTCTCATGCCATGGCAACACGGTCTTGTGGCAGGGAGAAAACAGGTTGGATGAACAAAGGCACAGTTGCTGGTGTCTTTCTCACTGCCACAGGCAGAGTAGGGCCATGCAGCATCTAAGAACATGGCAGATGTAGTTTGCTGGGATGCAGCATGCATCTGCAGCATGAATGAGGCACATCAGCCAATCCACTATGCACTGCAGTCCCACAGCACAGGCCTGCAGTAGAATATGATGCAAATGAAGGGAAGAGGATGCTGGGAAATGCATGAAATAGCATCATTACCACAGGATGCACATGTGCGAGAGGGAATGTATAAGGAAGAACAGTCTTGGGATAGCTGGCAGTCTTGGGATAGCTGTCAGCAGTGGGCTATCTGACATTGGCCAAAGATCCATCTACAAAAGAGGCCCAGACATACCAATATGGTCCTATTGCACACACTAGCATGCAATATAGATTACACAGGCAGCCCAACAGAGTGATACAGAGTGATGTAGACCTGTGGCTGAACTAGAAATGTTCAGGGAGGCACTACTGACCTTGTGGACCAGGTGTCGTGTGACCCACTTTCCATTCATGGTGACCTCCGCAACTGCTAGGTAATGGTCTCTGATGCTGTTTGTGTCATGAGGCCACAAGGGCCTGTAAAATTGTGCTGTCATGTGAAGGTACAGAGCCTCTGCTGGTCTTGGAGGGCATGCAGGTCTGAATGTGCAATGCATCATGGGGGATGGTGGGATGAACCAATAGCAGAACACAGAGCAGTACCAATAGCAGAATAGAAGGAGGGGACCATGGGACAGGTCCCTAAAAAATAGCCAATCATTTAAGATAATGGGAGATGTGTGCATGGTAGCCCATGGAGGTCCAGGTGGTCTGCGATTGACCATATGCTGCCCAAAGGCAATCTGAGGGGCAAACACTGAAGACCGATGTGGTAAGGCATAGAGGTACTACCTGGCACAAATGGATATGTTTAATTATAAACATACATACAGAGAACAATGAACATTTATGTACACACAGGCCTTTCACAGAAAGCAAAGAAGTGTAATTTAATGTGGTCAGGGTCATGCAGGATGACCCCGTGAATTGAAACCCTCATTCTCTGTGTACTAGGTAGTTGCCCTAACTACTGGGCCAACCCTCCACACCATATATGCCTGTACAGAGATGCATCTATATGTGTATGCACAGGTACACACACATATATATCTATATCTATATATCTATTTATATAGATATGTACTTATAGATATGTGTGGACATTGATATGCATATATGTGTATAGCTATACAGATACGTATGATGTGGAGTGGGTAGCCCAGTGGTTAGGGCAACTACCTAGCACTGATTCTCCCTGTGATGTAAGGGACATCACATTGGCCTCCATTGTCCTCCATTGCCCCCTAATAAAAGGCCTGCAGATCTGTAATTATTGTTAATGTGTCCAGGGAAATGCACAGTCATCTGACTTGCCAGGACACAGCATTGGAAAAGACCATACAACATGTGAAAATCACACAGATTCTGGACTTGATGCCATGGCCCTGTAAGCCTAAGGCACCTTGCGCTGGCTGGAAGCATGAGGCGCCATGAAGAGAGGTTTATTTATTTGCGTACAATTTGTATCCCGCTGCTTCCAGTGATCAGCAGCGGTTACTATACAAGGGGGATTTGGTTGTACTGGCCAGAAATTAGGGGTATGTACACTGCGATTAGGGCGGGGTGGTATCACACAGCAAAAAGGATTATAGATTTACAGTTGATTGCTGTTAGACTTCACACAAAGTACAAAATATACATATTTACACATGCATGACAGTTGTGACTTCACATAGGATTGTTATATACATATAAGATTTCACATAGGATTGATTATATACATATATGCATAAGCTACATATATCTATTTGCTCATATATGCCTGGGTGCATCTCATGAGGTTAAAATTGAAATGTGCTTGGAAGAGGTGCGTTTTAAGTTTTTTCCTGAAGTCTTTTAGATCACAGGTTGCACGCAGTTCGCTTGGTAGCTGGTTCCAGAGTGTTGGTGCTGTAAGTGAGAAGGCCCTATTACTAGTGTAAGCATTAACCTTTCTGAAGCATTTCGGGAGACAGAGGGTGTTGAGGTTTGCTGTTCTTCTGCATCTGTTGTTGGGCATGTTGGATATTAGGCTATTGAAATGCGAGGGTGCTACATTCTGGATGAGTTTGAAGGTGGTGACTAATATTTTGTATTGAATGCGGGCCGTGATGGGGAGCCAATGTAGTTCTATTAGGACAGGTGTAATGTGGTCGGATAGCCTTTTTTGCATAATGATTCTGGCGGCAACGTTTTGAGCCATTTGCAGTATATTTATAGTTTTTCTTGGTAGGCCTTGCAGTATGGCATTGCAGTAGTCCAGGTGTGGAATGATGAGGGCTTGGGCGACAGATCTGAAGTCGGCATGATCGAGTATGCTACGTAAAGGCTGCAAGACTCTTAATTTGTGGAATATAGCCCGGTTGGTAATCCGAAGATGCTTGTCCATATTTAGGTTGCTGTCCAGCATTACTCCCAGGTATTTTATCTCTGATTTGATATTGTAATTGTTGTTATTCATGGTGACCGTTGTCGGGGGCACGAATCCTGGTTTCCTGGAGATACACATTGCTTCCGTTTTTTTGTGGTTAATGGTCATATTATTGCGTTGAAGCCAGATTTGCAGCTCGAGTAAGCATTTTTCAAGGTTGCTGATGTTTGGACTATTCACGTCTAGTTGTGTGTAAAGCATTAGGTCGTCTGCGTAGATATGGTAGTTGATGTCGTGATCCTGGAAAATCTTGCATGCTGGTTGTAGGTATAGGTTGAAAAGGAGGGAGGAGAGGGCGGAGCCTTGGGGAATGCCTTGTGTTTGCGGGAAAGGGGTTGCTTTAACATTGTTGAATTGGACTTGCTGCATTCTGTCTGTTATGTATGAGGAGAACCATTTTAGTGGGGTACCTGATATGCCTATAGACTCGAGACGTTCTAGCAGTGTGAGGTGATGCACTGAGTCGAAGGCTGCCGATATGTCTATGAATATGAGCATATACATCTTGCTCTTGTTTTCAAGGCCTTTGAGTAGGTTGTCCAATAGAGCTAACAGAAGAGTTTCGACGCCGTGATGTTGCCGAAACCCGTATTGATGTACATCGAGGGCGTTTGAGTCATCGATGAAGTCCTGTAGTTGGTGCTGTACTGCCTTTTCAATAATCTTGGCGAGGAAGGATATGCTTGAGATTGGGCGGTATGAGGCTGGGTCATCCATGTTGAGCGCCTTATTTTTCAAAATGGGTCGTATGAGAGACTTTTTGAAAAGTGATGGCATGCATCCTTGCAGCAGTGAGAGGTTCACTATGTGGGAGATGTGCGGTGCCAAGTCTTGCTTGGTTGCCTTGATCCAGGAGGCTGGACAGGGGTCAAGAGGGGAGGTTGCCCATGTGGAACAGTAAGGTGCCTTTATTGAACCCACTATAGGGCATGCTGTGGAGATGCCGCAAGACCACGACTTCATGACATCATCCAATAAAACGCCAAGACAAAATGGCTGCTTGTTCACACAAGCCAAGCTTCTCCGAGGCTGATTTGGAGCTGCTGGGCAGGCTCATCTGCTCATCAAAGGCACCTTTTTCCCACCTCCAGCATCAAGCAGGACCTGTTCAGGGTCAAGCGTGCCTGGCACCGACTCCAGAGGTGCTTCAATGCGCAGTCTGAATACCCACGAGAGGTAAGTACATGGGGACAGGTACCACAACCAACGTAACTCAACATAGCAGGTTGTAGGTAACACACATCATCTACTGGGCACACTGTACACACAGAGGATCCAGTCTCAGGTCTGTGAGGTGAACATCTGTACATGACAGTGTGGTGTGACCTTAGGTGAGGGTTAATTGTGACATGTACCCTGGGCTTGCAAAAGTACAGAGGATAGTAACATGTGTAGTATCCAACATTGCTATGACCTAGGAGATGCGAGGTTCCCATAACTTTGTCACTACTATAATTGCAAGTATGTGCACCTTTGAAAAAAAAACATACAAGGTGTGTGCATGTGTATACACCATCCAGGGTCATGAGGTTGTTGCAGCAGTCCCTGATGAGCTGTTAGATGCAAGTCTATTGGGGTATGTCTCCATTAGCCCACAACATCCAGAGTTTGGGATTTTCAGACCAACCCCTGGGGCAAGAGTGTTGCAACTCATGAAAGTAAAGTAACTTTCACTGGGGTACATAATTCTGCAGCCCATGGCTGTGTGTTGTAAGTGGAGGATGGCTGTGGCTTGGTCCAGGCCATCAGAAGTTATGTACAATTTCACATTGAAGTGGTATGAAATGCATGTGTAGGATCACTGTAGCAATGGAAGGTGAACCTCTGTCCCATTCACAACCCTCAGGCAGGGTGAGACAGGTTAGTGGCATATACAGTACATTGCAAATGTATGTATCCCCGCTGTCTCTGTCCCGTTTTGTCACCTTACAACCTTTGAACTCAAATGGGGTTTTGGGGATTAGTACCATGTGATATACACAACATGCCTACCACTCTGAAGGTGCAAAACATCCTTTATTGTGACACAAACAATATTTATGACCCCAAAAAAACATGGATGCAGGACTGTACATATGTATGCGTCCCCCAAAGTCTGGAGATTGTAGAGCCACCTGTTGCTGCAATTTCAGCTGCATGTCTCCTAGGGGTATGTCCCCATTAGCCTAGCACATGTAGCCACTGGGACCTCCAGCCATTCCCGAAGCCTAAACTGATCAAATACCCTCAGGTATGATGTGGTGCCTTGATGTACAGCAATCATCAGTTAATGCTAAAGATTCTTAATTGGATCGAGGTCTGCGCTGTGACTAGGCCACTCCAAGACATTTATGTTTCCCCTTAAACAGCCCCAGTGTAGCTCTCTCAGTATGTTTAGGGTCATTGTCGTGCTGGAAGGTGGACTGTCATCCCACTCTCAAACCCGTCAGACTATAGAAGGGTGTCCTAAGAATTTCCCTGTATGTAGTGGCATCCATCGCTTCCTCTGTCTTGATCAGTTTTCATGTACCTGCCAATGAAAATCATCCCCACAGCATGTTGCTGCCACCACCGTGTGTCACTGTGGGAATGGTATTCTCGGGGTGGTGGTTTTGCCCCACACATGACATTTCTCATGATGGTCAAGAAGTGCAGATTTCATCTCATCTGACCAGAGAACCTTCTTCCATGTGTTTGGGGGGAGGTGCCACATGCTGAGTGAAAACTCCAAACATGTTTTCTTATATCTCTCTTTAAACAGTGGCTTTTTTATGGGCACACCTCCATAAAGCCTCACTCTGTGGATTGTAAGGCTTAAAGAGGTCCTGTGGACAGATACTCCCATCCCCACTGTGGATATGTGCAGCTCCTGCAGTGTTATCATTGGTGTCTTTGTATCACCTCTGATTAATGCCTTAATTGCCTGGTCTGTGTATTTTGGTGGGTGGTCTCCTCTTGTCTGGTATGTAGTGGTGCCATAGTCATACTATGTTGCCACAATGGATGTAATGGTGCACTGTGACATATGTTGGTTCTGGGATATTGTGCAATAGTGCAAACCTGATCAATACCTCAACCTTGTCTCTGACCTGTTTGGAGTGCTCACCGGTTCTCATGTTGCCTGTCCTGTGGTGTTCCTGCATCTTGTGAAAGTTCCTGTGACACTGCTTGCACACAGCTGGATCCTAATCACCGACTTATGTGTCCTCTGAGGCTAACTGGGTGGACCAGATCTTACTTAGGGTTCACATGGCAAAAGGGATGAATATGGAAGTGGTGGGGGCAAACACAGTAATGGAATTCAAATTGGCATGGGACAGACACAGTGGATCCCTTTGCAGCAACAGGATAAAATCAAAATAAACTGAACCAACTAATTTCTCAACAAATAGGGGTGTCCTACATGGAGCGGTGGGTTCACACCTAAACAAAGACATGGGGAGGGGTAGTCTGCACAGAGTGGCAAGTGCACCTACTCCTGCCATCTTACTGGGCAGACTAGATGGACCATACTGGTCTTTATCTGCCGTCATTTACTATGTTACTATGTTACAAATCCACAAATAACCATTCAGCTGCTACCTCATTATCTAGAAATATGCATGGTATTGTATTGTTATCTCATCTCATCATTCCTAACCATATTGTCAGGTCCATTACTGAACATCCTAATGAACCACCTTTTCCATGCAAGGTTGTATGTAATGTGACAAAACAGGACAGAAACCAAGGAGATGAATATGTTAGCAAGGCATTGTAGGGCCACCTATGTAGTGGCAACCTGTGTTCCCCAAACCCTGACCCATTTGTCCATCCATGCTGATAAGAAACATCCCCACAACATGTAGTTCACACCACCATATTGCACTGTCAGAATGTTGTATGGGGGTGATGGGATGTGTGGACTTGGTGTTCCACATGGGGGATATGCATGACAGTGCCGGAGGTCAACTGTACTCATGACGGTGCACATCTGAACAGAGACCCTCCATCCATGTGTGTGGGGGTCCATGACATGTTGTGACATAAACCTCAAATGTGTGTCCTTCACAATTCTACAGTTTCCCTGTGCAATGGCAGGGATACATATGTGAGCCTCCATAGAGCCCCAGTCTGTGGAGCCAATGGGGCAAAGTGCCCTCACAAACCAATGTCCACATCTGTACTGTGGATCCATGCAGCCTGTTGTTTGTTAATATTGGCCTGTTTGTCGTAATCTTCATCAATGACGTCCCTGGCAGGTCTGTGGGTTCTGGTGTGTGGCCCCTGTGGTTCATCTTTGTGCGTTGTCACATTATTTGCAGTGTGGTAGCCTGGAATGAATGTCAGAGCATGGGATCATAGGAGGTTGTAACATGGTTTCCCAAATTGATCCTGGCATCATATTTCTGCACAACTTTGTCTGTGACATGTGTGGACTGCACAGTGTTCAGCATGATGCCTTCATAGTATTGGAGCAGAGTCAGGGGTCTTTCATTACATGGAACCACATATAGATTACATGTGACTGAGCAGGTGACACATTCTACACCTAGGGTGAGCAAAATCATAGCAATATGTTTCTCTTGTGCACGACTGTATGGACCAGACTATGCGTAGGTGTGACAAAGTAAGAGGGATGACGACCTGTGGTCGTGCAACTATTCCTCACTGCAATCTGCCAATGTGCCATACAAGGTGTTCATAGCAATGTAACATAGCAACATAGCAGATGATGATACCTGTCTGGTCCATCTAGTCTGCCCAGCAAGGTAGAAAACATAGGTGCACCTGCTGATCTGGGCAGGTCAGCCCTCCCCACGTCTTAGCTCAGGGGTATAGCCACTGCTCCATGTAAGTCACTGCAACTTACCAAGATAGAAGAGATGGTAATGTTATGTTTGATTACATGCTGTTGCCAGAAAAGGATCAATTGGGTTGATTACATGCCGTGTTCGGTTCTGTCACTGTATGTGCACCCACCACCTCCATTGGGAGGCCATCCCAGTCATCCACCACCCTTTCATTTAAAAGGTATTTCCATACATTGCCTGGGGTTTACACCCATGCAGCTACATGTTGCACACTATCCTTTTTCAGCTCCCATGTTCTGGGAGGAGGTTTGATTCTACATCAATACTCTTCAGGTTTCTGAACGTCTGAATCATATCTCCCCTGTCCCTCCTCACCTCCGGAGTGTACATATGTGGGTCATAAGAACATAAGAACATAAGATATGCCATACTGGGTCAGACCAAGGTCCATTAAGCCCAGTATCCTGTTTCCAAAGTGGCCAATCTAGGTCATACGTACCTAGCAGTTTCCCCAAAAGACACAGGTTCCACAATGCTTGTACTGGGTATCCTGGGTCCCTTTTTAATAATGGTTTATGGACCTTTCCTCCAGGAACTTGTCCAAACCTTTTTTAAGCCCAGCTACACTAACAGCCTTTACTACATCCTCCGGTAACAAATTCTAGAGTTTGATTACACGTTGAGTGAAAAAATATTTTCTTTTATCAGTCTTAAATAGTTTACCCTGTAGCTTCATTGCATGTCCCCTAGTCTTTCTATATTCTGATAACATAAACAATCAATCTACGTTTACCCGTTCCACTCCGTTCATTAATTTATAGACTTCTATCATATCTCCCCTCAGCTGTCTCTTTTCCAGGTTAAAGAGCCCTAACCTTTTTAGCCTTTCTTCATAGAAGTATCCTTCCATCCCCTTTACCATTTTGGTGGCTCTTCTCTGTACCTTTTCTAATAACACTATATCCTTTTTAAGATACGGCGACCAGAATTGCACACAATATTCAAGGTGCGGTCTCACCATGGAACGATATAGAGGCATTATAATTTATTTATTTATTTATTTATCTATATTTTTTCTATACCGCCCCTTCCAGCGATCAAGGGCGGTTTACAAGGAACATTTTAACAATTGTACACCGATGTATACATTTACATTGAACAATCAGATTCAACTATTTACAATGAACGGTTAAGTTTAACTATTTACATTGAACAAAACTTCAACTTCAAGATGTATTAGTAATACAAACAACCATTTAATTATTTACATTGGATATTTACAGTGGTTGTGTTTTGTGTATATTTTGGAATTTATTTCCTTTTATGACGTAAATCGGGGGTGTGTATGGGGTTTCAGACGGGGGGGGGGGTGAGTTGTTTAGTTTTGAGCAAGGGGGTTTGTGTGTGTAATACCATGGTTATGGAGGTTGTTTGGGGTATATGGGATTTCAAAGTGTTCAGTAAAGAGGTAAGTTTTTAGCTCTTTCCTGAACTGATAGAGGTCATTTATGACGCGAAGGTCTATTGGGAGGTCATTCCAGAGCGTAGGGGCAGTGAATGTGAATGCTCTGGAGCTAGTGGTTTTCTTTGTCTTCCTGAAGGCTTTTGGTGTGATAAGGGAGTGGGCTTCGTTTTGTCTGTGTGATCTAGTTTTGTTTGGTGATTGCAGTAGTGTGGATAGGTGTGAGGGGGCTATGTCTTTTATGAGTTGAAAGGTTGTTAGGATAGTTTTGTATCTGATTCGGCTATTGATTGGGAGCCAGTGTAGTTCTAGCAGTATTGGGGTTACGTGGTCTGTTAGACGTGCTTTAGCTATTACTTTTGCACAGATGTTCTGAGCTCTTTGAAGAAGGTATGTGCTTTTTTGAGGGAGGCCTATTAATAGACTGTTGCAGTAGTCAAAGTGGGGGGTGATTAGTGTATTTACTACAGATCTAAAATCTTGAGTTTCTAGGAGTGGCCTTAGGTGCTGAATAGTTTTTAGTTTGTAGTAGATGGTTTTTACGGTTTGTTTTATGTGTGGTAGCATGGTGAGTGTGTGATCTATTATCACACCTAAATATTTTACTTCTTTTCTAACAGGTATGGATGTTCTGTTAATTGTGATTGTTTCTGGGAAGGTGTTCTCTGTGGTTGATGACCTTGTTACGAACATTGCTTCCGTTTTTTTGAGGTTGATGCTGAGGTAGCTAGATTCTAACCAGGAGGAGGTCTCAGTCATACATTCTGATAGTGTGTCATATGAGGGGTTTTTAGCGGTTATAGGGATAGCGAGCATGATGTCGTCGGCGTATATAAAGTGGTTAATCCTGTGTTTTTTAAATATGTTTGTTATTGGTTGTAGATACAGGTTAAATAGGAGGGCGGAGAGGGCTGATCCTTGGGGTATTCCTTGGCCTTGGGGGAATGGTTCTGATGCTTCTTGGTCAATTTGTACGCGTATTAGTCTGTTTGATATGTAGGACTTGAACCAATCAAGGACAGTCCCGCCTATTCCTAAGCTTTGTAGTCTGTTGATCAGTGTGGAGTGGTTAATGTTGTCAAAGGCGGCAGAAATATCTATGAATAGAAGTAGGAAGCCTTGGTTGTTGTCATCTGTACCTCTGATGAGGAAATCCATTAGGGTGATTAATAGAGTTTCTACTCCATGGAATGGGCGGAACCCAAATTGGTGTGAGTCAAGTGGTTTATGTTCATCAATGTGTTCTTGTAACTGTATTTGAATTGTTTTTTCTATTATTTTAGCTATAAATGGGATGCTGGCTATGGGTCTGTATGAGTTCGGGTCTTTTGGGTCAAGCTTGTTGTTCTTTATTATTGGTCTAAGTGTTGTGAGTTTTAAGGCATCAGGCATTATGCCTTGTGAGAGGGATTGGTTCACTATATGTTGTAGATTTTCCGCCAGTTCCTCCTTTGCACATTTAATCCATGATACAGGGCATGGGTCTAGTGGGGAGGTTGTTGTGTTGATCATTGTTACGATTTTAAGGAGTTGTTTTCGGTCTATTATGTGGAAGTTTGTCCATTCGTTTATGAGTTTAGTGCTTGTAAATATTGGTGTCAGAGTAGTGGTTTTGTTTTTTTAATTTCGCTGCAAAGTGTGTTGCTAATGTTTGTACATTTATTGCTGGTTGTTTAGGCTCGGTGTTATTAGTTTTAGTTAGTGTTTTTACTATCGCAAATAGTTCTCTCGGGCGGTTGATGGCTGAGTTTAGTACTTTAGAGTGGTAGTCTCTTTTTGATTTGTTGATTGCATTTTTGTATCCATCAAGTATTAACATGTATTGGGATTTGTTTTCATCCGATTTTGTTTTCCTCCATCTCTTTTCTTGTTTCCTTAGTTGCTTTTTTAGTTTTGCTAGCTCTTTCGTGAACCACTTTTCGGTCTTTTTTGTTTGTCTATGTAAGACTTGTGTGGGGACAGCTGCATTTTGAATGGTTGAATTCCAATGTGTTATGGTTGAATTGATGTCTGATGAGTTTGTGTTGAGTTTGGGTAATACTTCGTTGAGGAATGTATTCTTGTTAAAGTGTGCGAATCGTGATGTATGTGGAGGTGTGCTTGTGGTGTTTTTTGGAGCTTGTATTGGTAGGTAAGTTGTAATAAGGTGGTGGTCGGACCATGGTACTTCGGTTATGGTTGGAGTGGTGTGTGGCTGGTGACTGTAGAGCATAGAGGGAAGGAAGATTAGGTCAAGTATGTTACCTTTATTGTGTGTGGGGGCTTGTATTATCTGTGTATATCCCATTTGTGTCATAGCTTCTATGAAGTTATTCGATTGTGAGTTGGTCAGTGATGGAAGGTTCAGGTCACCAAGGAGTATGAGTGGTTTGCTTTGAGATGCTGTGCAAGCAAGTTCTAGGATAGGGGTGAGGTTATTTTGATCAGATGATGGGGGTCGGTAGATGAGGGCGAGGGCAAGGGTTCTATTTTCTATATTGACAATGTCTATTCCGTCTATATTGTCTAAGTTTGTTAGGGTGAATTTTAGGTCTTTTTTGGTGAGTATTAAAGCGCCTCCTCCTCTTTTTATATTCCGATGACAGTTGAATATGTCATATTGATGTGTGGCTAACTGGTTTAGTAGTATGGTGTCTGTGGGTGAGAGCCATGTTTCAGTGATGCAGATAATATCTGGGGTTGTGTCCTTTATTATGTCATTGATTATTGGTATTTTATTTCGTATAGAACGGATGTTTATTAAGATGATTTGTAGGTTAGAGTTTGTGTTATTAGCTCGTTCGTTTATTGTACTATAGGGTTGGGGTTTTATTTGTATGCGTCTGTGAAGGGGTTTGTCTGAGTCGTTGCGCGAATGATGATAGTGGGGGTTTGAGTATGTATTGCTGTGTGTTGGGTTTTGATACTGGTTATGGGTGGTTGGGATGTTATTGTAAGGATTCCGGTAGTGATTGTGGATGATGGGGATGTTTTTGTAAGGGCTTTGGTTGGTATTGTATGTATATATGTGTTGGGTTAGGAGAGTTATCAGCAGGAGAGTGAGAGGGATGTTTGTAGATTTAGTGGGATACATTGTGTGTAGGGGGTTGTGTGAGAGGGAGTTCTGCAGGGATTAGAGGCCTCTGGTGATAGTGTATGTGTCTACAGGCAACAGTATATATAATTTTGGCAGCAGTAAAATTAGTTACTATCAACAGTGTATTCATGTACTGACCACAGTATAATTTGTTACTGTCAATATTATAGTACTATTGGCAACAGTAAAATTAGTCACTTTCAACAGTATATTTACCTATTGGCAACAGTGAATTTTGTTACTTTCAATAGTATGTTCATCTACTGACAACAGTACAGTTAGTTATTTTCAGCAGTATATTCATCTACTGTCAACAGTATATTCATCTACTGTCAACAGTATGAATGTTTGATGCTTGATACTGGCAACAGTATATTATATGGCTACTATATAACAGTATACTATATGGCTACTAGTGATAGTAGATGAGTGTTGAGTGGAGATAATACAGGTTACTGACGACAGTAAATGTAAGAACAATATATAAAAGGTGGTAACAGTGTATACTGGCAAAAGCATATACAAGTGTAGGTATTAGTCCATGAGGTATAATTGGTAGTATACTAATATTTATCCACAGAATGTAGAGGTCAAGCGCGAGTCGTGGTATACTTGCTGTGTATGGTCCGGTAGCAGGTCGATCTGGTCTGCCCCGGTTGGGCTGGTGAGGTGACTGGAGGTGAAGCACAAGAACGCTGCAGCTCAATCCCTCCTGGGAGAGCTGTGCCGCTGAAGAGAGAGAGAGGCAATTTTGGTTGGGTATACTTGCAGTGACTTGTTGGTGTGTGATGGCGGTGGTTCCACGTGGGTTCAACCCTGGAGGAGCTCAGCAGCACTATGATATTGACGTCTGTGTTCTTCCTTTTTTGTAAAGATTTACCGTGTCAGCTTTGAAGCTTTTCTTTTCGGTCCTCGCCTAAGGGCCACGCCAAAGGGCCCTCTGGCTAGGCCCTCAGGCGCGGGCCCGCCTGGCGCGGTCACGCCTGTAGCGTGCTCTTTTTAAAGTCGGGGAGCTGGGTCCCGATTGGCTGCACGTAGGGCAGTCGGAGAGATGCTGATCTGCCGCGGGAGTCCCGATGATTGTGCAGGGGTCCGGAACAAAGAGAGCTTCCTTCTCACAGCGTGCTCTTTTAAAGTCGGGGAGCTGGGTCCCGATTGGCTGCACGTAGGGCAGTCGGAGAGATGCTGATCTGCCGCGGGAGTCACGATGTTTGTTACTGTGTCAGGAACAAAGAGTGCTTCCTTCTCACAGCGTGCTCTTTTAAAGTCGGGGAGCTGGGTCCCGATTGGCTGCACGTAGGGCAGTCGGAGAGATGCTGATCTGCCGCGGGAGTCCCGATGATTGTGCAGGGGTCCGGAACAAAGAGAGCTTCCTTCTCACAGCGTGCTCTTTTAAAGTCGGGGAGCTGGGTCCCGATTGGCTGCACGTAGGGCAGTCGGAGAGATGCTGATCTGCCGCGGGAGTCCCGATGATTGTGCAGGGGTCCGGAACAAAGAGAGCTTCCTTCTCACAGCGTGCTCTTTTAAAGTCGGGGAGCTGGGTCCCGATTGGCTGCACGTAGGGCAGTCGGAGAGATGCTGATCTGCCGCGGGAGTCCCGATGATTGTGCAGGGGTCCGGAACAAAGAGAGCTTCCTTCTCACAGCGTGCTCTTTTAAAGTCGGGGAGCTGGGTCCCGATTGGCTGCACGTAGGGCAGTCGGAGAGATGCTGATCTGCCGCGGGAGTCCCGATGATTGTGCAGGGGTCCGGAACAAAGAGAGCTTCCTTCTCACAGCGTGCTCTTTTAAAGTCGGGGAGCTGGGTCCCGATTGGCTGCACGTAGGGCAGTCGGAGAGATGCTGATCTGCCGCGGGAGTCCCGATGATTGTGCAGGGGTCCGGAACAAATAATATCTTTTATTTTATTTTCCATTCCTTTCCTTATGATACCTAGCATTCTATTTGCTCTCTTGGCCATCGCTGCACACTGGGCCAAGGGTTTTAACATGTTATCCACAATGACGCCTAAATCTTTTTCCTGGGTGGTGGTTCCTAATGTGGAACCTTGCATCGTGGAACCATAGTTTGGGTTGTTCTTTCCTAGGTGCATAACTGTGCACTTGTCCACATTAAATTTCATCTGCCATTTGGATGCCCAGTCTTCCAGTTTATCAAGAGCCTCTTGCAATTTTCCACAATCCTCTTGGGTTTTAACAGCTTTAAATAGTTTTGTGTCATCTACAAATTTGATAACCTCACTCGTTATTCCACTTTCCAGGTCATTTATGAATATGTCAAAAAGCAGCGTACCCAGCACAGATCCCGGGGGTACACCACTATTCACCTTTCTCCATTGGGAAAATTGGCCATTTAGCCCTACCCTCTGCTTTCTATCTTTTAACCAGTTCCTGATCCACAGTAGTACACTGCCTCCTATCCCATGACTCTTTAGTTTTGCCAAAAGTCTCTGATGAGGGACCTTGTCAAAGGCTTTCTGAAAGTCCAGATACACTATATCAACCGACTCACCTTTGTCCACCTGTTTATTCACACCTTCAAAAAAACAACAGATTAGTAAGACAAGATCTTCCTTGTCTAAAGCCATGTTGCCTGTCTCCCATTAGGCCATGACTATCTACATGCTGAGTAATTTTATTCTTTATGATGGTTTCTACCATTTTTCCCGGTACTGACGTCAGGGTCAACGGTCTGTAGTTTCCCGGATCACCCTTGGAACCCTTTTTAAAAATTGGTGTTATATTGGCGATCCTCCAATCTTCAGGTATTACAGATGATTTTAATGATAGTTCACAGATTACTAATAGCAGGTCTGCAATCTCATATTTCAGTTCTTTCAACACCCTTGGATGTATACCATCCAGCCCAGGTAATTTGCTACTCTTCAGTTTAGCTAATAGTTGTAATACATCTTCCCGATGTATCGATATTTACTTCAGTTCTTCCGCCCCTTTAAATACCACTTCAGTCATGGGTAACATCCCTATATCTTCCTCAGTAAAGACTGAAGCAAAGAATTCATTCAGTCTCTCCGCTATCGCCTTGTCGCCTCTTAGTGCCCTTTTAACCCTTCAATCATCTAATGGACCAACTGACTCTCTCACAGGTTTTTTTGCTACGAATGTACTTGAAAAAGTCTTTATTTCGCGTTTTTGCTTCCGCAGCAAACGTCTTCTCAAATTCTCCCTCTGCCTGCCTTATCAGTGCCTTGCATTTGACTTGCCAGTGCTTGTGCTGTTTCCAGGTTTCGTCATTTGGCTCTTTTTTCCATTTCCTGAAAGATGCTTTTTTGGCAACAACAGCCTCTCTGACCTCACCTTTAAACCATGCTGGTAGTTTTTTGGACTTCCTTTCACTTTTCTTAAAGCGTAGAATGCAGCTGGTCTGGGTTTCCCAGACAGTAGTTTTCAACAACATCCAAGCTTGATGTAAGTCTTTAACCTTTGCAACTGCTCCTTTTAGTTTTTTCTTAACTATTTTCCTCATTCTATCATAGTCTCCCTTTCGAAAGTTAAAAGGTAGTACTGTGGATTTCCTTACTATCTCTCCTCCACTAATTAAATCAAAGGCGATCATGCTATGATCACTATTGCCAAGTGGCCCCAACACCCTTATCTCTTGCACTAGATCTGGTGTTCCACTAAGGACTAGGTCTAATATGGCTTCCCTTCTGGTCGGTTCAAGAACTAGCTGCTCCAAGAAACAGTCATTTATTTCATCTAGGAACTTTATCTCCCTAGCATGTCCTGCCGTGACACTGACCCAGTCGATACCGGGGTAATTGAAATCACCCATTATTATTACTGCGCTGTAACTTTTGTTAGCTTCCTTGATTTCTTTGAGCATTTCATCATCCCTTTATTTATTCTGACCAGGTGGTCGATAGTACACCCCCACTGCCATCGCCTTCCCCTTTTCACATGGAATTTCAATCCAAGGGATTCTACAGCAAATTTTGTTTCCTGCAAAACTTTAATCCTTTCTAACTCAATGCCCTCTCTAACATAGAGCGCAACCCCTCCACCAATTTGATCAGCTCTATCATTACGATATAGTTTGTACCCAGGTATCACAGTGTCCCACTGGTTGTCCTCCTTCCACCATGTCTCTGATATTCCAGTCATATCTAACATCTCATTTAGTGCTATATATTCTAACTCTCCCATCTTATTTTTTAGATTCTAGCATTTGCATACAAGCATTTTAGAGACTGTATTTTATTCATATTAATTTGGCTATTAGTAGACATGGGTAATTTGGGATCTTTAAGCTCTGTCTGCTCCATACTCGAGGGCATTTGGGCTACTTTACTCTTTTTTGGAACCTCTCTGCTTTTGGTAGTATCCTTCAAGGATACATTCTTCCGAACCATCCGCTCTTGGGCGACTGTTGGCTTTCCCCTATTATCTAGTTTAAAAGCTGCTCTATCTCCTTTTTAAATGTTAATGCCAGCAGCCTGGTTCCATCCCGGTTAAGGTGAAGTCCATCCCTTTGGAAGAGCCCCTCCTTTCCCCAGAATGTTCCCCAGTTCCTAACAAATCCAAAACCCTCATCTCTGCACCATCATCTCATCCACGCGTGGAACAGAAAGCATTTCGGAGAATGCTACCCTGGAAGTTCTGGATTTCAACTTCCTACCTAAAAGCCTAAATTTAGCCTCTAGAACCTCCCTACCACATATTCCTATGTCATTGGTACCGACATGTACCAAGACAGCAGACTCCTCCCCAGCACTATCTAAGACCTTATCTAGGTGGCGCGTGAGGTCCGCTACCTTCGCACCAGGTAGGCATGTTACCAGGCTATCCTCATAGGTCTTCTCATAGGTCTTTTGATGCAGGCTCCAAATCATTTGGCCTGCCATCCTTTGAACTGTTTTCAGCCTTTGCATGATCTTTGTGAGAGATGGTCTGCAAAAATGAACGAAGTATTCCAAGTGATGCCTCACCAGTGAATTGTACAGTGCCATTAGTACCTCTTTCTGCTGGTAAAAACTCCCTGTATGCAACCTAGCATGATTCCGGCTCTTGCCATAGCCATGACACACTGTTTTGCCACCTTCACTTCTTCAGAAACTATCTCTATGAGGTATGTCCCCTTGTCCATACATACCAAACTTTCACCCCCATCACATACATTTCCCTGGTTGTTCTGCCTGACAGTGCCTGACAGTGCACCTTTTCACATTAAAGTGGAACTGCCAAGCATTACACCATTCTGCCAGCTTTTGCTTACCTCTCCTCATGTTATCCACTCCCTCAGGAGGGTCCACGCTGTCTGACATCTATGTGTCCTCTTTAAGAAGACAGACATGTCCGTGAAGTCCTTGACCAATATCACTCACACATACATAGAATGATACAGGTCTCAGGACCTTAATCTGGGGTCCACTGCTAATCACCACCCTTTCATCCAAGTGAGTTCCATCTACCATTGCCCTCTGTCATCTGTCAGTCAACCCATTTGTGATCACGTTCACCATCCTGGGACCCATCCCCGGGATGCTTACTGATAAGCCCTCTATGAGAAACTGTAGCATAGGCGTTGCTGAGATCTGGCCAATGCTACTGGGACCAATCAGGGATATCAGAATGATCCTGCAATCACACCGCAGGTTGGATGTATACAAACACAAAAGTTCAAATCCTGGGAGGAGGCACTGTACTGACAAGGCACAGTACTGGCATCTCCATAAAAACTCAACCAAATAGGACTATGAGAAGATGGCTGACCCACAACACAGTGCGATGCTGCTGACCAGGTATAGCCACAGGCTGTAACTCACCTCCTGTTATCATCAGCCCTGTCCCAAATGCACCATCTGTCAGATGTAGCTATCAGCCATATCATGTCTGGAATGCCAACCTGTATCCACATGCATATGCTGACAGTGCAAACATGTACCCACATTTAGTAATCTGTTCTGCCAGAATTATACAAGGCACTGCGAAATACCAAAAAACATCCATCTATCTAATCCCATAACATGGAGAGCTGTGCTACCTCACTTCAGAACACAAACACAGGGTTGAAACAGGTAATGACCTTGTACATTTGTCACAGAACACGTAGGTCAGTCTGTGTAAACTGTGCACACATGTGCACACAATGCTTTGGAAAGATGCTGTGGGACATGGCCAAGGTTTGAGAGCAATGGTGTAGGCCAAGTATGGCACATAACCTCTCAGACTGGCCACATGGCCCACATCATGTGCCATGTGACACCCTCACAGTGATCTGTGCCAAGAAAGCATGCAGTAAAAAGGTAGGACCCAAGGCAGGTGCACCAATGTGGCAACATGGGCATCTTTTTGATATGCCTTGGTGATGACATGGAGGTTCTGCCCAGCAGTGGCAGATGTGTGGCCATGAAGGGGGTGGTAATGTGCAACCTTAAAGGGTCCAGCTAGCTGCAGCCTGCAACCAGAATGACAAAGCACTTACCCATGAGTAGTGTGCTGTAGTGTTGCCACTGGTATGTTTGGAACACCACAGATGGCATCTATCCCTGTTCCCCCAGGTGGAGGATCTGTGGAAAAATGGTCAGGAGATGCACCAGAGGTGGCCAGAATTTCTTCAGCAGCAACAGGAGGAGATGATGCCACCTGCTGATGGTGAGTAATGCAGCATGTGTGTGATACAACAGCATGTGTTTTAATGGCCATGGCCGAATGATCCTGTTGGACTGCACCAGCAGGCATATGTCCATGCACCGTGCACCAAACAGGATATTCCATGCACATTTACCCATGTATGTGCTAGCATGTCTGGCGTGGGGAATGGGCCACTGTCTGAATCATGTAGGGGTACACATTAACATACAGGGCATACCATGCTGCCTCTGATGCATCATATGGACCTGTCGGCCATCCCCAGTCCACACATATAGCTAAGTGGTCATGCAACATGTGTTACTACTGCCTGAAACAGAACATAGCTGTGGCCACATAATGGATCCCCACACCCATTCCCTTCACCACCCCAGTACTCCCATCCCTCCCCATCCTGCCAATATGCTAACCTGCCCACATCACATGCCTGACCCTCTCCAGTGGAACATACATCCAACTGTCACCGATGACCTTCGTCGTGTCCCACTGACACACCGAGTTGCCACACATACTACCACAATCACACCACTAGGGCACCTATCTGTACCCTGGTCACCCAGACAAGTCAATATATGTTTCCACCCCCTCACTGATATACACCACCTGTGGTCCAGCAGTCACCCCAATGGTCTGCACAGCCCCCTGATGTGCTAGTCACCTCTGTTGTCCCCAGCATGCACCCCTTGGCCAGGTCATCTCACTATCTTCACAGATCTCAACAGATGGCTGCCAGACCTTACTTTATGATATATGGACACATGCAAACTGAGGGTCACACATCTGCCCCACCACAGCATACCATACAGATGATGATGAGGACCCCACAGTGCTGGGGTGCTAACACTGTCTGGGCTCACTTTTCCACTGTTCTGTGCAGGCACCACAGGGAACACCTTGTGCCCCCACTTTGGGGGGGGGGCTGACATATAGGGTGGGTAGGCCAAATGGCCACCTAGCCACTAACACACCAGCAGGGCTCCAGCCCTCTATGCAGCTGCCTACACTGGCTGGTCAATTCTCAACCCCTTGTCTGTCATATCCACACTCCTTGGATGCATCTTATTTGTGAAGTTAATATTCTGTTTGATCTGGGAGGACTGCATGCCCCGGTGTGCATGGCTCACCTGCTGTATGATTGGTGGGCCACCAGCTATATACAAGGCTTGCAGGCATTGTGGCATATGACAGCTGCCCTGCAGCCAGTGAACATGTGGCTGATGTGCCACTCTCTGCTCCCATTCACAGAGCCTGGAGATGGAGAAGGAGAGGCATCAGATGCTGTAGATGTAGACCAGCAGCCAGTGGTGGTCAAGGAGGAAGAGGCGCCTACAGATCAGAGCGGGGCAGTCACCATCTGGGATGTGGGGGAGGGGGATGAGGAGATGGAAGGTGAAGGGGAAGAGGTGGAGGGCAAGAAGTCAGAGAAGGAGGAGCAGGAGGAAGAGGAGGGTGAGAAGTAGTAGTAGTAGGAGGAGGAGGAGGTGGAGGGGGAGGGGAGGAGGAGGAGAAGGAGGGGGAAGAGGAGGACGAGGAGGTGGTGCAGCAGAATGATCCCCTGGAGGTGTGGGATGTGGAGGGGATGAGGAGTGGGTGGAGTGGGAATATAAGGAGGGGGCCACAGAGGGGCCTGCATTCCCACAACCCCAATGGGCCATCCTGCCACACACACACAGATGTGAGCACACACCTGGGACCCATGATTGCAGAGGGCCCTAGTGGTCCCTGCCAGCTGCCTCATCGTCCTGCAGCAATGGCAGGTTCAGCTGCAGGCATAGCAACCAGTGTCTCAGGCAGGGAGTAAATGGAAGCTCTACACAGACACCATACACATGGGGCCTGGGGAGGGACAATCAGGACCACACCCTAGCTGCTGCACTGGTTGCCATTGCGCTGTGCCAGCGGCTCACACACAGACCATGGGGCAGGTGGTAGATGCCATGGTCAGGATGGCTTATGAGCTGCGGAGGCTGAGGGAGGTGTACGAAGCCTCTGCAGAGCATGAGCTATCAGGCCATGGTGGCCCCCAGGAGGGGTAGTGCCACCAGTGGTTCAGGTGCACCCTAGTCCTCTGCACTCCTGGGTCCCAGGTGTTGCCACCACCTCAAGGGCATGGGTCATGATGCTGGAGGAGCAGCCACTGCCACAAATGTTGGCACTGTGTACAATGCCATGTATATGTGATGTACATGTCAATGTTCAAAATGTTCAATGTAAATATGTAAATACAAAGTTTGTAGTTTGGTTTAACTATGGCCTGGTCATGTGTTGTTTTCTGTCATCAACTTACACATTGGTTCACACCTGGGTTTGCAGCAGACACACATGTGTAACACACATGGTCCAGTCCAAACAGCATACAGTGGGAGATGGTTATGAGTAGTGCTGTATGCAGCCTTCTGGGACCTCCCAGATGGTGCCACCCTCACAGGCACAGCAGGAGACATGCTGGTTGCCATATTCTTCAGATTGGACCCACATGCCTGGGAACCAGGACATGTCTATGTGAGCACACATGGCACAGTGGACAAAACAGTAGCGGACCCTTTACAGAGCTGAGGAACAAAGGAATTGAGTGTGTGCCAGGGGTAGCTGAGGTTCAATTAGCGCATCCACTGCTGTGGTGAGGGGTGACATGGCGGGTAAAGATGTTCAGCACAAGGTCTGCAACACCAATCAATGACATGGTCCTAAGGGAAGTGTGGGCCAAAAATGTGTCAAACACAGTGCACAGATCACGAATGAGGTGCATAGTATATGGGCTATGGAGTCCGGCAGGAACAGGTGAGTGGATCTGCTCATTTAAGGTGTGGGATGGATCTCAGTGAATATGGAGGAGATAAGTGTGTTGCCACACAACAGCAATGACCTGCATGCCCATGTCATTTATAATGGGGGTGGGGGGTATGGGACATATGTAGGAAGGACAGGTGGGGATGTGATGTTGGCCACCTGAGGAGAGGGGTACCCATGACATGTCTACCTAGGTGGGTGCACACCCAGACCTACATCTGGTAAGAGGCTGTACACGCTCCTTGCTGTGGTACTGACAAACACAACCAGACATGTGTACATTTGTTTGACTGTAGAACTACACACATGCTACTGGTGTAGCTACTGGGCATCATCCCTCTGGCCAACATTACTGCCTGCATGGTCGCCCATAACCACCCCGTCCTGCACTCCTTGCTGTTTCTGCTGCTGCTGCTGGTGGCTGCTGCCTTGCTGACATGGCTACCAGGACATCCATGTGGCGGTTGATGGCCGCCACCATGGCCTGCAGAACCTCTGCTATTGCTCCCATTCCCTGGGCCAGTGTGATGTCCACATCACTGTTCCTATCCATGTCCTGGCGGAGGCCCTGCAGCTCCTGGAGGATACCTGTGGAATAATGGTTGTGAATAGTGAGACAATCGTCATACAGCTGCTCTGCTAACACATGCAAATAGGGGCTCAGGGATGACAGAGACCTGGCATTTGGCATCATATATTATTTGTAGCAATCACAGGTCACAGGTCTGTTCATGGTGGAACAGTAGCAAGTGCATTCGATACCCTCCCCCCATGTCAGTACCTGTACCCTGTCACACAATGTGCCACAGCATGCCACATAAGGATTTGTCACTCACCTGTGAGGTCTGCATGTGTTGTTGTGGTGCAATCATGCAGCTCATTCATCATGCCCCTCAGCAGCTCTGTGGATGGCCTGGCAGAAGTGCTGCCCTCAGACATCCCTGCTGCAGAGCCTGGTCCAATCTCCTGCTCCAGTCGCACTGGTGTGGTGTGGGTGCCTGCCACATCCCCCCTCCCCCCCCCCACTGCTGCTGGCCATCAGGTGGAGGTTGATGTGATCCTCCTTCTCCTCACCTCCATCCTCTGGCTCTGACACCCACTTGGCCACACCTCCATATACCTCGATCCCATCTGGGCTCATGAACCCTGTGTGGGCAGCCAGTGGTGCCTCATCCACAATGCCTTAGCCCCCTGCAGCAATGTCACCATACCACCCCTCCACCATGGCACCATCATTGACATCTGCCTCCTCCTTCAATGTCTTCTGTGTGTCACCTGGCGAAAGACAACAAACAGACATTACAGGTCACATTCTGGTCTATGTCTGTCTCCAGACAGTTGGACAATGTACAGTGCCATGCTAATGTGTATACCTCCACAGTATATGGGCTGTTATGTCACAGCATGTACACAATGGCATGAAGATACAGGATCAATTAGATGTTTGGTCTTGTGCCCAACAATATTGGTCAAACTGTGGGGGTATGACAACAATGATACACCTTGTTCATATATAGAACACACATCAGTAATGAAAGTATGTGTGTGCAACTGTTTCCATCCCTGATGTGTGTGAACCCATACATAGGATCTGGACACATCACCACCTAATGAGCTAAGTTAGGTCCACCTGTATGCAATCTATATCACCTGATCTGTGAATATGCTAGCCTTATGAATTTGCATGTCTCATAAGGCCCGTGATAAGGCAACAGCACCAAGCAGGCAACATGAACACCAAGGGCCACTCAGGACAGGTCAGATACAAGGTTGAAGGAATATGTAGATCAGAGAGGCGCTGCAACAGATCTCCCTATTTGGTGATGACACCACAAAGCACCCTCATAGACATTGTGGCAACACGGGGAGAATATGACCCTGAAAGGAGAGGCTGCTCACCCAAACACAAAGATCAGCGAAGAATGTCAATGACCAGAGATGCTCAAAAGACACTATGGATAGCTCCTAGAGAGCTGCACAGGTCCACAGTGGAGATGGGGATAAGTGTCCATGGGACTACCATGGGACAGACACTCCACAGAGTGGGACCACATGGAACAGTGGCCAAGAGAGAGCCATTGCTCACATAGGGATATAGGACAACATGTTTTGGGCAGCACCATGTGTTGGGCAATGTAAGCGTTTACCATCACCCCTGGGCAACCATTCCCACAATGAAACATGGCAATGGCAGCCACATGCTGTGCTGATGGTATCATTGTCAGGGACAGGAAAGGTAGGCAGGTGTTCTGGACTGATGGTTTCCATCAAAGATACTGCATTCATCATGGATGTCCTGTGACAGTCTGCCTGAAATCAGGGAACAGGACAATGACCCAACATATACTGCCAATACCTCCCTAACCTGACACAGATAAATGGCATGGTGTGGTGTTGGCAAAGAACACAACGTGGTCCAACTGGTATCCATGGCATCACATCTCAGGCAGAAATGGATTGATGTGGGGTAGGGTGGCCTTGGGAATGTGGTCACATCTCAATGCCCAGATGTGCATGCCTATCATGCTGATCCCCAGTATATTGTAGCTGTAAGTGTAGCAAACAGAGCCTCCACATTGTATAGACATTGGTGGGTGCACGCATCACCACAGTCCCACCACCATGTATTCACAGGCCTAATTACTTTTCAGTGTCCTAATGACGGATGTTTCGCTCCTCAACACATCTTGGGATGTTGTATATGGCACATGGTGTCAAACCCCCCCCCCCAGCCCACGCTGATTCCGTGTTGTACTGTGACATGTCATGACTGACATACAGGGGATGGATACCTTAGCAATGCATTATACATACATGTTGCCTATGTGAATGACACTGATGCATCATCTGCTGTTCCTGGGTCACATGCAGCATGTGAACAGGGTACGCCACATTGGTGCATGGAGGGACACAAGAACACAGGTGTGCGGTGATATACTCCACAAGCTGCACAATGTGACATGGGTGGCGTATCACCATTCTATCACCATTCTCCATGCTAATCATGCCACCATGCCTGACTAGTTCCTCCCATAAAACCAATGTGTGTGCCAGATGCCATACCCCCACATGTTCCCTGCTGCAGCAGCATACATGCATGATAGCCTACCGCAAACATGCGGGATACATCTGTCACCATTCACACAATGTGATATAATACATGTTTATCAGAACACCACACAGTTCAGGACATGGTACAAAGTTTCATGTACATGGTTCTGCCAAAGCAGGACACCCAGCACTGACTGAGTAGCCCAATGTTTTGTTAAATGAGATTTTGCCCCTCAATTTATCCTTGCTATTTCCACTGCCCTCCCAGGCATCATGCATGCAATAGTCACACAGGCCACTGGGTCACACACATATGTACCTAATTACATACATGGTATATGTGTGGCCACATGGCCATTCATATCTACAGGATGTGTCAGTTGCTTGCACAGGACAGAGTGTGTGAGGGATGAACAGGGTTGCATTTTTTATGTTTATGTTTATTTTTATGTTTATTGAGGCTCTTGCTATACCGTGCCTTCATTACACCAGGGCGGTTTACAAATAAAAATATACAATGGGGGAATGGCCAAAAACCAAGAAAGGAAATTTTATTTATTTTATTTATTTGGAGAGTATTTGTATACCGCTACTTCCAGCGATCAGCAGCGGTTTACTTTACACCACATCAGGAAGTGTAGATGGGGATAATCAACAGTATATACAATTCGATTGCAGGGGAGGTTCACAGAGCACACAACAGTTACTTTACACCACAGCTTTACATCACAGCAGGGGGTGTACATGGGGATAATCAACAGTAAATACAATTCGATTGCAGGGGGTTCGCAGGGCACAGATCTTTGGTTACATTATTTACACTTGATCATGGGGGTGTATTTACATATATACATGACATATATTCAATTTTACTGTCGTATTCTTCACATATACATTTTCAATGGTCATTCTAGTGATTATGGATACTTGCATCTCATTGCTTTCCTGAGAGCGCATAGGAAAGCAATGAGATGCAAGTATCCATAATGAGATGCGCGTAGGAAAGCAATGAGATGCGCGTAGGAAAGCAATATCTGATAGGAGAGCAGCAGAACAGGCTAGAGACAAAAGGTAAAGAGGAGAGAGAGACAGGAGAACCTAACTATTAGGTACATGGGGGTGGGGGGGGGCATTAGAGGCTGGGAGGTAAATCAAATGCCTGTTGGAAGAGGTGGGTTTTCAGGAGATTTTTGAATCTGGTATAGGAAGGTTCTTGATGCAACTCAGGAGGAAGGGAATTCCAAAGAGAGGGGGAAAAGAAAACAAAAGCTGATGCAGGTAGACTGAAGGTGAGCACAAGAGGGTGAAGGTAGAATCAACTGATTAATATGAACTGATCGGAGACTACGAGTGGGAACATGGAAATGGAGATGATCTGCCAGTTACTGGGGAGAGTCTGTGTATATGACATGATGGGACAGAGTGAGAATTTTATAGCTGATTTGGTATGCAAAAGGAAGCCAGTGGAGTTGGATGATAATTGGCATAATATGTCCTCTGTGGGATGTATATGTGATGATCCTAGTGGCCGTATTCTGTATCATTTTGAGCCAATGCAATTGTTTCTGAGTTACGCCAGCCAAAGGGAGATTACAGATGTCCAGAAATGACACTTCTAAGGATAACAAGAGGGTGGTCAGTGCCTGGGAAGTCAAAAACGGGTGGATAGCTCTAATTTGGTGTAAGTTGTAGAAGAAGCGACAAGAAAGGACAGAGATGTGTTCATGGAAAGTGAGTGAGGGATCCAGAGTCACACCAAGATAGCAGATTGTAGACACCAGGGGGATAGGAGTGTTGGCAAGGACAGGAGCAGATTTATGTCTGGTTTGTGGCTTGCAGCCATTATGCACATGGGATGGGCCCAAGGGAGAATACTCATTGGCAGAGCTGTGCACTGCTTGGAGGGTGGAGTGGTCAGTGTCCTTGGGTCACGGTGATGCCTGACATGTGTTGTTTCAGCATTGTGTGTCTACATATGACCTTGGGGGCTAAATGCAGGCCAAGGTGCCTACAATGGTGGGTAGCGGGAGGTGGCTTTGAGGGGAATCTGCAGGGGTGTGGAACCTGGAATGGTTGTAACGTGTGGCTAGTTGGTATTGCCCCCCACCACCCATGACCAATGTGTCCAGTACCTGTTTGCAGTGATTGTACACCACTGTGATGCACCTTGGCCTGGCCGATACATCCAGATATTGCATGGTGTGGTATAGAAAGTCCCTCGGATCCCTTAGAGAGTGATAAAACGCAGGATTTAACTTCAGTTGAAGAAAGAAAACAAATGCACATGGCTCCTGGTTTCCAGGGAAACCACAAACAGAGCAGATCAGAGGAGAGGAAAACACGCCCCTGCTGCAGTTCAGCTCATCGGTCATGAGCTGAGGCAGAACACCTGCTGGAGGGAGGGGTCAGATTAAACCCAGGAAGCCAGAGATATAAGGGAAGCTCATTAGGAAGTAAGTTAGCACAGCCGGGAGCACAGCTGAGAACACAGCCGTTAGAACAGCCACAAGTGCAAGCAAGAAAGCAGTCACAAGAAGCAGAGGATTGGCTTGGGAGTGAGGATTCAGAGGAACTAATGGTAACAGAAGATTCTCTGACCTTTGACTCAGAAAGGGAAATCAGCAAAAGAAACGAGCAGAAAACCAGTGCAAAGAAGCCAGGTACAAGCAGCCCAGGTTTAGTGCCGTATATAAAAGGCAGCCAGAAGGGAAATGTACCAAGAAGGCAGACTTGTGTGCACGCAGGAACTCCAAGGCTTGCATCTGTAGCTGATCCTGGAGGGCAAAAGGAATCTTCCATAAGAAAGCCAAAAGGTAGGCTGAGTGACTGGTATAAAAGCAAAGCTGTTTTTAAGAAGTGTTCTGATATTAGCCCAGAAGGGTGGGGCTTTACGTGTGCTGAATACTGTGGCCATTCCCAACCTTGTGTAGCAGAAGGCTGCAGGGAAAAATCTCATGCTGAAGGAATAGGTGTGTGCTTGGAAACACCCTGTAGTCAATTGCAGACATTTCCAGCTGAGAACCAATATGAACCAATGGAAACAGAACCATCTCTAGAATACCTGCCTGTTGAGTCAATGGACTGTACAATATCTGTGTCTGATAAGATAAGACCTGTGTGCTAGGATTAAGCTGTGCAGAGAGAGAGAGCTGCAGGTAGCAGCTAGAAGAAAAAACACCAAAGGTTTTTGGAACAGAGAATTGCTCTTTAAGTTGGATTACTGTGATTCTGATATAGGAAGCTGTTTATGTTCCATTCTTATATTATTTCCTGCCAGAAGATACATGGCCAACTGTTCTTTATTTTCTGTATGTAAAAGCCGTTTGGAAGGGGAATTAAAATCCTATTATTTGCCTGAACCACTCGAGCTCCACTACTCTCTTTATTTCGGTTGGTGAAAACTACAACTCCCAGGAGGCAGTGCTTTCCCCAAGCACTATTTTACTACTGGAAGAAGGGATCAGGCCGCTTAACTCTACAAGCTCAAGCTGTGGGGTAATAGCGACATTACAGGTTGGTGTAGTTTTGCGGATTTTTACATGGATTACAAAGGACATTTGTAAAAAGGAAAAGACATCACTACCAGGCAAGGAGAACTGCTGAGCAGAGGGATCCAGAATCGCCTGACAACCGGTCAGTGGGATTGGAGGCTACTTTCTCAGTGCTGGACTCTGCACTGTGCTGAGGTAACGGTAGCTGGGCACAGGTGTGGGAGGATAATTAAGGAGAAAGGGAGCAATTGATCTGCCACAGCAGAAAGCCATTGAAAAAAAAAAAAAAAAGGAAAAAGGTTTTTTTTGTTGGACCGCACTTGGTGTGTTTTGTGTTTCTTGTTTTCTTGCAGGAACAGCTCATTCCATGATGGACCCACAAGAGTTGCTACGGTGGATGTCAAGCCAGTGGGACAAACAACTAGAGCTGACACGCCACACCCAGGAACAGACTGCAGCTGCCATCTGTTCGCAGCAGAAACCTCTTATGGAGTTAATGGAAGCACTTCTCAAGAAGCAAAGAGAGCCGGAACCACCTGTACCCTCATTTAACCAGGGGGTAGGACTGCCAAATGGTAGCGCTATGGCGCTGGGACAGTTTACTCATACTGATAATTTAGAAGATTTCATAGAAGCGTTTGAATGCATTGCAGAGGCTATTAAATTGCCTGAGGAGCAATGGGCGGTGAGATTCACCATGTCGCTCTCAGGTAAAGCCTTAGCGGCTTATAAGTCTATGCCTGCTATGCTAGCATCTAATTATAATGAAGTTAAAGAAGCTGTCAAAGACAGACTAGGATTAACCCCTTTATTCTATAAACGCATGTTCAGGGAGGCTAAGTTAAAGCCCAATGAAACTCCTAAAATGCTGTTCCATAGAATAAAAGGCCTAGCATGGCAGTGGCTTAATCCAAGACAGAAGTCTCTAGAAGCTGTATTGGATACAATTATACTAGAGCAGTATATGAATTCGGTACCAGCTGATGTAAAAACCTTTCTGATGCTCCAAAGTTGTAAAACTACGGAGGAAGCAGCTAGCCTCACAGAGCGGTATTTTGAAGCCGAATTGGCTAGGGCCTCAAAACCAGAAGCTCTGAAGGAGATAAAAACCTCATCAAAAAGAATTAGGAAAGGGAAAGCCGAGAGGAGGCAAGAAAGGCGGCATAGAACCCAAGGGAGAGCTGGATTAGAGGCTGGAGAGGGGTTCCATCAGAACTTGTTAAAAAGTTTCCTTCCTTTCCCCAGGAACAGAAAGATGACCCCGCTTTGAAACGTGCCTTTGAATATGCACGAGAGGACAGGAACATCCTTCCTCGATTTCTTTTGGATAAAGACGTGCTTTATCGGGAGAGTAACAACCCACATACAGGAGCTGTGAGAAAACAGTTAGTGGTGCCAACCACGTTTAAGGCCATAGTCATGCGGTTGTCCCACGATCATCCTATAGGTGGCCACAAGGGGATCCAAGGGACATTGGACCAAATCCTGGCCCGTTTTTACTGGCCAGGGGTCTTTAAAGAGACCACTCGCTACTGCGAGTCATGTCCCATGTGTCAACGGGTTACTGCCTCTAAACCGAAGGCTGTACCCCTAATATCCACACCCACGATTTCTACACCGATCCGCCGGATGGCGATGGATATTATAGGACCCCTAGTAAAGACTCCACGGGGCTTTCAATATGTTCTGGTAATTATAGACCAGGCGACTCGTTTTCCCTGGGCTATAACCCTTAGAAGTACCTCAGCTAGGACAATAGCGTTGGAATTAGTTAAATTGTTCTGTGAGGTCGGTTTCCCACAAGAAATGCTCACCGACCAAGGGAGCAACTTTATGTCTAAGTATCTGGCCACAGTATGGGATGCCTTTGGCATACATCATGTGCACACGGCGGCCTATCATCCCCAGTCCAATGGGCTGGTTGAAAGGATGAACCAGACTATTAAACAAATGCTAAGGAGGGGCCTGAACGGTAAGTTGACCAAATGGGATACTTTATTGCCATTTGTTTTGTATACATGCCGTGAACGCATACAGACATCCTTAGGGCCATCGCCCTATGAGTTGTTGTTTGGCAGGGCTCCCAGAGGGATTTTGGATATATTGCATGAGCAGTGGGTGGAACCGGACAGAGAGGAAATGGGCATACCCCAGTTTCTCAGGGATTTGAGAAATCGTTTAAAAAGGACGTCCCAAATCTCCTTGGAGAATCTGCAGGCTAGTCAGATTTGTCAAAAACAGTATTATGATCGAGGAAAGAAACCTCACCAACTGGAGGTGGGAGATAAGGTGATAATATTGGTAGCTGACGTAGGACCCAAGTTTGAGTCTCATTGGAAGGGCCCATGTACAGTTGTAAAGAAGGTAGGTCCTGTCTCTTACACTGTGGAAAATGATAAGGGGCGCCGCCAAACATACCATGTGAATGTTTTAAAACCATGGTTAGAAAGGTCAGCAACAGTGAGAATGGCTACTCTAGAAAAACACGTGAACCCAGTATCCAGGATTACGTGCTGTCCGTTAAAATTTACGGCAGCCCGTAATATCTTAAGGGGGGGGATATGTGGTGTAGAAGGTCCCTCAGATCCCTTAGAGAGTGATAAAATGCAGGATTTAACTTCAGTTGAAGAAAGAAAACAAATGCACATGGCTCCTGGTTTCCAGGGAAACCACAAACAGAGCAGATCAGAGGAGAGGAAAATATGCCCCTGCTGCAGTTCAGCTCATCGGTCACGAGCTGAGGCAGAACACCTGCTGGAGGGAGGGGTCAGATTAAACCCAGGAAGCCAGAGATATAAGGGAAGCTCATTAGGAAGGAAGTTAGCATAGCCGGGAGCACAGCTGAGAACACAGCCGTTAGAACAGCCACGAGTGCAAGCAAGAAAGCAGTCACAAGAAGCAGAGGATTGGCTTGGGAGTGAGGATTCAGAGGAACTAATGGTAACAGAAGATTCTCTGACCTTTGACTCAGAAAGGGAAATCAGCAAAAGAAACGAGCAGAGAACCAGTGCAAAGAAGCCAGGTACAAGCAGCCCAGGTTTGGTGCCGTATATAAAAGGCAGCCAGAAGGGAAATGTACCAAGAAGGCAGACTTGTGTGCACGCAGGAACTCCAAGGCTTGCATCTGTAGCTGATCCTGGAGGGCAAAAGGAATCTCCCATAAGAAAGCCAAAAGGTAGGCTGAGTGACTGGTATAAAACAAAGCTGTTTTTAAGAAGTGCTCTGATATTAGCCCAGAAGGGTGGGGCTTTACGTGTGCTGAATACTGTGGCCATTCCCAACCTTGTGTAGCAGAAGGCTGCAGGGAAAATTCTCATGCTGAAGGAATAGGTGTGTGCTTGGAAACACCCTGTAGTCAATTGCAGACATTTCCAGCTGAGAACCAATATGAACCAATGGAAACAGAACCATCTCTAGAATACCTGCCTGTTGACTCAATGGACTGTACAATATCTGTGTCTGATAAGATAAGACCTGTGTGCTAGGATTAAGCTGTGCAGAGAGAGAGAGCTGCAGGTAGCAGCTAGAAGAAAAAGCACCAAAGGTTTTTGGAACAGAGAATTGCTCTTTAAGTTGGATTACTGTGATGCTGATATAGGAAGCTGTTTATGTTCCATTCTTATATTATTTCCTGCCAGAAGATACATGGCCAACTGTTCTTTATTTTCTGTATGTAAAAGCCGTTTGGAAGGGGAATTAAAATCCTGTTATTTGCCTGAACCACTCGAGCTCCACTACTCTCTTTATTTCGGTTGGTGAAAACTACAACTCCCAGGAGGCAGTGCTTTCCCCAAGCACTATTTTACTACTGGAAGAAGGGATCAGGCCGCTTAACTCTACAAGCTCAAGCTGTGAGGTAATAGCGACATTACAATGGACATGGACATAAACATACTCATAAATGTAACCATGGAAGCTCCACACCTGGACACATTTCAACACCTACCGGCACATGGATAGGCCATGTCCAGCTCTGGGGGCAGTCCATGGATGTAGATGGGCCACAGTTTCTCTGCCAGCTGTTATTCCAGGGCGGAAAGATTGTCCCCATTGGGTCTGCCACCACCAGTGCCCATTGCAAACTGGCGTTCGGCTGAGATGTGTGCTCTGACAGAGCATTTTATATCATCGAACCTCTTGCGTAGTCCCTCAAAGTCCCAGTTTAGTCCACCGACCTCAACAACAGCTTTCCGGATACATTCTCATAACACATTTCTTATTGTAAGGGTACATTATTCCTTTCCCAGCACCTTTTATCACTAACCCTTGGGACGTCTGTCTGGTTCGAGGAATCACCTTATCTTCTTTCTCTGGAATCCAGGGGAACAAACACACACACACTTGCACATAAGTGGTATGCAGTTTATTCCATAGGGTGGAGGTATTGTACGTATTTTATACATTATCAGAAGCATATTCATACGTCATCCACCCATCTCCTGGGGCCCACTATAGCTTATCAGTAACTATGCAAATACGAGTCATCTCTGAGTAGAACAATCAATTTAGCTTAGCACAGCACATTCCTTTTCCATATATAGATATATACAGGATTGCCATCTTCCCTCTTCCGGGCCCCGCTTACAGGCCTCGAATCCTTCTGTATGTACACTTAAACTAAACCTTATTATCCCCTCTCATTCCCCCCTTTGGGCCTGCATAGGCCCACTATAAGAACAGCCAAACAGTCTACTGGGCCGTTAAGCAGACATTAACGGGAGGTCAGTGGAGGCATGCACATGTACATCAGCCACCATGGAAACAGGTGTATAAGAGTACATAAAAGGGGTAGAGCTTTGTAGGGCCTTTCAACAACAGCCAAGAACAAATGAAAATATACAACAAAAAAGAACAAGAATTATAAAATCGCTCAATAGGGCAATAAGCAACCCTTTGAGACCACCCCAAAGAAAGATACATCAAAGAGTAATCATGAGAAACTTCCCTGTAGTTGAAGAACAGTATAGAGCAGTATTAGACAGGCTAAAAGCAGAAACAATAAAACAATCCATAGCATTAAAACTAGAGACAGTTTACAATGGGCAAGGGACCTAGTCATATCCCAAAGAGGGGCGAGTAACACCAATGTTATACAAGAAAGTAGAAAAAGAAACATGGTGCTGGGTGCAGTTTAAATTATCAAGTACAGTAAACTTCTGCATTTCACACAGATTAGAAGGTACAGTAATGAGACATATTGAGAGAAAAGCTCCAGTTTGTAGCAAGCTGCGCACACAAAAGGTAAGGCAGTCTGGGCAAGTAGGATTGCCGTATTAACAGTTCCCGAGATGGGCTGAAGGAGGCACTATATGAGTGATAGGAGGAGTCAACACAGTCTTGTGCGTAATGGTCAGGAGGCTGGAACCAAAGATGTCAGTGGAGATGATACACGCTTGATTCTTGACGCATGGATCCACGAAGGGGAGGAGTCACACAGGATGGCTGTCCATGTGATGGCGATCACTGTAGTTTGGAGGTCTGTAGAGCGGGTCTAAGGTACCGTGCTTGTGAGGTGCTCTGACCTGTCACCAACCTTGAAGGGATATGTTGGTTCGGTACCTCTAGGCCGAAAGCTGCTTTTCTTCAGGAGTCTTCTCCTTTCCTCTCCAGTTGCTAGGGCCTTGGCTGCCCCGGCGTCAGCTACTTCTCATCCTGGTCGTGAAGCCAGATCTATAGATGGAGAATGTTTCCAGCGAGGGCAATGGCTTCAGGATCTTTTAGCCGCCACCTTCACTGTAATCGGTGTTATCAGAAGAACTTGGAATGGTCCCATATTGGAAAAGGGGCTTGTACTGTGTGCTGGTGGTATGTCTTTACCAAAATCCAGTCTCCAGATTGAAAGAAAAGAGCTGAGTCATCCAGCAGAAAGGACTGGACCTGCTGAGCATACCTGTGGAGGGAAGAGAGTTGCCTCTGCTGCTAGGAAATGCAAGAGATCAAATGTGAGGCTCAGGAGTATAAAAAATAAGCAGTCTTCCATATAACAGTTCAGAGGGAGAAAAAGTTCAGTCTACTCCCTTAGGGCAATTTCTTTTTTTTTTTTGAACAGAGTCAAAGGCAAGACAGTTTAATTTCTTTACAAAGTTTTTTTAAGGTTTCGGAGGTTCCCCCCTTCGTGGATTGCTGCTTGCATACAACAGCCAATCCTAAGCAACTCAATTTAGCTAATACATTTTGACAAGATGCCCACACTTCCTCAAATTTTTCACAATTTTAGAATTATACCAATTTCTAAAAATTTGTGTAAGTAACTTTCCTCCTTTAGCTTCATGTGTCAGGCCAGGACACATAGAGGCAAAAAGGGATAAAAGCATCTGAAAAGCACCACATGGCCAGTGTGGGTCTCCCCAAAGCTCATTAGGATGAAAAGTGCACTCAGCCTATCTCCAAGTGTCTATTTCCAATTATTGGGTATATCTCTGGGCTAGATGACTTTCAAAATTGGAGTTAATGGGGATGGCATAATCAAATATTGTAGAGTATTCATTGTCAGTTTTCTTTCTAGATGGATACATCGGATACATCATTTCACATTTCAATTCACCCTCACCATTTTATAATGTTAATCTGAGTTCTCCTTTCCAACATGAATATTCCATCACACTCCTCTCAACACCACTTTTTTTCCACTTACATCATTCCATCAAACTACATGCATAGGTCCTTCTGTCTTTTTTATACCATACTAGTGTATCCTTATTTGGCAAGGCTGCTAAGAACATCAAACAATTGTTAAAAACTTAGTATTTTTATAAACAAAAGGTAATAGTATTTTTATAAACAAAAGGTATACATAAAATATAAATGTAGATCCTTTTCAATAAGCATAACAATATGAGTAAACAATGCTCATTCTAATTAGCAAGTCCTTACAATATAGACTAGTGCTTCACGGCATTTTATAACATCAGTCCCAATAGGAAGGAGTATGGCTTCTAACAGAACAGCCACATAATCTCTCAGGTGTGACTAAAGTGTATCTTATCCCTGGTTCTCAGTGAGAGTGCTGTGGAAACTTAAAAATATTCGAGGACTGATCTTATAATTGCAGTGCCCACAAGGATCTGTGGAAGTTACTCACTAATCATGGTGTTTAAGAGATCCTTTTGAGGTGAGAGGCCTAAGAAGGTTCAAGGCATTTGTGGTTGGGCCTCATGATGATATTTCCTCGGGTTCTTCTTGGCCTACCTTCCCCTGCCTATTCATGTCTCTGCCGAGGCATAAATATACAAGGTTCATGTTCTTCAGGCCTTGGGGGTCCTCGAGGAGTCTTAAAGCAGTCAGAATTCCGGTGGCCCAGATCATTGCACTCGGAGCAGCACGTTTATTGCCTTTCCCAAGGCTGTAGCCTCACCTTCTGTCTCTCTCTCTCACTCTCTGCTTCCTTTTTTTTTTTTTCAAACCGCCCCTGGATCATTGCTGACAAGCAAGATCTTGGTTTGGGTTTTGTTTTGTTTTTTTTCTTTGAACTCACGTTAATGTTATTATTTTATTTGTCTACTAACTTTACAAATATTCTCATATTTCCTGGGAACTAAGCTTCATCTTTCCACTAAATGAGATCTATGTGCTTGGGAACAAAGCAATTTCAGATCAGCCTCTTTCCAAAATTCTATAATTTCTGTGTATACTGAACCTCTACATAATGTACTGCTACAAGTATTTTGGTAACATAAAGTGCAAGCGTGTAAACTAAGAAAAATTTGTATGTCATAGTGCTACAATATACTGTATTCCTAAAACTGAAATGTTAAAAACTTTCAAAACAAAGTACAATTTTTTTTCTCTGGACCCCAATACATAAAATTCAAATACAGGAAAACAGATGAATTTATCCTAAAATCCAATATTGTAATAAATTAAACCGGAAAGGTCAATATAGCCAGCACCCATGGTGCTACTATCCTGTTCATCAGCCATCCGCACCGAGCTTAACAATGCAAAGTAATTAACTTAAAATCTTACAGTTCAGGAAACAGACATTCAAATAACATGAAACTGCAAAAAGGTGAATTCAGAATCATACTTTGTCACATTTAAATTAAAACCTTATACATAATACTTGAGACTGGTATCAAACTGATCTGAAACAATGAAATTATGTTAAAGCAATTTGCTTAGAGTAACAGTTCAACCTTGATGTTATCTCAAACACAAATAACAAAGTAAACAGCAGGTCTGTCTTGTGTCCAGATTCCTTCAGGCAAATGCAGATAGCTGAACAAGAGAGAGAAAAGTCCTAAATACTAAGAGTTTAAAAAGAAAAAGTTGCTTAAGAATTGTCACTAATCGTGATTGCTATTAAATTCCTATAGTTACAACTCTATGGGGTATGTTTACTAAACACCGCACAATTGCGCATCTGCACAATAGCGCACGGAAAGCAGCACTTAAGTGCTCTTAAGCGCCCCGCACACATGCGGGTAACCCCCGCACATGTGCGTGGCACACTAACGGGCCCCGCACAAGTACGTGCCCGCAAATGTCTGATAGAGGCGTGGAAAGGCTAACGGAGGGTGGAGGAAGGCTCCCGAGGGGCGGAGAGACGGGTGCAATGGGCGGGGAAGGGGAGGGGAGAGGCCCCCCGCACATTATCGTGGCCGAATTTCCATGTAAAAACTACCGCGAGTCAAACACTCGCAGTAGAGTGCATTTAAAGGGAAGAGAAACCATTTACGTCAGCAATGTACATCAAAACCGGGGAAACCTACAAAACGTGAGCAGTGTGATACATGTGCACAGAACAAAATTGCAAATAAAACATGAAAATGACAACAACAAAAAGTCTATAATTTATAATTCAGCTGGGCAACAGTGATATTAATGGGCAACAATAAAAAACAGTCCCAGGAAAGCCCCCAAAAAAAGAAATGAGTTTTGGAAGGGTGTACGGAGCGGAGACCATTCCAAAAATCATTTCCTTTTTTTGGGAGCTTTGCTGGGAGTGTTTTCTATGGTTGCCCATTAATACCACTGTTGCCCAGCTTGGTTATATATCTTCACCCTTTTTTCATGGTCATTCGCGGGGTGTATTTGCACGTTTGCCCCCAGACAAGGTGAATGAGCCCACAGTGCAAATGTGCAGAGCAGGGTTTAGGATTCCGCCTGCCAGGTTTCCATCCCCAGGGACAGCACTGTCTGTAGCCACAGTGTGATGCAGCAGACAGAGGCAGTACCTACAGGATCAGAGAGTCACAGGTTCAAATCCCATCTGGGGCCCCTGCCAACCCAGTCCCCATATTTTACCCACCACTAAACACAGATAGTGAAGACACTCCTTTATTGCAGAGAACATAAGCATGTTTCCAACATATGTATTTTACCCAACACCGCACACACCCCATAACAATGGGCATCACCGACAGCCGAGTCCCCCAAATGCAGTCCTGGAGTGCCACAACTCAAGCAGGTCACATGCTTTTCTAAGATAAGGACATGGCAGCATGTTGGTGGAAGGGTACAGGTGGTGGCGGGGGCAGTGGCTGCTAGCCACAGCACACAGTGGCCTAGCCATGTGCAGGCTGGCACCGTCCACTGCAACAGACAGGCCCTGTCAGATGTACAGTCATGGACGTCCCAGGGAATTCAGTTAATCTGTGGCTACACGGTGGTGCAGTGCACACAGACAGTGTGTGCAAGAACAGAAGGTTACAGGTTCAAATCCCAGCTGGGGCTACTGGCAATCCTGTCCACAAATGTTTCCCACAACTAAACCGTGATAGTAAGCACAAACCTTTTTTGCTGAGGACATACGCATTGGTAATAACCTATCTTTTACCATCCCAAGCACAGACACCATGAACAGGGGCATTACCTAGAGCAGAATCTCCCAAATGCAGTCCTGGAGGAGCACACACCATTCAGGTTCCATGCTGCCTCCAATACAAATGACTGTGGTGCATATCTATGCACCACCCCCATGGTATGCAGATGTAGCACATGCATATCCATGAGGGACAGCATAAAACCAGAACAGTGTTTGCTACACCATGACTTGATGTGGGAAGCCCTGCTGTAAAGCAGCAGCCAACAGGCCCAGACACACCCACACCCACAGACCCTATTGAACAATGCCTCCTGGAGAGGCAGGACATTGGGCCCTGCCTGTTTCTCCCAATACTAGCAGTTGCATACCTTAGCAATGCTACCCTACACCTAGGTATATGGTACACAGCTATACAACGTTTACATTGAAAACTGTCAGATATCAATTTTTATGCTAAGCACATGTTGCTCATTGAGCTTCACCATAACAATCATTCTGATGTGTGTGTTGTGTGCAGCAGGTCTGGCGTCTGACAGTGTGTACCTCCCTGAGGAGTGACCCCCAACAGTCTTGTTTAACATATCCATGCCTGTACTGTTCCCAGGACTGTTGTGTTGGCCAGGGCTGCTAAACCCCACGATTGTAGCACAAAAGATGACCAAGTTGGGTAATGGTGACAGCAATGGCAAACATCAACAGACACTCCCAATAAAGGCTTGCCAAAAATATATGACTGTCGGAAGGGTCCCCGCTCCTGCAGCATACAAGGTGAATGATCCCACAATGAAATAGGATAGAGCAGGGTTCCCCACTCCAATGGACAGGTCCCCTATGGCATGCACATGTTCCACAACAGCATGTTTGAGTTGTGGGGAAGCGTGGCTGACTAGGCAGGCACCCCAACCCCTGAACACGCAGCATAGGCATTCGCCTACATGCACACTGGATGGCCTAAAACTGTGCAGCACCAGCACCAGCAGCAGAAGGGCATGCAGCATGTTTGCAGAGGGTTACTGGTTTTGGAGGGGGGCAGTGGCTGGTGGCCAGAGAAGACGGAGGCAGAGCCCCCGTCACGTGGGTGCAGTGCACTCCAACAGAAAGGCTCTGTATGACAAACAGATATGCTATTTCCACGGTCTACATTGTCTCTGTGTCCGCAGTGTTGTGCAGTGAACACAGTCAGTGTGTTGGGGAGCCAAAGATTACCAGTTCACATCCCAGCTGGTGCCCCCGGCAACACAGTCCACATATTTTAACCACCAATAAACCCCAACAGACAGGCCCTGTGTGACAAACAGCCATGGACTCCCCAGGGAATGCACTGTTGCTGTGCTAAGACGGTGGGGCAGTAGACACAGCCAGTGCCTTTAACACCGGAAGGACACCGATTCTAATCCCAGCTGGGGTACCTGCCATCCCAGTCCACACATATTACCCATGAAGGAAACATGGTAGTAAAGACTGAACCTTTCCTGCTGAGGACATAAGCATCGCTAGAAAAATCATATTTTACCTTTAACAGCAAACAACACAGAAACATATGCAGCACCTACAGCAGAGTCCCCAAAATGCAATCATCGAGGGTCACAAATCACCCAGGTTGGATGATGTGTCCAAACAAAATGATTGTGCTGCAATTTATGTTAACGCCCCCATGGTATGAAGATATATCATAGGCATATTCATCAGGGACATCATGAAAACCCGACCAGTGTCTGGCCCACCTGAACTGGATATGGGAACCTCTGCTCAAGAGCAGCGGCCAACATGGGCAGAAACACCTGCACCTGCAGGCTCCATTATACAAAGACTAATGCAGAGGCAGGATGTTGGGCCCTGTGTGCACCTCCCAACACTAGCATGTGCATACATTAGCAATCACACACTACACATGGGGATACGGTACACAGATCTCAAAAGCTTGTGATCATCACTGTCAGATAGAAATGGCTACGTTAAGCACAATCTGCTCATTGAGCTGTATCATACCAACGTCTCTGATGTATGGGGAATGTGTGACAGGTCATGTGTCTGACAGAGTCCACCACCGTGGAGAATGACTCCAACAGTACACCTTAACATTGACAAGGCCGCACTGTGCCCATTACTGGTGCGGTGGCCAGGGCTGCCAAATACCTCTACATCTGCTCAATGCTCCCATAGCTGCGGGGAGTGTGTGTGTGTCTATCCAGTTTGTGATGGCTGCCAACACCCTCCCCACCACACACTGATAGCACTGTTGCCAGTATTGGCCTGCCAATCTGCATAATGAGGACCAAAGCACTGTGGGTATACAACAGACAGGGCGGCATGAGCAGGATGCATCTGCACAGGGCACAGGTGAATGGCTGGGACATTGTGGTGGTTAGCCATCATTTCCACAGACATGGTGTCCAGAGCATGTCCTGCTGGGAGGTCACTCTCACCCTGACCGAGCAGTGACCACGGCATCACTAGGTTTCACCATAGTGCCATATTGTAGTTCTCTCATGTGATGTATATGGGTTCTGTGTTTATGGTGCTCAGTCACTGAGTTAACTGCGTGGTGGGTGTGCTCTCATCCCAGTTATGGGTCCACACATTTTCTCCGTTAGCATGCACTATGGACTGGCTAGTGGCCTGTCTGCAGTTAGCATGTGTATATCTGGAGCACCTTGCATTGTTCAGTAGCTGGGGACTCACAGTGCTTGCTGCTGGAAAATGTCAGATGGTGGTGTGGGAGTTGGGGTTTAAGGACCTACTGGCTGTCTGCCCCTGAAATATGGATGTTTACAGACTGGCGTAGAGTGCCATGTAGGTTGTCCGTACTCTAGCCGGAAGGAGTGTGATGGCGCTGTCTGCTGTTACCACCATTGCTGGGATATACAATGTTGATCTGATGGTGGGGGAACCTGGGTCCACAGGGCAGGTTTGGTGGTGTGATACACATCGGCTATGTGTACAAACAGCTGGTTTCCTCACACACACACCGCACATAGATCATGTGGGTAGGGCACACACACAGGATATGCACTATTCCGTGAGCATTGTAGCCCACAAGGGCCAGATGTGACTGGGAGATACAGATGGTCAAAGGTGTACCGTAGGTGTGTCTGATGGAACAACCTATCAGACATCGGCAGACATGTGCATCTGACGTATAGCCCATCACAGCCAGGACAGGTGCTGTGCGTCCCACCTCACCCTCAGGGTGAGCACACGCCACACACACTGTGACTGTCTTTCAACACTCTCTACCTGCAACACGGAAGGTCTCTAAGCACTATTAGGTCTAGGTGCTGTGGGGGTGCACACCCCATCTTCGGACTATCTGTAGAATGTTGGTTTGCATGTGCAGTGCATCATGGGTGTGAGTGCACTAACCATACCCTATTAACCACAGCACACACTCAGCATAAGTTATATTGCAGCCAGCCAGACATCTGTTCATAGCTCCAGAGGTGTAGCCAACTGGTGAATGTAATGCCTCTGAACCAACAGGTTGTTAGTTCAAATCCTTATCGTGTTTTTCGTGAAAGGTATTTTTTACATTTACATTGGGCCATATACTGCACTTGTCAGCATCAGTACAGTTCACATTGCACAAAGTGGAGATACATTGAACAGGTCATTGTAACATGGCAAATACTATTTTACACGGCACATGGGTGCTGCTTGGGCCAGTATGTGTGTAATGTCATGTACTACTGGCACCAGACAAAACAGCACAGCTCTGTAACCTTAGGGTGCATGATAAGGTTGTCTATGGGGCACCGGAAGATTACAGCACTCTGAGGGTCTTATAGCTGCCACCACTAATTAACATTACAACAGTTGCCATTGGATGCACTCACCATTAACCACAGTGTGGACGGGAAATCACTACCTCTGGCTCCACAGGCAACAATGAAATGTGTGGGCCACAGCTCCAGAGATGAGAAAATATGCCTGTCTGGGTAGAGAGGCAATCCTGCAGACTGTGTGTTCTGGTTATCAGGGTTGCGTTGATCTATTATTAACAATGCTGCACTGCACATGACACATATAGCACTGTGAAGGTGTTTCTCCTGGTAGTACTGCTGTAATGTAGAAAGGAGACTGCCACACGTAACACTCCTGTAACGTAAGAAGATGTATGCCTCACACAGCACTGATGTACCTCAAAAACACAATGCCCAATTTGGCACTGCTGTCTAATAATGTGTGATGCATGAGACAGGTAATCCAGAACCCCACTGGAGGGTTGAACGCATGACTCCTGGTTAAGCAGTCCATGTCTGAACCATTGTGCCACACCTCTGCCACCAGGGCGGCATGTTAGCACACATAAGAAAGGATAACGTGCATTAAGGTGACATGCCGAGCCACATTGCCTCATAATGGGCACCAGGCAACCTATTGTGCATGTCCAATGGTCAGATATGAAGTACCCACCTACCCCCCCTTAAGGCAACATCCACATCATTGCTGGACACACATCGAGATGGCCCACCGAACATACCCCAGTGGCACACACACCCCCATATCACCAGGGTGCCTGATAGCTGACGTTCATGGTCTGTTGTACGTGTATTGGCATTACCTACTCTGTGACACACATAGCACACATCATCAGACACTGCACTATGACTCAGTGGATATGTATCCAGAGGTACAAATCCACACGTTAAAAAAAAGAAAAACACAGAACAAGATAAAATATAAGAGAATGTAATAATAATAAGTAATAAATAAATGATCCATTTTACACGACAGACACATAGGTGATATGTGTTTCTGCAAAGATTGTTACACATACTTTTGGTGACACCATAACCTGTGCGGCAGAAGGATGTCAGTATTTAAATATTTATGTCGCGCAGCCATGCGGAGCGCCACGGCGCGCTTATCTCTGACGCGTAGCCATGCGGAGCGCCTGTGCGTGAACCGATCTGCGCATGTGCGGATGTTGCGTTGCGTGCGTCCGCGCGTACAGATGCCCATACTGAAAAATGGCGGCACGCAGCAGAAAGCCAGCCTTCACTCACAGAGAGCTATGCCACCTGGGTTCCCTGATAGGTCCCAGGATGCACAGGCTGTTCCCTGGGGCCTCCCGGAGAAGGGACATGGGGAAGGTGAGGAGGGCCTGGGAGCGACTCACCAGACGGTACAATCGTGAGGCGGACATCCCACGGGAGGTAAGTGTATGGCCACTGGTCATGATAACCACATACACAGACAGGGATTGATTGCAGCTGTCCATGCTGCTGTGTGTAGGTAGTGTATATTATTAAAGTGCAGAATGTTAAACCACATCCCATATGGTGTATGTATCACAACTGAGTGGTTTGCCCTGTACTCAGGTGATGTTGGATCTGGTCACCGAGGGCATGATGCCATCCTGGGGTCATGGCAGCTGCTGCTGTAGATGTGCTACAGCACACAGTAACACAGCTAGTCCAGAGATTTAAGGAGCTACCAGAAACATCATGGGCTGACGCTGTGAGTTGCATTTACAGGCTAAAACATATGGGCTACCATCAGGGTTTGTGCAACGTGCATCACATGGTGTGTGAGTCACCCTGGTGATATGGGTTTGAGTGCCAATGTTCTCCAATACATCCTCCCTATCCCCAGGAGTCCTGAGAGCCCATCATAGTGGGCTCCGAGTCACCCTGGTGATATGGTGGAGTGTGCCTTTATTGTTTAATCAGGTCACCCTATCCCCAGGAGTCCTGAGAGCACAGCATAGTGGGCTCTGAGTCACCCTGGTGATATGGTGGAGTGTACCTGAACAGTTTAATCAGGTCACCCTATCCCCAGGAGTCCTGAGAGCACAGCATAGTGGGCTCTGAGTCACCCTGGTGATATGGTGGAGTGTGCCTTTATTGTTTAATAAGGTCACCCTATCCCCAGGAGTCCTGAGAGCACAGCATAGTGGGCTCTGAGTCACCCTGGTGATATGGTGGAGTGTACCTGAACAGTTTAATCAGGTCACCCTATCCCCAGGAGTCCTGAGAGCACAGCATAGTGGGCTCTGAGTCACCCTGGTGATATGGTGGAGTGTGCCTTTATTGTTTAATAAGGTCACCCTATCCACAGGAGTACGGAGAGCACAGCATAGTGGGCTCTCAGTCATCCTGGTGATATGGTGGAGTGTGTCATAACTGTTGAATCCATGCTCATCATCCCCAGGCGTTCCTGATACCTGTGTATGGTCTCCTGGCAGTCATCCTGCTGCTATGCTGTATGTTGCAGACGATGTGTCGTAGCACACGCAAACCCCAGGGGGCTTGAGACCTGATTGAAACAGAGGGTAGGTCAGTCAGATATGTTTCTACATTATGGTGGGCAGGCAGCACATCTCTCGCAGTGCATGAGGTCCCCAGCTCACCACAAACACTGTTGATGTATCGTGACGATATGGTAGGCGCAGATGTGGATGTGCGTAATTAACACCTCACCCACATTAGCTATGCGATCGAATGGCGAGGGTCTCTAACTGTGACATGTACCCAGATATGCATGCAGAGTCAGGTCACACATCTGCCCACCCACCAGGGATGACACACGTGTTTGCAGATGCACATCACAGATGCCGTTTGGGGGATACATTCACCTGTTTAGGTTACACACCATAGGCTGAAACACACACATGGGACTACCTATGGCCACATTTCACAGAGACAAGCTGGTACAGGTGGGTAACTGTGGTCTGCATGTCACACAGCACAGCGAAAACGGATCATCATGGGGCTCCCCACACAGGGTTAAGGTTCTGTTGTCCACACACCAGAGATGACACTTCATAGCTGACACCAACCATTGTCTGCATGTCCACAGGTGGAGGATTTGAGGAAGAAGGGTCGTGAGCTACGCCAATTCCATCCTGGCTTCCTGGAACTTTACCAGAGAGGGCCGGAGCCACACCCTGATGGTGAGTAATGCCACACATGCGTGTCACTTTCAGGTGACATGTTGCCACACCAGCTTGTGTGTTGGCTGCATATGTACATGTGTGATGTGACACACATGAGGATGTTGTAATGTGTGTATTTTTCCACAGAGGGTGATGACAACATTGAGTGGGAACGAGCGGCACACTACCCGCTGAGGCGCCCCCCCAGACATGGTGGACGTGAGCTGGAGGATGAGGACGTCATCATCGTCGACGATGATGGGGAGGAAGATGAGGAGGGGGTGGAGGAGCGGGAGCAAGAGGTGGACCAGCCCCGCATATCCACAGACGAGGAGGACAATGGGGATGCAAGGGCAGATGTGGGGGAGGGGGGGTCAGGTTTGGGGGGACGGGTGGGCCATGTGGGGGTGGGGGACGCAGATGATGGCGCGAGGGTACTGGAAGGGGGGGAGGAAAGGGTAGCAGGGGGGGGAGGACCACAGACCAGCACAGGGCACAGTGGTCCCCCGTCAGACCCTGCAGGTGTCTGCAGGGGATGCGAGGCGTCCCCTCGGTGCGCCATCCACTGCCCCACACGTCGTGTGTGCACATGCCAGCACACAAACCATGCCCAGTGTGTGTTTGTGTGCTGGCAGGTGCATACATGATGTGATGGAGGCAGTGGATGGTGTGCAGAGGGACATCCGTCTCCTGCTGTACACCTGCCGGTGTCTGACGGCAGCCGTTCAGCAGGTGGGCAATGCGTTGGAGCAGCTCAGCCGTCGTTGACCATCTGCTGAACGGCATCACAGGCGTCCGTGAGGGCACCTGTGATGACCACATGTGCCCTTTGCTGGCCTGTTGTCAGGGGAATTGATCGTGGACAGGGTTTGTTTTGGCATGTTGCCGCAATTGTTTTTGTAAATATTAAAGTGTTTCTACAGATTTAAAGTAGGCTGACGTGTTTCCCTTACCCACTCACTATGGATGCAAGCATGGGATATGTGTATGGACCTGCATAGGTAGGAAACGTAGACATGGGTATCATACGTGGAACAGCGCCACATGCAGTCATGTGGGCTAAATATGTGTGCCTGAGCATGGGCCCAGGGTAGGCACATGAGATGTTCCATTTTAAGGGTTTTCCGGACTCATCCATGACACAGGGATGGGTCTGTTTGAACAAAATGTGTCAGTGGACAGCAGCATTGTACATACGCATGGCACCCATGTCTGTCTGTGACACATGCATGCCATGGGGGTGGCGGGACCAGCATGTAACCAGTGTTAAGGACAGGGGCAATGGCCACACATATGCACCCAATGTGTGGGGTACAAGGGGATGGAAATGGTCATGGATCTGATTATTGGCGGTGTAACCTCGTAGCAGGCCCCCAGGTGCAATTGGGGGGTCTGTGTAAACCGGTCCGCTGCAGCCGAGGGGCAGTCGACACACACTGTGCAGGTCAGAAATGGCATGTGATGGCATTTGTGCAGTAATACCTGACAGTGCAAACAACCCACCAGCAATGGGCCTGGGTGCAGGTCCTATGGTCATGGGCAAAACATGCATGTGCACACGACATAGGGGACCACATGGACACACATTGGAATGCCACGTTACATGTATTTTGTCCAAACTATTTATTTACACAGTTACGCACGCCGGCGTGGCCGCCCACGTCTGCCACGGCGCAACAACCCCCCCCCTTGTGCTGGACCCTCCCCCTCTGCTGGTGCCTGTGGTGGGGGCGGTGGTGGTGGTGGCGGTGGTGGTGGTGCAAAACGCTCCATTACGGCAAGCATGCCCTCCAGGGCCAGACACATCCTCTGAAAGGGCATGGCCCTGATATCCTGCCTTAGGTGGCCAATCTCCTGCGTATTGGCATCCACAGAATGCCTCAGAGCTGCCAGTTCCTGACAAATGCCTGTGGGGGGAACAAAGGGTGGTGTGTGAGATACCTGTCCAGGAATCAACGGTCAAACACACAACAAGGTGACACATATAACACATGATTGTCATTGTGATTGTACAAACTCTAGCAGGCACGTGGATATGGTTATGAAACCTCATTGTAAGGGAAGTGTATGTCAAAGCCACACACAGGACATGGTTCATTTACGTGATGTGGGAGGCAAACACAGGGATACACAGGCTGCGTGCACACACCCACGTACTGCAGACGTAGCAATAGTCTTGGGGACAGATAGCAAACACATGTCCATTGTGTAGGGGGGTGGAGCGTGTGCGATTGACATCAACCACACCTGGGGATACGCATTGATTAAGGGAGATAGGTTGTGAACATCCAGACCAGGTGGGACCACAGTTGGGGGGATACACGCAGCATGGACAGGTGACAGGTGCAGCGCTATTGACTATGAGGGATGGGGTGGGAGCAGCAGGATCTCAACCCTTACGGGGGCAAGTCCCCTACTGCCGCATGTGTCTGACAGCAGAGGGGTTCACATACACCCAGGGCAAAAGACCAGGGGCAGATAACAGTGCATGTACACCTTGGTACACATGTGGAGGCTTCACAACGAGCATGGGGAGGACCAGATGGTGCAGCACAGGGTGACAGCCCGCAAAATGGCACAGACAGGGTTATGCTGAGCATGCAACAGCAGGTGGCAAGCCCTAGGGAAGAGTGGTGAGTCACAGAGCTGGGGGGGGGGGGGCATCCCTGATTGTGGTTGGCAGCAGGGGTGTCACCTGTGAGGTGTCCAGTCTTTCAAAACACAGCAGGGGGCATAAGATAACCTGTGTCATCCGTTGGGTTAGTCACAAACCATGCAATTTTGCACCTCATGGTCACATACACATGAACGGGACATGTGGAGAGGTCTGTCTGTATGTCACACAGCCTACCTTAGTTGTGGACATACACGCGGTCTCCAGGGACCTGTAACCCTCCCAAACCATGGGTACATGATCTTAGACCCTGTCCTGTCTGTAAATCGTGATATATGTGTGTCTGAAGACATTTTGAGTGTTAATTTCATATTTTCGGATTGTTTTACACCTGTTGATGCAGACTGTAGGGGATGGGGTCTGTGTGACGTTACATGACATACATTTTTAAGGTTTGTGTCTGTCCCCTCGGATTCTCCATGGCCTAGGGGACACATGTCATGATTTGTTACTGCCACACGGCTGGGCTACTTCGATGAGGCCCAGTTTTGAAAGTGCTATGCTATTATTGAGGTTTTGGCTCACAACATGATGTACCTTAAACTGCATTCCTAGTATGTCTGCATCCGTAGGTGTAAACCAACCCTAGGCTGTTATGGTGTGTGTGACATTAACATCAGCTAACATAGGTCCCCCCATTTTATTGTTGAAAAATGTGTACCGTCTAACGGAGACACACATGTCACAGCTGAGGAAGGTATGTTGTCACATGCAGCACAGACACATCCCAAACATAGACTAGTGGTTTGTGCATTGTGGTTGTGACGGTGGGTGTTTACGACTGTTCCCTCTCAGCTGTGCACATGTGTGTGCGCACACACCTTGCCAACAAAACAAAAATACTGTATGACATAGCCCACCTAAAAAAGGTATGTGATTCGGATCAACATTAACAAATACATGTTCAAATGTATAGGTGTTTGGGTATTTACGGTTTACACAGGTTCGAACATAGTTTTCACTGCAAGCAATGTGCTGCACATACTGTATCCTGACGTGTAGTGCACTATTAGGTTGGTTAACCTCGAGTGCCGCTCTGTGTAGTTTAACACATTAACATTACTGCAATAAGATGCACAGCTTGTATCTACTGTGCACACAGCATACTGAACATTGGAGGTAACATTGTTTATCACCCACCTTGTGCATCCTGGTGTGAAGATGCAGCGTGGGCTCTCAGCTCCTCCATGAGGACATCCTCGCAAATATCATCCTGCCTTTGTGGTGGCACAGCACCTGTCTGACCAGACATCATTGGTGGGTGTCTGCTTGGCTGTGGCTCCAGGGGCCCCTCCCTGGAACATGGGCTTGCCCCCGAAAATACAGCCTCAGCCTCCTCCAGGATGTGCGTGGCTTCCATATCATCCCCCTCCTCCTCCTCCTCCTCTACCTCCTCCCCATGTGGCACCATGGTACTGTAGTCACCTGTATTTTGGGCAAACACAGATAGCACACATATGTTTACGCACAACACCTATGTATACGTGTGTGCTGCAGACAACACATACCTGATGGTGTGGGGAACCTGCATGTGTACTGCATACAGGGCCCCCTACGCACTCCCATACCTGTCTCTCAACACCATGTACCTGTACCAGGGGAACAGGTGTGTGTCTTAGGCCTGCACACCTTGTTTGTTTCCCATGCTTCTGTTTCTGCTCAATTTGTGCATTTGGCACCCATTCCATCTCTCACCCCATCTGGCCAACATATGTCCACTCAGGGCTGCTCATTTCCCACACTTACACCTGCTTTTTCTCCCCCCTGTTTGAGTGTGCATGCCATTGAGCAGGGCATATTTCCGTGGGACATACTGTCATCACAGTGCTACATGTGTTTGGCACTGACCTACTATGCAGCGAGCTGCTCATGTAAATCATCTTGTGGCCATTGACACGCACATGCAGCACTGTGCGTATAGTATGTCACATAAACATGCACTATTGTCAGGCCAATGCAATATTACAGGGGATGAGAAGCACTGTTGTGGGGGTAGGTAAGGGGCTGGTACACTTTGAAATGTTTGGTACAGTTTGGGGGACGGATGGGATGAGGGACAGATGGTGAATGTGTCCCTGAAACATGGCAAGAGAACAGGGTGAGACAAGCCAATACAAAGACGTGTGTAGCTCTGAGGGACCAAAACATATTTAAGTGAAGACATATCTCATTGTCCCAACACAGGCCATGTTTTGCTGCCTTCCACAGGGGCAGAGGGTGGCCAAAACATCTGCCCTTATCCCTTGAGAATACGTGTATTACTACACCTTGCCAATTCATTGTCAAACGCATGTGATAGGGAAGGTTCCCAAACATTATGCTGCACTTGGGGTCTGCTGTAATGCCAGGCGTACGTACAATGCTATTCAAACCGCTCTTTCCGTCATTCACTGTGCTTTCTCCGTCCTTCACAACAAAGTCACATATGTCCACATTTGCTTGAACGTGTTCAGATGTAACTGTGAGGTGAAGGAGGGAGATAGCACAGTTAAAGATGTAACGCGTTGTGTGATGTGCATTACCTCAACGCCTGCCATATCTGCAGTCTCCAAATGCTCCATAGTGTAGGGGAACCTTCCCTTTCACATGCTGTTTAACGTTTGTGGCCAAGGTGTAGGATTACATGTATGTTTGAGGAAGAGGAGCACTTTTTAGGGGCACTTATTGCCCCTAAGGCTGGCAGCACAACCCAGCCTAGGTTGCTTATGTGGCATATGTCGTTGACACAACCATGTTGTTGTCCTCCTGGGTTTTCCACGTCTTGGTATTGGCTTGATGTAACCTTTGGGGTGTGCGTGTGTGCTTGTGTTGGACAAAACAGGGTGTGCAGGGGTACAGCACACACCTGTGACACCAGCATAGGTACATGATGGGGCTTTGAGGAGAGTAATGGGAGTGCATGTTGAAATGTAGGATGTCTACACAAAGGGGATTTCAGGAAGGTCTGGAGAGATAAAGGATATGCGTATCATACTTACCTGCATGCGGATGTGCTGTATCCAGGGCCGCAGGGAGTCCATAGGTATATATTGGCCCCAGTCTTTCCGCAAGCTGCTGCTCCAGGGACGTGAGCATGGGTGGTAGGGGGCCCCCGCCACCTGTGCCCCTAGCATGGTGTTCCTCAGCTGCCATGTGCTGGCGCACCCCTCTTTTTATGTCACTAAACCTCTTCTTCAGACTACCTCAGCAACTCCCCTGCGGACCTCCTCCCACACCGCATTACGTCCTGCTGTTCTTGTTCGGCTGCTGAGTCTGCCAAACAGCACCTCATAGTTTTCCAGGACCACTGCAAGGAGGTTGTGGTTCTCTGCATCGGAGAACCGTGTGGCCCTCCTCCTCTGGGTCTCCAGTACAGGGACCCTTTTCCTCTTCGCAGTGTGTCGGCTGTGTGCAGCCTGGCCGCTTGCTGATGGCCCTGCTGCTGGCTCATCCTCCATAGGGGCTGCAGGCTCTGCCGGCCCTGCCTCCAGGGGAACTGGTGGGCCCACCTCCCTCACCCTCCCTCTCTCCCTCTCTCTATCCCTCTCTCTCTCCCTCCCTCTCTCCCTCTCTCTATCCCTCTCTCTCTCCCTCCCTCTCTCCCTCTCTCTATCCCTCTCTCCCTCCCTCTCCCTCTCCCTATCTCTCTCCCTGTCGCCCTGCCCCTCCATCACCCTCCTCTCTCTTCTCCTCTCCCCACACCGCACCTCACCTCACTTCAGCCCTTCTCCCTCTCCTACACCAAGCACAACAGAGACAAAACAGCTATGAACACAATACAACAAACACAACACAGTAAACGGCACAGTACACACCACAATACAGAGACAAATGACTACAATACACTACAATGACACCTGCATACTTCCCCCAGAAACAATACTCCCTGCTCACCAACCTATCACTCCTCAAACAACCCTCAACGTGTACCAGGCGTGCAGGGTGCTTTATCGGGTTTTTTTACGTTAGTCACGTTGCGCATGCGCCATTGTGCGATGGCGCTGCTTGTGGGCGGCGCGTATGTGCTTTTGCGCATGGGCGTGCGTTTGTGGATGTCTGTCTGTGCGCAGCGCGCATGTGCAACTGTTAGCGTCTGTATCTTCATGCACAAGTGATGTATACGCCCATGCGTAACGAGATGCACATGCGCGCCGCGCACATACAAATGCACATGCGCAGCCAGTTGCACATGCGCATCGCGCACAGACAGACGCCCATGCATAACGGGTTGCACATGCGCAAACTGTTGCACATGTGCGACGCACACAAGCAGGGCACACCCACAACTGCACATGCGCGATGTACGGACATGCATTTACCTGTATAAAACATGCAGAACAATTGGTCAACATTGAGGGTTGTTTCGTAGGCGCGGCGTGTGCTGTTTGGGAGATACTGAGAGAGCAAGGCAGGTGTTGTGCATTAGATTGTGTGTGTTGTTTGTACTGTGTGTGTCTATTGTCTGGTGTGGTTTGTAAGGTGTCCACTGTTTAGGGAGGTGTGTGTGTGTGTGTGTGTGTGTGTGTGTATGTGTGTGTGTGTTTGTGTAGCCACACGGGAGGGGTTTATGGCGGATATTTATGTTGTTGCATGTGCCCTGAGACATGGGCGGATGCGGCGGTTGCAGGACAGGGGATATGGTGTCCATGGGGCTGAGGCACAGGGCATGGGTGTAGTCCCGCAGCAAATCAGACCTGCAGCTGTGGGGGTGGTGCAGTGCCTGGACGGCGCAGAAGGCGTGCTGAGGTGCAGGCTCGGCAGCCTCGCCTCTACAGGCCCAGGGCCCAGCTCCAGGGCATGCGTGAGGACCAGGTCATCTCCCTGTACCGACTGAGCACAAGGGCTATTAGGGAGCTCTATGAGAATCTGAGACCTGACCTCGAGCCCCTGACTGACCGGTCCCATGCCATACCAGGTTTAGTCAAGCTCCTTGCTGCCTTATATTTCTTTGCCTCTGGCTGTTTCCAGTCATCTGTGGCCGCAGTGGGTGGCATGAGCCGCCCCACCTTCTCACGCTGTCTCCACCAAGTACTGCGTGCCATGGTCAGCCGGGTGGGGAATTACATAGGCCTTCCTCACAATAGGCAACAGTGGGGGACCCTGAACCAGGCCTTTGAGGTGTTAGCCGGGATACCACACGTGATGGGAGCTATTGATTGCACACATGTTGCCCTGGTCCCGCCTAGAGACAGGGAGGTGGTGTTATGCAACCGCAAACACTACCATTCCCTGAATGTTCAGGTTGTATGTGATGCTAATCTGCATATTCTGAATGTGGTCCTGAGGTTTGCAGGGTCCACCCATGACTCCAATATCCTGCATCGCTCAGCACTATTCAGGCAATTTGAGGAGGGAGAGTATGGGGACTGTATATTGATGGGTGAGTATTTCCTGATATAGTATTTACTAATGCATCTATGTATGTGTTTCCATAACATCTCTTATATAGTGCGCTGTTTGCTCTCTGTGCGTTTGGAAAATGAAATCACGTTCAGAAGACAGAGGACTGTCTAGAGCTTACATTGTTAGAGGGGTGTAAACGTTGGGTAACAGGGGACATGATTTGAAATGTGACATCAGGATTGAAACAATATCTGAGAAGACCATGCTGATGGTGTTGAAATAACTATGCACTTGTGCAGATGTGTATCCTGGGTGTGGATTCCTACTAGTGTGTTTGTGTTTCATGTGCCCACGGGGGGGGGGGGGGGGGTTGGTGCCCTTGACACCCACCTGTGTAGGCGGTGAGTTTTCTGATAAGTGTGTTATGTAATGTAACATTTATGTTATTGACAATACATACACTTACCGCTTGTCATGTGTGTGTGAGGGGCACACACTCACTCAGTACTGGGGTTGTTAGCCATTACTCGGTAGATAACAGGGGGGGGGGGGTTAGATAAGTATGATGGCTGTTCCTGACCTTTGCAACTGGGAGTACATGTTTGCATAGGTAGGCTGATGCATTTGGCCTGTGCCATAACAGGGGGGAAACTCAAGTATAGGGTTTGCATCACCTTGGCCCACTGCAGATATGCGGTACTTAGGCATCATTGTATGTGAGTATCCTAGTGGGGCTCAGCATTGGGGAAAGGTGACAGCAAGGGCAAGGGGGCAACTTGCGGGCATACAGAGAGGTATTGGTAGCACATTACACAGGAAAAGACTCTGAATCAGTAGATGTGATTTTGGAGGGCTCATGTGGGCTACAGTGTGCAATTCTGTGGCCCACAGCTTAACAAGGATAGGAACATGATGGAGACAGTGCACAGGGTGTTTAATAACATGATTGTTGGTCAGCAGTCACCAGCATATGTAGTAAGACCGCTATATGTAGATATGTAGATCTTTGGGGACACGGGAATAGAGGTGATAATGTGTTGACCTTGTCAGACCTCCATGGCATACATGTCTGGGTGTGCGCCTACATTGCCTCACATCACATTATTGTGGTGTGTACTTTGCAGACATATACTTTAAACATGTTTTCTGTGTGTTGGTGGTTTAGTCTAACGTTGGTGGTGGTAGAGATGAGAACATTAACTGCATAACAATGCGCATGTGCCACACATAGCGGATCTGTAGAGGTAACAATGGGACTGTTGTGTTGTTTAGCATGTCTGTACGGAATCAATAGGCAATGTGTTCCATTCCTATCACCATAGGTCTTATTTGGTCCAATGCATATTTGTGATGTCATATCTTTCTGTCAGGATGTGTTCTGCATTTGTTTCTCACGTCTATACCTGTGTTAATTTGGGGAGCATGCGCTCATGCATTCACATGCAACATTTTTTTCTGCAGGTGATGCAGGGTATGGGTGTCGGCGCTGGCTGCTGACCCCTGTGTGTCAGCCACGGACACGTGCAGAGCGGAGGTACAATGAGGCCCACGCCTCCAGCCGCTCTGTCATAGAGCGCACCTTTGGCGTGTTGAAAAGTCGCTTCAGGTGTCTGGATAGGACAGGTGGGGCCTTACAATATCAGGCAATGACTGTTGCAGAGATAATCATAGCCTGTTGCATCCTGCACAACATTGCTCTCAGGCATGATATTCCTGCAGAGATTAATGAGGATCTGGAGGAGGATCCACCGTGCCCCTCTGTACGTGGCAGTGGTGACACACAGGAGGGCACAGCGGTCAGGCGGAGGTTGATTGCAGAGATATTCACTGGTATGTATTGCATATATTCCCACATATATGTGCTGTTGTGTGTGTGTGATGGTTATAAAGGGTGATGTTTCTGACCATATAGCATTCAGATGCAACACTGCATTGTCATTACACTGAACATCCGAAGGTAACATATAGCCATGAGTGTGTGACCAACAATGTGGACAGGGCACAACAGCAGCTGTTGGTGGATACTGTGGGTGGGTGTGGATACGCCTTTAAGAGCTTTTGGGGGGCACAGTCCCAGTTAATGGCTGGTTGTGATAGCAGCTGCTGTGCAAACACAGTTATTTGGTTTTATTGTGTGTGTGGAGCACGGTGGCAGGCATATGGTACGGGGTTCACAGTGGTAGGGAGGACCATGTTTTTGGAGACCTCTCCTGCGGGCTTTTTAGTTATTTACTACAATTTGTAGTTGCTTGTGTGGGTGTTATGCTCCTGTGAGCTGGCTATGTCTGTATGTTTATTAGGTGTGGTGCCACATGTCATACATGGCACAGTACACATGCGCATGACTACGTTCCCATGATGGGATTCATTATTTGTGACGGTTGTTGCTGCAACCCCACATTGTGCCGTAATGTATACTTCATCACGTAGCACAGACATGGATATGGTGAAGGATGTGGACATGTGCAGTGTGCAGCCAGGGGACCATATCATTGCAGTTTTTTTTTTGGAGAATAGTCATTCATTGCAGTATTTTACATGTACACACATACAGAGGTGAAGCGGGTCACATCACCAAAGGGTGGGTTACAGTAGGCAACTGTTACGCTGCAAGTGTGGGTGGTTTTTGTGTTTGGCACTTTTCCATTAGGAGCATGGCATATGTAGGTGATGCTATAGCAACATATGCCTCATGGCTCAGGTACATGCTGTGTATGTGGGTAGGGCAGGATAGCACAGTCCACATCCACAAAAACCTTGTGGACCCTAGCGAGGGATGTTATGTCCACATACACACAGACTTAGATGAGAGTTATTTGGGGCAGGTGCACATATAGCCTATCCATGATTTCACATTCTCTGTGTCACACAGTGGGGTGACATGCAGCCATCATGCTCAGGTCACAAACAGACATGGGGGTGTTGTTTGGCAGACATGGTGCTGACATTGCCATGTATTTCAGCACCTCATCAGCACACAGCTGTCATCATTATTTGGTGTAGGATATGTACACTGCAGAATATGCATTTGCACAGTGTATACAGGAGGTGTTCATGCATATTTCCAGGTATCTCAGCTATTTACACTGTGGTAACAGACAACATTAAGAGATCCATACACACGGAGAGGGGGTATTGGTGTCAACATGGGTGACACAGACTAATAGTGTGACCTTTGGATGCGCCAAAAACATGGTGGCTGCAGACACCTCTATTGACCAGTGTGTAGAACAACAGAGAGGTAAGGGAGGCGACAGAGGGATTGGGTAGACCTTTATTTAGCATCTGACAACTACATGCTGCCCTCCCATGTGGGTTATCAGTACAGTGTGTGAGTGAAGTCGTTAGGTCAGGTTTTGTTGTCTGACAGCTGGGGACAGGGAGCTGCAGTGTGTGTTTCACAACTAGAACTTGACATAGGTTTGTTTTTCTTGTGTTTTCCACTGCACAGGACATACTTCATGAGGATGCTGTTGCTGTGGAGCATTGTCACGTGACGGTACATCAGCCAAGATGCTGTGCTCCAGGGTAGGTGGATCTACAGCTACATTGTCTGTGCCTGAGGTCGGGGGACAACATGTCGCCTGTTATGTGTCATATTGGGCAGATGTTGTTGTTCACTTATCTTCCTTAAGCCTCCCTTACCCATATCTTGCTGTTGTCACACATATGCTCATGTGTTTGTATACAGTATGTCCACTGCAACACTTGTTGAGGCATATTTACAGCATAGCTACATGTGTGTGTGGTTATTCTTGTTTGGGGGATCCTACACTTGCTGCCTCCCCCAACATAGTTAGGTCAGCCAGCAACAGGGTATCAATGCATGTCACTGGGCCTTTATGTGCACAAATTGGCACTTGTGCACATACAGGCCATGTATTACGGCTGACCCGCTGACTTACACATACTGTGTGGGTGGGTGTTTATGGGTTGACTGTGTGGTGATGCAGTGTCCAGGCATGGTAGATTATCATGTGCTGTGAGGGGTGGGGGCACCTGGGGGGGCAGTGCTGGGTGTGTTACCTCTACCGTAGTGCTGTTTACCTTGTCATCATGGTCAACATGTGTTGTGAGCTGTGAGCAGAACTGTGTCTTGTGTTTTGAGGGACCAGTGTTGAGCAACTTTTCTTTCTCTCAGATATCAGCATAATGTGCACATGCATCAACAGTGACTCTACATGGTGATTCTACATGTTTGGCTTACATTGTCTACCTTCACTGTGACTTGATGTGGCTGTGGAGTAGTGGAAGGAATTGATGACGTACACATGATGCACACACAGGGTATGTTGCACCTTTGTTATTTGGGGATTACATCTGGCTGTACCTGTTGTTGAGTTTGTGTTTATCTCATGGACATGTCATGTTGCATCTCTGTTCACACAAACAGATGCATATAGTGTGTAGCAGTGAGATGGCTTTGTGACATGAAAATGAACATGACCATATCCATGTGACACCCGTGTCTGCATTGACAGTTAATGATTGGTATAATATGCGTTTTATTTGATGTTCATATCGTGCCATTTTTGCCTTTGCATCCCTTTCTTCTGTATTTTGTGCAGTGTGACTCTTGACAATTGGTGATGTTTGTGCAAGGTGTCTAACAAGACCATACTTATCCTCTCCTGACACAGGGCAGAAGACATAACGGACCCATTTCTTCCAGTGCATCTGGGCTCGCCATCAGACACCTGTTGTGGGACAGACCACCATGTAATTGTTTCTTGAGAAATGTGCCATTGGATGTTTGACTTATGAGAGTGGAACACAGGCCTGCGATTGACAGTATTGCTCTTGGACTGCTGGTTTGGCCATGACAGACCTGTACAACACACAGTTTGTGCCATGCTGTGGCTGCGAGTCCTGCTGATTGCAGGGACACAAATGAACTTTCATGGACTTTGTTATATTGTAATGTGACACTTTACTATCCATGCCCAGGGTTGCATGGGGAGTTTTGAACTGACCTGTTGGATTTCAGAGACACTTTGCTTTGTGGACGCTGTGCGCATCATGGACTGACATTGTCACTGTATTTTGGACATTCCTCCCCAGTTGGTTAGTTTTTTGGTTTTGGCCATGTGTGTGACATGGCACACATGATACGCTCATCAGTTTGTTTCAACAACAGCATACAACCATGTTTGTGGAATAGGGGCAAAGATGGAGCGGTCCTATTATCTATGTCCACCTGCCCTCCACCTGGACATGATACAGGTTTTGCCACAACAACGCTTTCATGCCCTCCACCATCCTTGATTGATGTTTGCAGTGGCCAAGGGTGTTTACATGCATGTGTGGCATCACTGTATCATGTTGGTGTGCGGATGGTTCTCGTGCTTATGACTGACTATGGGGCATGTTTACTAAAAGCCGTACAATTGCGTGCCGCACAATAGCGCACGGAAACGCGGCACTCAAACGCTCAGAAACGCTCTTAAATGCCCCGCACAAGTGCGCGTGGGCCCCGCACAATTGCGCGCCGCACTAACGTGCCCCGCACAAGTACCCGGCCCGCAAATGTCCGATAGAGGCGTGGAAAGGCATTCTGAGGGCGGAGGAAGGCTCCCGAGGGGCGGAGAGACGGGGTCAATGGGCGGGGAAGGGGAGGGGAGAGGCTCCCCGCACAGTATCGGGGACGAATTTGCAGGTTAAAAATAGCGCGAGTGAAACACTCACGGTAGAGGGCATTTAAAGGGAAGAGAAACCATTTCCGTCAGCAATGTACAGGGAAAACCGGGAAACCTGCAAAACGTGAGCAGTGTGATACATGTGCACAGAACAAAAGTGCAAATAAAGATAGAAAAAGACCCAAACAAACATATTAAAAATAGGAAGTCAGCTGGGGAACCCTGATATTAATGGGCAAACATAAGAAACACACCCAGGAAAGCTCCAAAAAAATGAAATGAAGTATGGAAGGGGCTACGGAGCGGAGACCCTTCCAAAAACCATTTCCTTTTTTCTGAGCCTTCCTGGGAGTGTTTGCTATGGTTGCCCATTAATATCACTGTTGCCCAGCTTGGGTCTATTTATCCCCAGTTCGTCGTGGTCGGTTGAGGGGTTTATTTGCACTTTTGTCACCAGACAAGGTGACTGAGCCCACAGTACAAATGTGCAGAGCAGGGTTTTTGACTCCTTTGGTCAGGTTTCCCACCCCCAGGGACTGCACTATCACTGTGGCCACAGTGTGGTGCAGCAGACAGAGGCAGTACCTCTAGGACCAGAGGGTCACAGGCTCAAAGCCCAGCTGGGGCTACTGCCATTCCTGTCCACATATTTTCCCCACAACTAAACCATGTTAGTAAGGGCAATCCTTTATTGCTGGGGATATACGCATTGGTCATACGCCTATCTTTTACACCACCAAGCACAGACACCATGACCAGGGGCATTACCTAGAGCAGAGTCTCACAAATGCAGTCCTGGAGGACCACACACCATTCAGGTTCCATGCTGCCACTCATACAAATAACCGTGCTGTATATCTATGCACCACCCCCATGGCATGTAGATGTAGCTCATGCATATTCATGAGGGACAGCAGAAAACCCCAACCAGTGTATTGCAAACCTGGACTGGATTTGGGAACCTCTGCCGTACAGCAGCAGCCAACAGGGACAGACACACCCACACCCACACCCACAGGCCCCATTGGCCAATGCCTCCTGGTGAGGCAGGACATTGGGCCCTGCGTGCATCTCCCAATACCAGCACTTGCATACCTTAGCAATGTCACCCTACACCAGGGTATATGGTACACAGCTCTCAAACGTTTGCTATGAGTACTGGCAGATAGATATCCCTACGTTACGCACAGTCTGCTCTATGAGCTCCATCATAATAATCTATCTGATGTTTGCGGTGTGTGCGTCAGGTCTGGCCCCTGACAGTGTTTACCACCCTAGGGAGGGACCCCCAACGGTATTGCATACCATACCTATGCCTGTACTGTGCCCAGGACTGGTGTGGTGGGCAAGGATTCTGAACCCCTCTATAGTAGCACAATGCTGGCATACGTGTGGGAGTGTGTGTCTGTCTATACAGTGTGTGTTGGCTGCAAACCCTGTCCACAGTTTTGGCCTGATGATGTGCATAATGAGCAGCAAGGTACCATGGGTATAGCTCAGACAGGGTGGGCTGGCCAGGATGCATCTACACAGGGCATAGGGCACTGGCAGGGACATTGTAGTGGCCGTCCACCACCTCCACAGACAGGGTGACCTCTATATGTGCTGCTGGGCTTTCACTCCACCCTGACTGTGCAGTGATGGCAGCATGGCTAGGCACCCCCATAGTGCTTCATAGCACTTCCCTCATGTGATATATATGGGTCATCTGTTGGGGGCCTAGTCACTGATGTATCTGCTTGTGTGTGCTGCCATCCCAGTTGTGGGTGCATGCATTTCCAGTGGGACTAACCAGCAGACTGTTCACAGCTGGTATGTGCCCTGCTGGAGTGCCTTGCAGGGTGCAGTGGCTGATGGCTTGATGCAGGGGAATATCAGATAGTGGTGGGGTGCATCTGAGCATATCCAGGCCTACTGTCTGTCTGAGATTGTGGTCTGGGTGTGTGTGGGGCTGCTTGGACTGCCCTGTAGGGTGTCTGTTCCCCAACAGGACTGGGATTGATGGTCCACTCTACTGCCATCATTGCAAGGGGGGGGGTGGTGGTGGTGTATAATGGGGATCTGTTGATAGGAGACCCTGCCTGTTTGCCACCCTCAGCTGGGGGGGGGGGGGGGGGTTGGTGGTACATAGCCCACCAAGGGGTCCGTGGGGTTCCCCCTGACTGAGACAGACAGAGAGAGATATCCAAGGTGTTCCTGCAGAAACTATCTATCTCACAGATTGCGACTGTTTTGGAGCTCTGCCATGGCCTCTCTCAGCTATGGAGGGTGCTGTGGACCTGGTCCAGGGCGCCTCATCGCACACTCAGGGTGAGCACAGTTCCCGCACAGTGTGACTGTGTGTAGCTACTCTGTGCAAATTAAACACCCGGTCAGTACCTCCTACCAGGCCAAGGTGCTGTGTGGGTGCACACGGACACGTCCCCCTACCAGGCCGGGGAGCTGTTGGGGTGCATTCCCCATCTTGTGTTCATCTGTGGACAGCTGATTTGCATGTGCAGTGCATCATGGGTATGGGTGGCCTAACCCTATCCTGGTTCCCACAGCAGACTGTCTGTGTGGTGACATGCAGGCTCTCTGCAGCCAGCCAGGGGCTTGCTGGCAGCTATATAGCTGTAGCCCAATGGTTACTTCACTGCCTGTGGAGCCAGCGGTAATGGGTTTGAGCCCACAGTGGGGTTATTTGATAGGGTTGTCCAAAGCTTTTTTTAGATTTAATGTACATATGTTGCTGCCATCAAACACACCCTCAGTGTACTGTACCCATAAGGTGCCTCTGAGGGTGCTTTATAGGGCACCCTATAGGGCACCTTATGGTTGCCGTCCATATAAGGTGTACTATACATTATCCTGTGATGCAACATATATGGTGCCCTATAGGGGACATTCAAGGGTGCCTTGGCGGACAGTGAACTTTAACATGTGCCTTATGGGCCGCCTTATGTTAACACGCTTTGTGAGTGTGTTTGCTAGTAGTGATAACTGAAATAAAAATAGATTGCCCCCTACAGCACTCATCCCCATAATACACACTGCCTCAGTGAGCCTTCTTCATTGGGCACTGTGGGGGATTGAACCCCTGATCTCTGCATCATTGGTCAGTGTCTTAACCATTGTGCTGTGGCTCTGTTCCTATGCTTGGGCATCTGCGCACCGCCTTATGCCGCCCAAAATTAACAGTGCACCGCCCTATGCCGCCCAAAATTAATATGACTCCTAAAGCACTTTTACCCATTACAGTTAATGCCTCAGCCAGCCCTTTTTGTTGTGCACAATGGGGAATTGAACCCATGGCAGCTGCACCCACAGTCAGTGTCTTAACCATTGTACTATGGCTCTGCTCCTTTGTATGTGCACATCAGGGCGCCACTTAGCCTTCCCACGCACTATTATGCACGGCGCACAATAGCGCGGCGCACAATAGCGCCCAGCGCAAATGTGCGATCGCTTACTCCCGTTTTTTTTCTTTTCTCTGCCTGAACCGCCCACTCCTTATATGGCACAGGCACACTACCGCGGCCCCGCACATTAGGAATGTTTAGTAAACAGACCCCTATGTTTGTGAACCACAGCATGTGGAACTATTGCTTCTGTGTGTTTTGCTGTAAGATGGTAGTCCATCATTTCCATATTAACATGCTGGTTATTGTGTTTGTGTACTGTACAGACGTGACACTCTGCATGTATGTACACACCTTGCACTGCACATCTGCACAGTCCTGTTTATCCCCTGCGGTAACGACACTCTCATTGCCCCATTATATTTGGTGTGTGTCAGTGTGGGTGTCCATTGTCCTCCTACACCTCTGCATTTCATGTACCATGCTATATGTGTCCAAACACTGTCTACCCACCAAACAATGCATGGTTACCTCCTGCATGTTGTTAGGTCTGCAGCTTGCTGCAGGTTGTTTGGTTTGTATTCTCTCTGTGTTTATGTGCCTCTGCTACCTGTTAGCATATGGTCATTCTGCTTTTGATGCTATTTGAGGTGCACATTGTAGCATTTCTGATGTGTGGATCAGCCATTCTGTGGGAGGTGGGACATTACTTTCTGAATGTGTTTGTCACATTACAACATTGAGGCAACATAGGTGTTTTTCATTTGTGTGCCTCCTGTGTTGCGTGATGACTATGTTTGTGGGGACAGGTGATGTGTTTGGGGTCCTAATCATGCAACGCCTACGGTCTACATGCACTCATATGTGGGTCACACATTTGAGGCATGCAGCAGCAGGTGGGGGGTGTGGGCCTGCTGCCCAGTGCATAGCATGCACCTGATGCACATGATATCTCGTGCCGTTCATTTGTGCTCAAGGCAGTGACCTTTATGTAGCATGTGGGTTTTTGCCCTGCTAAATGTGTTTCCATCTTTCACCAGGGATGGACTCACCTTGATATTATGATTGCACTGTCTACAGTATCTGTGAGGAGTGACCAAAATAAATATATGTATTTGACACACATTTGTCTCTTTTGCTGCTTGATCATGGTGACAAACATGCAATACAATGTGTGCCTTTGAATCACTCATGACTCCTTGTGACCCTGAGACTACAGGGTTTCCTTGACAATGTCCCTGCAGTGACTTGCCCAAGGCCACATGGAGTGCTGGTGTGAAATGAGGCCTGGTTGTTTGGTGTGCAGGACAGTTTTGTGAACACTAGGCTACTCCTCCACTCTTTGAGCACATTTACACTTGTGTCTACTGATTTGCTTGTCATGTCCATGGCCCACCTGTGCTCACATCCTTGTACGGTGGCAGCTGTGTATGTGTCTGCCATTTGGCACATCACTGGGTATTACAGGTTCCCATACAGACCCTCCCTTTGTACTATTAGTTCTGCCTTGTGCTCAGTGTGGTGTTTGTGGGTGTGGTTGGAGGCATGTGTTATATCAGTGGTTTGCAGGTTAGATCCCCACATGTGGTTTTTATTTTTATTTTCATTTGTGCTAACTGGACGATTAGTTAACAACAGGTTCATCACCTATACACACACCCTCGCCTCTCTTCAGTGTACAGCAAGGTGTGCACTCTGTGTTGCCTAGCCATCAGATATTATCTGTTACATAGGTCTCTTTCGTTATGGTGTTTACAGGGCAGTGCACCTGGGGGTTTGGTAGTGCTGAGGTTCAGCTGGTGTGTGGTACACCTGTTTTCATGTTGAGCTATCTCGTGTCCTGTCCGAGATTGCTACCCAGCTCCACCGAGCATCCTCTGCTGCCCTTGCGGTTTAGTTTCTTTCCTCTTTTGCATGCTGTATCCACTGCATAACATCTCATTGTGTGTGTGTGCATGTGTCCCTGGTCCCAAATACAGACTGGGTTCTGATCTTTACACAGCAGATCTGCATGTGCATTTGTTCATGGTTACTCTTGGTAGTTTGCCTGTCCTTACAACCAGTATACGTCTTGTGTGATGGCCTGCACTATTTTTGTATGCAGCCTTTGCTAATGAGCTCACGTTGGTGTTGTGTCCTAACGGCTGGTGCATTTGCATTTGTGGTAGTGGTCGTAAGTGTGATTCCTCTCTGTTCTGTTGGATGTGTATGCTTGTCCGGCAGATGTGGTTTCCATTTGTTTGACGGTCATATGTTGGCAGATTTGTGGTGAGAGCACATTGTACCCTCATCTGAGTTGTGAGCCATCCTTCTGTCCATCCTCTGTCTGCCAGCTGTTGTGCCATCCTACCCTGATGTGTATGCTGCTACAACACGTCCTGCACTCCTACACCTTCCTGCATTTCATCTCTCGATGGTTGCCTCTAGTGTGTGTGCTCTGCATAGCACTGCTACCACACTGTCATCCTGATATTTCACTTATCCTGCCATTTCAGCCTCCTCTGCTGGACACATCTTCCCATCGTCTGTCGCACACTATCATTATAGCATGGTACATTACCATCACTCAGTACATAGCTACAGCTAGCCCCAATATGTTTGTCCATTTCTGTACCTGCCACATGGCCTGGGGCTGGTATTTGTAGTACAGCACCTGTGATCTATGTCCTTCTTTTACTTATGCATTGCCTTTCCTTTCAGATCTGTGGAGTGTTTGGGTTACATGTGTCTTTGGCACATACCTCTGTTGCCCTTCACATTGGGGTCTCTTACTGCTCTTGGCAAATGTTTTTGGGTTGACCTATACATCGTTGGGGCATCTTATGTCACACCTTCGATTCTGTCAGTTTAGGGGGGCCAACAAACAACACCAAAGAATTCAGAAAACTGCTTAAAACTGAACTATTCACAGACTACTTCAAGGACCTCACAGAATGACTCCTAAGATAGCAAAGCCATCCATGTAAATATGTATCTGTAAATATGTACCTTAAGCGCACACTGTATATAGCTCACATCAAAATCATCCACACACACTCACGCAGCACACTGTATCATTTCTCGCACTGCATGCTAATGACAACCACACCCTTCATTGATTGTTTGCTGTGCCAACCGCTTTGATTTCATGATAAAGCGGTATACCAAGTCCGTTTAAATAAATAAATAAAATACTATGGTGCCCTGGGAATTGCCAACCTTTCAACATGGCCGCTGGAGAACATTATAACTCGCCTTTGCTGACGTGGTTGTTTATGATGTGCGTTATGGTGCACCCTAAAAGGTGAAATACTCTATGGCACTAGGGTGGGCTTCTGTTTACATGGCAGCACAGATTGCTGTACAGTTGCATGCTGAAAACAGATGTACCTAAGCCAACCTTAGTCACTGCTCATTTAAAACCATGACCCCTGCACCGTCAGTCAATGTCCTCACCATTGTGCTACACTGCTGTTCCTTCTTGCATGTCTGCACACCTACTTAAGATTTCCATGCGTTACAATGCACAGTGATGCCAGCACAGGCACTGCTTGGACCTTGCCCTGCCTCATAGGGCACCCTGTAAAGTGCCCTATAAGCAACATTGTGGGGTGCCTTGGTGGACAGTGCACTTTAAAATGTGCCCTCTAGGGTACCTTGTAGGGCGCCTTATGCATCACCTTATATTGCAGTGCTTTGAGAGTGCATTTACTAGCAGTAGTAATTACAATAAAATGTGACATGCCTGCTAGATCAATATTCCTCATAACAGGTCATGGCTCAGCCAGCCTTTTTTATTGGGCACAGCAGGGGATTGAACCCATGATCCCAGCACTATTGGTGAGTGTGATAGCCATTCTGCTGTGGCTCTGTTCCTGTGCTTAGATATCAGCGCACCGCCTTATGCCTCCCAAAATTTATGTCGCCCAAAATTAATGTGCCTCCTAGGGCAATATTACCCATAACAGATAATGCCTCACCAAGACTTTTCTCGTTGTGCACAGCTGGGGATTCAACCCCTGATTGCTGCACCATTGCCCAGGGTCTTAACCATTGTGCTGTGGTTCTGTTCCTGTGCATCAGTGAGCCGCCTTATGCCTCCCAATATTACACTGCCTCCATAAACATGGGCGCCCCGCCTTATGGCCATCAGCGCGTCGCCGTATGACGCCCATTAGATATATATATATGGCTCATAAAATACTGCCTCAGCCAACCTTGTTCATTGGGCACTGTGGGGTATTGAACCCCTGATCCCTGCACCATTGGTCAGGGTCTTAACCATTGTGCTGTGGCTCTGTTGTTGGACTTTCACATCAGCGCGCCACCTTATGCCGCACACTATTCAAATCCCTCAAAACATTAGCCTGCAGCCTTATGCTGCCCATTATTTATATGCCTGTTAAAATTATGACTCTGTGTGGCTTGTTCACTAGGCACTGTGGGGGATTGAAACCCTGATCCCTGCACCGTTGGTCAGTGTCCTAACCATTGTGCTGTAGCTCGGTTCCTGTGGTTGGATATTTCCGCACCGCCTTAGGCCTTCAAAGGTTAGCAGCACACTGCCTTCTGCCGCCCAAAACGCAAAATGCAAAACACTTAACAGCGCAACGCCTACTGCCCACAATTTACAGCAATACGCCTTATGATGCCCACACCTACCAGCGCACCACCTACTGCCTGCCAAAAATAACAGTGCGCCGCAAAAAAATTAATATGCCTCCTACAGCACTTTTACTCATTAAAGTTAATGCCTCAAACAACATTTTTTGATGTGCACAATGGGGCATTGAACCCCTGATCCTTGCACCATTGGTCAGGGTCTTAACCATTGTGCTGTGGCTCTGTTGTTGGACTTTCACATCAGCGCGCCGCCTTATGCCGCACACTATTCAAATCCCTCTTAAAACATTAGCGCAATGCCTTATGCCCATCTGCGCACTGCCTTATGCTGCCCATTATTTATATGCCTGTTAAAATTATGACTCTGTGTGGCTTGTTCACTAGGCACTGTGGGGGATCAAAACCCTGATGCCTGCACCGTTGGTCAGTGTCTTAACCATTGTGCTGTAGTTCAGTTCCTGTGTTTGGTCATTTCTGCACCGCCTTAGGCCTTCAAAGGTTAGCAGCACACCGCCTTCTGCCGCCCAAAACGCAAAACACTTAACAGCGCAACGCCTACTGCCCACAATTTACAGCGATACGCCTTATGATGCCCACACCTACCAGCGCACCACCTACTGCCAGCCAAAAATAACAGTGCGCCGCAAAAAAATTAATATGCCTCCTACAGCACTTTTACTCATTAAAGTTAATGCCTCAAACAACATTTTTTGATGTGCACAATGGGGCATTGAACCCCTGATCCCTGCACTGTTGGTCAGTGTCTTAACCATTGTGCTGTGGCTCTGTTCTTTTTCTTGCACATCAGTGTGCCACTTATGCCTCCCACGCAGCTATCTCATGCGCTAAGGTGCGGGGCGCACATGGGCGCCGCGCACCTTAGCGCATATGTAAATTCTGGCGTTTCGTCTTTAGCGGGGAAAGCCCACTCCTTATATGGCACAGGCACACTACCGCGGCCCCGCACAATTTCAGAGTTTAGTAAACATACCCCTATGTGTAGCTATTTCTGTGCTCCCTGGTAACAAAGTCTGACTAATTTATTTAAAATGAGCACAAACTTAACTTTCTTTTAAACTGTGCACACTTTATTGGATAGAGTCACTGAGATCTTCAACTTTTTCTATTTATAGACTACCTGACAAATCTCTAAAAATGGTCTTGTAACCATATCCAGACAGGTAAGCCACTGCTCTTTTTCATGGATCCTCTAAAATGTCTTTTGATTTAGAGCCTGAAGTGGGTTGTTCCTGCAAGGAAGTTCTGAAATGTCATCTATCCCCAAATTTCAGCTCCCTCCTCACCTCCCCCAGCATTCACAGATCTCACACAACTAAAGCATTTATTCTTTTTCACCTCGTCCTCTTTCCCCCTTCTTCCAGCAGTCCTGAGTTTGAGGAGCACAGATCTCCTGCTGTGCCTGCTACTGTCCATCCCTTCCTGTCTCAGGCACAGGACAGTACTATGTTGGCAAAAGGGAAATGATAAGAGGAAAATTGGATTTGGGAATAGTGTAGCTCTTCACTGCTCTGTTCTGTTCCTTCCAGTCTCCCCCAACCCCCCTCTTCCCCAATAACAGAAAGGAAGGCTCCTGATTAACAGGCTACTGCAGAAAGCCAGCGCTAAACCCGCACTGGATCGACTTTTTACATTCTCAACAATGCACTCATTTTAACATGCAATGCAGGAAGGATAGGGTATGCAAATGAATGCTGTGGTAACCGTGCACATGAAATGAGCCACTGCAGAGTTAAAATGGGAGAGCAAGCCAAACACATGTGCACAAGAAGTCTGCACTAGTTCGGCTTGCTCTCCGGGCATTACATGGCTAATTTGCATATCAGCCCAGACAGTATTTTGATGTCATTGGGGATGATTGTGGCATCGTGAAAAGCCCCAGATGCCATCAAAATACTGCCGGGGCCAGTGCTTTGACAGAAAGTAAGTACCTGGTGGTCTATTGGCCCCTGTACCCCCACCCCAATCCAAAGTAAAATAAAATAAAATAAAATCACCTGGTGGTCTAGCAGCCCCTACGTCCCCCACCCACTACTAAAAGAATACACCCTGGTGATCTAGTGGCCCCTCTATACTCCCTGTACCCCCACCCCAATCCAAAGTAAAATAAAATAAAATAAAATCACCTGGTGGTCTAGCAGCCCCTGCATCCCCCACCCACTACTAAAAGAATACACCCTGGTGATCTAGTGGCCCTTCTACCCCCACACCCATGTAAAATAAAATTAACTAAAATCATCTGGTGGTCTAACAGCCCCTAAATCCAACCACCCTGGTACCTTAAAATAGGCGGGAGCGCTGCCTATGCGCTCCCACTTTGAGTCCACCATATTGAAAAATAGCGATGTGTGGCCCAACAGGATGCATCCTGGGATATACCTGGTGAGGTCAGACTTCCATATAAGGTAGACTATACCTTATATGGCATTCAAACCCTGCCCGCTGCATCCCAGGATGCACCACGTGGGGCCAAGCGCACCCAATATGGTCCAACTAGTTTGTCCAGCAAGGTGGCAAGTGTAGGTGCATCTACCGCTCCATGCAGGTCACCCCTTCCCATGCCTTTGTTTAGGGGTGTACCCAGCACTCCGTGTAGGGCACCCCTATTTGTTGAGATATAAAAGATAGTTAAGTTTATCTTGATTTTATCCTGTTGCTATAAAGGGATCCACTGTGTCTGTCCCATGCCATTTTGAATTCTGTCACTGTATTTGCCCCCACCACTTCCATCGGGAGGGCATTCCAAGCATCCACCACCCTTTCAGTGAAAAAGTATTTCCTGACATTGCCTTTCAATTTACCCCCTTGCAACTTCATATTATGTCCTCTAGTTTTACAGCTTCCCCGTCTTTGTAAGAGGTTTGTTTGTTCATTAATGCTCTTTAAATATTTAAAGGTCTGAATCATAACTCCTCTGTCCCTCCTCTCCTCCAGAGTGTACATGCTTAGGTCTTCAAGTCTCTTCTCATAAGGCTTCTGATGCAGGCTCCAAATCATTTTGGTTGCCTTCCTCTGAACCTTTTCCAGTCTTTTTGTATCCTTTGCGAGACATGGTCTCCAAAACTGAACACACATTCCAAGTGAGGCCTCACCAGCGACTTGTACAGTGGCATTAGTACCGCTTCCTTTCTGCTGGTAATTCCTCTTTGTATGCAGCCCAGCATCCTTCTGGCTTTTGCCACCGCCTTGTCGCACTGTTTTGCCACTGTGAGATCCTCAGAAATAATCACTCCAAGATCCTTCTCCTGGTCCATGCACACCAACCTCTGCCCCCCTATCGCATACATTTCCCTTGGATTTCTGCTTCCTAAGTGCATGACACTGCACTTCTTCACATCAAATCTTAACTGCCAAGCATTAGACCATTCTTCCAGCTTTTGTAGATCTTTCCTCATGTTCTCCACTCCTTCAGGGGAGTCCACTCTATTGCAAATTTTTGTGTCATCTGCAAAAAGACAGACTTTTCCATTCAGTCCTTCAGCAATTTATTGATTTGTACTTTTTTCAATACCGCTCCTTCCAGCGATCAGGGGCGGTTTAAAGCGAACAGAAAGATAATACTAATAACAAATATTATTATTTACAAAGAACAATTGTCACTCACAAATACATTGAACAGTACCGGTCCCAGGACTGAACCCTGGGACACACTGCTAATCACCTTCCTTTCATCCAAGTGAGTTCCCTTTACCATCATCTTCTGTTGTCTGTGAATTGACCAATTTCTGATCCAGTTCACCACCTTGGGACCCATCCCCAAGCTATTTAGTTTTTTGAATGAAGCTGACAGTTAGCAACCAGGAGTCCCTTAAAACAGAAAAATTAGTAAAGCCATGGTGAAAAAAAACAGTACTTGATGTGTCTATTTGTGCATATGAAAAATGAAAATGAAAGCCTGATATTCAAAAGCACTTATCCATACTGTGGCAGCCGCTATATGGACAAGTGCCCTATCTGTGAATTTTCAGCGGCATTATATCGATAGTGCTACTGAAAATTCCTACAGACCTGGGTATTCCATCTAACTCTATACATAGCTGGCAATATTCAGCCACTATCCATATAGATATGCAGTATGATTGAAAGATAGCAAAATGCTGTTCTAAATGAAAGCACTTTGCTAAATGGGTAACAGGCTGATTATTGCCTCTATCCACAGATCAGTGGCAGTCACCTGCTTCTACGTATATTCAGACTGCTACTTCTGTGGACAGCAGTAGAACATACATACAAAATATCTAAATGCTACAATGGTCGATTAGAAAAAACACTGACCTTGGCATTTGAGAATTGACCTGAAAATGATTAAAAGCACCAATGGATCTTTGCATTTGAGAGGCATTTTAGAAAACACGTCCAAGTGCAATTTGGGATGCCTAAGTCAGAATATCTAAAAAACCCCAGGCATGTTCAGCTGCAGACACGATTACACAAATGTGGACGCGCCTGATGTGGATGTCTGCTGAGGGTCTACATCGACGTCCCCAGAATAGTATTTCAGAACCTGGATGTCTAGGAATAGCCTAGTGATGGGTTGGGACCAGGGAAGCCAGGATTCAATTCCCACTGCCCCATTGTGATTGTGCTGAGTACTGGGGATGATAGCATGCTACTTCTCTACGTCCTCTGGATGTTTTTCAGCCACAACAAGTACTTACCCAATGCTTATTCATGCTTGGAGCAGGTCTAAACTTAGATGTGACTCTAAACGTTTCTGAGATCAAGCACGGACGTCCAGGTTCCTGGGAACGCCCCAGCCACACCACCACGCCTCCGGTCAGACTTGGATGTCCCTAGAGCTGATTTCTAAAATGGTTCTGGAGACATCTCTATGCTTTGAATGCCTCTATGCCTGTTTTCGAACATCCAAAGCATGAGTAGGGCTTCCAAAATAATCCCATTTGTGTGATTTTCAGGGCCTGCTGTTTCACTGTTCCTTGATGGACCCTGAAATTGGCACACTGGGTGACTTCCTCATTTACCAAATGCCTAAGCTGGTTCTGGGCCTATTTTAGGTATGGTAACTAAGTTGAACCAATTCATTTCTTTACTTGTTTACTCCTTCCCTGAAGCAGTTCTTTCATACTTTTCACAGTAAAGGAAAAAGATGCAAATTGCATGCAAATCAAAATAATAGATGCAATCAGCATTTTGGATAGGATGATTTGTTTTGCATTTAACAATCAAATCTAGATTTCTAACTTTGAAAAGAAAGTGTTATAACGTAATTCATTGACAATGACATTAGGAATGAAACCCTAAAAGACACAGGTTCCGCAATACTTGTACTGGATCAAGCATTGATATCCTGGGTCCCTTCTTAATAATGGTTTATGGACCTTTCCTCCAGGAACTTGTCCAAACCTTTTTTAAACCCAGCTACACTAACAGCCTTTACTACATCCTCCGGTAACAAATTCCAGAGTTTGATTACACGTTGAGTGAAAAAATATTTTCTTTTATTAGGGGTAAGCAATTTAAGACTAATAAAAGAAAATATTTTTTCACTCAACGTGTAATCAAACTCTGGAATTTGTTACCGGAGGATGTAGTAAAGGCTGTTAGTGTAGCTGGGTTTAAAAAAGGTTTGGACAAGTTCCTGGAGGAAAGGTCCATAAACCATTATTAAGAAGGGACCCAGGATATCAATGCTTGATCCAGTACAAGCATTGCGGAACCTGTGTCTTTTGGGGAAACTGCTAGGTAGTATGACCTAGATTGGCCACTGTTGGAAACAGGATACTGGGCTTGTGGACCTTGGTCTGACCCAGTATGGCATATCTTATGTTCTTATGAAACAAAATTTAACAGCAACATTCTGGGGCCTGTTTACTAAAGTAGAGCAGGTAGTGCAGAACATCATTACTATCTGCCACACTGGGCGCATCGCTACCGCAATAATTGCAAGCGCACAGCCATAGTGCATCTGCACAATGAACTTGTTTGCAACGTGTGTCCTGCAATTTTAAACTACAAATGCATGATTTGGATGGCAGTTGTCTACAGACCCCAAAAATAAATATGCCCCAACCCCACATACAGGACAGTAGTAACAGGCAAGTGCAGAAGAGAAGCTGTAGGGAACATAGTACAAGGCCTCTGCTGTGTGGGGAGGGAATCCTCTCATATAGCTTGGACAGTACCTTCAGCATTGTGGAGGGGAAGGGGGGGGGCCCTAGATCCTGTAGATCTGGAGCCAAACACAATGAGCACAGAGATATGGGGAGGAGGGAGGAGGAACCCATGCTTTGGGCAGCCAGCCCATTACCTCTACCACAGGGGTCCATAGGGTCAAGAAGCACTCACCTCTGTGCCCTGACATTGGCAAAAGGGGTGTAGGAGAAAGTGCACAGAGGGCACCCACTCTGGGGGGAATATCACAATGCAATCACACACCCTCTTGGAGGTGGCCACACAAAGCAACCCCCAGGCTGAGAACCCCAACTGTCAGGGAACCAAAGACCCACAGGACCTTGGAAGTTCACAAAAGCTCTCCTGAGTATGGAAGCCAAGGAGGGAGGCACTGATCAGTGAGCACCAACAAAGCAAGAAATGTTGAGTATCGGCTCAGAAATGATAGGTCTCAGTCAGATCCTTCCATAGTCTGAATGAGAGGCTATCTGCCACAGGAACATGGGCCGTGGCAGCAGCAGTGTCCCCCAGGTGCACATATGCACTGTTAAATGCCCCCATCCCTAGTAGGGAAGGTATGGGTCAGATGGCACCTTTAGATGTCAAGCCATCATACTTGCAATATGTTTAACACCTCATTTGCATGCCGGAGCAGAGGAGTAGCCTAGTGGTTAGAGCACTGCTTTGGTAACCAAGAGACCAGGGTTTGACTTCCCACTAGCACTTCTTGTGGCCCTGGGCAAGTAACTTAACCGTCCATTGTCTCAGAAGAAAGATCTGGAAATCTACTTCCAGTTACACCGCCAAGAAAACTCAGGAGCTGCTTGGGTAGAATGCTGTTTTTAACATGGTTGCCTTTTGGCCATGTGCTCCCTGCTAGCATGTGGCCAAAATGCTCATTAGCCCTGCACTCCTGGCTACCACATTTTAGTAAACATGCCCATCTGTCTTTTAGAAGGCAATTTTCAAAAGTTTTATATGGGTAAATGTGTGTTTACTTCTTTAAAAATGGTGTTTGAAAATTGTCCCTTCCTCACCACTTAATCTGGGTGAAAGTATGCAAGCTACTTTTATCTGCTGAGAAAAATGGATAGGGTTAGATAGTATGGAACAGTGGGTTTGTATGGGAAGGCCTTGATGGGGGCGGGAGGGGGGCGTTATAGAGGCAGAGCGATGGCAGGGCATGGGCGGGACATGGGCGGGCTGTGACCTCGGACATATAGAGCTGATTCAAATCTAGACGTGGAACTTATTCCATCTTGAAGGTGGAATAAGTCTCCCTGGACAGAGGGGGATCGTGGTGTGGGACCTGGGGACCCAGGTGAGGAGGGAGCAGGGGGTTCCCTGCAGCCTGACCCAGGTCTTGCAAGGCCAGATCAGGGGTTGGGCCGCAGGGAAAAACGAGCTTGGTCGGTGGCCGGGCATCACGGCTCCTGAATGGAGCCATGGTGCCATGGTGATGGGATGCCATGGCACTGTGGCTCCATTCAGGAGTCTGGCTGAGGTAGCTGGGTATGTGGCTGGGCGTGCAGGTCGATCAGAATTGGGTCCTGGCCTGCACATCTAGGCCATAGACCCAATTCTGATCCCGTGGGTATATCTAGTCCCCGCTGGATCAGAATCGGGTCTACTTCTGTACGCCCCACTTCTGATCTGCCACACAGGTGCTGCACGGTCTGAATGGAATTGGCTTCCACGTGTTCAGCAGAGCTTTGCAATTTTTTTGTGCTTTTATGGGATATAGTAGAAGATAGCTAGTCAGAGCTAGCTCTTCTATTTTATCCTAAGCCTAATAAAATAGGGAGGAGTAGCCTAGTGGTTGGGGCAAAGTACTTCAGGCTGGAAGGTCAGGGGTTCAAATCCCACTAGAGGACAGCAACCTTGGGCCGGAAGGACTGGGGTTTCTAGTCCCCCAGGTGCTCCTTGTGGTCTTGGGCAAGCCACTTAACCCTCCATTGCCCATGTTCCCTGTAAGCATTAGTGTGTTTGTGTCTCATATCCCCACATGTTAAATGTATCCCCCAATTATGTTGTGACTGCTTTGATTGAAGGATAAGGCAGGATACAAAACTGTCTAAATAAATAAATAAAATTATGATGGTAGCAGCTCTTCAGGCAGGACTAATGTCAGCCTTGAACAGTGGTAAATATATTCTGATTCAAGGGCTGACAGGAGACACATGCATATTTGGGTTTATAAATGCTTGTGGGCATGTCTGGGGCTAGACTGCAAGGTGTTAAGGGAACATTTTTGATGACTCTTCCACTAGCATATTCTAAACCCTTTTTTCCATACTATGCTGGACCTTTTGTTTTCCTGAAATTCTATTACTATTTAATGCAGCCATATGCTTATCTAGAGCCCAATGGAATGGGTTCACTCTGCCCGGGGAACCCATCAGTATCCCAGAGCCTCACAGCATACATGAGCACATAGGTGTCCCAAGGCCAAAAAAAATACAAAGTGTAAAAAGTAAATATTTAATATACTTTTCCCAGCTTGCTGCCTGGGGCTCCCCATAATGCAAAAAGTCTAGGGCCTGTGCCAAGGTTGGCCCAGCCTAAGGCCACAGCTATTCGCTATGCATTTGTTTTATTTTCTTTTTCCAATAATCTGCTTCTAGAGGTCAAAGGAGTGAATCAAACCTTAGTGAATATGTCAGATTGCATACTGTTATCCAGGAAGAAAGTTGCAGAGATTATCAATATAAAAATCTGGTCATGCCTCACTCTTTCCCTCTATTCCCAACCTTACAATACAAAAGCAAGCGAATCGTCTCTTGGCAGGAAAAAGCCATGGAGAGGCATTTTCAGAATATAAATAAGAAAAGTTTTATGTTGGTGATTTATGATAGTTTGATTGCCAAGAAATCTGAAAACCACAAACAACTTTCTAATATCCTGCACGTATTTTACCTTAATGAAAATGGAGCCCACAATTACGACTTTTGGTTTGGTTACTCCAAAATATGAACATGGGTTTATATTAGATTAACTGTACATGAGTTTGCTTTCTGGCTGTGCATTGACCAAATTAAAAAATAAAATGGATTGCTCCATTACAAAATGATTGTGGCAAGTTCCAGCAGCAAATGCAGGGGACCAATCTATTGTATACCTAGCAAGTTATTGCAGATCTTTCATTATATCAGTTTCTATCATTCCAAAATGCCTTACTTTATCAACTTGTGTGTTTGAGTAACAGAGGAAACAGAATACTGAAAGTCAGTTTGACCTACTCAATCTTTTTAAACTACTGTACTAATTTTTACCATGTGAGTTTAACTGTGTATTTGCCCCTCTATAAATAGGGCAAATACACAATATATCATTTTTACACTTGAACTGTATTGTGATTTTAATGCAGGCTCAAGCAGGAGGAGGTCAGAGGATACAATTATATGGGCCTGGTACCAGCTGGAGATTAGGGTCTCTTTAACCATGCTTGGGTGATTTATCCATCAACATCTCATGTACTGCTCCATAAAAAACTGATACCTGTTTAAAAAAGGTATTAAAATTTAGTGTTCTTTTAAAATTAAAATATGGTGTCATTGCCAGCAGGTAGGCTGAATAAGAAGTAAACTAACCATCTTGCAAAATATTAGGCTCTGAAATACAGCTAAAACATGAGTCCATGGTGCTTGCTGCACTCTACCGAAATGATAACTCATTAATTTATGAAAAAACAGCGTGGAATTAATATCTGATAGAAAAAAAAGTTCATTGCTTTAAATTAATATTGAAAGTCCTTAATCGACAGAATTGTAAAGTATGTGTTCCATATATTTCTGTAGTGGCTATCATTGAGCGTGAATATTGTAATGTAATATGTGGCTTCCTTCTAATAGAATACTCCATAAATATGCTTATGGAAAGGGTTTAGGTTGCTACTATATTTCATTATGAGCTTGTAAGTAATCCTACTATGAATGTATTATGCAAAACAACCGAGAAGGGCATTAAGAAAGCATTTTCATCTTAAACATTTAAAGCAGCTTAACAAGAAAGCATGCATTGCTGTCAATTATCCATAAATATGCATATTTAAAACAAAAAGAGCCTTAATTAAACAAGTGTTTAAGTTGCATTTTGATTCTATACTTAGTGAAAGAAAAACAATTCTGCCAGCCCTTTCCAGCAATTTATTTATTTTAGTGATTTGTATTTCAATAATATACAAATAGCAATAATAAATTACCGTAATGCTTCATTTTCATTAAGAAAGCTGCCAGGTTTTCAAAATCTTTTCCACTGGGAGTTCACTTATAATTGCATAATCCTTTGGGGAAGTTTCAATATTATTTCAATCAATTTCATCCACAACCCACAATATGGATGATTACATCACAATGCAATTTGCGAAGTTACCTTCTTCCATCAGTCATTTGTGAAAAGAGATGCTATATTTATCTGTCTGAGCAATATTTATCAGAAAAGAAATTTACCAAAGTAGTAGCAGGATAAGTATTTTTCTCTATTTCCATGCTCCCACGATCTATGTTCATTTCTTATATGTCTAGATTTTAATGCACCATTTCACATTATACTAAAATAACATCATGATCATTATCAATACTTACTTAAGGTGGCTTGACCAGAACTAGGAGATTAAAAATAAGGAAAATGTATTAGTGTAAGAAACCTTATTTAGCATTGATAGATATTTTGAATGCTTCTTCATTTTTCACCAAGTACACCTGTATACAGAGCCATTTTTTTTTCAGTATGGCTATAGATGTTGAAAGAGGCCTTTTCTAGCATCTGTGAGAAAAACTCTTCTAGAAGACAATGTATTAAGGAATAGACCTATTCCAATTTCTAGAAAGGTGTGCTATAAAATGATGGGGTATATTAACTCATCCAGTCATAACACCAATATGCACCTCTCTTAAGGAGTAATTTTATGCAAAAAATAATTCTCGTTAATGACTTAATTGGGCTTAATACATAAAAATGTGCTAAAATACCAAAATTCTGATCTCTTTCTGCTTTCTATGGGCCTATTTCGTAAAGTGCATTAAGGCTTTGCATTTAGTTCTTGCAGTTAAGGTGCAGCAGTGTGCAGTAAGTGAAAACCCTCTATGGGAAATGAGGGGGCATGTCCAGCATCTGCCCTGCATTTAGCACAAAAGATAGACACTTCTTGCACAAGCTTGTGTTCCATGCCTTGGCAGCTCAAGGAGGAGAAACCATGCTCCGGGGCTGCTCTATAATGAGGTTGAATTTGATGGCCGCCTCAGGTGGCAAACATTTGGGGGTGGCAAAAGATGACCCCAAAACAACTGCCTCTCTCTGCCTTCAAAGTTTAAAAAAAAAGGGTGGACAAGCTGCTCTTGCTGCTTCTCAGCAGCATCAGAATCAGCCCTCTTCCAGCCCCACCTTCCCTCCTCTTGTGTCGGCTCCCTTTCAGTCCCCACTTTCCTCTCCTCATGTTATTTCTCTTCCTGCTCCCACCTCCCTCCCCCGTGTCAGCTCCTTTCCTGCCCCCTCCTTCCCCTGGCAGCCGCAGCTTCTGTGTCTTACAGAGTCGTGGCTGCGATAGTGCTAGCAATTTAAAATAAAAACAAAACTGGTATGGAGCCTTCCAGCCTCTGTTATGCAACCCACAGCAAAGGCCGGAAGGCTCCACACTGGTTTTGCTTTTATTTAAATTACTAGTGCTATTACAGCCACGGCTCTGTAAGACACAGGAGCTGTGGCTGCCAGGGGAAGGATGGAGCAGGAAAGGAGCTGACATGGGGGAGGGAGGGAGGTAGGGGCTGGAAGGGAGCTGACACGGGGGGAAGGTGGGGGCTGGAAGGGAGCTGACATGGGAGGTAACGGTGGGGGCAGGAAGAGAGCTGACATGGGAGGTAAAGGTGAGGGCAGGAAGCGAGCTGACAGGGGAGGTAAAGGTGGGGGCAGGAAGAGAGCTGACATGGGAGATAAAGGTGGGGGCAGGAAGAGAGCTGACAGGGGAATGTGGAAGTTGGAAGGGATCTGACATGAGGGGGAAGTTGGGGGCAGGAATGAGCAGGGAAGGTGGGGCAGGAGGAGATCTGACATAAGGGGGAAGGTAGGGGCTAGAAGATAGCTGAGCAGGGGGAAAGGTGAGGGCTGGAAGTTAGCTGACAAGGGGGGAAAGTAGGGCTGGAAGGGAGTTGACATGAGGGGGCTGGAATTGAGCTGATACCTGAGGATGGTACTGGAATGGGACTAGAAGGGTGATGACACTAGGGAAAGGAGGAGGGGTATGGAAGGGAGCTGACACCTGGGGATGGTACTGGAGGGGAACTGGAAGGGAGCTGACACCTGGGGGTGGGATTGGAGGGAGCTGGCACTTGAGGATGGGACTGGTAGGTAGCTGAGTAATGGGGAGGAGACTAGAAGGGGACACTGGGGCTGGAAGGGGGGAGCACTGGGACTGGAAGGGAGCTGACACTGGGACTGGAATCGGCTGACACATGGGGATGGCACTGGAAGGGGGATGGATAGAGGGTAGTGTGACTGGAAAGGAGCTGACACCTGGGGGTAGGACTGGAGGGAACAGATACTTGGGGATGGGACTGGTAGGTGGTTGGGTAATGGGGAAGAGACTTTAGGTTGTAGTCACTTATTCTGTACTTGGTGAGGGTTTGTGTTCTGAGTGTGTGACAGAGGCCAGGTGTTCAGTTAACATGGAGTTTGTACATAGGGATCTATACTGTGCTGTAGTAATTTGACTTGTTCAGCTTTTCAAATAGGTGTATGGATGTTCTAGGGCCTGCTGCAGTATTTATAATGCTGCTTTTTTCTAGGTAGGCCCCTTGTATGAGTTTTGGAAGTTTATTCTGATATGGTATGGTAGATTTGGCTTTGTAGATCTTAGGGTTTTATATCAGTTCCCAATATGCCTGGTACTGGAGAATGTTTCTTAGTGAGATGACCAGAATCTGTTTTTTTTTTAATATATATATTGAGTTCTGTGGGTTAATGTCCTACTTCTATTCTGCACCCATTGTCTAGGGAGAGGTTTCTGTGGATGCAGAATATACTGTATATTAAAAAAAAAAGTGAGAACCATAACGCAGTTTATAACAGAATAAAATGAGTTATAATTTGGTCTTATAAACTGTGTTGTGGTTCTCACTTTTTCTTTTAGTTCCATGGTGTGCAAGCATCTTGCATTTCCTTTGTTTTTAAAAGAATATATATTTACATTAACACCATGCTGGCCTATTGTGCAGTTTCAGGAGTTATGTTGGGATTGCCAAGACCTTCTTGGTGTTTATGTTGTAGTGGGAAGTGTTGTGTTGGGGTCACAAAGTCCCTCTTGTTTTTCAGAGGATGGGAAGTGCTGTGTTGGGTGTAAAGTAGCTCTTCTTTTTGTGGAAGTGGGAAATGCTGCATGGGTGCTGTTGAGCCCCTCTTGTTTGGCATATTTAGCAGCATGTTTCCTAGGCTCTACACTGGTAACATATGAGCATAAGAAATGCCATACTGGATTAGACTAAGGTCCATCAAGCCCAGTATCCTGTTTCCAACAGTGGCCAATCTGGGTCACAAATACCTGGCAGGTTCCCAAAAAGGCAGAAAGGTTCCACAAAGCTTGTCCCAGGGCAAGCAGTGGATTTTCCAGGTCCTCTTTAAAAATAGTTTATGGACCTTTTCTCCAGGAACTTGTCTAAACCTTTTTTAAACCCAGCTACACCAGCAGCTTTTACTGCATCCTCTGGTAACTAATTCCAGAGTTTGATTTCACAGTTATATCCCCCAGCAGTTGCCGCATTTCAGCATGGCAAAACTGCTTCCGGTGCAACTAAGACCATCCACTGATGTGGCATTAGTTGCACTTACGCTGCTTGCGCTGAGCCATTATGTTAATTTCTGCCGACAATGCAGATGCCTGTGTGTGAGAGTTCTTACTCTCGCCTCACTCTGCAGTAAAGTATAATTTTGGGAAAGAAATCCTGTAAACCTGCTAACAGTAATGAGTAAAAGAATTTTTTGACTAAATATGTCTGTTTTTCGTTTGTACTGATATATTCCCTACTTGGTGAAGATCTATCTCTGTTCTGCATATGTGTGACTGAGGCTACATATTCTCTTAGCATGGCGTTTCTATGTAGGGAGCTGTAGTAATCTGGCTTGTTCGATTTTCTGAATAGGAATATGGATGTTCTAGGGCTCACTGCAATATTTATGGTGCTGCCCTCTTCTGGGTATGCTCCATGTTGTGTGAGTTTTGGAAGTTAGTGCTGCTATGGAATAGTAGATTTGCTCTATGGGTCCTCTACTCTGGATTCTTTGGGGTATGTTTACTAAACAGCTCAATTGTGCGGGGCACACTTGAGCGTGCGCTAAGGTACCTTAGCGCATGCTAATAGTACGTTTTTGGTGCCCCGCATGCGTGCGCTCAGGCCGTACACGTGCGTGCCACCCGCAAAAGTGCGCGGCACGCTGATGTGCGATAGAGGCGTGGAAAGGCATTTCGAGGGCGGAGGAAGACTCCCGAGGGGTGGGGGGACGGGGTCAATGGGTGGAGAGTGGGAGGGGAGAGGCTCCCCACACAGGAGCGGGGCTGAATTTCGGCAAAAAAAATACCGCGAATGAAACCCTCGCGTTAGAGCCGATTTAAAGGGAAGAGAAACCATTTCCGTCAGCAATGTACAGCAAAACCGGGGAAACCTGCAAAACGTGAGCAGTGTGATACATGTGCACAGAACAAAATAGCAAATAGAAATTGAAAATGACCACAACAAATTCCAAATAAATTATAATCCAGCTGGGCAACAGTGATATTAATGGTCAACCATAAAAAACACTCCAAGGAAAGCTCCAAAAAAAAGAAATGATTTTTGGAAGGGTCTATGCTCCGTAGACTCTTTCAAAAATCACTGCATGTTAATGGAGCTTTCCTAGGAGTGTTTTTCATGTTGTCCATTGATATCACTGTTGCCCAGCTTGGTTTTGTTTTTTTTCCCCTTTTTTGGAGGTCATTTTTGAGGTTTATGTGCACCTTTGTCCCCATACAAGGTAAACGAGCCCACAGTAAAATTGTGCAGAGCAGGGTGTCTGACTCGTGCGGCCAGGTTTCCTATCTCCAGAGACTGCACTGTCTCTGTGGCTACAGTGTGGTGCAGCAGACACAGCCAGTGCCTGTAGGACCAGAGGGTCACAGGTTCAAATCCCAGCTGGGGCTCCTGCCAACCCAGTCCCCATAGTTTTATCCACCACTAAACAGTGATAGTACAGACACTCCTTTATTGCAGAGAACATAAGCATGGTTCCAACACCTATATTTTACCCTACACCGCACACAAACCATAACAATGGGCATTAACTACAGCCGAGTCCCCCAAATTCAGTCCTGGAGTGCCACAACTCAATCAGGTCATATGCTTTTTCCCTGATAGGGACATGTCTGCATGTTGGCGGAAGGGTACAGGTGGTGGAGGGGGCAGTGGCTGCAAACCACAGCAGACAGTGGCCTATGCGTATGCAGACTGGCACCGTCCACCGCAACAGACAGGCTCTGTCGGATGTACAGTCATGGACTCCCCAGGGAACATAGCATATCTGTGGCAACACGGTGGTGCAGTGCACACAGACAGTGTGTGCAGTGCACACAGACAGTGTGTGCAGACATAGAAGGTCACAAGTTCAAAGCCCAGCTGGGGCTACTGCCAATCCAGTCCACATATTTTTCCTACAACTAAACCATGATTAGTAAGGACAAACCTTTATTGCTGAGAACTTACGCATGGTTCATACGCCTATATTTTACCACACCAAACACAGACACCATAAACAGCTGCATTACCTAGAGCAGAGTCTCCCAAAAGCAGTCCTGGAGGGCCCCACACCATTCAGGATCCATGCTGCTTCTAATAAAGATGCCTGTGCTGCATATCTATGCACCACCCCCATGGTATGCTGATGTAGCTCATGCGTATTTATGAGGGACAGCATGAAAACCCGAACAGTGGTTGGAACACCAGGACTGGAATTGGGAAACTCTGCAGTAAAGCAGCAGCCAACAGGGCCAGACACACCCACACACACATCCCCAGGTCCCATTGGCCAATGCCTCCTGGAGAGGCAGGACGTTGGGCCTTGCCTGTATCTCCCAATACTAGCAGTTGCATACCTTAGCAATGCCACCCTACACCTGGGTATATGGTACACAGCTATCAAACGTTTCCCATGATAACTGGCAGATATCAATCCCTACGTTAAGCACATTTTGCTCATTGATCTCCACCATAACAATCATTGTGATGTCCGCGGTGTGCGCTGCAGGTCTGGTCTCTGACAGTGTTTACCACCCTGGGGAGTGACCCCCAACAGTATTGCGTACCATATCCATTCCTGTACTGTGCCCAGGACTGGTGTGGTGGGTATGGCTGCTGGACTCCTCTATAGTAGCACAATGCTGGCATAGGTGTGGGGGTGGCTGTCTGTCTATCCAGTGTGTGGTGGCTGCAAACACCTTCCACAGCCCACACTGCCAGCAATGTTGCCAGTATTGGGCTGCCAATGTGCATAATGAGGAGCAAGGTACCATGGATATAGGCCGGACAGGGTGGCCTGGCCAGGGTGCATCTGCACAGGGCATAGGGCACTGACTGGGACATTTTAGTGCCCGGCCACCACCTACACAGACAGGGTGACCTCAGTATGTCCTGCTGAGAGATCACTCTCACCCTGACTGTGCAGTGACTACAGCATGGCTAGGCACCCCCATAGTGCTATATAGTATTTCTCTTATGTGCTAGATATGGGTTTCCTTTTGGGGCCCAGTCACTGATTTATCTGCTTGCTGTGTATGCTGACATCCCAGTTCTGGGTGCACGCATCTCCACTGGGAACATGCACTGTGGACTAACTAGCACGCTGTTTGCAGCTGGTATGTGTCTTGATGGAGCAGCTTGCAGGGTGCAGCGGCTGGTGACTTGCTGCAGGAGAATATCAGATAGTGGTGGGGTGCAGCTCACCATATCCAGGCCTAATGTCTGTCTGCTATTGTTTTATGGATGTGTATAGAGCTGCATTGACTGCCCTGTGGGGTGTCTGTTCTTCAGCAGGACCAGGGTTGATGGTCCCCTCTACTGCCACCTTTGCAGGGAGGTAGAATGTGGATCTATTGATAGGAGACCCTGTTTGTCACCCTCAGCCCTGGAGGAGGAGGTTGGTGGTACATAGCCCACCTAGGGGTCCATAGGGGCTACACCTGACTGAAACAAACAGAGATATCCAAGGTGTTTGTGCATAAACTACCTATCTCACACATTAACACTGCTTTGGACCTCCAGCATGGTCTCTTGCAGCTATGGAAGGTGTTGTGAACCTGGTCCTGGGCGCCTCACTGCACCCTCAGGGTGAGCACAGTACCCGCAGAATGTGACGGTGAGTAGCTACTCTGTGCCAGTAAAACACACAGTCAGTACCCCCTACCAGGCCGAGGTGGTGTGTGGGTGCACATGGTCACTTCCCTCTACCAGGCCGAGGTGCTGTGGGGGTGCATTGCCCATCTTGTGTTAATCTGTGGACAGCTGATTTGCACATGCAGTGCATCATGAGTATGGGTGGGCTAACCCTATCCTGGTGACCACAGCAGACTGTCTGTGTGGTGACGTGCATGCTCTCTGCAGCCAGCCAGGGGCTTGCTAGCAGCTATAGAGCTGTAGCCCAATGGTTACTTCAATGCCTCTGAAGCCAGAGGTCATGGGTTCAAACCCATAGTGGGGTTATTTGATAGGGTTGTCCAACACATTATCTTTTGTTAATGTACATATTTTGATGCCAGCAAAAACACCCTCAGCATACTGTACCCATAAGGTGCCTCTGAGGGTGCTTCATAGGGCGCCCTATAGGGCACCTTATGGTTCCCGTCCATATAAGGTGCACTATACATTATCCTGTGACGCAACCTATAGGGTGCCCTATAGGGGACATTTTAGGGTGCTGTGGCGGACAGTGCAATTTATAATGTGCCCTATGGAGTGCCTTATAGGGTGCCTTATACGGCACCTTCAATTACGGCATGTGAGGGCATGTTTTCTGGCAGCAATTAATAACATAAAAATAAAGTGCTGCAGGTCAAAATATGTACAATGCAAAGCTGATGCCACAGCCAGCCTTACGTATTAGGCACACTGGGGAGCAAACTCATGACCCTTGTATCAGCAGTCAGTGCCTTAACCATTGTGCTCCACTGCTGCTCCTCCTTATCTGTCAGCGCACCTACATATGCTTTTCATTCCTTAAACTGCACAGTGCTGCCATAAAAAACAGTACACTGACCTTGCGGTACCTCATACGGCACCCTCTAAAGTGCCCTATAAGCAACATTCTAGGGTGCCTTGGCTGACAGTGCACTTTAAAATGTGCCTTATAGGGCGCCTTATGTTAACACGCTTTGAGAGTGCGTTTGCTAGTAGTGATAATTCAAATATGAATAAAATGCCTCCTAAAGCAATCTTCCCCATAATATGTTATGCCTCAGCCAGCCTTGTTCATTGGGCACTGTGGGGGATTGAACCCCTGATCCCTGCACCATTGGTCAGTGTCTTAACCATTGTGCTGTGGTTCTGTTCCTGTGATTGCACATCAGCGTGCTGCCTTATGCCGCCCAATATTAGAAAGCCTCCTAAAACATTAGCGCGCCACCTTATGCCCATCAGCGTGCAGCCTTATGCCGCCCATCATTTAAATGCCTCCTAAAATATTTCCTCAGCCAGCTGTCTCCATTGGACACTGTGGGGGATAGAACCCCTGAACCATTGGTAAGTGCTTTAACCATTGTGCTGTGGCTCTGCTTTTCTTTTTGTATATCAGCGCGCCACTTATACTACCCAGTATTATAATGCCTCCATAAACATCAGCACGCCGCCTTATGCCGCCCAGTATTAATATGCCACCAAAAACATTAGCGCGCCACCTTATGCCACCCAGTATTTCTGCGCCTCATAAATTAACGCCTCAGCCAGCTGTCTTCATTGGGCACAGTGGGGGATTGAACCCCTGATCCCTGCAACATTGGTCAGTGTCTTAACCATTGGCTGTGGCTCTGCAGCAATTCATCATCCACTGCACCCTGCTCCATCACAACACATACTGGCTGTAAACAGTGTGCTAGTTAGTCCACAGTGCATGTTCCCACTGGAGATGCATGCACCCAGAACTGGGATGTCATCATATACAGCAAGCAGATAGATCAGTGACTGGGCCCCAAAATAAACCCATATCTATCACATGAGAAAAGTACCATATGGCACTATGGGGGTGCCTAGCCATGCTGTGGTCACTGCACAGTCAGGGTGAGAGTGATCTCTCAGCAGGACATACTGAGGTCACCCTGTCCGTGTAGGTGGTGGCCGGGCACTAAAATGTCCCAGTCAGTGCCCTATGCCCTGTGCAGATGCACCCTGGACAGGCCACCGTGTCCGGCCTATACCCATGGTACCTTGCTCCTCATTATGCACATTGGCAGCCCAATACTGGCAACATTGCTGGCAGTGTGAGCTGTGGAAGGTGTTTGCAGCCACCACACACTGGATAGACAGCCAGCCACCCCCACACCTATGCCAGCATTGTGCTACTATAGAGGGGTTCAGCAGCCATATCCACCACACCAGTCCTGGGCACAGTACAGGCATGGATATGGTACGCAATACTGTTGGGGGTCACTCCCCAGGGCGGTAAACAGAGACCAGACCTGCAGCACACACCGCAGACATCAGAATGATTGTTATGGTGGAGCCCAAGGAGCAAAATGTGCTTAACGTAGGAATTGATATCTGCCAGTTATCATGGGAAACATTTGATAGCTGTGTACCATATACCCAGGTGTAGGGTGGCATTGCTAAGGTATGCAACTGCTAGTATTGGGACATACAGGCAGGGCCCAATGTCCTGCCTCTCCAGGAGGCATTGGCCAATGGGGCCTGTGGGTGTGTGTGTGGGTGTGTTTGGCCCTGTTGGCTGCTGCTTTACGGCAGAGTTTCCCAACTCCAGTCCTGTTGTTCCAAACACTGTTCGGGTTTTCATGCTGTCCCTCATAAATATGCATGAGCTACATCTGCATACCATGGGGGAGGTGCATATATATGCAGCACAGGCATCTTTATTAGAGGCAGCATGGAACCTGAATGGTGTGGGGCCCTCCAGGACTACATTTGGGAGACTCTGCTCTAGGTAATGCGGCTGTTTATGGTGTCTGTGTTTGGTGTGGTAAAATATAGGCGTATTAACCATGCGTATGTTCTCAGCAATAAAGGTTTGTCCTTACTATCACGGTTTATTTGTGGGAAAAATATGTGGACAGGTTTGGAGGTAGCCCCAGCTGGCCTTTGAACCTGTGATCTTCTGTTTCTGCACACACTGTCTGTGTGCACTGCACCACTGTGTTGCCACAGACATGCTGCTTTCCCTGGGGAGTCCATGACTGTACATCCAACAGAGCCTGTCTGTTGCGGTGGACGGTGCCAGCCTGCATACGCATAGGCCACTGTCTGCTGTGGCTTGCAGCCACTGCCCCCTCCACCACCTGTACCCTCCGCTAACATGCAGACATGTCCTTATCTGGGAAAAAGCATATGACCTGAATGAGTTGTGGCACTCCAGGACTGAATTTGGGGGACTCGGCTGTAGGTAATGTCCATTGTTATGGTTTGTGTGCGGTGTAGGGTAAAATATGGGTGTTTGAACCATGCTTATGTTCTCAGCAATAAAGAGGTGTCTTTACTATCACTGTTTAGTGGTGGGTAAAACTATGGAGACTGGGTTGGCAGGTGCCCCATCTGGGATTTGAACCTGTGACCCTCTGGTCCTACAGGCACTGGCTGTGTCTGCTACACCACACTGTGGTCACAGAGACAGTGCAGTCTCTGGAGATAGGAAACCTGGCCGCATGAGTCAGACACCCTGCTCTGCATAATTTTACTGTGGGCTCGTTTACCTTGTATGGGGACAAAGGTGCAAATAAACCTCAAAAATGACCTCCAAAAAAGGGGAAGAAAACCAAAACCAAGCTGGGCAACTGTGATATCAATGGGCAACCATAAAAAACACTCCCAGGAAAGCTCCAATAAAATGCAGTGGTTTTGAAAGAGTCTACGGAGCGTAGACCCTTCCAAAAATCATTTCTTTTTTTTGGAGCTTTCCTGGGAGTGTTTTTTATGGTTGCCCATTAATATCACTGTTTCCCAGCTGGATTATAATTTTTTTGGAATTTGTTGCGGTCATTTTCAATTTCTATTTGCTATTTTGTTCTGTGCACATGTATCACACTGCTCACGTTTTGCAGGTTTCCCCGGTTTTCCTGTACATTGCTGACGGAAATGGTTTCTCTTCCCTTTAAATCGGCTCTAACGCGAGGGTTTCACTCGCGGTATTTTTTTGGCCGAAATTCAGCCCCGCTCTTGTGCGTGGAGCCTCTCCCCTCCCACTCTCCACTCATTGACCCCGTCCCCCCGCCCCTCAGGAGCCTTCCTCCACCCTCTAAATGCCTTTCCACGCCTCTATCGCACATCAGCGCACCGCACACTTGCGCGGGCCTGTCAGTGTGAGGGGCACGTGTGCGGGGGCCCGTTAGTGTGACGCGCATGCGTGCAGGGCACTTAAGAGCACTTAAGTGCATCATTAGCATACGCTACTGTGCGCCGCACACGTGTGCGCGGTTTAGTAAACATACCCCTAAGTTTAATTTTGTTTAGTAGCCTGATAGTTGGATAGCATTTGAATTCATGGCTACCAGCGTTTGAATTCAGAGTTACCATGATTAGTTTCTCATTTTATATCTTCCTTCCTCATCAATAATCTGGTTCTAGCAAGATAAATTTGTTGTGCAGATACTTATTGGGGGGGGGGGGGAGGAGGTTGTGTAAGTGCCTGTTCATTAATCAGATTTAATGTTTTATTATTATGTTTGTTTTATTGTAACATCTGTTTTACTAAATTGCATGTGTATGTTTAGAAGCCACCTAGGATTTAAGATGAGTGGCATATACATTTTAAAATAAAGTATACTAAATTTATGCAAATGATGCCCCAGTGAGTCTCCGCACATGGCCCTACATCACCCTCATGCCATCCCTGGGAGAAAGTAGAGAGGGGGTGCACTGGGAGATAGAGGAAAGCAGAAACCTTAGATTGAGAGCTACATGATCAGAGAATAAAATGGTCAGACAACAAAGTTAGAAGATAATTTTATTTTCAATTTGATGATCAGACTTGGTGCTATCTTTATATTTTATACAGAACAGGGAAATGCATCTCCTTCTATTTCTCTGGTATTGCAATGTCTGCAGAATCTGACTTCTTGGGGTTGCAGTTTAATTTTTATCTACATATGTTTAATTTTAGGTTATGGTCACTTATTCTGTATTTTGTGAGGGTCGGTGTTTTGAGTGTGTGACCAAGACCAGTTGTTCTGTTAACAAGGAGTTTGTATGTAGGGATCTGAACTGTAATAATCTGAATTGTTCAGCTTTTTAAATAAGTGTTGAATGTTCCAGAGCCCACTGTAGTATTTACAGTGATGCTTTTTTTTGGGTGGCCTTCTTATGTGAGTTCTGGAAGATGATGCTGATATGGTATGGTAGATTTGTTCTATAGATCCTCAGTGTCTTTTTTGTAGGGTTTTGTATTAGTTCACAATATGCCTGGTACTGGAAAATGTTTGTTGTTAGTGAGATGATCAGAATCAGGGTTTTTTTTTTTTTTTAAGATATCGAGTTCTGTGGGTCAATGTCTTAGTTCTGCTCTGCACCCACTGCTGAGGAACGGTGTTCTGTAGATCCAAAATATATGTTAAAAAAGAAAAAGCAAGGACCATAATGCAGTTTAGAACAACAAAATGAGTTTAGAACACAGATGAGAAACCGGACATCCTATGTATAACTGAAACATGGGTCACCAACACTGATGCAGCCATATTAAACCAGATCAGCAAACCTGGATACAACCTATACAACTGTCCCCGAGCCCACAAGAAGGGGGGAGGGATCCTCATAATAGCTAAAGATAACCTGCAACTCATAAGTACATATCAGAACTCAAACACAGACATAGACCTACTAAAGGTGGAAAACACTGCAGTATCCATCTGCCTAATATACAGACCCCCCTCGCCACAGCACGAGATTCTTGCCTCAGCATTAGAAAACATATCCTCAACGCAACCAAAAAAATTCCAGATCATACTAGGAGACCTAAACCTAACATCAACGACAGCCACACATGCAAACACTTTCCTAGAGGCTATGACCCAGCTAGGGTACCAACAACTAATAACAGAGCCCACTCATGAAAAAGGTCACACACTGGACATGATTTTCGCACCTGCAGGAAAGCAGGCCAATGGTGAGAAGCCTCTGATAGAGATCATACCATTACCCTGGTCAGACCACCACCAAATCAATATGCAGATAAAGCTTCCTACCTTGTCCAAGGACACAAAGGCAAAAAGAGCACCACTCCAACAAAGAAGATTTAACAAGCCAAATATGGAATCTCTCATCAAGACCATCAAATCCCACATAGACCTGGGTAAAACAGACCTCAATGAATTAACAAGTAGCTGGGATACCGGAATTCAGGCCATGGCGATCCCTAAAGAGAACCATATACCAAACGCATCCAAACTTAAATCAGAACCTTGGTACAACATAACGCTGACCAGAATGAAAAGAGACCTTAGAAAACATGAAAGAAGGTGGAGACATACCAAATCCATCGAGCTCAGATCTGTGTACCTCAACCTCCTATCAAAATACAAAGAAGAAGTAAACACAGCTAAGAGGATACACCATACCAACATTCTAAGCAAAGCCATCAACAAACCACGTGAACTCTTTGCACTAGTTAAATCATTAACCAAAACAGCCACACCGGAACATCAAGATACCCACATAGATCCACAAATGCTTGCAAACCACTACGCAAGCAAGCTGACTACCGCCAACCCCACTCTCTATATAGACACACAATGCCAAGATACAGAGGTGGAGCATAAACAGACGTGGAGTATTTTCCGCAACATTGATGTGCATCAAACCATCAACATACTAACCTCTATAAATACCACCACCTCCCCACTCGACCCCTGCCCAACAGCATGGATAAAAGCAGCAAAAAAAGAGATCAACCAGCAAATATCCCACATCGTAAACCAGTCACTAAATCAAGGAATAATGCCGTACCAACTGAAGCAATCTATAATAAGGCCAATCCTAAAGAACAACTCGCTCAATAAGGAAGATCCGACATCATACCGCCCCATCTCCAGCATTTCATTCCTCGCAAAGATCATAGAAAAAGCAGTGCTCATACAGCTTCAAGAGCACCTTGATGACTGTGATACCCTAGACAAACAGCAATACGGGTTCAGAAGAAACCATGGAGTTGAGACGCTCTTGATAGCGCTAATGAACAACCTCCTCAAAGGCTTAGAAGACAGAAAGAAAATGTTTATACTCATTTTCATCGACATCTCTGCCGCCTTTGACACAGTACACCATGGGATCCTCCTTAACAAACTAGAATCTATAGGAATTGTGGGAACCCCCCTCAAATGGTTCTCCTCATACATAACGAACAGAAGGCCACAAGTACAATTCAATGGTGAGAAAGCTGAACCTTTCTCTCAAACGCAGGGCATACCCCAGGGTTCTGCCCTCTCGGCACTTCTGTTCAACATCTACATGCTACCCCTCTGCGACATCTTCAAAAGGCATAATATTAAATACCACATCTATGCAGATGATATTATGCTTTATACACAACTAGATACTGCCGACCCTCAATATACACTGCTCGAAAATTGCTTGGACGAGATGTTAGGCTGGCTACAGAAAAACAACATGACAATCAACCATAAGAAACAGAAGTCATGTACATATCCAGTAAACCAAACTTCAACCCCCCCCCCCCCCTACAATCACACTGTGCAACAACACATACAACACGAAAAACGAAATCAAATATCTGGGAGTCACACTCGACTGCAACCTAAAAATGGAGACACACCTACGCAAAACGAATAAAGCCATCTTCCATAAACTAAGAGTGTTACAACCACTAAGGAAAATAATAGAACCCGGTGATTTTCGGTCTCATTATACCGCACCTAGACTACTGTAATGCAATCTTACAAGGTCTGCCTAAAAAATCACTAAATATCCTTCAGATGGCCCAAAACGTAACAGCCAGGATCATAATGGGAACAAGCATTGCTGAACACATTACCCCCATTTTAATAGAGCTACACTGGCTTCCAATTGCAGCTAGGATACAATACAAGATATTAGTGACCACCTTCAAACTAATAAACAACGTATCCCCATCGTTCCTATCCTCACTTATCAGCATGCAACCTACAAATAGGGACAGAAGAACCATCAACTCGGGAACCCTGCAAGTCCCCACCAACATCAGAACAGTGAAAACTAGTACGAGTCGTAGAGCTTTCTCATTCTCTGCGCCAACTATCTGGAATCAACTCCCGTGTGAGCTGCGCATAACAAAGGACATCACCAAATTCAGGAAAGAGCTAAAAACTCACCTATTCCGATATCATTACAATCAACTATGACCATCAACTGCGAGAGAATTTTAAATCTGCTATATGTTTAAATATGTAAATATGTATATATAAATGTAAAAATTTATGATTCATCCCCGAAGACGCTAACCATGTGTGCTGTGACCTCAGATCTATGTATTTACCACCCCCCCCCCCAAGTCTTGATTGACAATCCCCCAAAGATGAATCAAACCGCTGCTGATCGCTGGAAGTAGCGGTATATAAATGTGTAGTAAATAAATAAATAAAATAAAACAAAAATGAGTTATGATTTGGTGTTATAAACAGTGCTGTGGTTCTCGCTCATTCTTTTAGTTCCTTGGTGTGCAAACTTCTTGCATTTCCTCCATATTATCTAATTGGCATTTTGGTTTGGTTCAGTCCCCGACTGGAGTTTTGAGAAAGCGCTGCCCCCCTCCCATTATGGTGGGGGGCGCCATCTCATCCTTCGCCTCAGGCAGCAGATTGTCTTGAGCTACCCCTGACCATGCTATCTGACGAGGCATGGAGTTTGGGCCTGCCGCCCAGGGCCAGCACAAGGACCTTTGCTGCCCTAGGCCATCTCACCATGCTGTCCCGTGTGGTACTGCCGCTCCCTCCCAAATCTCATCTGGGAGAGAGGGTGGCATGATGATACCTTGATTTTTTTTTTTTTTTTAAGTGGCAGTTTTCTGTCACTGCTTCAGCCTCGCATCGCAGGGGGCCTTAAAATGCATGCCCCCTCACAGGAAGTGGTGCCAGAAGGGGCATGAGTGCAGGCAGTAAGTATAACACATGCGTGCACATTTTAAGGCTAGCTGCAGTGCTGAAGCAGAGGCAGAAAGCTGCAAATTTGAAAAATTGTGGAAGGGCTGGTCTTGCCACCACCAAAGAGGTAGTTGGAAATGGCACGGCTATGGCAGTGATTGACCCTGGACTACCCCTGATCTCCCCCAGAAGAAGCACCCCCTTTGATTTGATCCAACATCCTGTAGTAGAAAAAAACATAACCCACAAATGCCCCCGCCCCAACAGCCCCTCCTCCACATTTCAGAACTCCCTGGACAGCAATATTGGTAACCTAACAGACCCCTCCTGTACCAGACTCCCCTCCTGATCAAGACCTACCCCCCCCCCCCCCGGCATGAAGATTTCCCTCAATTTCCCCCCCTTGAACTAGATCCCACCATTAGCTCCCCCCAGCATTCATTTCCCCAGCTACCTGACCCAATGTCTTGACTTGCCCGAAGATTCTCTGATGTCTAGTGCGGGGAAGGAGTGGTCCCCCTCCATCACTGCCCTGCTTTGTGCAGCTTTCAGAATGGCGGCTTTCATCCTCAGTGTTAATCACAGGGTACTACCATTGGGGATCAACCCATAGTGGATTAGTAACACTAGCCTCCAGGTCTCACAACATGCAAAGGCTGACAGTTATGTACTGTACTATATGAGGTAGTGTTTATCCTTGAATCAGCTTTCTTTCTGGGTTTAGAGGTCATCGTTTTTATATTCATATTGATCAAGATTACCAGATGTCCCTGAATTTAAAGCTCTGACTCCCAGCTGTTTGGCAGCTTCCTGTCCCCAATTCCAGCAATGGGGACAGAGGGGGTAGAAAAAAATATTTTCAATTTAGTGATATGAATGTGTCAGTTTTTAGAATTTAAATCCATTATCTTCATAATTTGCACAGGGTGGGGGAAATGTTTTAATGTTTCTGCTCTGTTGATTAGTCTGCTTGGACATGATATTGTCTCTTTTTATGGGATAGGGGGTGGGGTGGGGTGGGGGGAGCAGCAGTGGATGGGGCTCCTCTTCGTTTCACCACACCTGGTTGCTCAAACCAGAAACGAAGGTGTCCTTCCTCCTATCCCCCCCCCCCCCGCCCCACCCCACCCCACCACACCACACTGGATATGTGACCCAGATTTTCTAGCAAAAAAATGTAGTAACCTTAATATTGATTCTTCATGCAAACTGAAGTCTCTGTAAGTCAGGCCACCTTGTACTGAACCAACACTTGAATTATCTAAAGATATTTTACCATTGCTTTTGAGACAGTTTCAAACTCTCTATTTTGTTTATTCATTTTTTGGTTTTATATGGCTCTTTACAATAACATTTTTTTTAAAGAACACCAAAGGGTGATACAAATGTACGGCAAAATAACAGAGGCTGGTGACACATTAATGACTAATCTGTTTATTGAGTCATGAGATTTCAAGGGCAAGGGTCCACTTCATCAGATGTATGAAGTACAGTTCTGAAGGTCGGTAAATATACAGTAGGAGGGTGGATGAGGTGGGATGCAGAGTATGCAGAAGACATTGAGGACTGCAGTGCCGGATGTGGAAAGAAAGTGATAATATCAGTATAGTTAAGGTAACTGACAGCTGAGGTGGATGCAAGAAACCAATGACAAGATAATTTGTGCACAGTTAAATCCATTCACCTCTGAAGTGGGCCATGAAGCCATTGTCCCTATTCAGGCCTAGGTTGACAGTGTCAGGCTTCTTGATGAGTTGTAATTCAGCAGTTTGATGCTGGAGGTTTCTCTTTTAGGTTTCTATATAGGAATATGGCAACCTTAAGCTTGTATAAAGGGTAATTTTATAAACCATTTTCATTCATAAAAGGGCTCCTGTAAAATTGTGCCATGCCTAAAAGTATGCACGATGCAAGCTGGCTCATACTCGCACAGAAGGGAGGTAATTTTATGAAGTCACCCTCTTGTGTATGTGGCCTGATATGCATGTTCTTTGGTAAGAAGGTACCTAATTTGCAGTAGGTGTATCTGCCAGCAGCATGGTCTGGGTGGAGTGCAGGTGGAGGTTTCTTGAACACATACAGTACATAGATTATAAAATATCTTAATTTACGTGTGAACATGTGTAAATCACGCAGGGTCATTTACACCTGCCTGTGAGCAGAAGTGATTGTGTCTACATTCAAAGCGCTTTCTCTGTAACATACTTTAAATTTTAGAGAACACCTTTGGATTTATAAATTAAATATAGAATGCAGAGGTGGAATGGTCTTGGCTGCTGGTGATTGCTTCTGACTTATGGTGTTAATGCTTGAATGATTGGGGCACTGTTAAAAGGAGAACCAGAAGTTTGGTGTCTGAAGCCAAGATGTAGTCATTGAGCAGAGCATGCCGAGATGAAGATGATTGCGCAGACTTGTTGGGCCGGCATGAATGTAGCTACAAGCAGATAACCACTGTATATATGATAAGACTGTGATATTTTTGACCCTTGAAGCAGAGTGAATCTAATTTCATCCTCGAATGAAACATACCACTGTGTTGGTTGCTGAAGTAAATGTTTAAGGGCAGCATCCGGGCTAAGTCCCTAATGCGCCCAGACTAAGCTGCTACCCTTCTAGCTCTTGTGGTTTCCGGGTTGTGCAGCGAGAACTGGATTTTCAATGCCATTGTGGCACATAGCACCACCAAAATGAAAATCAGGCCCTAAGTCCATAGCTCTGTTAAGATACAAGTTACTGCAACTGTCAGCAAGTTGCTAGAATCGCTACTACTGCTCTGTCTGGATCATCCTACTACTAGTATTAACACTGCATGCATTTTGTTACAACTGAGATGATTGAAAGACTCTTTCAAAAAATTAAATGGAATAATAAAGAAGTTTGGACTGGTTTTAACATGATATTTAGTAAAAAGGACCTTATGGAGGACTTGGTAAGCAGTTTTTTTGCTTCCTATGAAGTTTGTGATTGGGGGTCTAAGAAAAAAAGTATAAGCGCATTCCTGTCCACTTTACCTAAGCACCCTCTTACAAAATTGTTATCGTTTATTGGATTTAATATACTGCCCTATTGAAAAAATACATACAGAGTGGTTTACAATTAAAAATAAATTCAGAAAGGAGAAAACTGAAAAGAACTCTAAATTAATACAGGAAAGGTAAAGAAAGTTAACAGGACACAGAACATTTATAACATCCTAGGGAGACATGGGGGGGGGGGGAGGCAGAGGAGGGGGTAAGGGTGGGGAGGGGGAGGGGGAGGGGGAGGGGGAGGGGGTGTGGAAGTAGTGGGAAGTGTCCTGGAAGGTTGAAATGTTCTCTGATTTTTGGACATTTGTTTTCTTTTCCACTATACTGCCTGTTCTCAAACAAGGACTCCAGAACAAGTATACATGTATACAATAATTCATTAAAACATTAAGGAAGATCATTTACCACTAATGGTTTATTCCTATTGGACTTTGGCAGATAGCATGTGCTCACCATTAGCAAGTGGCCTCCTAAATGACAACAATAGAACTATTTTAAAATCATATAAACATATATCCAAACAATCAGCCATTCTTTACATTGTTTCTGAAGACAGCGAAGATTCATCGTATTCTTCAATTTGACAGGTATAGCATTCCCAAAGCAACGGCTAACACAGGAGAAAGCCCTGCAGCTCGTAGTCTCTGTCAGTGTTATACCCACAGAAATCGCAGCAGTGCCCGTTACCAATGCATGTGTGCATTGATACATATTTTTATGTACATAGAGAAAGATAAGAAAGAGCTATGCCACACATGATTTTAAAAATTAGAAATGCAATTTTAAATTCAATACTTTCAGCTACAAGGAGATAATGTAACATCTTTAATAGAAAGGTAATATGCTCATAAAAGGAAGTCCTGGACACATAGGTCCCGATTCTGTAAGGCAAATAACGGGATGTGCAGCCCTGCTATCTACTTTCACCTTATGCTGCCTCCTGAACCCCTGCATGCCCAGAGCTGCTGTGCATGCTAGTGGGGATGGGGGCGGCACAGGGGCAGGGAGTGAGTGAGACTGACCCACGGACATGCAGGGCTGATTCTGGTGATGGCCCTTTATGTTCGGGGATTGCTGGGGTGACGCCAGCTTATTCCATCCTGGAGGTGGAATAAGAGCTGGTCGCCCCCCTCCCCCCCCCCGATTGGTCAGCCAGTCCCCCAGTGGCGACGGTGGAGAGCAGGGGGAGTCACCATTGCCTGATCTGGATACCAGCTGCTTCTATCAAGATAAGGCAGTGGGGAAACAGAGGGGGTCCAAGACAGCAGGCGGATTGAGCTGCAGAGAGGACATCCCCGTGGTGATGAGGGACACACTGGGCTGTCTCTCAGGACCCTATCCTGCACTCGCAGGGCCATCTTGCTTCCAAAGTGCAGAATTGGGTCTTAACAGCCCAATCCCGGTCAGGGTGGTCCAGAGAGCCTGGACATGCTCTTTCTAGGATCGGGCTCCATAAGAGTAATTTTGTAAACCTCCGTGGCGGTAACACACATTGTAATGTGCATGTTTCATTCCTATTTTATAAAGTACATACATGCTTTAGTTTGAAAGTGGCGAGAAACATATCATAATTTAGGTGTGATCACTTCCACGTGGCAATATCATTTTAAGACATTGTAAACACCTTTATGGCACCAGAAGAGGGACAGAGGGCACTAATAGTGGCATAAAGCCACCATGAGAGTGACAAAGCAGCACAAACAATGGAATGATGACCCTAAGACACGTGATAGGTTAGAGCCTTTTAGAACTTATGCATGTAAATTTTGTACATTCTTGAAACTCTGTCCATGCTCTAGCTCAGTGCACACCATATGCTTGATGTGCATACTTACAGAATGGTGACCACCTAATATATGTGCGTAAACGCTCATCCATGTGCATGGAAAGTACATGGCTTACACGTATTGATGACATGCAACTTTGAAGCATGTTTACTAAAGTGCATTAGGCTTTTGCAACCAATGCCAGGTGATAGATGTAAAAAGTCTGCCCTAGTTGCAAATGTCCCACGATATCTGCAGGGGGTCTTCCCAGAAGATACCACAGAGAAATCTGAAATATGAGATTGCAGACCTACTATTAGTAATCTGTGAACCATCATGAAAATCATCTGTAATACTTGAAGACTGGAGGATGACCAATGTAACACCAATTTTTAAAAATGATTCCAGGGGTGATCCGGGAAACTACAGACTGGTGAGCCTGACATCAGTACTGGGAAAAATGGTAGAAACCATTATATAGAACAAAATTAATGAACATGTAGATAGTCATGGCTTAATGGGAGACAGCCAATATGGCTTTTAGCCAAGGAAGGTCTTGTCTTACTAATCTGTTTTGTTCTTTTGAAGGTGTGATTAAACAGATAGATATAGTGTATCTGGATTTTCAGAAAGCCTTTGACAAGGTGCCTCATGAGAGACTCTTGGTGAAATTAAAAAGTCATGGGATAGGAGGCTGTGTACTATTGTGGATCAGGAACTGGTTAAAAGATAGAAAGCAGAGGGTAGGGCTAAATGGCCAATTTTCCCAAAGGAGAAAGGTGAATAGTGGAATACCCCATGGATCTGTGCTGGGTCCACTGCTTTTTAACATATTCATAAATGACCTGCAAATGGGAATAACGAGTGATGTAATCAAATTTTCAGATGACACAAAATTATTCAAAGTTTTAAAACCCATGAGGATTGTGAAAAATTGCAAGAGGACCTTGATAAATTGGAAGACTGGGCATCCAAATGACATGAAATTTAATGTGGACAAGTGCAAAGATCACCTAGGAAAGAACAACCCAAACTATGGTTATACGATGTAAATTTCCACATTAGGAACCACCACCCAGGAAAAGGATTTAGGCATCATCGTGGATAACATGTTTATTTTATTTTATTTTATTTATTTAACATTTTTTATATACCGCACTATTTAACATCAGCACGGTTCACATGTAACACAAATGTCCAGTGTGGGAAGTCTACATTGGACTTACAATAAACAGGAATTTGAACTTGGAGAACAGGTAAAACTATGTACATCACTCTTCAATCTATCTATGCATGTATTTAAAGGTCGTTGTGAGGTGTAGAGTTGAGGTCGGTCAGGTGACTAACCGGGAAAGGAGGGATGGAGGGTCGGAGAGGGCGATTGGATGGATGTTGGGTAAGGATGAGGTGTGGCTACGTAATGTCTTCTAAGTTGGGAAAGCATTGCAGGAAGAGGTAGTGCTTCAAAGCCTTTCTGAATTGGTGAAGGTTGTTTATGGCACGGATGTTGGTTGGTAGGTTGTTCCAGCATGAAGGTGCTGATAGAGCAAAGGCGCGGTCTCTAGTGGTTTTAGTACATTTGGTGATGGGTTTCGGGAGTATTAGGGAGTTGGTGGCGGCAGATCTTCTCAGTCTGTTGGGTGGAGTGAGTTGAATAAGTTCAGAGAGGGCGCTGGCTGTGCATTTGTTGATGGCTTTGAAAGTTATTGTTAAGATTTTGAAGGTGATCCTGTGGCGTACTGGGAGCCAATGCAGCGTTTTCAGGATGGGGGTGATGTGCTCCCTTCTAGAGGCTTGGTGAAGGGTTCGGGCTGCAGTGTTCATTGCTAGCTGCAGAGGTTGAAGAGTGCACTTCGGAAGGCCGTGGAGAATGGAGTTCGCATAATTGAAATTGGGCATCACCAGTGACTGAAAGACTGTTCAAAAGTCCTCTGGCTCAAGTAGAGGTCTGATGTTACGTAACATACGGATCTTGTGGTAAATTGCTTTTGAGATGTTGCTTATCTGGGCGTTTAAGTTGAGATGTTGGTCGAGCGTTACTCCAAGGTAACGGATCGTTGACTTCGTGAGAAGTTCGGCATCACGTACTTTCAGTGAGGGTGGCGGGGTAAATGCTTGGTCTCTGCTGATGAAAAGTACATCCGTCTTTTTAAGGTTGATTTTGAGCTTCTGCGAGTGTAGCCAGTCTGTGACTGCGTTGAAACATGAGGATAATCGGGATAGATCTGGGTGATCAGTATGTATTGGGGTGAACATGAGGACATCATCGGCATAAATTAGGCAGTTTATACCAAAGGACCTGATGATGGAGCAGATAGGCTGCATATAGACGTTGAAGAATAGGGCGGAGAGTGAGGAACCTTGAGGGACACCCTTCGTTAGAGGGAATGAGGTGGAGGTTGAGGTACCTGAGCGGACATGTTGCCATTTGTCATGTAGGTATGAGGTACACCATGCGAGGGCGGTGCCGTGGATTCCCTTTTCGACAAGGCGGGCCAGAAGTAGATCATGACTGACGGAGTCAAAAGCTGCTGCAATGTCGAGAAAGATGAGGGCGAATCCTTGTTTGGCGTTATCTATCCCTGTTATCAGAGTGCTGAGTAGAATTGTTAACAAGGTTTCCACACCATGTTGCTCGCGAAACCCGTGCTGGCAGGGATCGAGGGGTGAATTATCTTCGATATGTTGGCTCAGTTGACGGTGTACTATTTTCTCTGAGATTTTAGCTAGAAGCGGTATACTGGAGATGGGTCTGTATGAGTCCATCTTTGTGGGATCCAGTTTATTGTTCTTGAGCAACGGTCTAATTGAGGTTTGTTTTAGGCTTCGGGGGAAGATGCCTGTCTGGAATGAGGTACCAATCAGTTTAGTCAGGAAGGTGCTGAGTTCAGTACGTAGGGTTTTTATCCAGAATGCTGGACATGGGTCGTTTGGTGCCGTGGTGGTGTTTATGTTCAGAATGATGTCTTATATTTCTCTTTCAGTTGGGGTAGTAAAGGTAGAGATGGAGCATTGGGTAGCTGTCAATACTTGGGTAGGTACAGGTGGGGGGGAAAGAGCCAGCATGATGTCTTGCAACCTAGAGCTAGTGGGTAGGGTGGCCTGGTTTGCTTTGGTTTGCAGGTAATCTGCATATTTCTGTGGGTCCGGCTGGTTTGCCTGATCAGTCGAAGGTTCCTTAGCTAAGGATTTGACAATGTTGAATAGCTCATGCGGCTTATTAAGGGATCGTTGTAGGACCTCAGCATGGTATTGCCTCATTCTCCTTGAAACTGCTGTTCGGTGGGCGCACAGCTGGGTAGAGTAAGCTTCCTTGTTTTCAGTCAATCTGGAGCGGCGCCAGCGTCTTTCTAGCTGTCGGAGTTGTCGGAGGGAGGTCTTGAGCTCGAGCGAATACCAAGGTGCTTTCTTCTTTTTGTCATGTGAAGCATTGATGGCAGGAGGATCAATTGCAGCATTAAGGCATGAGTTCCATGTGGAAATCATGTCATCAAGATTCAATCCATGAGTATTGTGGAGAGGTTGTATTTTCTCTAAGACCTCTTCTCTGTTGAGCTGGCGGAAACGTTTTGAGACTGGTGCAGGTGGATTGTTTGAGGAATGAGGGTTGGAGAATGAGGGATGTGTGGGCATCACAAATCTGATTAGACTATGGTCTGACCAGGGTACTGAGCATAGAGATAGGTTGATCTTGGATGTGGAACAGGGCACTGATTGTGGTGCGAATATGAGATCAAGAGTGTTTCCCTTGATATGGGTGGGGGAGTTGATCAGCTGGGTGTAGCCCACCGTCTCGAGAGCATCTAGGAAGGCTCTGGCTTGATTGTCGTGGAGTGAGGGGAGGTTGAAATCTCCTAGTATCCAGTTCGAGGTCTGTGTCTTGATGGGGTTACAGGCGAGGTTAATAATTGTGGAGAGTTCATCTGGTGATGGTGAGGGTGCTCGATATAGTAGGTTGATGGTGAGATGTTTGTTCGCTATAGCGATGTGGTCTAGATAGGGGGAGCTGGTTGATGCAATTGTCTGGAATTGTAGAATGGCCTTGCTTAGTATAAGTACCCCTCCCCCCCTTCTGTCAGTTCTGTGGCACGAGTGGGTGGAGAAGTTGGTGGGGACAAACGGGTGGAGGATTGCCGCGTCTGCTTCTGACATCCATGTCTCTGTGATGCATAGTATGTCAATGTCGGGAGTGGATAACAAGTCGGATATGGCAGGCCATTTCTTTCTAATAGAGCGGGCATTTATTAGGGCGCATTTCAAATCGTGAGGGGGGTGTCGTGGTTGTGCTGAGAGGGTCTGGCCTGATGGAGGGACACGTAGATGAGGTGAGGGTGTGTAGTGTGCAATGATCTGGCTGTATTGTGGTTGGAGTGGTCATGGTGTCTTTTCCAAGGGTTGTGAAGGATTGGGATGGAGCTATGGGAGGAGGTGAGGGCTTGGGAGACTTGTGTCAGTGCGAGCAAGATGTAGCAGCTGATGAATGTATGTGATAGTGCGACAGTGGTGGGAGGTGCCATGGTGTCCGGGAGAAGTAGGGAGATCAGGCTACTGGAACAGGTACTGGCAACAGTAAATGCAAGAGTGTTGGCAAAGGACAATAGTGAAGCTACTGGCAACAATATACTGAAGACAGTAATCTGTAAGGTAACAAACAGTGCAGCTACTGGCAACAATATACTGACAACAGTAATCTGTAAGGTAACAAACAGTGAAGCTAATGGCAACAGTATACTGACAACAGTAGTCTACAAAGGTAATAAACGGTAAAGTTACTGGGAGCGAGTTACTGACAACAGTAATCTGTAAGGTGGGCCAATAGGGTAAAAGTAGAATGCTGGTTGTGTAATTAATGCTAGCTATCGGGACTTGTATGATGGCAAGTTACTGGCAACAGTAAAGAGAGAGTTCAAGCTACTGGTACAGTACAAGTGGTTAAATTGGAGACAGATGCTGGATGTATACTTGCTGTAATGGAGCAGTAGTTCTTGCTGATGACGATAGCGAGCACGACCCTGGGGGAGCTCAAGCAGCTGCTCAGTCAAGGTGATGAGTACTTGGACGTTTCTCAGGTGATTCAGAGAAGGCCACTGCCTAAGGGCCAAGCCAAAGGGCCCTCTGGCAAGGCCCTCAGGCGCGGACCCGCACGGCGCGGGTGCGCCTGCTGCTGGCTCTTTTAAATGTGCTGCGCTGCCCCGATTGGGCAGCTGATGGAGCTGGGGGCGTCCGGTTGAGCTCGATCCCTCCTGGGAGAGCACGCTGCGATGGACTCTGCTGCTGCTGCCGGCTCTTTTAAATGTGCCGCGCTGCCCCAATTGGGCAGCCGATGGAGCTGGGGGCGTCCGGTTGAGCTCGATCCCTCCTGGGAGAGCACGCTGCGATGGAGAGGACTCTGTTGCTGCTGCCGGCTCTTTTAAATGTGCCGCGCTGCCCCAATTGGGCAGCCGATGGAGCTGGGGGCGTCCGGTTGAGCTCGATCCCTCCTGGGAGAGCACGCTGCGATGGAGAGGACTCTGCTGCTGCTGCCGGCTCTTTTAAATGTGCCGCGCTGCCCCGATTGGGCAGCCGATGGAGCTGGGGGCGTCCGGTTGAGCTCGATCCCTCCTGGGAGAGCACTCTGCGATGGAGAGGACTCTGCTGCTGCTGCCGGCTCTTTTAAATGTGCCGCGCTGCTCCGATTGGGCAGCCGATGGAGCTGGGGGCGTCCGGTTGAGCTCGATCCCTCCTGGGAGAGCACGCTGCGATGGAGAGGACTCTGCCGCTGCTGCCGGCTCTTTTAAATGTGCCGCGCTGCCCCTTTTGGGCAGCCGATGGAGCTGGGGGCGTCCGGTTGAGCTCGATCCCTCCTGGGAGAGCACGCTGCGATGGAGAGGACTCTGCTGCTGCTGCCAGCTCTTTTAAATGTGCCGCGCTGCCCCGATTGGGCAGCCGATGGAGCTGGGGGTGTCCGGTTGAGCTCGATCCCTCCTGGGAGAGCACGCTGCGATGGAGAGGACTCTGCTGCTGCTGCCGGCTCTTTTAAATGTGCCGCGCTGCCCCGATTGGGCAGCCGATGGAGCTGGGGGCGTCCAGTTGAGCTCGATCCCTCCTGGGAGAGCACGCTGCGATGGAGAGGACTCTGCTGCTGCTGCCGGCTCTTTTAAATGTGCCACGCTGCCCCGATTGGGCAGCCGATGGAGCTGGGGGCGTCCGGTTGAGCTCGATCCCTCTCCGTCCAGTGTGTAGCGGCAGTCAAGAAATCAAATAGAATGCTAGGTATCATAAGGAAAGGAATGGAGAATAAAATAAAGGATAATATCACTGAATACTGTGTGGAATTCTGTTTGCCATATCTTAAATAAGATATAGCGTTATTAAGAAAAAGTACAGAGAAGAGCCACCAAAATGATAAAGGGGATGGAAGGATACCCCTATGAAGAGAGGCTAAAAAGGTTAGGGCTCTTCAACCTGGAAAAGAGACTGCTGAGGGGAGATACGATAGAGGTCTATATATTAATGAGTGGAGTAGAATGGGCAAATGTAGATCGATTGTTTACACCATCAAAATATAGAAAGACTAGGGAACATGCAATGAAGCTACAGTGTAACCTATTTAAGACTAATAAGAGAAAATAATTTTTTACTCTGTGTGTAATTAAACTCTGAAATTCGTTACCGGAGGATGTAGTAAAAGTTGCTAGTGTAGACGGGTTTAAAAAAAGTTTGGACAAGTTCCTGGAGGAAAGGTCCATAAACCATTATTAAAGGGAACCCGGGAAATCCACTGCTCACCCCAATACAAACATTGTGGAACCTGTGTCTTTTCGAAAAACTGCTAGATACTTGTGACCTAGATTGGCCACTGTTGGAAGCAGGAAGCTGGGCTTGATGGGCCTTGGTCTGACACATTATGGCTTATTTTGTGTTCTTATATTCTTAAAGGGGATATCCCCCTTAATCCATTCTGTAAAGGGCTGGCTGAAATGAGCACTTTTCAAAAACTTATTTTTTTGTGAAGGAGCAGGTGTGAATCCAGATGTAGACAATTACCATCTTCCACATGCAACCCCTATATGAAATGGGGAATACAAGTCCAGTTTTTTTCCCTCCCAGATCATGCCCTAGCAAGTCTATATAATTAGATGTGGTTGGGGCAAATGTGTGAACTATGGTCTTTCTAAAATCACATTTTATATGTGGATGTGGCATGCACATTTTTCTACTGCCATATCTACATGTAAAACATGAATAAGGCTTCTAAAATATCCTACTTAAGCTTATAGCATGTAGGCCAACCCTATGTGTGGTGTGGATGTTCATGCTTAGTTTTTTTCAAAAATACATGAGATTATAAGCCCATACTCTGCCAAAACTCTGTCCCTGTACATGCTCAGAGTGAAGGTATGCATGACTGACATCACACATGGCATTTCAGAAACCTATAATTATGCATGTAAACACATGACATATAAAATTACTTCCTATGAGAGTAATTTTATAACAGCGCACCTAGATTTTAATGTAGAAAAGGCTTTCTTCAAATATAAAAACACATAGATACCTGTGGAGGTCATTTTAAAAGGCTTAGTGCTGATATGGATGTTGGAAGGCACGCATGTGTATGACAAAATAATGGAGATGTCTCTGGAGCCATTTTACAATGGCTTTTAAAGATGTCAGAAGTGTGGGGACATCCAAGTGAGCAGGGGGTATGGCAAAGGTTTTCCCAGGAAGGTGCTATGGACTTTGATTTCAGAAATGTTGAGGACATCTGCGGGCATGTTCACATTTAGGCCTGCTCCAGGCACAAATGCACATCAGGAAAGTGCTTGTTGGGGACTTTAAACATCCAGAGAGAGGTAAGTGACTAGCCTAAGATCACAAGGCCCATGCTGGGATTTGAACTCTGGCTACGCTGGTCCTTCCATTATGCTACTTTGGGGATATCTATGTAGCCATCTCCATAGACATTCTTATTAGGTAGGTCCACATTTGTGAAATTGTGCCTGAACTTGTATGGGCCTGCTTGTTTTTTCAGACATTCTGACTTTGATGCCCCAGGTTGCACTAGGACGTCCTTTGTAAAATGTGCCTTTATGTGTCTAAAATACTAGAACAAATCCAACAGAAGTAGTGACTACATTGAAGTCTCAGACATTTACGCCTTCTTGGGAGCAAGTATAAATATTAGAATGTAAAATATGAGCATACTTCAGAGTGGATGCCTCCGAGAAGTGGAATAAATTAATTGGTGGAGCCTAGGGGCGATATCCAATTGAAACAATTCAGCAGTGTGTTTTTCCTAGCAAAACAGCTGCTGGTACAGATATGCAGTGCCCTTATTAATATATGAGGCTCATGCGTCAAGTTTAGCAGGCAATGAAAAAGGTGCCAGTACTCAGTACTACTGAGAACCCCCTCAAAACAGCCAGACTATTCAGGAAGTTATTGAAATCATATTTATTCCCACAATGATATTTTATGGTATGGACTGTATAATTTGCTCTGACCGATATTTTATGAGTGGTTGGGAAAATAATATGGGAAGAGTATAAGGGTGATGTTTTAATGATATCTTATAAGAACATAAGAAATACCATACTGGGTCAGACCAAGGTCCATCAAGCCCAGTATCCTGTTTCCAACAGTGGCCAATCCAGGTTCACAAAAAGGCACATTTCCCAGGTCCTCTTTAATAATGATTTATGGACCTTTCCTCCAGGAACTTGTCCAAACCTTTTTTAAACCCGGCTACACTACCAGTCTTCACTACATCCTCTGGTAATGAATTCCAGTTTTTGATTATGCATTGAGTGAAAAAATATTTTCCCTTATAAGTCTAAAATGGTTTACATTGTAGCTTCATTGAATGTCCTCTAGTCTTTCTATTTTTCAATGGCGTAAATGACTGATCTACATTTACCCGTTCCATTTCATTCATTAATTTATAGATCTCTATCATATCTCTCCTCAGCTGTCTCTTTTTCAAGTTGAAAAGCCCTAACTTTTTAAGCCTTTCCTCATAGGGGTATCCTTCCATCCCCTATATCATTTTGGTGCCTCTTCTCTAATTCTAATTCTGTTATATCCTTTTTAAGATACGGTGACCAGAATTGCCCACAATATTCAAGGTGTACTCACACCATGAAATGAAACAGAGGCATTATAATATCCTTTGTTTTATTCTCCATTCCTTTCCTTATGATTCTTAGTATTTGATTTGCTTTCTTGACCACCACTGCACACTAGGCGGAAGGTTTCAACATATTATAGTCCTTTTAAGATTATGTCTTATAAATGACTTGTGAACTATTTTGAATAATTATTCAGAAAAATAGTATAAGAACTGCCATACGGTCAGACGAAAGGTCCATCAAGCCCAGTGTCCTGCTTCTAACAGTGGCCAATCCAAGTCACAATTATCTGACATATCTCAAAAGCAGTCAGTTCCAGGCTACTTATTCCTAGGGATGAAAGTGCATGTTGTTGAGTTAATGCAGACTCCTGGCAACCGAACCCCTGAGATTTCTTAGTAAGATGCAACCATGAGTAAATTGCCAGGCCTTACTACAGCACCTGGTATTCCAAGATGGTCTCTCAATGAAGTACTAGCCAGGCTTAAGCCTGCTTAGTTTCTGAGATCAGACTCATTGAGGGCAGCAAAGCCATAGTATCCCCAGGGATCAGTAGTGGTTTCCTCTCGTTCTACCTCAATTAAGGTTTATAGACATTTCCACTTGAAATTTGCCCAAACCTTTTTTAAAACCCAGCTATGCTTTTACCACATCCTTTGGCAATGAGTTCCAAAGCTTAATTAAACATTGAGAGAAATATTTTCTCCTATTTGTTTTAAATATATATTGCTTTTTTGCTTTATGGTGTGTCCCCTAGTCTTTGTACTTTTTGAAAGAATAAACAATTGATTCTCGTTTATTCATTCTGTTCCATTCAGGATTTTATAGGCCTCTATCATATGTCCCCTCAGGTGTCTCTTCTCCAAGCTGAACAGTCCCAATCTCTTCAGCCTTTCCTTAAATGTTTTTTGAGATGTGGTGACCAGGGGCATTCTGATATTCTTTGTTTTATTCTCTATTCCTTTCCTAACTATTTCTATCATTCTCTTTGTTTTATTCTCTATTCCTTTCCTAACTATTTCTATCATTCTCTTTGTTTTTTTGCCACTAGAAAAGTTGTATAAAATAAATTTAGTGTGGACAGAGGAGGTGAATACAATCTAAGACAATCATACTTATGTTTATTGTTCTATAAGCATATGCTTCATTTTCTTAATTTTAGTTATTGTTTTTCCCCCTTTTAACTACTTTGGAAATAAACTACCAAATGAAAATGTGTGCCCGAGAAGAATATTAAGGGGAATGCTCTAAAATGGAGACCTCCACTGAGAACCTTCTTATTTCAATTTTTTTCTAAAGAAATTGCTGGTTTAACATATTCTGAATAAGTGTGCTTACATGGATGAAAAACGCAGTTACCTAAGTAACCGATGACCTTGGGAATACTTAATAATTAACTAGCAATCACAGAAAAGGTAATTCCTGCAGAGTCTAACTACGGAAACATTTCAGGGGGTATTTTCATAAAGCGAGCTTCTCTTTGAATGTGTCTCCTGTGCATTGGAAACAAATGTTTTCTCCGTACAATAGGTTTTTGCTTCTCCTAACTGTATTTACTTTCTTGAGCAATTTAGGTTTTTAGGAGGAAAGGATATTAGTGCACAACATAATCCTTACTAAAGACATAAACATTAGTGCCATTTTCATTGTTAGTAGAGTAAAATAGATGCATTTAAAAAAATGATAAATATGTGTATTTTAGAACTCTAGGAACAATAAGACAAGGAAATTAATGAATGCTTTCACTATGGATTTTCTATGCATTAGGTACTGCTTTTTAACTATTGTAATCTATTTTGTTCAGATATTTATTGTGCATTTCACAGAAAAACATCGAAACATGATGGCAGAAAAAGACCACATAGCCTATCCAGTCTGCCCTTCCATATTCCAGATTATGTTATTTCCAAGTTGGTTTTCCTTGTTCTATATAGTATGATCTGTCACAATATAAACCACTTTGACCTGTGGATAAAGTGGTATAGAGAAATTGTTAAATAAATAAATATCAACTACGATGGTCCTCTTTTTTTCCTTTAGAGATAAGTAAGGGCGCGGGCAGGGTTCTGGCACCCGCGAGTAACTGGGCACGCGGCCCGGTGCGGGAACCTGCTCGTGTCGGGAGAAGAAGGGGGGGGGGGCTCGAGGGTGGAAGAGGGAGGACGTGGCAGGCATCATTTGAAATGATTGGCTCCACCCACGGGGATGCACAAGGCGGGAGCCAATCAAAGGTGGCGCATGCATGTGCTCGGGTGTGGGCGACGGTGGCCTGAGCACATGCGATAAGGGCTCTGCAGCAGTGTGTTGTGTCCGGGAGCCGGGGATCGGGCCTTGGCAAGCACGAGGACATCGAGGTGGCTGGGGGGCATGAGAGAGCGCAGATCCTGGCGGTGTCAGCAGCGGGAGAAGGGGAAGCTTGGCTGTTGCTGCGGGACCCAGAGAAACCGAGGTTACTCGAGGGACCTGTGTGGCCTTGGGGAGAGTCGGCGGAAGAGGAGCCCGGTGCTGGTGGCAACATCTACAGGTGAGTTGTGCAATTAAAAAAAAAACGGGGAGCAGGCCGGTTAGTGGGTAGCCTCTCGTGGGAAGTTCAGGGTCCCTGCACAAAAACAAAAATAAAAAAAAAACCCAAAACATTTGAAGTCAAGCACCAGGTTTGTGGGGCAAGGCTCTCCTTGGGGGAAGATGGCAAGGGGGAGGGGAAGGCATCGTGGGGGCTGTGTAGTGAGCAGGCTGAGGTGGTGCAGCCTATTGGGGGGCAGAGAGGCAGGGGGTGGACAGGGGGAGGCAAAGGGGTCATCCAAAGCAGTCACAGAGCACGGCTACTGATCTGGGGGTGGATAGCCCGGGGCGAGCAGCAAGGGGGCACAGGGGGTCTACTGATTCTGTTAGGGGAGCGAGGGTGGGCCACAGAACTTGGGGGTGGAGAGCAGGGTGTCAGAGGTTGATGGGGGGCCCAAGGGGGGATGGGAATGGTGTGAGAGCGGAACGGTCAGGAAAAGCGAGCCGGAAAAAGAGGCACTCATGCAGGCGGCGACGTAGTTCAGAGTCGTCCCCCTCTTCCTCCTCATCGAGTTTGTCAGTGGCATCCTTGAGGGACACAGGGGGATGGGCAGGGGTGCTGGGCAGTTCGGCAGCGGAGGGCACGGCCGGGGGCGGGACTCCCAAGTCGACAACATTATCGGAGTTGTGGGAAGGAGTGCCGAAGAAGTTGCGGAGGAAGATTCGGAAGAGGAGATATATCGATATTTTACGCTTGCTGGAGGGTCGGAAGCGTTCCGGGGAAAGTAGGAAAAAGCGCAAGGAGGATGAGAAGGCCGGTCAGCTTAGAAAGGTTTCTTGGAATGTGGTGAACTGGGTACGGGCATTTTTACGTTTTGCGAGTGTGTGGGTTCAGCGATACCCAGGGCAGTACGGGATATTGTTAGCATATGCCAACTCGATCCTGGAAGCGTCACAGACCCATGAAGGATGGTCCTGGTTAAATTACAATGAAAAATTCTGTGACAAAATGGAAGAGAACAAGTTATTAACTTGGGGCATGCAGGATATTAACTTGTGGCTCACGCAGATGTCAGTCAGAGCGCATGCCGGAGGCGGAGGTGGGGGTGGGGGAAAGGCAGGGCCGGTAGCCACTGCAGGGGGGGGGAGCCGTTCCTTTCGTGGTGGAGGGGTCATGTTACAGCCCAAGCAGGCGGCGACTGGGGGGGGGGACATGTGCTGGAGGTTCAATAAGTCCTCCTGCCCTTTCCCAGACTGCAAGTTTCGGCATGCGTGTTCAGTCTGTGGCGGAACACACTCGGCAATCAAATGTATTAAAAAAGGCGCCCAGTTGGCCCCCAAGCAGTAGGTTGGCTTGGGGCTTGGCCCTTTCACCAATCCGGGTGGGGGTGTTAAGCGCATGGCTGCACCACTACCCAAAGAAGGGGGATAAGGAAGTATTGAAAATGGGGTTCCAGTTGGGTTTTGTTATTCCCGTTCAAGGTGTGGTTGAGGTCGCGACGGCTAGGAATTCCCCATCGGTGCGACGTTTCGAGTCCATAGTGAGGGAGAAGTTGGCTGTCGAGTTGAAGATGGGGAGGATCGTGGGTCCATTTGCGGAGCCAACCTTTCGGAATTTTGTGGTGTCCCCGTTGGGTATCATACCTAAGAAAGAACCGGGGAAGTATTGGTTGATACATAATTTGCCGTTCCCGTTAGGAGCTTCGGTTAATGATCACATCCCGTGTGAGTGTTGTACAGTTAGGTACGCCTCGTTTGATAGGGCGGTGGCGTTAGTCAAGAAAGCAGGTCAGAGGGCATTGATCACAAAAGTCGATATTGAGTCTGCATTTTGCTTGTTGCCGGTGCACCCCTCATCCTTTCATTTGTTAGGTTTCCAATTTGCGGGGGAATTTTATTTTGATAAATGCATGCCCATGGGTTGTGCGGTTTCGTGCGCCTACTTTGAGAAATTCAGTACCTTCCTCCAGTGGGTGGTGGTGCAGAGAGTAGGTAGCAAGGATGTAGTGCATTACCTCGATGATTTTTTGTTTGTGGGCGCCGTGCAGAATATGGGGTGCAAGGCACTGTTGGACGGTTTTGTGAATGTGGCTGCGGAGCTTGGGGAGCCGTTGGCCAAAGGGAAGATGGTGGGCCCAACGACAAAGATCACCTTCTTGGGAGTGGAATTGGATTCTGAGGTCTTGGTAGCTCGCTTGCCGAGTGAGAAGGTGGTGAAGTTGCGGGTTTTGGTGGTGAATGTGTTGCCCTCCGTGAAGTTAACATTGAAGGAAATGCAGGCATTAATAGGATCGTTGAATTTTGCATGCAGAGTGATACCAATGGGGCGCGTTTTCATTAGACAGTTGGCGAAATCGACGGCGGGAGTGTGTAAGCCGCATCATCGCATCCGAATTTCCAAAACTATCTGCGAGGACTTGCGGGTTTGGGACGTATTTTTGAGAGAAAACAGGACATCGGTGTTAATGGAAGCCGTGATGTCTAGCGAGGAGTTGCAACTTTACATGGATGCAGCAGGTGGGGTGGGCCTCGGAATCTACTTTGGGGGGGGGGCGTGGTGTGGCGATAGCTGGCCGCAGGCCTGGCAGGATGCGGGGCTATTAAGTAATATCACTTTCTTGGAGTTGTTTCCTATTTTGGTGGTGCTAGAATTGTGGCCTGCCAGGTTGAGGAACTGGAGGATGGTATGGTGGTGTGATAATGAAGTGGTGGTGAGCGTTGTTAATCATTACACGCCACGATGTTCGCAAGTAGCGACATTGATGAGAGAGGTGGTATTGTCCTGTTTGCACTTGAATGTTGAGTTGAAGGCTCGCCATATTCCAGGGCATACTAATTCTATTGCTGATGCTCTTTCCCGTTTGCAGTGGGATCGATTTCGCAAGTTGGCACCAGAAGCGGAGGTGGAGGGGCTCGTGATCCCTTGGAAATTATGGAGCTGTGGCCATTGGAGATGAGGAACCTGCTGCGGAGTTCGGTGGCGGACTTGTGATGCTTATCACCGAGGTTGTGAGAGAGTGATGGAATTTTTGCGGGCGTGGGGGTGGCAGGCGGGGGCGGTGTCGGATCACGTGTTGGGGCAGTATATCCTTTTTGCAAAAGGGCAAGGGGTCGCAAGGTCTTCTGTACATGGACATTTGGTGGGTTTTGCCTTTTTCGCAAGAGCAGTGGGTTGGGGTTCCATGGGGGAGGGGGGTCCTAGCTCGTAGGCTGATGCAAGGGTGGGAGCGCTTGTGGCCTACACCGCAGGATCAGCGGCGGCCGATTATGCATGAAGTACTCTGCAGATTATGTGGGGGCTTTCCAGAGGTCGCGGAGTCGCACTATGAAGCCATACTCTTTAGGATGGTATTCACTTTGGCCTTTTTTGGTGCATTTAGAGTGGGTGAATTGGTAGCAAATTCACGGAAGTCGGGGGTTGGGAATAGTTTGCGTCGCCAGCATGTGCGGGTGGTCGATAGGCAGATACGAGTACTCCTAGGAAAATCCAAAATGGACCAGCAAGGTAGGGGCATGTGGGTAGTCCTGCAAGAGATCAGGGGTATCACATGCCCGATAGCTGCAATGCAGGACTACTTATGCATTTGCCTAATGGCTGAGGGTGGTCTATTTGTCCACCAGGATGCAAGGGTGGTGACCCGATTTCAGGTGTCAGCAGTTTTGAGGATGGTGTTGTGTTGAATGGGTGAAGACCCGAGCCTTTTTTCTGCGCATTCTTTTCGCATCGGTGCAGCGACTAGTGCGGCAAGGGCGGGGCTGTCGGGCGTGCAGATTCAAAGTATTGGTAGATGGCGGTCCAAGGCTTTTCTGGGATACATTCATTGCTAAGTGGGGCATGCATGCCGGTTACAGTGTATATTAACTGCTCTTTTCTTTTGCAGATGGGGGAGTGTGTGTGCGGGGATTTTGGATGCTGGGGCATTCCTTTGTGTTCTGCGCCGGCCAGTGAGCAGCAGTGCGGTCGATCGAGCTGAACTTGGGAAAGGACCCGGATTTGGTGTCGGTTTCATGGCTGGGCGAGTGAGGTCTACGGTGGATGCAGCTGATGCCTTTGCTACGACACCATGAGTGCTTAAGAAAGCCACCTTAGATTGCAACCCCTTCGGACCTGCTGCTGCTTCCCGTTGGCTGTGGTGTTCACATGCAGTGGGTCCATGGCACACTTTACCACTCGTTAAGTGCCTTGTAACGCGCGTTACCTGACACGGCTTGCTTTACCGATATACCGCCCACTCCTTTATATGGGCATCCGTAACATTACCGGGGAACTTAATGATGGTAACATTACCGGAGTTTAGTAAAGATACCTCCAAGTCTTTTAAAATGACCTCCTAAACATGTAACTTACTGGAATAGTGGCTGAATATTGCTACAATCTGGATAATTTTATGGCCTCCTTGCTTCTCCCTTACCATCACCCACAAATATATGGATAACATCTGGCCATTTAGCAATTTAAACAGCCTGATATTATCTATATATTTTTTGATAGCACACACCCAGCCTAATTATGTGTTTGCTAGTGAACGCATAATGGCTTTTCTCCCAGCTCCAGACCCAACTCCTCATCTCCTTATCTCCCAACTATTCCTGCTGTATATATGTTACTTTTAAATTCTATACTTTGTTAAGCCAGTTTGCTAGTAACTTAATTTAATCACCTGTTTTATGTTTCGCTAGTTCTCTATATAACCTTATACATTTAAGTTCACTGTAAACCGCTATGACTTGTAGATATAACGGTATAGAAAAGTTGTAAAATCAATAATTAAAAAATAATTAATTAAATTTATTTGTCTGATAGGGCATAATTATTCATTCATATGGAGCACTCCGAGATTTACCAATAAAACTTTCCCAACAGATGCAGAGCAGAAGTAGGGTTTTCACTTTACAACTCAGCATACAAAAACGATTCCAATCAGATTCTGGTGTAATATCAGTGACAACACCATCAACTCCCTCCACTGCCAAACATTGTGTGTCATAGTACAAAACCCTGTAAATGGACACTCAACATCAGAACCAAGTCAAAGAACTCAACCAGCACCAACCCTACTTATGTAAAATTAGCACTGCAAATATTTTAAAACACCAGAAACCTCCACTTCGAAAAAGAGAATACGCTGAACTACTACAGATTCCTAGAGAGAACCCTTATCTCAGCTGTACATGGAAAACACATGCTATCACCTAGTAAAGAATACAACTACAAATTAGAAAAAAATATGCAGACAAAAAAAAAAGAAATGGAAAACTCCCAAAACAGTCAGTCAGCTGTGGAACACTGAAGAAAGAAAGAAAAATGAATTTCCTTCTCTATTGAACTATTAGAAATGCACATTTTTAAAACTGCCACATTTCATTCTCTAAAAACTGCCACTCTTTTGTACCTTTTTGTCTGATTATTTTATTTTTCTAGTTTGGTAGGTCTTGGTCTCTCTTTTCCACTTCCTCTTCTTGGTTTTCTTCTAAGTCCTTTTCTGGGATCTCAGTTTCATTTTCTGTTTCTTCACACTTCCTGTCTTTGTCCTTTCCTTCCCAACACTTCTCTCCTACACTGATCCTTCTGGTTCATCTCTTTTTCTCTGTTTCTCTCATCTGCCTTTTAAATAACTATGGAATCATTCCATTCCTCCCACTCCCTTTTTTAATCTTCCCTCTTTTCACCTTTCTCCTTCTTACCAACTTTCCATTTCCTAAACTTACTTCCCTAGTCCTTCCATTCCCCGCCTGTCTCATTCATTCGCCTGACTCCTATATCCCCCATTTTTCATCCACTTTCTATTTCCCATGTCCTCCTCTTGTATTCATTCTCTCCCCAACCTAATCTACCACCTTCTGTCTCTCATCCCAAATCAGCCCTACCTCATTCCCTAGCACATTCTCTTTCTATCTCCAGGCCCTTTCTTAAATCTTCCCCCACCCAGGTTTCCATTTCCACGTTTACCTTCCTCATTTCTACTCTCTCTCACTACTTTCGAGGATAACCTGACCTTCCTGTGTCTCCCATCCACTCCATAGTCCTCTGTCCTTTTCAACCACCCTAACTCTTTCCCCAAACCTTCTAAGGCTCTTCAAATTTTCTCCCCTTCCCATATTTCTGCACTTGGTCTCAAAGCCTTGCTCATACACCTCACCCAATCACTTTGTCCCCACTGCCCTCCTAATTTCAATTTCTGAGTCCCCAGATTACCCACTATACCCTCAGGCAACCTCAAGTCCCCACTCTTCCACCCTACCCAGTCCCTGAGTCCCCACTTGCAATCCCACCCAAGCCCTGAGTCCCCACTTATACACACAGTACCCAGCTTATGTTAAGAGTCTTTCTTCTGTTTTCTCACTCAATCTTAAATTCTCCAACTAAGCCAAAATCCCTGTTCTCCCTCATCCCCACATCCTCATGTCCCCAGAGCCCACCCATCTACCTTATTCTCCAATACAGATTGACCCTTCCTTTCCTCCTTCTTATCTCAGCATCTGATCTTATACCTTCTGTCTCATCCTTCCCTTGTTTATGACTTTGCTTTTTATCCCAACCCCCACAACATCTGTCCTCTTATCCCTTCTTACTTCCCGAGCATCTCCTCCTTTTTCATACCCTAAACACCAAATTTGTCAGCATTAGTTTCCTTTCAGTATCAGGCCCCCCCCTGTCCGAAAATTAACTCCCTCCAGCATAAGCCCATTTCCAGTCCCAGTATCCCTTCCAGCCCCAATTTCAGACCATTTCTAATCTCAGTCCCCCAGCCCCAACATCCCATTTCTAGCCCACAGTCTCCCTCCAAGCCCCAGTGTAGAACCTCTTCTAGTATCAGTTTCCCCCAGTCCCAGTCCCAGTATCAGTCCATTTCAAGTCCCAGTCCTCTCCCGTCTCCACCACCATCATCCCATTTCCTTTGCCCTGGCCCTTTTCCAGTAGCTCTGTCCCTGACCTTTTATCAGTCCCCTAGTCCCAACATCTCCCCCATCAGCCATATCCTAACCCCACATCATTCCCCAACATGCTATCTCATCTCTTCCTCTGCCTGCAGCCACCATGGAAGCATTTTCTTTGCTCCCATGGCTGTACTACACTAAAGCTGCCTGACCATGGCATTTTTATTAAAGCAAAAAGAAAGCACTTCCTGTGTCAACAGGAAATTTCTCTTTATATATATCTATGGCTATGCTGCCCTTTGTGTTTCCTAGCTATGGGGGAAGAAAGGGTCAGACCAGAGAAGATGTCATGCTTGTATGCTATTAAATGGGGATGGATGATAGCCAGGGTACCATGTAGATTGAGGAGGAACCAAGTCACAGGGAGGAGATGTGCTTGAGCTGATGAGGTTTCATTACAAGTCTCAATGTTGATGAGTCAAGAAGTAGAGGAAGCGTGGTAGGTGCTGGCAGAGGAGACACATATGGAATTTGACACTCCATTGCATGATGATGACCTCCAAAGGGGCAGCTATGTATTATCTTGGCTGTTAGTGCAGGAAAAGCCTTTGGAAGAGGTGGTGGCTGTTCCATTGACAGAGAGACTCTGGCATAGATAGAGTAAAAAAGACTCATTAGTCAGGTATGCTGAGAAACGTCTAGAGATGGAGACTATCCAGTCTTTTGCACTGAGTGCCACACTGACATGCATGATTTAGTTAGTGATAGGTCATATGTGTGCCCTCGGTGCAAAGAGCTCCTGGCTTTCAGAGAATTAATTTGATATTGGGAGGCTAAAGTAGCAGATCTGGAGGAGATGAGGAAGACATAGAGGTATATAGATGAGATCTACAGGTATATACTGTAGTAAAAATATCCCACCTCCAGTCCGACAACCTTAGTACTGTCTTGGAGGAGAGAGATCACCTGGAAGCAGAGCTTCATCTTGGTGTGGCAGGAAATGATCCTGCAGCCAGGACCTGCCCTCCAGGGGATACAATATCCTCTTGCACTGAGGATGTGTCTCCAGTGGCTTTTTCCTAGGAGGGAAGAATTAAGATGGTGGTTTTAGTTGGTGATTCGATCATTAGACATAATTAGTAGCTAGTAGGTGTGAGAACTGCTTGGTCACTTGTTTGCCTGGAATAAATGTAGTGGATCTCATGCATCACCTAGAAAGGTTTCTAGGCAATGCTGGGGAAGAGACAGCTGTCCTGATATATGTGTGTAAAAATGACATAGGACTTGTGGGAAGGAAGTTCTGAAATTTAAGCTTTAAGGTAGAAAATTAAAATTCAGAAACTCCAAGGTAGCATTCTCAGAAAGACTCCCTGTTTCCCATACAGGATCCAAGAGGTAGGCAGAGCTCCAAAGTCTCAATGTGCTGATGAGATGATGGCACAGGGAAGAGGACTTTAGATTTGTCAGGAATTGGGCAACAGTCTGGGAAAGAGTGGTCTTTTCTGGAAGGCTGTGTTCCACCTTAACCAGAATGGAGCCAGGCTGCTGGCACTAACCTTTAAAATGAAGATACAGCAGTTTTTTTAAAAAAGTCAAGTTTCTAGTATTTACATACTATGTAGTAACAAAACAAAATCAAATATCACTTACATCAGAAAAAGCATATCCCCACAAAAGATCAGTAACTTAGCCTACATCTCACAGAGAGGAGAAATATAATCAGGAGAGAGAGACAAAACAAATTCCTACAAGAGCACACACCAGAAATCTGGTAATAAGGAAAAAGGAAAATAAAGAAACAAGGGAGACAATAACACAGTCAACCCAATAAATGATTAATTTAACTCTTACCAGCCAGAAATTCCTCCAGCTGCATAGGGTCAGTAAATACACAGAAGCACATTCCATAGAGAGTGTCCAGGCCCCTGTGTGTACGATCAGAATGGAACACAGAGAGGCAGACCTGATTTTGATTCCATGACAGCTAGACCTGCCCCGTGGGATCAGAACTGTGTCTAGGCTGGGACCTGATTCCGATTGGCCTGCATGTACAGACCCCTGCCCGGCTAGCTCAGTCAGGCTCCATGGTGCCATAGTGGTCCATAGTATTCCATTGCCATGGCATCCTGGCTCCATTCAGGAGCTGCAATTCCCAGCCGCCAACTACATTCTTCTTTCCCCGCAGCCTGAACCCCAATTGACCTGAACACCCCTGATCTTACATCAATGACTGAGTGCCTTGAACACATGAACACTTGGCTCACCAACAATAACCTCAAGATAAACTTTGACAAGATGGAAGCAATGTTCGTCTCCAGGAAAACCACATTCAACCCACCCCAAGAACTCAACATACTTCATAGGACAATCACAACAAAGGACGAAGTAGCACCCTTTGCCTGGAACAAGCTACCTGAGTCTATATGACAGGCACCCTCCTTGGCCCTATTCAAGTCCAGGCTAAAAACCCATCTCTTCACCATTGCTTTTAGATCTTGACCCGTGTCTTTGGCCCTGTCTAGACTACAAGCTCCATATTTTGTGTTTTCACTTTGTATTATATGTTAACTGTTACTCTGTTACTCTGTGTTTTGTCTCGACTTAACGAGATTGTAAGCTCTGACGAGCAGGGACTGTCTCTTTTATGTCTGTACAGCTCTGCATATGAATGGTAGCACTATATAAATGATAAATAGTAGTAGTAGTAGTAGACAAAAACGTAAACCTCCAATCACACATAACCAGGACAGCAGCAAAAGCTTCTAAAAGTCATCAGAAGACTCAGGCCAATCCTCAACCATGAACATTTCCATACCGTTTGCCAGTCTGTTATCACCCCCATACTGGAGTACGGTAATTCACTATATCACTATATTCAGTATATCGTTCCATGGTGAGACCGCACCTTGAATATTGTGTGCAATTCTGGTCGCCGTATCTTAAAAAGGATATAGAGTTATTAGAAAAGGTTCAGAGAAGAGCCACCAAAATGGTAAAGGGGATGGAAGGATACTCCTATGAAGAAAGGCTAAAAAGGTTAGGGCTCTTTAACCTGGAAAAGAGATGGCTGAGGGGAGATATGATAGAAGTCTATAAATTAATGAGCGGAGTGGAACGGGTAAACGTAGATCGATTGTTTACCTTATCAGAATATAGAAAGACTAGGGGACATGCAATGAAGCTACAGGGTAAACTATTTAAGACTAATAAAAGAAAATATTTTTTCACTCAACGTGTAATCAAACTCTGGAATTTGTTACCGGAGGATGTAGTAAAGGCTGTTAGTGTAGCTGGGTTTAAAAAAGGTTTGAACAAGTTCCTGGAGAAAAGGTCCATAAGCCATTATTAAGAAGGGACCCAGGATATCAATGCTTGAACCAATACAAGCATTGTGGAACCTGTGTCCCTTGGGGAAACTGCTAGGTACATATGACCTAGATTTGCCACTGTTGGAAACAGAATACTGGGCTTGATGGACCTTGGTCTGACCCAGTATGGCATATCTTATGTTCTTATGTTCTTATGTAAGGACTACCAAAGCAGTCTACCCACCCACTAAAGCTGGTGAAAAACACTGCAGCACGCATAATCACAGGCACGGCTAAACATGAGCACATAACACCAGTACTCTGCCAACTACACTGGCTTCCAATAAAAGCAAGGGCAAAATTCAAGGCAATACTACTCATCTTCAAGACCTTACACCATTGCTCCGCAGAAGTACTTCAGACCTCAATGACCAGAGACACAAACAACAGACCCAGACGAACCCAAGGCAAAAATAGACTACGCCACCCACCTGGATACCACAAAACGAAGCAAACAACATCCAGAAGAGCAATATCACTCTCGGCACCGGACCTATGGGAATCTCTTCCTGAGGAACTAAGAACACAAAAAGACCTCAAGGACTTCCGCAAATCCCTCAAAACACACCTGCTCACAGAATACTTTGAACAAATACCATAATCCCCCCCACCCACAGTTTGGCCACCTGGCCACAAAATCCAAAGACCCAGCTTTGTGTCCCCCCCCCCCCCCCAAAATATATGTATGTCTCGGAACCCCCAATGTTAATTGTAAATCCTGTCTTGTCCCTGACCGCCTTGATTGAAGGATAAGGTGGTATACAAAACTGTCTAAATAAATAAATAAATCTGGCTTTCCATGGCCAGGGTCAGGCTGCAGGGTATCTCCTGCACCTTCTCACCTTTTCGATGACGCCTGGGCCTGCCATTCCCTGACGTCCAGGGCAATGTTCCTGCTAACCTACGCTGGGTCCGCCACCAACATTTCTGCCAGCGGGGGGAGGTGCAGAGCCAGGAATGCCGGCGGAGGACCCGGCGCAGATTAAAGACAACATTGCAAGGGTGCTGCGGCGTGTGTCCCACCGGCAGGAATGTTGACAGCGGGCCCAGTGCAGGTTAGCGGGAAAATTGGTCCAGGGGGACTTATTCCACCTCCAAGGTGGAATAAGTCCCCTGTCCAGTTTGTCGACCCTGGACGTATAGGGCTGACCTCAGAATCGGCCCTGTATGTCTGGGGTCACAGACCACCCATGCCTCACCCTCTCTCTGCCTCCGCAACGCCCCATCAACGCCCCCCTCCTGCCCCCAACTAAGTCTCCCCATACAAACTCCTTGTTTGTATGGGGAGGCTTCTGCCTGGAATGGAAGGGGGGCGAATAGCAGGAATGGACGTCCCTACAGGGTGTCCATCCCCGCTGTTCACAGGACAGAATAGATCCCATAGTGAGCTCCCTGAAATGTCAATAAACATTTACATGGAAAATGCAAAAAAAGGTTGCACCTATAGCTAGAACTTGGGACTTCAATAGTACTCATTAGAACTTGGGACTTCAAACTCTTCTGGCATGCCTGTGCTATCCTAGAGATATCAGGAAAGAGAAGCACTTTTTGCCCACAAAACTGAGAATCCTTGTGCGCAAAATAAGCTTTAAAGCTTTAAGTTTTATCCAATTCAGATTACAACCTGACTACTAGGGTGGCCCTGGAGGGAATAACATTCTGGGAATCTTCAAGGAAATTGATAGAGCAGCTTTTAAACTGGATATTGAGGGAAAGCCAACAGTTGCCCAGGAGCGCATGTTTCAGAATAATGTATCTTTGAAGGATATTACCGAAACAGGGAGATAAGGGCATCCTGATAGAGCATTTTCAATAAAGATAAATGTAGTCCAGATACTTGGGGACTATAATAAAATGAGGACAATGGTTTAAAAAAAAACTAAGAAAGAGCAGTCGCAAAAGTTAAGAGTTTATATTAGGTTTGGACATTGTCTAAAAATACCATCTTGGAAGCCCGGACCAGTTATATTCCACGCTTTAAAAAAGGTGAAAGGAAGTCTAAGAAACTCTTCTTTTCAATCTGTTTTATTACCATTCAGACAACATTTTTTAAATTATAATCTGACAAGTTTTAGAGGGGTGATTTCTCATAGATCTGTCCAGGTACCTGAAGCATCTCTAATGAAGCAAAAGTACTTTCTGTGACTGCTCTTGCCTGGCATGATGTAGTACTCTTCTGCTGCACTCAGGGGGTTGTGATGAGGATCATAATCCACATATTTGGGGATAGCTCCTGTCACCCATGTGGAGAAAGCAGACAAAAAGAAAATGAATGGGTAATGGTGGTATATAAGGCTGCTAGATACAACTGAGACTTCCCTGGTATTTCCTTGGCTGAGAGAGAAAAGAGCAATGCTGATTTGAATAGTATGTGTGAAAGGTGATTGTTTATCTAGAAGTTTGGCCATTCTCAAAGCTGTCATGTATGCCAAACTCTGCCAAAATGTGGGCATCATGATAGGATAATGGGAAGTATGTCATGAGTCTCCTGAAAGCATGAAAGGCCTTTTGGTTTCTGTAGCTGCCTTCACTAACTGCAGGCAGTCTGATTACAATGTGTTTGCCATCCATTGCTCCAAAACTGACAGAAATTGATCTAGCTCAAAAGGTTCTGTCAAAGTTTGATGTGCCTGCTATTCCTTCTCAGGAAAAGCAATATATTGATTGAATGTCCTCAGGAAAATACTCAAAAGCTGAGTGAGCCCCCAGAGTGGGCTGTGCAAAACTTTGGATATGCTGGTATAGTCTGTCCTCTCTAAGTGGCAGACTGGAGCTGAGCCTCTATTGGTGTCAAAGGTGGAGAATGATTTCCTTGTCAAACCTAAATCTGTATATGCTTTGCTCCTCAGATAAATCTAAGAACTGGTTCCTAGGCATGTAGACCCTGTTCTGATGGTATCTCTTCCTCTGCTCCTCTGTTGTCTCTCCCTCTTCTGAGCAGTCATCGGTATAGTCATTATATAAAGTCTATCAAAAATAATAAACCACACACTCCAATTTTATCACAAACTTGTTATGTACTAATATTAAAAGGTGTATATATTCTTCTTTGTTCCATATACGTTCATACCCAAAAACATAGAGGAGGTCTCAGACTTTTTCAGGCATTTAGCTTCAGACAAACTTTTGCCTTATATATTAGTGCCTTTTTTGCATCAATGACCTTCCTCCATGTCAGAAAAACAGCTTTTGGAATGATTTAAAAAGAGACAGAAAGTACTCTACTTAACCATCTGTTCTTTTTCCCAATGCCTCACCAGGGCACCTTTTCCACGTTTCACTTATTAAGTTTCCTCAGGGGTTTAGAAAAAGCTTATCATTCCATTATAAATATTCATTTGATACAACAAATGTATCATCTATCTATGCTGCATGCGTTCAACCCGATCTCTTCTTCATTCTCCACGGCCAACCGGCTCTCCAAAAAACGCCACGCATCTTTGGAGAGCCAGTTGGCCGTGGAGAATGAAGAAGAGATCGGGTTGAACGCGTGCAGCATAGATAGATGATATATTTGTTGTATCAAATGAATATTTATAATGGAATGATAATCTTTTTCTAAACCCCTGAAGAAACTTAATAAGTGAAACGCGGAAAAGGCGCCGTGGTGAGGCGTTGGGAAAAAGAACAGACAGTTGAGTACTGTCCATATGGATCAGGTATTGTCCAGGCATTGATGTCCCCCAAAATTGTGGTTCAGCACACAAGGTCCCCCCATGCATCACTCTAACCACACACACACACACACACACACACACACTCACTTGCAGTCACACAAAACATAAATCTGCAGTAAAGATGCCCTGCACCTTTAGAAAACAGCTGGTATAACATAATGGCACGGAGTCCCAGGATCTGTGTTTCTCACCCACATATGAATCCGTCCGATACTCACCCACATACAATCCCTACATCAACAGTCCCACTTCTTGTAAGACAGGAATTGTTAGGGTGCCCTAGATTATCTCCTCTAGCTCACACAGCAATTGTCAGCATAGCCAGAATAATCACCATTGTACCTCTGAATATTTCTGTAGGGGTGTTTATTAGTATGTCTTTACCATACAACCTTCCCTCAACTCTACATTCTGTTCTTTACAACTGCATCTTGTGGATTTCCAGACTGCAGACAAACTAATTCAAAACATCTTTATCACAGCCATTCATCAATATGTGATGCATTGCAGAGCAGAGCAGAAAAGCTTCGAAGTCCTGGCCTTATTCCACATTTCTGCAGGTATAATGTGGACATCTGTGGGAAACATGCAAAACGTTTACAGGCCTTTCCTGAATACGCATTGTACATCTCTGCTGCTGACCATGCCCCATTCCACCCCTTCCAGCCCACATTCTGAGATCCTCGTGCTAGCGCCATGTATGTATAAAGCCAAGGGGGTTTCAGAATAGGGTCGTAGACGTTTTCACTAGAAAAACGCCTATGCCGCACGTCAAAAGGGATTATTCATGTTCTCGAATGACTTCCATAGTTTATATATTTAGTTTAGGTCTACTGAATAGCAGGTCTAAATTAAATGGATAGCAGTAGCGGTGGTCAATGGGGTCTATATATACTCAACATCTCTGACTATTTGTATAACAGCACTGAATATATGTATTAAATATCAGGTTGTGAGTGCCATGGAGCAGGGACTATCTCTCTTATGCTTCTGTATAGAGTTCTGTAGATCTAGTAGCACTAGAGAAAAGATAAATATTTGTACTAGATTTAGCAATAGTCTAAAAAAAATTCACAGTAGTGCCAAACTGTATTCAATAATCAACAGTTAAGACCTAATCATTTTTATTCTGTTGATTTTATTTCTAATCTTCATCAAACGTACTAATCTGTTATATTTATTTGATGGTGCGAATCAACAGGTAGACAAAGGTGAGGCGGTCGATATGATGTATCTGGATTTTCAGAAAACCTTTGACAAAGTACCCCATGGGATAGGAGGCAGTGTACTACTGTGGATCAGGAACTGGTTAAAAAATAGAAAACAGAGAGTAGGGCTAAATGGCCAATTTTCTCAATGGAGAAAGGTGCATAGTGCAGTGTCCCAGTGATCTGTGCTGGACCTGCTGCTTTTTAACATCTTCATAAATGACCTGGAAATGGGAATAATGAGTGAGGTGATCAGATTTGCAGATGACACAAAATTACACAAGAGGATTATGAAAAATTGCAACAGGACCTTGAAAATTGGAAGACTGGATGTCCAAATGTCAGATGAAATTTATTGTGGACAAGTGTAAAGTTATGCATCTAGGAAAGAACAACCCAAACTATGGTTACGTGATGCAAGGCTCCATATTAGGAACCACAACCCAAAAAAAGATTTAGATGTCATTGTGGATAATATGTTGAAACCCTCCAGCCAGTGTGCAGCAGTAGCCAAGAAAGCAAATAGAAAGCTAGGAATCATAAGGAAAGGAATGGAAAATAAAACCAAGGATAATATAATGCCTCTATATTGTGGCGGGCGCGCCTCCACTAGGCGGTTGCCTAGTGAAGATGGGCTCCCATCTTGTATCTTTTAGCCTTAAACGTGTAGTTGTGTATAAAAGCAGTCCAAGTGGTTTTTAAAGCAACACAGGAATTTTTATTGATTTTTAACTTGGTGCAGTTTAGTAACAGTCCTTTGTAGAAGATTCCAAACTCAGAAACAGAAAACAAGGATATTTTCTCCCAAATAAAGTTCTTTACAAACAGTGTGTTTCAGTGGTATTATTTACAAGTAAATGTCTTTACTTCTTTCATTAGGAAATTTCTCATCTCAGAAACAACAGCTTTATTTGCAGTTAAAGCACACAACGGAACTCAGTAATTCTGTCGACTCCCTTTAGCTGCTTCAGTTTAAAACACTTCTCAGCTGGTCAGCACAGAACTCAATTGCATCATCTACTTCTCTTCAACAGACAGAGCTTTGCAAGTTTTAGACTAAGAGATTTCCTTTCTCTCTTTTCAAAGCTTTCAGCTATCATGAACCTGAGAACTACTTCCTGAGATTCTTCCTAGTATTTTACTTCTTTCAATCAGCAGTAACACATAGAGCACATTCCATTTCAGAGCAAGTGGAATCCGGGTCATCTTCCTTATAATCCACCTCCATTTCTTCCTCTGCACTGCCTGATTGTGGAACTTGAATACGTTCAGGTACTTTAAGGTTTATATGCTTTAACAGCTTAAACAGTTTCTCCCATTGAACTGCCTTTCTTTCTCTTGGTAAAACATTAACAGGCTTTGTTTGCTTGGCTTTATCTACAAAACCCTTCTTCCTGTTCTGCGTGCTAGCAGGTATAACTATCTCCTCAGTATCTGAGTCAGAGTTATAAGCATTAACTCTTTCCAACTTTCCTCTCCTACCTTGGAGCTTAACTGTGGGAGTTTCACAGCTTTGACATCTATTGGAGGTAGCGTCCTCTGAGTCAGAGCTGCTCAGGGAATCACTGCAGGATTTTCTTCCAGCTTTCCTGGGCTTTCTCAGCCTGAAGATTTGTCTTTCTTCAGAAGAAGCTGAGCCTTCCTGTTCTAGCTTTCTTACAGCCAGCCTTTTGCCCTTCTCTCTCCTAGAAGGAAAGTACTCAGCCTGTCCTCTGGCCTTTCCCCAGCTGCTGCTTCTCAAGCTGTTCCCATGGCTTCCAACACCTCCAAGGCTTCTAACAGTTCTACCGAGTCTATCACTTTCTGTTTGCTTAACCTTAAATGCTGGGCAGTGTGCCTCCCCCTCTGGCTCCACCCACAAGTGTCCCTTATCCTTACTTAGGGTTGCCATGGAGTCTGGGTGTGGCTTCAGCCTAGCTCTGCAAGCGTGGTTTCTTTCACTGCTTTTACTTTTGCACATGTGTTTAGGTGAGCCCATCCCCCTTAAAGAAGCAAAAGTTCCTTTTTCCTCTATTTCCCAGGGCTGTGCTACACTCTCCTTACCACAATATCGATCCATGGTGCGACTGCACCTTGAATATTGTGTGCAGTTCTGGTCACTATATCTTAAAAAGGATATAGCGGAATTAGAAAAGGTAAAGAGAAGAGCTGCCAAAATGATAAAGGGGGTGGAAGCATACCCCTATGAAGAGAGGCTAACTGAGGGGAGATATGGTAGAGGTCTAATGGAGTAGAACGGGTAAACATAGATCGATTGTTTACTCCATCAAAAAGATGAAAGTCTAGGGGACATGGAATGAAGCTTCAATGTAACCCATTTAAGAGTAATAAGAGAAAATATTTTTTCACTCAATGCATAATCAAACTCTGGAATTCATTATTGGAGGATGTAGTGAAGACTGTTAGTGTAGCTGGGTTTAAAAAAGGTTTGAACAAGTTCCTGGAGGAAAGGTCCATAAGCCATTATTAAAGAGGACCCAGGAAATCCACTGCTTGCCCCAGGACAAGCATTGTGGAACCTGTGTGCCCTTTTTTGACCTGGATTGGCCACTGTTGGATACAGGATACTGGTCTTGCTGGACCATGGTCTGATTCAGTAAGGCAGTTTTTATGTTCTTATGTATCTCAGAGCTCTGTCTTGGGACTTCTCTCTCTATAGTCATTCTCCTTGTGTTCTGATCTTCTATGGTTTTCAGTACCATCTTTATGCGTATTTACTTCTCTACACCACAAATCTTTCCACGAATCTAGGCATGAATCTCAACCTGCTTCTTTGATGTTGCAGTCTGGATTTTGTGCTGCTGTCTGAAAGTGAACATGGCTAAAATGGAGCTTCTTCTTCTTCCCCCTAAGCCCACCTCCCCTTTGCTCCTTCCTATGCTTCTATGGACAAAACTGTCATCCCCCCTATCTCCTTAGCTTGCAACCTTGGGATTGTCTTTGATTCCTGTCTTTTTCTCTGCACATATGCAACAGATAGCTAAAAGCTGACATTTCTTTCTGTATAACTTCAGCAAAATTCATCCCTTCCTTTCTGAACATACCACCAAGACCCTAATCCATGCTCTCTCACCTCCCATTTAGACTATTATAACTTGTCTCCTCACTGGTCTCCCATTGAATCATCTCTCTCACCTTCAATCCATTCAGAACTCAACTACACAGCTAATCTTCCGATAGCCCTTCTTCTCAAGTCTCTTCATTTCATCCCTATACATTTCCACATACAGTTCAAACTTCTCCTACTGACCTACAAGTGCATTCATTCTGCAGCTCTTCATTACTTCTCCTCTCTTATCTCTTCCTACACCCCACCTCAGGAGCTGTGCTTGCAGTCAAATCACTTTTATTTGTGCTCTTCTCTTCTACTGCCAGCTCCAGTCTTCATTCTTTCCATCTTGCTGCATCTACCTGAGTCAGTATGTCAGGCTCCATCTCTGGTCCTATTCAGATCCAGGCTAAACGTCAAACTCTTTCAGGTAGCTTTTAGATCTTGATCCCTTCATTCTCCTGTTTAACACCATTTAGAATTACCCTAGTTCTTTATTTGTTCTATTTGTCCATCTTGAATAAATTGTAAACTCCGTGGAACAGGAACGGTCATATTTGAAGAGGCCAATACTCAATTAAGCCAGTTTTATACCTTCGACAATTGTTCTATGTCTTTCCTACTCCCCCTTTGCTTTTCCCTAAGATATCTAAAGAAGGATATATCACTTATTTTTATCAATTGGGCTATTGCCTCCATTAATTGGATATTTTCAAACCTCCCTCAGTGCCTACCCTTGTGTTTCCTAATAATGTGACCTCTTCTCTGTTAATGTTACTTTTGTAGTTTCTGAAAGCTGACCAATTGAATCTTTTTCATAAATGTTCCTAAATATCTAGCTGATATGCTTGTTCTTTACAGCCCTTTGCAGCACCCACATACCTTTCAGAATAATCTTCTGTCTGTTTTCCACCCTCTAAGATTTGCTTAGAGACTACACACTGTTTACTTTATATTTGGTTCTTTCTTTATTACTATTCCTTATCATTTGTGTAGCATTACAAAGTGTATGGAACATGTTCCTAATGATCTTAGAACAAATACCTCTTAACCAAAGTTCCAAGTGGGACTTCATATCTGGTATTTTATCCATGCCTTCAGTGGTTACTAGGCACTTTTTCTGATACCATTGAGCCCGATATTCAACAAGACACCGGGGTCTACCATACCAGCAGAAAGTTATCTGTTCAATAAAAGTGCTTGAATTATGAGTCTTGCGCCCCCAAAATGGGCAAGCAACAAAATGCTGCACAAACCGAGCACAGCAACAGGCACCCACTGTGACATATATGGGTAGGTGCAGGGACCGTATCACAGGCTATGCACCCAAGATTGACCTGCCATACCTGAGTATGTGTCCAAAACAGGAGTCAGAGAAGTGGGACGTATGTAAGCAGGAACCCATGTATCGGCTGTCTGGCCTACCCATGCATAGATGACATCGTCAGCAGACTCCACTGGCTGCCTGTGCAAGAGCCCCCTATGGCTTGGTGGATAGAAACCAGCAGCATGGCAGCAAGGAGAAGCATCAACTTTAGCCCCGATGAGAGTGAGAGCCTTGGCCAATCTGTGCTGCAGCACGAGGGGGTTCTCTACCCCAGTGGGGCCGTCGGCCAAATCTGCGATTGTCACCAGCTATCTGGAGGGGCATCCAACTCTGGCTGCGCAGGTAAGGAGGCCTCAATGGGTGGGGAGGGGCTGGGCTGAGCACAATGCTAGGCCACACACACCCTGAAAGGCACAGTTGTGTGTCTGCAGAGGGAGACAGCACTGTTTTGCAAAGCCACATGCTGGTAGCAGCCTGAATGTTTGCCAATCAGGTGTTGGTGGGGGGACGGGCCATGTATTGGTAATGCCTGGTACAGGGGGAGCAGTGGTTGGGCTGGCCACCGCAGGGGACCCCACCAGCCAGTGTGGATGCCCTGGACACTGCCTCGCCCCCCAGCTCCTGTGACCCTGGCACAGAGGTCCAAGGGGACCAGTGGAAGAAACCACATATGTCTCAGCCATTTGTCCCTGCAAGCGATCTGCCACCACTGCCTGCCACCTCCAGTCCAACTGTGGCAGCATGTCGTTGATGTGATGCAACAGAACATGACAGATGTGCAATGGCGAGCATGCACAAACTGCAACAACCTGTCCTGCATGGTGCACAACAAACCATGCAGTGATATGGCCCCTGAGGCAGTAGATGCTCTCTGCCATGGCATGTGCACACAGCTGAGGCCATGCACGGCCCACAACCATGGTGCCAAGAAATGCCTGTGTGCAACAGATAGGAGCAAGAGAAGAAAAGGAGGACTGTAGAGGTGGTGGAAGGAGCCAGAGGGGTGACACAGGTGAAGCAGTGACCCAGTTGGCACCATTCCAGGTGGCCCAGAGCATGTGCCAAAGGGCTCAGGGAGTGGTGGGTAGGACTATGGTGGCAGAGGCCAGAGGTGTTCCATCATATGCACCCAACAACTGCTACCCATGGGTATGCCCCTGACCCCAGGATGAGCAGGCCACAAGAATGAGGCAGTATACAGATTTGTGTAACTAGTGATATGGATGCACCCAACTGAGCCCATGTGTGCCCCTCTCTCCCACAGTGAATGTGGCATGCAACTCACTCTGGAGGCCTTGAAGTGCCACTCCCGGACACTGCGCCGGAAGTGACCTTACCAGTTGCAGCAGATCAGGGAGTGGCTGACAGCTGAGGGAGGTCAGTGGGATACGCCAGAGGTGACCTTACCAGCTGCAGCAAATGCAGGGGGTGGCAGCCATGGCAGCCAGGCAGGTGCAGGCAGACCACCTGGTGGTGGGCTCTCCCCGTACGCAATGATGGGAATGTGTTTTGGGCAGCCATACCATCCCCTGGTGCCACCATCCTGTGTTTGCACCAGCCAGCACTCAAGAGATGCAGGTGCACACACACATGTCTGGGTCATGGCATGGATGGGTGGTACAGGGCACACACCCCCAGTTGTGGCCTCAGGTGCACATGCCCATGCTGGCCCTGTGTATACCCATTTCCTGAGTATGTGGGAGGGAGAACAGGATTGGTTGGGCATGTGGGGGGGGGGAGAGAACATTATTGGCTGGGGGTGGGCAAAGGGGGGATGGACAGTGTGCACTGTGGAGGAGGTATGCCTCCATGGGCTGAAAGTGGGTTGTGCCATGCATGTGTGTGCCCCCTGAAGGTGTGCCAGTCCCACCCCAGGGCCAAGCCTGTGCATACCAGTAACTCCCTACTCTCATCACACAAGTGGCTCCAGCAAGACCCCAGACACATAAGAACATAAGAACTTAAGATATGCCATACTGGATCAGACCAAGGTCCATCAAGCCCAGTATCCTGTTTCCAAGAGTGGCCAATCTAGGTCATAAGTACCTAGCAGTTTCCCCAAAAGACACAGGATCCAATATGCCAACCACCCAGGGGCAGCAGTACAGCACCACAGGAGCTGTCCAAGGGAGCTGAAAGCACCAGTACCTCCAGCAGTGATAGTACAAGGAGGAGTCCAGCGACACTGTGCCAAAGGACACCACAACTGAGGAGGAGTGCAGTGAGGGGGCCATGGAATAGTGGTGGGATGGAAGGTCAGAGGAGGAGGGATCAGAGGCTGAAGGGCAGGGCAAGAAGGCAGAGGAGTCAGAGGATGAGAGATTGAAGGACCAGCAGCAGGGTGGGATGCAGATGAGTCAGAGGAGGAGGGATCAGAGGACCAGGGATGGGGCAGGGAGGCAGAGGAATCAGAAGGGGAGGGATCAGAGGGGGTAGCAAGAGGGATGTGGGAACTACCCATAAAGCATCCTAGGTATGTTGGTGTGGTGTAGGACACCACCAGAAGGCACCCAGTGGGGAACCCAGAGGTGTGGTTGCATCCCCCAGCTGTGCCCTCAAGCCTGCAGCCCACAGACATGCCTGCTCACAACACTACCAGGGGGCAATGTGCCCACTGCATGGCTCAGCATGAGCACTGCACAATGGTGAGCAGAGCCACAGTCTACCCTGTACAGCTGGGGGCCCCCACAGCCACCCCAGCAGTCATGGGCATGCCATGGCCATGACACACCAGGGCACTCTGTTCTACCACCTCCATGCCCTTCCAGTGACTGGGATCTTGCTGCCCTGGTGGCAGAGGTGTGGCTTTTGAGGGAGGAGGTGCACACAGTGGCCCAGTTCATCAGTGTGCACATTGATGCCCTCACCAGTGCTCCCCTGCTCCATAGGTGGTCCCCCTGCCAGGGTATGCCCTGTGATGGGGCAGTCTGCCATCTGTACAGTTGTAATTTGTCTGCCATTTTTGGCACCATTGTATGTGTTGTCACATGTTTGCCAATAAAATGTCCCATTTGTGCAAACACACTGTGTTTTCCACTTTGTGGGGGGCAGGATGTCATATCTACGTGGGTGTTCTTGGAGACCAGGGTAGGGGGTCTGTGGTTGAGGGGCATGGGGTATGTGCCCCGTGAGCATACCCATCCTCATGGGTAGTGCAGAGGGGCGCTACCCATGCAGATGGTCATGGGCACAGCCCTGCATGAGTAGCACCTCTGTGACTATGACTGCCTGCATGGGTAGCGCCCTTCTGCCATACCCATGCAGAACAGGCTGCAGCAGCATGGGCATGGCCCAGCAGCACTGCACATGCAGGGTGCCACCTGCCCTGTGAAAGCACACCATTGGACTGGTGCTCACCGCAGTTGCCATGCCTGCTTACTGTGTTATGTGACCTACCCAGGTATCACAGTCTGGGCAGCTCTGCATGCTTATGATGTCATCGCTCAGTGCTGTGTGGCTATGGCATCCTACGGCAATAAGCTGTCACACAGATTTTTGAAAAGTTGGTGCCCAGGGGCCTACATGGCTACCGAATATGCCTTTAGATAGCGCATGGCACAGCAGTGTATTCCAACTGCATATGCATAAGAGGACCTAAGCAAGTAGTCAAACACCACCTTAGCACATGGCTACACAATCGCTGACAAGGTACCTACAGTACCTACAAGCACACAAGGAAGGATAACTTCATGCCTTCTGAGACAGCTATGGCTCTGGGACTTATCCTACAGCAGCACACTGCTTTCTTAATGGCAGAGGATGCTAGCTCCCAGCAGACAGCATGGCGAGACATTGTCTACAGGGTCAATGCAATCCACCACAACAGGGACATGAAGGACATAAAAAAGAAGTGGCACATGGTATGGCAGGCAACAAAGGAGAAGAGGGACAGCAACAGCAGGCTGCTGCCTGCACAGCCTCACCTCATTAGAGAAGCAGGTGCTGCAGTATGTGGAGGAGGTCGCCATCTCTAGGGGTTGCAGACTTTGACAGCTCCACCACAGGCACAGAGGGGGTGAACAGGGGTGCCCCATGGCCTGAGTGGGACTGTGACAGTCCTGTGTGCTTCCCCCCCCCCATGCCTCCATCCACCCAGGGCATGCCTGTCTTTCTGTTGGACCTTGGGTGCTGCATGGGGTGAGTACGGTGTGGACCATGCACCACCTGCTGGTTCTGTAGTGGGCCAGGTGCCACCCCATAGGCTGACCTAGTTCCATGTTACTAAACTGCCACCTTTGTTCTCCCACAGACATGCCAGGGACCCCGCCCTGCTAGCCTTGGACAGATACATCGGGGGGAGCTTCAACACCCACTGCAGATTATGCCAGTGCACAGTCAGGGTGCAGCACAGCCATTGAGGCCAGTGTGCCTGCCAGGGCAGTGGAGAGGTCCAGTGCACCAGCCAGGGCAGAGGAGCAGTTGGGTTTGCCACCCAGGGTAGTGGAGCAGGCCATGTGACTGCCAGTGCCAGGGAGACAAAGACAGATGATGCCCCACTTGCCAAGCTACAATTTGCCATCCTGGGTGACCCTATTTGTGTAGGGGGCAGTGACATGGATCAGGAGCTACTGCAAGAGAGTGCGCGCCTGGTGACTGGCACAGAGGGCATACTGTCCAAGCTGCAAAGTATCCGTCAGGACCTGCAGGCTGGAGAACAGGCAAGGGAGGAAGATCGTGATAAGTGGCGGGACCACAGATTGCATGTGGAGTGCCACATGTAGGGGCACCTGTGACTGATGATGGAGATGGCAGCTTACCAGGCATCAATTGCTGGTTCCCTGCGCAGTTTGGTGTGCCTCATGCAGGCACAGGGGGTGGGTGCTGGGACTGCCAGCACAACAGCACAGCCACCTGCTAGCCCTGAGCTATGTCTGTCAGCCCACCCTGCTGGGGAGGGTGATGACACTGCCAGAACGTCCCCCGACATCGCTCTACTGCATCACAGAGCATGTGTTAGCAATTGCCCATGGCCGGCGTGGAGCTCTGGGGCAGGGGAATCACGTGGGGGGAAACAAAGTATCACTCTGCGCACATTGCACGGTAATGGGCACTTTATTAGTGATTGTGTGTGTCCTATCCTGGTGCTGGCGTGGGGCAGTCACCTTAGAAACTGTCACGTATCATCTATGATGGTGGGCTAGTGCCCTGGCCTGCTGCTGGCTCTTGGACTCTGCACCATCACCATCGGCTGCCTCTGTGGCCTCCCACTTCTCCACAACTGCTGGCTCTGGGTCCGGCACTCCACAGATCAGTGCCAGGTTGTGGAGTATGGAGCATGATGCGAATGTCTTGCATACCCACTCCGAGATGAGAGAAATTGCCCACCGCTCCTGTTGAGGCACCAGAAACAGCTCTCCAGTACCCCTATTGCATGCTCCACACCCACCAAGGTCTGCCGATGGGCGCTTTTGTACTGCTCCTCCTGCTGGCCCATGAGGTGGCACACTGGGGTCAGCAGCCAGGTCTTCAGGGAATATCCATGGTCACCTGTGGGGACAATGTGAGATGTAAACATGAGCATTGTGACGTGCATTGGGTAGAGTCTATGAGCTGCTATTGACAGCATACTGCACATCATCTACTAGCAGGGCGGGTTGCAATATCTACCAGTCAGCGATACTGTGGCAGTGAGATGACACTAACATATGGCCTGTGTGGCAGTCAGGCATTTGGGGGGGCAATGGCTGGTGGTGACATGGGCAGCCTGTTGGGAGGGAGGGGGCCAGGGGCATGGCACAGGGATGCAGTTAGGTGGTCTGCAGGCTGGGATGAGGCAGACATAAATTTGTCGTACATGGACTGGTGCCATGTTCAAGCCCTGCTCTTCTGCATTCCACATGGTGATATGTGGTGCCTGCTTACAGCCACAGGGCTTCCCCTGATTGTCACCACAATGTCTTTTATGGCCCGCAGTGCACATGGCTCTGTTGAACAGCAGAGCATGTGCACGCAGTGGTGCTCATGTGTTGTGATACGTACAGAACACATTTATCACCATTTGTTTGCAGTACACATAGCATCATATTACAACAGGCATCCATTTTGGGACTGTCCTGGGGCTCACACATGTGCATACTCACCTAGCAGCCATGCATCGCCGAGCTGACCCAGAGCTGCTGCCTGTCCCAGGCTGGACTGGGCAAGGACAAATGCATCATGGTAGGACCCCGGGTAGCGGGTGCACACATCAATGAAGTCTGTTGGCATTCCATAATGACCTGCATATTCACCGATGTGTACCCATGCCTGTTCCAGTAAGCCCTCTGCTCCAGCCGTGGTGCCCGCAGTGCAATGTGGGTGCAGTCTATACATCCAAGCACCAATGGGAACCCAGCGACATTCTAGAATGCCTGCATGGTCTCCTGCCATATCTGCTATGTCTTGGGGAAAACTATGAGGTGGTGTATCCTTCTCAGCAGGGCCCTACTGAAGGTTCCTATGCAGTGGCTGGCAGTGGACTGTGTGATTCCAACAGACACCCCTATCACATGCTGGAAGCTGCTGGTTACAAGGAATCCCAGGGCAGTGGTCACCATCATGGCCATTGGCAGAGCCTGGCTTCTGGAAACAGAGGGCTTCAGGCCCACACTGAGAATGCTGCACAGTTTGGTTATTGTTGCCCCATCCAGCCTGTATCTCTGGTGGACCTCCACCTCCTCTGTCAGTTGCAGGTAGCTCATCTGGGTCTTTGTACACTTGGGGCATAGTACCTGCGTCTTGGGTGCTGGGCTACAGCCTGCTGCTGGGTACGCACTACCTGCAGCATCCTCTGCTGTGCCCAGGCATGGCGGATGTGTCCTCTGGATCACCATGTGCATGGCCCACATGTCATCTCTGCCTTTCCAGCATTGCTTTACATCTGCCCGGTTTGGGTACAGGCTTGCACATGCTCCTCTCACTCTACTCTGCACTGTTCCACCACTACATGGACTCGCCACTCACCATCAGCGGGTGTATACGCCGGGAACCATTGCTTAAGTCTACGTGGTTAGTGACGTCCAATGTTGGAATACACGGGTTTCGGAAATCTGCTTTATGCGGGTTTCACGGTGACATGCCCCCATTTCGCCCCTGGGCTTCAGCGCCTGGCACTGTGCGGGTAGCTGGGCCTCAATGATTCAAGCTGCCTTGTTGAATATCTGGTTTACACAGTTATGGCAGTATTACATGCGCAAGGCCGACTTTTACACGTGTAGCACACACCTAGGGCTTCGAAAATCGGGCCCAGTAAACATAGCAAATTAAGATATTAAGATAATGTTCAGTCTTTATTTCTTTGAAGTGAGTTTGTCTACCTTTTCCCTCTATTTCTTCTGTTTATTCCTTACTTTCCATGTCTATGTCTAATCTGTTTTTAGCTTTTTGATGACTTCTTTGCTTCTTTACACTATCTCTTTGTGTTGTCAGTGAAATGCAGTCAATCAAACTGAATAAACATAAATATTACCATTTCTGTTACTTCCTTTGAGAAGCATGTCACTTTCTTCCTCTTTATACATGTATTAAAAGTTGCCTAACAAAGAAATTTGTTGCCTTTTCAATATTTATTTTTATTACTGACTAAATAATTGGATTCCTAGGTTAGTCTTTCATATGCTGGGCCAACTGGGGATGCTAGGGAGGCAGCATTCACAGCTTATGGGGAAAAGGATGATATATCCATTGCTGATGAAAGAAGTCAAAGCAGCATTGAAAGCATTACAGTATCAAAAAACAAAGCACTGGCCCCTGATGGCATTCCCATTGAAGTATTACAGTAATGAGATGCAAATGTTACATTACTTACAATGCTCTGCCAAGAAATTTGGAAGACAACATCATGGCTGACTGACTAGAAAAGATCTGTGTTCATACCAATACTGAAGAAAAGTAATCCAACTGACTATGGAAATTATTGCACAATTGCTCTGATCCCACATGCCATAGTGCCATGCATGTACACCCACATCATGTTATGTTCCTTGCTGAAATGACCAGTGCAGCACTGTCACATGCTGTATAGGGGGACAGAGTGTTGGGGGATGTGTCGGACGTAGGTCACTCTGGCCCAGCATGCACTGACAGCCTGTCTATGACCCTATATAAAGTGCACCTTGCAATGTATACCTGTTACAATAGTCCAAAGTCAAAATGGTATGCAAATGAAGGGAAGAGGATTCTGGGTATTGTCAGAAACAGCACCATTTGAAGAGGATGTATATGAGTCAGAGATTAGGTATATGGCACAGCCAGTCTGCCATGTGTCTGCAGCAAGCATGACCAGGGTGCCCACATCATTTCATGCTGAGAGGACACTCTCATTTTGACTAAGCTGTGACCATGTCATGGCTCTGTCTCCACATTGTGCTCTGCAGTTCCTTACTTGGCAATCCATTCACTGCCCTGGCTGCTGCATTTCCATACTGTTTGTACAAAGCCAGGGTATATATGGTTACTCTATGCACATTGTGATGAAGTAGTCCCATTCTCTACCTTAAAAGCACAAGATTCACGGCATTTCAGTCCTGAAGCTGACAGGAAAACAGACCATTTGAGCAGCTGTTGTCAGGGACAACAGAAACAAATGCAGCCACGAGGTCTGAAAAAACACTCAGCTGAGAGAAACTCCCTAGTTCCTGATAGTGTGCACCTGAGAAGGGGAAGAGCTTACAGCCCTTATAAGGACAGTGCAGGGAACACAGGGTTAGAACCAGAACAGCAAGAACGAGGGCAGCATGAACGAGGAGAACTGTTAGAACTGGCAGAACAGCGTGAGCAGCGTAAGCAGAGAGAACAGACTGTCTTACCTGAAGCAGCTGGCCAAGAGGAAGCAGGAGGAGTTTCTTACTTTGACCTAGGAAGTGAGTCAGAGACAGGAAGGATTCACCCAAGTAACTACCCAGAGTCCTACAGGAGGAAGCAGCTAGCAAGAGCAGAGAACAGGTGTGACTGGTCTGCTGATTGCAAACACTTTGGAACACGGAGGCTACGTTCCAGCCGGAGTGAGTGGAAACCAAAGACAAAACTGTATGTATCAGGAAGCTGTGACCTGAGGAATGATTATAGTGGGAAGATAAAAGTGGTGAATGATAGAAATTCCTACAGTGTGAATGCAGAGCAGCCTCATGCGTGAAGTCTAAGGTGGGGGCAGGGCTGTAACTCCCAACCAAGAGATTTAAGCAGAGAGCTGAGCAAGGAGCCAGTGAAACCTCCAGAGAAGGAGAGATATTATCCAGAGGACGTGTGTATGTCAGAAGATGACCTGGTAGAAATCCCAAAACCTCAGAGAAAACCCCGCAGGCTAAAACCTGATAGCAAGAGGGTAAAAGGATATTATCTATCCCAAGCTGAGGATAGAAATAAAGAGAGACACTGTGACGGCACGGCACAGGGGAATTTCCAAGCCTACTTTAATAAGGAGGGTTTTGAATGCGTGCAAGAACCAATGATAATTGACACACTCAGTGAGTGTTCGTCCGGCTGTGACCCAATGGACTGTACATTGATTTCGTTGCATAAGATAATGTCCTTATGCTAGTCAGAGCTGAGCATAGTGTTAAGAGAAAACACTACAACTGATAAAATGCTGATTTCCACACAGTGAGACTGTGTGCTGCTGTTGAATGCATAACGTTATTACTTACTTTGAAGCAAGAAGAAATTGTTCTAATATTCTTTATGTTTTTGCCAGAGCACATGGCTTATTTCCTTTGAGTACTTGTGTTTTGTTTGTTATTGGAATAATCCGACCCGGGAGGGGAATAAATCCTAATTTGCCTTTACCACTCGAGGCGTGCAACTATATTCATTGCCATCAGGCGCAGCCCTGCTAGCCAGGAGGCAGTCTGCCCACCTGGTGGTGACATAACCTGGCGTAGTCTATCGGATTTTTTTCAAGAAGAAAAAAACAGCACAGTACCGAAGATACATAAAGGATTACCTGCTGAAAAGAAAAAAAAAAAGTTTGCTGCCTGCGACGGAGGAAAAGAGAAAAACCGGAGCGGATTTTTCCAAGTTCCTGACCTGGAGCGCAGCAGTGACACAGCTTTCTCAACGCACGATCCTTCACCGTGCTAAGGTAAAGGTAGGAAGGCACGGGGTGATTAGGATCAGAGAAAGGGGGAGCTGTGGTGCATGGGAAGCAAGTAAAAGGAAAAAAAAAAAAAGGAGAAAACACATAGTCTGTGCCGCACTTGGTGGGACTGTCTTTCTTTTTTTCTTTACAGGTGCGTAATGCAGTGAGGAAATGGATCCACAGCAGATGAAAGACTGGATGGAGGCCCAATGGAAAGCCCGAGGGGAGCTGGCCAGGCTAAGCCAAGAAAGAATGTTCGCCGCGATGACTGAGCAGCTGCAGCCGCTGTTAGAGTTGCTTGGGACTTTCATCGAGAGGACTGGTACCGCAGTAGAGGTTAATCCTGCAGTGTCCAAGGCGGTAGGACTGAATGACTGTAGTGCTTTGTCATTAGGACAATTGAAGTCATATGATAACTTCGATGACTTTACAGATGCATTCGAACGGATCGCAGAAGCGGCTAAATGGCCGAATGATCAGTGGGCTGTAAAGTTCGCTATGACCGTGTCTGGTGAGGCGCTAGCGGCCTTCAAAACCATGCCGGTTGGTCTTTCGTCCAGTTACCCAGATGTAAAGTCAGCCATCAGGGATAGGCTGGGATTAACACCCATGCACTATAAGAGGCTCTTTAGAGAAGCCAAGCTGATGAATAGAGAAACACCAAAAGCTTTGTTACAAAGATTAAGAGGGCTAGCTACCAAATGGCTTGCTCCAGAGAGGGCGACGGTAGAGTCATTGCTAGACACAGTCATCCTTGAGCAATATTTGGAGGCTATACCACCAGAGATAAAAGCATTTATAATGTTGCAAAAGTGTAATTCTACTCAAGATGCAGCCAACCTCACGGAGAATTATTTTGAGGCTGAATTAGCCAGCACCTCCGGAGGCAGTGTTTTAAAAGTGGCTGGTCTGGAGAGAATGAATGGTGTGAGAAAGTCCTTAAAGGGAAATGCATATGGTGAGAGTGTATATAAGGACAAAATGTCTGGTAAAAATGTAGAAAAGAATGTTCAGATGAAATGTTTTAATTGTGGCCAGCCTTGACATGTATACAGAAAATGTGATGTGCGCAATGCTCTAGTGTCGGGAGGAGAGAACCCCCTAGAGAAGGGTATTCTGGTAAAAGTCCAGGTAGACGGGGTAGAAGCTTTGGCACTCCTAGATTCTGGAGCCAGCCAAAGCATGGTCTCACAGGAAATGTGGCAGACCATCACAGCCCGTAACCCATTCACCCTAAATCAAGTAAGGGACAAAATAAAAGTGAGGTGCGTGCATGGCACATCTATATGTTACCCACGCTATGGAGTGTCTGTGAAAGGAATGAACACTCAGGAGAAAGTGCAGGTAGCTGTAGTCCCACATCTCCCTTACAAGCTTGTTTTAGGACGTGATTGGCCACTGTTTAACCAATGCCTAAAAGAAGGTTTAGGTAGAAAAACTAATTTAGTTTCTACCAGATCCCAGGCCAGGGCCTCAGAAATAGGGGCAGATCCCGCAGATGAGGAAGAGACCCCAGAAGAGGAGGAGGGCCTAGGGGATGAGCTAGTTAATGTACTCCCCTCTCATGATGATATGATCAACCTTCCCTCTAAAGAGAGAAAGGGAAAGGCAGAGAGACGTCGGGAGCAAAGGAATAGGTCCCAAGGGAGAGCAGAGCTGGTAGCGGGGGAAGATTTACCATGGGTCCCTGCTGAACTAGTTCAGAAATTCCCATCCTTCCCAAAGGAGCAGAGGGCAGATCCTGCTCTAAAGAGAGCTTTTGAATTTGCTCAGGAGGGTAGGGCCATCTTGCCTCGATTCTTGCTAGAGGGCGAGTTACTATATAGAGAAAGTGCAGACCCATATACTGGGGCTATCCGAAAACAGGTAGTTGTGCCGACCACTTTTAAGATGATAGTGATGAGATTGGCACATGATCATCCCGTGGGCAGCCACAAGGGCATACAAGGCACGTTAGACCAGATTTTGGCCCGATTCTACTGGCCGGGTGTCTTTAAAGAGATCACCAACTATTGCCAGTCTTGTCCCGCTTGCCAAAAGGTCACTGCCACCAAGCCAAAACCTGTGCCCATGATTAGCACACCCACTATTGCCACGCCAGTCCGTCGCCTGGCTATGGACATAGTTGGACCCTTAATTAGGACGCCAAGGGGCTTCTAGTACCTATTGGTAATTGTAGATGTGGCCACTAGATTTCCGTGGGCTATTCCGCTACGGAATATCTCGGCTAAGACAATATCCCTAGAACTCATCAAATTGTTTTGTGAAATCGGGTTTCCCCAAGAGATCCTAACAGACCAAGGGAGTAATTTCACTTCTAAATATTTAGCCTTGGTGTGGGACGCGTTTGGGATACGACATATCCGAACCTCCGCCTATCATCCCCAGTCTAACGGACTGGTTGAAGGATGAACCAGTCGATCAAACAAATGTTACGACGTGGCCTGGAGGGAAACATGGGGGAATGGGATAATTTACTTCCATTTGTGCTCTACGCATGTAGAGAGCGTAGGCAGGCATCTTTAGGGGCATCGCCCTACGAGCTACTATTTGGTCGGGCTCCAAGGGGGATTTTAGATATCCTGAGAGAGCAATGGATTGAGCCCGAGGCAGAAGAGGTAGGGGTACCCCAGTTTCTCAGGGACCTTAGAAACTGCCTGGAAAGAACTTCCCGGGTGTCCGTAGAGAATTTGCAGGTGAGCCAACGCCGGCAAAAGCGGTACTATGACCGGGGGACCAAAGAAAGGCAATTGGACATAGGGGACAAGGTATTGGTCCTAGTGCCAGCTGCGGGTCCAAAATTTGAATCTAGGTGGAAGGGACCCTGTACAGTGGTAGCCAAAGTGGGCCCAGTCTCGTATAGAGTCGAGCATGAAAGGGGGCGTCAACAGGTCTACCACCTAAACTTACTAAAACCCTGGCAAGACCGATCAGCATCAGTACAGCTGGTCAAAGTGGAGAAGCGTTGGGATAGTCACCCTAGGCTTACGTGCTGTCAGACGAGGGCGTCAGCAGCCCGTAAGGTTTTAAGGGGGGGGGGAATATGTGATGAAGTAGCCCCATTCTCTACCTTAAAAGCACAAGATTCACGGCATTTCAGTCCTGAAGCTGACAGGAAAACAGACCATGTGAGCAGCTGTTGTCAGGGACAACAGAAACAAATGCAGCCACAAGGTCTGAAAAAACACTCAGCTGAGAGAAACTCCCTAATTCCTGATAGCGTGCACCTGAGAAGGGGAAGAGCTTACAGCCCTTATAAGGACAGTGCAGGGAACACAGGGTTAGAACCAGAACAGCAAGAATGAGGGCAGCATGAACGAGGAGAACTGTTAGAACTGGCAGAACAGCGTGAGCAGCGTAAGCAGAGAGAACAGGCTGTCTTACCTGAAGCAGCTGGCCAAGAGGAAGCAGGAGGAGTTTCTTACTTTGACCTAGGAAGTGAGTCAGAGACAGGAAGGATTCACCCAAGTAACTACCCAGAGTCCTACAGGAGGAAGCAGCTAGCAAGAGCAGAGAACAGGTGTGACTGGTCTGCTGATTGCAAACACTTTGGAACACGGAGGCTACGTTCCAGCCGGAGTGAGTGGAAACCAAAGACAAAACTGTATGTATCAGGAAGCTGTGACCTGAGGAATGATTATAGTGGGAAGATAAAAGTGGTGAATGATAGAAATTCCTACAGTGTGAATGCAGAGCAGCCTCATGCGTGAAGTCTAAGGTGGGGGCAGGGCTGTAACTCCCAACCAAGAGATTTAAGCAGAGAGCTGAGCAAGGAGCCAGTGAAACCTCCAGAGAAGGAGAGATATTATCCAGAGGACGTGTGTATGTCAGAAGATGACCTGGTAGAAATCCCAAAACCTCAGAGAAAACCCCGCAGGCTAAAACCTGATAGCAAGAGGGTAAAAGGATATTATCTATCCCAAGCTGAGGATAGAAATAAAGAGAGACACTGTGACGGCACGGCACAGGGGAATTTCCAAGCCTACTTTAATAAGGAGGGTTTTGAATGCGTGCAAGAACCAATGATAATTGACACACTCAGTGAGTGTTCGTCCGGCTGTGACCCAATGGACTGTACATTGATTTTGTCGCATAAGATAATGTTCTTATGCTAGTCAGAGCTGAGCATAGTGTTAAGAGAAAACACTACAACTGATAAAATGCTGATTTCCACACAGTGAGACTGTGTGCTGCTGTTGAATGCATAACGTTATTACTTACTTTGAAGCAAGAAGAAATTGTTCTAATATTCTTTATGTTTTTGCCAGAGCACATGGCTTATTTCCTTTGAGTACTTGTGTTTTGTTTGTTATTGGAATAATCCGACCCGGGAGTGGAATAAATCCTAATTTGCCTTTACCACTCGAGGCGTGCAACTATATTCATTGCCATCAGGCGCAGCCCTGCTAGCCAGGAGGCAGTCTGCCCACCTGGTGGTGACAACATGCAATGTGTGATGACTAGCAAATTGGGCACAGATGGAATGTGAATGGCTGGTACAGCCCTGTGTTAGCCAGCACATGCAGACTGTACTTGCTGTAGTAGATTGGGAGTCCCAGGAGATCCTGCTAACAGATGATGTAGGGATGATAACAATTGGCCTTTCAGGCTTCCCCCAAACCAAAGTAACTGTATGTGAGATTATGAGAAACAGCTGCTGCAATGTCTGCACACGTGATGCCTCTGGGGTGCATGTCACACTGGGACACAGCTGCCCATGTATGTGCGTGTTGTTTCCCATAGGGGAAATAGTGGAGGGACAGCCATTCTGACCCCACATGTGCCTTTGCCTTTGGACAGGAGCTGTTTCATGCAGCAGTGTGTCTGTTGAGCAGCTACAGTACTGCATTTCCTATTCATTGCATACTGCATGTGCCCTGCTGTAGTCAAGGTTTAGGTGTGGCATACTACAGTCTCACAATGTGCCAGGCATGTTGTTTCATGTGCCTGACTTCACCTATTGCTGGCAGGGCTCTGTGGTCTCTTTGAGTCCAGGCCTTGCTATGCAGGCCTGAGTGGAGGTGTATCCTAATGATTACAGCAATGTAAGCAATTGATGAGGATTTGGTTCCTACTTGTTCTCTTTGTGGCTATGCGATATGTGGTTCATTCTGATGGCAGAAAATGTCCAGAGTCAGCTTTGATGAGTGGACACACACTTGCCAGCTTTTTGATGTGTTCCAAGAGCACATTGGGTCTGTGCACATGCTATTTTCAATCATGGTCGTCTGAGGATGCTTTTATTGGCTCTGTTGCAGGCCATTGCAGAGGGTCAGACATGCTTACACTGCAGATATATGCCACCTGAGTCTAGGTGTAGCCACATGGTCAAGCAGTGACTTGGGAACCAAGAGAGAAGTGTTTGATTCCCACTAGTGCTCCCTGTGTGCCTGGTAGAGGCATTTTATATATGTATAATCCTTCAATGCATGACCTCTATTTCTTGTGGTCTTGGGCAAGTCACTTAACCTTCCATTGCCCCAGCATAATCCAAGTTATTCACTGCCCCTACTTGTAATATATTTTACCACATTAATGCTACAATGTGATTCACTATGACTGAGATGAGAAAGTGGTATCCCAAAAATCACTTATATAACTAAATATCTAACATACTTAACAAGCATGATGCGAGTCTTTCATCATCACTGTGACTGCACAACTTTGGCTCCATCACCTCTATGCATAGTATGCTCCCACATACTACCCCTGGGATGGCCATCTGCAGAGCTACTCACCCTACCTTAAGTGTGCAATATGACCAGTGTGAGCAACTCTTCTTCCGTTGTTGAATGCATATTTGTCTGGGGAATTGTATGGTGGCTGGGAATCTGTGCCAGCTGTGTGACCAACAGAATTGGTCTTGAGGATTCCACTTGGCACGGGCACACTGTTATCCGACACACTACAACTGCATTGGTGATGTCACATCAGGTACATTGGTGCTGCAACCCCATACCATGCTCTCATCTATTGCCATCCTTTTTTCAGCCCATATATCTAACTCTGTCGTCTATGTGCAGTAATGTATTCTACTACCAACTGCTACACTATGGACCACACAGGAACTTCTTCCTCATTTTGATGTATCACTCACACCTTTCCTGTGACTGACTGGCAGGGCCGGCCTGTCCATTGAGCGAGAATGTTTATTGCACAGGGCCCCTCGTTTCAGGGGACCCCGCGCAAAGAACATTCCGCTTTAAAAGTAAATTTAAAAAAAAAAAAAAAAAGCTGGCTGCTGCCGCTGCCGCCACTGCGGCAGCAGCAGAATCAAGTGTCCCGCGGGGCCTCCCCTGCCTAGCAGACCACTCCCTCCCCCCCTGCCTGCTTGCTTGCCTCAGTCCCTCTCCGCTTCGGCTTAGAGCCGCAAAGGGAGAGCTTCTCCCTCGCGACTCTGTTAAGCCCACCGGGGCAGATGGGAAATTTCCCATAAGCCACAGCGGGCTTAACAGAGCCGTGAGGGAGAAACTCTCCCTTCGCGGCTCTAAGCCGAAGCGGAGAGGGACTGAGGCAAGCAAGCAGGCAGGGAGGGAGGGAGTGCTCTACCGGGCAGGGGGGCCCCGCGGGACACTCGATTCTGCCACTGTTGCGGCGGCGGCAGCAGACAGCTTTTTTTTAAAGTTTTAATTTTCCCTGGGCGGATGAGAGGGAGGGGGGTTAGGACTGGTAATGGGTTGGAGGGGGTTTAGGATTTGAGGTGGGCTGATGGGGTTAGGACTGGTTATGTTCTGTGGGCTGATGGGGGGGTTAGGACTGGTAATGTGCTGTGGGTTGATGGGGGTGGGTTAGGACTGGAAATGGGCTGATTGGGGAACTAGAAGGGAGTGGATGCTCGATGGGGCTGGAACTAGAAGGGAGCTGATTTTGGAGGAGGATTAGAATGGGATGGGGCTGGGAGAGTGAAATGGAGAGGGGAAAAATATTTTGTGTGGGAGGGAAGAAAAATCTACATAAGAACATAAGATATGCCATACTGGGTCAGACCAAGGTCCATCAAGCCCAGTATCCTGTTTCCAACAGTGGCCAATCTAGGTCATACGTACCTAGCAGTTTCCCCAAAAGACACAGGTTCCACAATGCTTGTACTGGGTCAAGCATTGATATTCTGGGTCCCTTCTTCATAATGGTTTATGGACCTTTCCTCCAGGAACTTGTCCAAACCTTTTTTAAACCCAACTACATTAACAGCCTTTAATACATCCCCCGGAACAAATTCCAGAGTTTGATTACACGTTGAGTGAAAACATATTTTCTTTTATTAGTTTTAAATAGTTTACCCTGTAGCTTCATTGCATGTCCCCTAGTCTTTCTATATTCTGATAATGTAAACAATCGATCTACGTTTACCCGTTCCACTCCGTTCATTAATTTATAGACTTCTATCATATCTCCCCTCAGCCGTCTCTTTTCCAGGTTAAAGAGCCTAACCTTTTTAGCCTTTCTTCATAGGAGTATCCTTCCATCCCCTTTACCATTTTGGTTGCTCTTCTCTGAACCTTTTCTAATATCGCTATATCCTTTTTAAGATACGGCGACCAGAATTGCACACAATATTCAAGGTGCGGTCTCACCATGGAACGATATAGAGGCATTATAATATCTTTTGTTTTATTTTCCATTCCTTTCCTTATGATACCTAGCATTCTATTTGCTCTCTTGGCCGGGTATTGGGAGAGTAAGTGGGGATTGAGGATGGAGGGGTAAAATTTGAGTGGCTGAAATAGGAATGAGGAAAGAGCAAAAGGAGAAAGATTAGTATGTTAAAGCAGATGTAGAGAGAGAATGGAAAAAAACTAGAAGAGAGAAGAAAGGACAAATGGACAGCAGATGATGGAGAGTTAGCAGAACACATGAAGAAACCAGAAGAAAGTGGCTGGAGCAATTGCAACTGAAAAAAATAATGCACAAAAGGTAGAAATATATCTCTTTATTTTGAATTTATTAACTGGAATATGTCAGCTCTGGGAAAGATGCATCATTAACGTCTGCACTTTATTTAGTAGAAGAAATTAATTTATAGTTTTATTTCTACAGTGTTGTTGTACATTCCAAGTTTGGCTTTTGGGGTTCCCAGTTGAATTATTGTCTTCCTGTTTCTAAATTGTGATTCCTTGTTTGGTTTTGGTCTATGTTCTGCATGTGTAACTGAGCTGAGGTATTCTGTTTATGTAATTCCTATTTGACATTGCCACTTGTTCTCTTTCCCCAGTAGGTCATGTATTGTTATTCTCTGAAATGTATTGGTTTAATATTTGCAGTGTTGCCTTTTGATAGGTAGGATCTGGTGCTTTGTGAGTCCTGGTAGTGCTGTTACGATATGGTGGGTTTGTTATGGGTTCTAAATGGGCAGTGTTTGTAGTAGTTCCTAATGTGCCTGGTGGTTGGCACTGGATTATAGTAATGTAGAAATATTTTAGTCTTTCTTTATCCATACACTCATTGCAAATGAAATGTGTGCCTTTGAGTCAGTCCTGACTCCTGGTGACCCAGAAGCTCCTGGGTTTTCTTGGCAGTGTCACCCACCAGAAGTAGATTGCCAGGCCTTTCTTCCAAGGCATTGGAGGGTTAAGCGACTTGCCTAAGGCCACAAGGAGTGCTAGTGGGAACTGAACCCTGGTTGCTTGGTTGCCAAGCCAGTGTTATAACCACTAGGCTACTCCTCCACTCCTCCACTCATTAAGAGGCATGTTTACTAAAAGTTAGTGTATGGTATCATTATGCAAATATTTATGGAAATGAGACCCCTTATGCAAATGAGGCCCCGCACCGAGTCTCCGCACATGGCCCCGCACCCCCCTTGGGCCGCCCCTGCTGACTGGCATGTCACCACTCCAGCTCCATCATTCCTTTGATGCACACATCGTGGCGCTTATGGCACTGCAGGGGGACATGTCTTCCCCATGCTATGCCACACACTGACATTACGGCATTTTACATGGGCACCCATTAATGCATCAGTACTGCTGCCTCCCACATGTGCATCACACTTACTGATTGCCATGTAGGATGCCCACATATCTGTAAAGTCCATCAGCTCCTACCTGTCCTTCCATCCAGCACCTTTACATTGACTTTCATTGGGGCTTCCTTATCCAGCATTAAGGTAAGTGCTGTTTTTGGGCATTAAGGTGCACGATGGCACGTTAATGCCTGGTGTCCTGTTAGCACGTGCTAAGTAGTCCTTGTGCCCTTACCGAAGGAATGTCCACTACCCACCTCGAGCCTTTATCGCATGCAAACACCCTAAATGCTGCTGTTATCGCTTAAAATCCACTGTTCCTTTAATGTTCTTTAGTAAACATACCCTACAGAGTCTTTTCTAAAATATGTGTGGAGCCTGATCTTGGAAGACACATGTCTGGGCCATCCAGATGTCCCAGACCAGGATGGGCTTTTTTGTACCGATTCTGCACCGTGTGAGCAAGATGTTCCAGTGGTAGCAGGATTGGGCAACGGGATGGCTCGGTGTGCCCCTTCAGCGGTGGTGGGGGACATCCTGCCAGCAGGATAGCCAGGCCTCCCCTGCACCCGCTGCTGTGCTGATGCCATACACTCCCCCTACCCAGCTCTCCTGTTGCCTGCCACCTGGTGGGGTTCTGCCAGACTCAGAACCGGGTGATGGGGACTTGCTTCCCTCACACCGATGCCTCTGGGAGGGCTGCCAGGCCGGGGCAGATGGGTTCCCTGCACTTATTCCACCTCTGAGGTGGAATAAACTGTGTGTCTCCCCGGTGCACTGCCTGGTCACACTCCGCCCCTGTGCCGCCCCCATCCTGCTGTCCCTGCACAGTGGCTCTGTGCATGTGGGGAGAGAGGATTAAGGAATCAGGGCAAGATGGCTAGCGGGGTTGCACATCCCACTGGGATGTTCAGCCCCGCTAGTCGCCCCAAAGAATTGGGCCCATAGTGTCTCCAATGAAGCATGTGTATTTTTCAGGAGACATTAAGAGAAGCTATTTCATATAAGAAAATGTAAAAAAAAAAAAAAATAAAATAAAAAAAAAAATTGCACCTATTAGTAGAACTACTTATTTAGTTAGTTAGTTGATTTAAATCTTGTCCAACCACCATACCTTTAAGTGAGGTACAAGAAACATATTTAATAACAGCAAGGCCATCTTCTAGTTTTACTAACTGCATCACAGTCTCTAAACTTCCTTCTTTACCAAATGCATGAAAACATTACTGCATTTCAGCTCATTTCAGACTGCACAGCCCAAATGTACTCTGGAAGCCATATCTTCACTGCTCCTGAGCTACAGTTTTTCATCTCCTGCATACCCCTTGGTCAGTATACATTTATGAGTAGTAAATGGCAGCAATTAACATTTCAATTAATGCTACACAAAGAAAGCAGTGGACAATTATGCTATTAATGCTAAGAAGCTAATTGGTGTTAAGTTGATAGCACAGATCACAGTTTAGTGGGCTTGAGCTCAAAAAAAATATTGGACCTGATATTTAAAATGCTATGTGGTTGGCACCGATGCTGACTGCATAAGTCTTTTTTTATTTTAAAATTTGCCCCTGTGTTATGTGTAGATCATCATGAATTCTACACATAAAACCTATGCACAGTCCAGGCAGGGCCGGCCCGTCCATTGAGCAAGAATGTTTTTTGCACAGGGCCCCGCGTTTCAGGGGGCCCCGCGCAAAGAACATTCTGCTTTTTTTTTTATTACATTTAAAAACAAAAACCTGGCTCTAGCTGCTGCCGCTGCCGCGTCCGTCGCAGCAGCGGCAGAATGGCGTGTCCCGCGGGGCCCCTTCTCCTCTTCGAGCCCTCTGCAAGGGCTTTCAGATTCGCGAAGGGAGAGTTGTGCTCCCTCGCGTCTCTGTAAAGCCCGCAGGGGCTAATGGGAAATTTCCCATCAGCCCCTTTAGACGCGAGGGGCTGATGGGAAATTTCCCATTAGCCCCTGCGGGCTTTACAGAGACGCGAGGGAGCACTCTCCCTTCGCGAATCTGAAAGCCCTTGCAGAGGGCTCGACGTGGAGAGGGGGCCCCGCGGGACACGCCATTCTGCCGCTGCTGCGACGGACGCGGCAGCAGCTAGAGCCAGGTTTTTGTTTTTAAATTTGCCGGAAGGGAAGGGAAGGGAAGGGCAGGGGGGGGGCTGATGGAGGCTGTCTGGAAATGGGGTGATGGGGGGTTAGGACTGGAAATGTGCAAGGGGGGGGGGGTTAGGACTGGAAATGTGCAAGGGGGGGGGTTAGGACTGGAAATGTGCAAGGGGGGGGTTAGGACTGGAAATGTGCAAGGGGAGGGTTAGGACTGGAAATGGGCTGGGACTGATGGAGGCTGACTTGAAATGGGCTGGGGGGGGGGTGAGGACTGGAAGGGGGCTGGGGGGGGGGTTAGGACTGGAAATGGGCTGGGGCTGATGGGGGCTGACTGGAAATGGGCTGGGGGGGGTTAAGAAGGGTAATGGGCGGGGGGGGTTATGTCTGGTAATGGGCTGTGGGTTGATGGAGGCTTACTGGAACACGGGTGATGGGGGGTTAGGACTGGAAATGGGCTGGGGGGGGTTAAGACTGGTAATGGGCTGTGGGCTGATGGGGGCTGTCTGGAAATAGGGTGATGGGGGTTAGGATTGCTAATGGGCTATGGGGGGGGGTTAGGACTGCTAATGGGCTATGGGGGCGCTAGGACAGGAAAAGGGCTGATGGGGAGGGGTTAGGACTTGAGGTGGGCTGATGTGGTTAGGACTAGTAATGGGCTGTGGGCTGATGGGGGGGGTTAGGACTGGCAATGGGCTATGGGGGGCTGACTGGAAATGGGCTGATGGGGTTAAGACTGGAAGTGGGCTGATGGGGGGTTAGGACTGGTAATGGGTTATAGGGGGGGGCTTAAACTGAAAATGGGTTGATGGGGGGCTAGGACTGGTAATGGGTTGGGGGATTGCTATGACTGGAAATGGACTGAGTGGACGGGGAGGCTTGAACTGCAAATAGCTGATGGGGAGGGAGCTTGGAATGGAAATGGGCTGTGAGGGAAGGGAGCTAGAACTGAAAATGGGCTGATGGAGCAGCTAGGATAGGACTGGAAATGGGCTGTTGGGGGGAGCTAAGATTGGAAATGGGCTGTGGTGGGGGCTTGAATTGAAATGGACTCATGGAGGGGCTAGAACTGGAAGTAGGCTCATGGGGGGGCTTGGACTGGAATTGGGCTGAGTGGAGGGGAGCTAGGATTTGACATGGGCTGATGGTGGGGCTAGGAAATGACTAGAAATGGGCTGATGGGGGGCTAGGATTGGAAATGAGCTGATGAAGGGACTCAGACTGAAAATGGATGGGGGAGCTAGGACTGGAAATGGGTTGATGGGGGGCTAGGACTGGAAATGGGCTGATGCAGGGACTAGAAGGGAATGGATGCTGGGTGAGACTGGAACTAGAAGGGAGCTGATGTTGGGGGAGGATTAGAATGGGATGGGGCTGGGAGAGTAAAATGGAGAGGGGAAAAATATTTTGTGTGGGAGGGATGAAAAATCTACAATTGGCCGGGTATTGGGAGAGTAAGTGGGGATTGAGGATGGAGGGGTAAAATTTGTGTGGATGAAATAAGAATGAGGAAAGAGCAAAAGGATAAAGATTAGTATGTTAAAGCAGATGTAGAGAGAGAGGATGGAAAGAAAACTAGAAGAGAGAAGAAAGGACAAATGGACAGCAGACGATGGAGAGTTAGCAGAAAACATGAAGAAACCAGAAGAAAGTGGCTGGAGCAATTGCAACTGAAAAAAAATGCACAAAAGGTAGAAATATATCTCTTTATTTTGAATTTATTAACTGGAATATGAAAGTTCTGGGAAATGTGCATCATTAACGTCTGCGCTTTGTTTGGTACAAGAGGAAATTGATTTATAGTTTTATTTCTACAGTGTTGTTGTACATTCCAAGTTTGGCTTTTGGGGTTCCCAGTTTAAATTATTGCCTTCCTGTTTCTAAATTGCGATTCCTTGTTTGGTGATGGTCTATGTTCTGCATGTGTAACTGAGCTGAGGTATTCTGTTTATGTAATTCCTATTTGACATTGCCACTTGTTCTCTTTCCCCAGTATTCTCTGAAATGTACTGGTTTAATATTTGCAGTGTTTCCTTTTGATAGGTAGGGACTGGTGCTTTGTGAGTCCTGGTAATGCTGTCAGGATACAGCGGGTTTGCTATGGGTTCTAAATGGGCAGCGTTTGTAGTAGTTCCTAATGTGCCTGGCGGTTGGCACTGGATTATAGTAATGTAGAAATCTTTTAGTCTTTCTTTATCCATACACTCATTAAGAGACATGTTTACTAAAAGTTAGTGTATGGTAACATTATGCAAATATTTATGCAAATAAGGCCACTTATGCAAATGAGGCCCCGCACCGAGTCTCCGCACATGGCCCCGCACCCCCCTTGGGCCGCCCCTGAGTCCAGGAGATGGGGCTTGGGTGGTTGGGGAGGGGACGGGGGACAAAGCTATGCATAGAGCTGTAAAATCAGTCATATCTTTATATGCAGAGCAAAGCTAAAATATTATTCCCTAAAACAGGTCGACTGTATGAGTAGTACAATGCCAGAAAAAAGAAACAAGAATGCCTTTCTTCCTAAACTGCAAAAGACAAAAACAGAAGAGATGCAGATTTCCCAAAACTGACACATTCCAATTTTACCATGTTTTTTCTTGTTCGCCTTTGTTGTCTTCACATTTTATTTTTCTAATCAGTTTGTTTTAAGTATCATTTTTCCATTTAGCTTGTGTTGGTCTGACAGTCTCCTTTCCATTTTTCTCTTCCTTCCTTGACTTCTTCTCTTTCGTTTGTCTGATGCTCATCTTCCTTTTAATTTTTCCCCATTTCTCCCTTCTTTGTCTCACCCCTCATATTAGGTGTCATTCACTAATTTTCCCCTTCTTCTCAGTCTCTTACTCTCACCCCTCCCTTGTCTTCCCATTGTCCTTTTCTCTCTCCTTTCCTAGCTTCCTATTCTCATTCTGTCTTTTATTCACTCCCTAGACCACCATTTCCTTCCTCTGTACTCACCCCTACTTTGTCTGACTCTCAATTCCTCATCAGCCTTAGTTCTCTCACAATTACTCAAGCTCTCGACAGAGGAAATAATTACTGTACTTCCTAGTCCCAGTGCTCTTCAGGATAATAATTCCTCTTAGGCTAAAACATTTTTGCACTCAAGTACCTCAGGAGATCTTGTATATAAATATCATTTCTAATGTTGATCTGCCCACTGGCCAAATCTTTGGGGGATAAACCCACGCCCCCGAATATCAATGCCCAAATCTTTCAGTCTCATGGTCTTGGGATTTTCCAGACAATATTGGTACCACTCTACCCCTCTCCTGGCTCTTTGGAATGATTGTGCTGCTTTCCATCTCTTCCAGTGCCTTGGAGTCTTCCTACCAATATTGGTGCTATTTTGCTCTATCCGAATTCCTTGTGTTTCTTTATTTGCTGACTTCACATTATGCAATCCTATTATCCCAGAAGGTCGACACTAGCTCTTTTGTGGTAGCCCAGGAACAGTACAGATAAACATGTGAAAGCACCTTTCAGATAGTTTGTGGAGATTGGAATGTACTCAATCCCGCTCTCTCCACCTTCACCCCCTGTCCTGGTCCCAGCTCTCTCTAAATCTGGCAGTGGGAGGGAATGGGGAGAGAGAGAGAGCAGTACCAGGTAAAGGGGTGGACGATAGAGAGTAGGATGGGCAACAAAATGCCCCTTTAGCCTATATTTTCCCCTCTTTACCTTTTACTTGTCCATAGGGGTCTCCCACCATGAGAACAGAATGGGACAGAGAGAGTGGAAGTACAGTATTAAGATGATGGTTAAGGTTTGAGGGGGCAGGGGACTAGAGAGAGCAGGGAAGCTGTCGGGCAAAGTTTTCATAAGGCAAGAAAAGTGGAAAGAGGATGCTTTAATTGGAGTGGATGTTTCTATGGGATGGTGAAACCTGGTATGGTGTAGGTTTGCACCAGATCCGCATGGCAGGACCAATCCATGCAAACCTGGGGTTTACTCCATTGCAGACAGGGACATGGAGTTTGCATTTTCCAATTCCATTTCTTAAGAAAAGCAAAACTACAGAGTTGCCAAGTTACCCAGTTCCAAGAGTGAGATTTTTTGCCAGTTCTGGTTTTAAATTTGCATTGCAATGCAGTATGGTATTTGTGGTCCCTGATTTTACCCATTGAAATCATTGGTGCAGGTCCCATAATGCATCAGGATGAACTTGTCAGAAATCCAGGACTGGCTTAAAATCTCACTCATGGAACTGGGTAACTTAGCAATTCTGAAACAATAAGTCCAAGCCTTCAGTACTGTAATTCCAGGCCTGGATCAACCCTGTTTGGTGAACCTGGGGGCAGTTGGCAAGTTTACATTGTGTGTATTTGTGAAATGTGCTTTGATGGGATTGCCAAACCCTTTATATGCATTTATAGTGGTGAAATTTGATTTGATGTGGGTTGGCAAGCCTATTTTTGGTAGGGTTGCCAACCTGGCACCAGATCTGCAAGGCAGGACTGATCCATGCAGGCCTGGGGTTTACCCCATTGCCAGCAGGGACACGTAGTTTACATTAACCAATCCCATTTCTTAAGAAAAGCAAAGCTACAAGTCCATGCCTTCAATAGGGTAATTCCAAGCCTGGATCGAACCAAGCGAATCGAGCCAATTGTGTGTATTTGTGGTGGGGGGTGGAATGTGGCATAGAGATGTTACTGAAACACCTCTTATAATATGAAGCTGCCATTTTCCATCTGATTTTATATTTTCAGAACAATAAAATTTGTCCACATTTTGAAATGACTGCATTATGTAGTCTCCTGCAAAGATGTCTGATGGAAGGAAACATCTGTCTGGAGCACAATATAAAAAGAGGACGGAAGTGAAAGAAGCTGTTCTGTCAAAACAAAAAGGAGCTATGCTAAACCGTTTGACTGCAGAAGCTACTGATACATGGTAAAATGAATTGTGTGAGATGGGAAGCGTTAACTATGAGGATACAAGTGGTACAACTCTTTCAGATAGTCCAGATGCTCCTGTACAGCTCACTGACACTATATCCACATGAGTATCTCAGATGAATGCCAGATGAAGAGGTTCATATGCTGGATGAAGAGACTGTAGCATGTGCGAGTTCGATGGAACTGGAGGTTGTAGTTTCTTCAAAATTCAGTCCATTTTTCTAAGAAGATCCAAAGCTGTGGCCAAAAATGACCAGTAAGCTGAGAGACCTCTTTGTAGTGAATGGTCCAAAGCAAATCAAAGTGTTGAAGTTTACAAAAGATCCTATATATAGAAGAAGGATGCTTGGGTGCTTAGGGAGAGGAATGGTCAGCAGAAAAAAGGAGGTGATAGTGCCTCTGCACTGTATAAGTCTTTGGTGCAACCTCCTTTAGAGTACTGTGTGCAATTCTGGAGACCAAACCTTCAAAAGCATATAAACAGGTTGGAGTTGTTGCAGAGGGTGACTACTAAAATGGTTAATGATCTTCGTTATAAAGCATATGAGGACAGACTTAAGGATCTTAATATATATACTTTAGAGCTGGGGTCACCAACCTCCAGAGGGCCGCGGGCCGCACAGCCGACTACCGGGAGCCTCGCGGGCCGCACCCCCTTCTCCCCACCCCCGCGAAAAAAACAAACAAACGCAAAATTATGAAAACAATGGCTGATCACCTTTATTGAATTTAATGAGATGGCTGATGATTCATGCTAGCAGACAAACGCTTAAAATCCGGCTTCACAGATGACACTGACAGGAGAAGAGACGCTTGCAGGTGGTCGTCGGTGAGCTGCGAGCACGTGGATACAATGGCGGGAATCCTTGGCGGGCCACACGTAATGTTAACCGGGGTAGAGCCTCGCGGGCCGCACGAAGGGACCTCGTGGGCCGCATGCGGCCTGCGGGCCGCAGGTTGGTGACCCCTGCTTTAGAGGAAAGGTGGGATAGAGATGATAGAGACATTTAAATATCTCCGTGGCATAAATGAACAGGAGGAGAGCCTCCTTCGATTGAAAGCAAGCTCTGCTACGAGGAGACATAGGATGAGGGAGAAAGGGGATAGATTCCGAAGTAATATTCGGAAATATTTCTTTATGGAAAGAATGGTAGATGTGTGGAATAGTCTCCCAGTGGAGGTGATAGAGATGAGGACAGTATCTGAATTTAAAAAAGCATGGAATGAACACAGAGGATCTCTAAAGGAATCAAGGGGACTATTGTAGTAGCTGATATGGAAGGGCAGACTCGATAGGCTATGTGGTCTTTTTCTGCTGTCATGTTTCTACGTTTCTAAGATGCTTTCAATGTATTCATTACTGGCATGAAAAGCCCAATGGTGATAAAATGAAGAGACAATGGCTCATGTATCCAAAGTACCAGGATGCTGCCTATGACTTCTGCTGCAAACTGTTCCAAGCTGACACCATCGCACCTGCATTAGATTCACTGGAATAAAAGACTGGAAGAATCTGACTAGAACACGAGCAAATCATGATAAGGTGCTACATCACTGCAGAGCGTTCTTTTTTTTTTTTTTTTTTTTTTATTTCTAAATTTAACAACATTACAAAGAAAAAATACCACCATAACAGTATTCACAATACTATTATTAAGAGGAAAAAAAGTAATAATTTAGTCCACATTAAGGACAGCCACATTATAACAAAGGAAAATAATTACAAAACATCCAAATGGTCCTGAAAATACAATCATAAGCTCAAATACATTGTCAGGAGAATCAGAAAAATCAAGAATTTATCCAAAATTACATTATTTATTTTTAAGAAAATTCTGTAATTGCTCGACCTCAGAAAATACAAAACGATTACCTTGAAATAAGACCTGGCATTTACAGGGAAACTTCAAATGGAAGGAGGCTCCCAAGGACAACACTTGCGCTCGCAACTGCAAAAAAGCTTTGCGTCACGCTTGAGTAGCCCTGGAAACGTCAGGAAATATTTGAATAGGTTGGCCACAAAATTTCATAGATTTCTGTTTAAAATATGACCTCAAAACTCTCTCCTTATCCATGTGTAATACAAAAGTAACCAATAACGTGTCCCTAGAGGAGATTTCATCCATAGAAGATTCCAAAAATTTGGAAATATCCAAAGTGGAAGAAGCAACTTGCTGATCTAAGAGGTCTCCCCCTTGATCTACATCTCTTACCACTCTCCCTTTAGGGACATAGTATATTTGAGAGACCAAAATATCACTCCCATCGGTAATCAATAAAATATCCTTAAGATATTTCTGAAACAAAATTAATGGTGATAAATAATGCGTTTTAGGAAAATTTAACAATCGCAAATTCTTAGAGCGTGCCACATTTTCTAACATTTCATCTTGTTGATGCAAAGAAGAAAAATCCTGAACAAATTTAGCAGAAGTAGATTGATGGGAGGATAATTGATCTCTCTGCGAGATAAACCCTTTTTCCAACTCTAACAAACGAGCATCGTGGTCAGCTAATTTAGTTACCGTTTCTCTAGTAAACGCAGCCACCTTCTGCAGGGACACACCCAAGGCCATCTCCATACGGGAAAGCATTATCCAAAGATCTTTAATAGAAACATCAGATGGAGGAGACAAGGGTTGCCCTACAGAAGGAAAGGAAACAACAGAAGGAAGCGGAGGGGGAAAAGTTCCCGAGGCAGGTTCCAGTTGTAAAAAGGAACCCGGAAGCACATCACAGCCAGAGCCCTCTATCTGCGTACCATTCGACAGAGGGGATTTACTGACTAACACATCCAACTCCTGACAGGGCTGAGCCAAACCCAACATGGGCGAGGGGATATAAGAAACAGTACTCACACTTGAGGTATTACTCGGGGTTGATGATAACAGTCCCCCAACAGGCACAGCAGTATCCACCCGAATGTGAGCATCCATAGGGCCCACCACCTTAACTGCTTTCGCCTGCTCAGATTGCGGGTAGTGCTTCCTTCTCTTTCCCATCACAAAGGTCCCCCCTCGGCACCCCAAACACCTCAGGCACCGAAGGGGCACCAAAGGGGCGTGCCTGCCCCTTTGGACACGCCCCTTCGGACGCGCGCCAAGATGCGCGCCCGCTCCGCGTCCCGCGTAGGAGCCGAGTTCTTATGGCCCTTCCCCCAATGGGCAGCCAATCGGGTGCAGAATCAGACGCGAGTCCAGGAACCACCGGTAAAACACCAGGCAAATAATGAAGCTGCTCACCGTCCCACGTAGGAGCCGAGTTCTTATGGCCCTTCCCCCAATGGGCAGCCAATCGGGTGCAGAATCAGACACGAGTCCAGGAACCACCGGTAAAACACCAGGCAAATAATGAAGCTGCTCACCGTCCCACGTAGGAGCCGAGTTCTTATGGCCCTTCCCCCAATGGGCAGCCAATCGGGTGCAGAATCAGACACGAGTCCAGGAACCACCGGTAAACACCAGGCAAATAATGAAGCTGCTCACCGTCCCGCGTAGGAGCCGAGTTCTTATGGCCCTTCCCCCAATAGGCAGCCAATCGGGTGCAGAATCAGACGTGAGTCCAGGAACCACCGGTAAAACACCAAGCAAATAATGAAGCTGCTCACCGTCCCGCGTAGGAGCCGAGTTCTTATGGCCCTTCCCCCAATGGGCAGCCAATCGGGTGCAGAATCAGACGCGAGTCCAGGAACCACCGGTAAGACACCAGGCAAATAATGAAGCTGCTCACCGTCCCGCGTAAGAGCCGAGTTCTTATGGCCCTTCTTCCAATGGGCAGCCAATCGGGTGCAGAATCAGACGCGAGTCCAGGAACCACCGGTAAACACCAGGCAAATAATGAAGCTGCTCCACTGCAGAGCGTTCTTGAGATGGAAAGATTTGGAGATGAGACTGTGGTTAAGGTTAACCATAGATGAAAGCAATCAACAAAAGATTGGTTCTAAGACTCAGCGCTGGAGAAATGTTCTAAAAAATCTAATTGCAATCGTTACTCAGAACTTTGCTCTGCGTGGGAAGTCAGATCAGTTGTTCATGCCAAATAATGGTAACTCTCTTAAAACTGTGGAGTTGATGGCAGAGTTTGATTCAGTATTAAGGAGCATCCAAGGAGAGCAATCTCCAAAGAAATACACACTACCTACAGTGGTATAAATTCTGCCCAATGTGTATGTATGGGGAGGCGGGGAGAGGCTGGACAGGAAGGGGGCCCACAGGACAGAGTGGTAAAATTACTTTAACTTTTTTTGCCATGCTGCCTCCGCTTGGGACCCAAGGAGGAACACGACAGGCCTGGAGAAGAGGCAGAGCAGCAAACAAAGTAATGTAGGTTTGGCACACAGGGTGAGGGGAGGATCACCATGATGGTTGAAAATAGGCAGCCCTCATCAAAATTTTGCTTGGAGCCCCTCTTTAGAACTTTTGCCACTGACTATCTACCTTGGAAAAATAATTCAAAATGAGATCATCCAGTTATTGGCCACACAAATCAAGAAGAAGATTTTGGAACACCTGAAATCTGAAAAATATTGCCCTGTTATTCTTGACTGCACCCCTGAGATCAGTCATACTGAACAAATTTACTTTAATGGTGCGTTTTGTTACAGCAGAAGAACCTTTAAAAAATGAAACGTCTGTGGTAACTGTCAGAGAACATTTCCTGGAATTCACTGACATAGATGACAGCACAAGAGCTGGGATGACAGATGTGCTGCTTCAAAAGTTAAAGGACATGGACATTAACATTGCAGATATGAGAGGACAGGGCTATGATAATGGAGCCAACATGAAAGGAAAAAGAGTGGCGTACTGGCTCGGGTGCAGGAGTTAAATCCACTAACCATTTTGTCTCTTGTAGTTCTCAATTCATTGAACCTGGTTATGAGTGATGCTGTCTGTGCTTGTCTTGAAGCTTTTATTTTATATAGTAACATAGTAAATGACGGCAGATAAAGACCGGTATGGTCCATCTAGTCTGCCCAGCAAGACGGCAAGAGTCGATGCAGGTCACCCCTCCCCATGCCTTTGTTTAGGGGTACACCCACTGCTCCATGCAGGTCACTCCTATTTGCTGAGATATAAGAGATAGTTATGTTTATTTTGATTTTATCCTGGTGCTATAAAGGGATCTGTCCCATGCCATTTTGAATTCTGGCACTGTATTTGCCCCCATCACTTCCATCAGGAGGGCATTCCAAGCATCCACCACCCTTTCAGTGAAAAAGTATTTCCTGACATTGCCTTTCAGTTTACCCCCTTGCAGCTTCATGTTGTACCCTCTAGTTTTACAGCTTCCCCATCTTTGGAAGAGGTTTGTTTGTTCATTAATACTCTTTAAATATTTAAAGGTCTGAATCATATCACCCTTGTCCCTCCTCTCCTCCAGAGCATATGTATTTAGGTCGTCAAGTCTCTTCACATAAGTCTTCTGACGTAGGCTCTAAACCATTTTGATTGCCTTCCTCTGAACTGTTTCAAGTCTTTTTATGTCCTTTGCAAGATATGGTCTCCAAAACTGAACACAATATGACAAGTGAGGCCTCACCAGTGACTTGTACAGTGGCATTAGTACCTCTTCCTTTCTGCTCGTAATTCCTCTCTGTATGCAACCCAGCATCCTTCTGGCTTTTGCTACCGCCTTGTCACACTGTTTCGCCACTTTGAGATCGTCAGAAACAATCACTCCGAGGTCCTTCTCCTACTCCATGCACACCAACCTCTCACCCCCTATTGCATACAATTCCCTTGGATTTCTGCTTTCCAAGTGCATGACACTGCATTTCTTCACATTAAATCGTAACTGCCAAACATTAGACCATTCTTCTAGCTTTTGCAGATCTTTCCTCATGTTATCCACTCCCTCAGAGGAGTCCATTCTGTTGAAATTTTTGTGTCATCTGCAAAAAGACAGACTTTTCCATTCAGTCCTTCAGCAATATCACTCACAAATATATTGAACAGTACCGGTCCCAGGACCAAACCCTGGGGCTCACTGCTAATCACCTTCCTTTCATCTGAGTGAGTTCCATTTACCGTCACCTTCTGTCATCTATCAGTCAACCAATTTTTGATCTAGTTCACTACCGTGAGACCAATCCCCAAGCTGTTGAGTTTATTGATAAGCCTCCTATGAGGAACAGTATCAAAGGCTTTGCTGAAATCTAGGTAGATCACATCCATTGCATGCCCTTGATCTAGTTCTCTGATCACTCAGTCAAAGACCTCAATCAGATTTGTTTGGCAAGATCATCGTTTGGTAAAGCAATGTTGCCTCGGATCATGCAACCTGTTGGTTTTGAGGAAGTTCAATATTCTCTCTATCAGGAGCACCTCCATTACTTTTCCCGCCACCGAGGTAAGGCTTACTGGCCTGTAGTTTGTCACTTCTTCCCTACTGCCATTTTTATGAAGAGGTACCATATCAGCCATTCTCCAGTCCTGTGGAACTTCTCCTGTCTCCAAGGATCTATTAAAAATATCCTTTAACAGCCCTGCAAGAACCTCTCTGAGATCTTTCAGTATCCTGGTATGTATCCCATCTGGTCCTATGGCTTGGCCACTTTCAATTTTGCAAGCTGCTCTAACATATCATCTTCTGTGAATTGTGTGGTATGTATCTATTCCCATTTGTATATTTGTCAGTCACAGGTGGTCCTTCTCCAGGATTTTCTCTAGTAAAAACACAGCAGAAATATTTGTTCAGCATTTTCACTTTTTCAATGTCACTTTCCACACATCCGTTCCCAGCACTTTTGAGTCCTGCAATTCCATCTCTGATTTTCTTCCTCTCGCGAATATACCTGAGAAATGTCTTGTTGCCACACTTCACATTTTTAGCCATCTTTTCTTCTGCCTTTGATTTTGCTATCCTTATTTCTCTTTTTGTCTCTTTTAGTTTTATCCTGTGTTCTTTTCTGTGATCCCCTGTTTGCGAGCTTCTGAATTTTGTGAAAGCTGCGTTTTCTGCCTTTATTTGTGCAGCCACTTCTTTGAAGAACCAAATAGGTTTCCTTTTCCTCTTGTTTTTATTTGCTTTCCTTACACATGTATCTGTTGCCTCCTTTGGTTTAACCCATTGCAATTCCACTTCCTTTTCCCCTCCCACCCTGCCAACTCCTCCTTGAGGTACTTGGCCATTTTACTGAAGTCAGTGTTTTTAAAGTCTAGGACTTTGAGCTTGCTATGATTGGATTCTACCTTGGCTTTTATCTCAAACCACACTGTGTGATGATCGCTGCTGCTCACATGGGCACCCACTCGGATATTCAACATTTCTGTCGTCTTATTTCTATGTTTCTATAGTAAATGGAGCTCACTCTGAGGAGAAGGATGTTATCAGTGGTGTGCCCCAGGGATCTGTCCTTGGTCCAATTCTTTTTAACATCTTTGTTAGTGATATAGCAGAAGGGCTTTCAGGTAAGGTTTGCCTCTTTGCGGATGATACCAAAATCTGCAATAGAGTAGACACCCAGGAAGGGGTAGATAACATGAGGAGGGATCTAGCTAAGCTTGAAGAATGGTCTAGAATTTGTCAGCTGGGATTTAATGTTAAAAAATGTAAGGTCATACATTTGGGCTGCAGCAATCCAAGGGAGCAATATAGTATAGGGGGTGAAGTACTTTTGTCCACTAAAGAAGAATGGGACCTAGGCGTGGTTGTGTCTGATGATCTTAAAGTAGCTAAACAGGTAGAAAAGGTGACGGAAAAAGCTAGAAGGATGCATGGGTGCATACGGAGAGGAATGGCTAGCAGAAAAAAGGAGGTGATAATGCCTCTGTATAAGTCTTTGGTGCGACCTCATTTGGAGTATAGTGTGCAATTCTGGAGACCGCACCTTCAAAAGGATGTGAACAGGATGGAGTCGGTGCAGAGGGTGGCTACTAAAATGATTAGTGGTCTTCATTATAAAGCATATGAGGACAGACTGAAGGATCTTAATATGTACACCTTAGAGGAAAGGCGGGATAGAGGTGATATGTTTGAGATGTTTAAATACCTCCGTGGCTTAAAAGTTCAGGGAGAGAGTCTCTTTCAATTGAAAGCAAGTTCTGCTATGAGGGGACATGGGATGAGGGTGAAGGGAGATAGATTCAGGAGTGATATGCGGAAATATTTCTTTATGGAAAGAGTAGTGGATCCGTGGAATAGTCTCCCAGTGGAGGTGGTAGAGATGAGGACAGTGACTGAATTCAAAAAAGCATGGGACAAACACAGAGGATCTCTGAAGGTAAAAGGGGGACTGTTGTAGTTGTTATGGAGGGACAGACTGGATAGGCCATGTGGTCTTTTTCTGTCGTCTTATTTCTATGTTTCTCTATGCTATCTCCGTTGACGAGCACTAAATCCAGCACCGAACTGTCCCTCTTCAGTTCCATCACCATTTGTCTAAGTAATGCCATCTTGGAAGGCACCCACAATTTTTGTTATTTCTTTCCAGATTTGCAGAAGGAATACTCCAATCCACATCGGGTAGATTAAAGTCACCCAATATGATCACTTCCCCCTTCATGGCTATCTTTGCAATATCAGCAATCAATTCACTATCCATTTCTTCGGTTTGAGTTGGAGGCCTGTAGACTACACCAGTATGGATAATAGTACCGTCTCCTCTTTCCAACACAATCCACAGAACTTCTTCTTTTCCCCACATCCCCTGCATTTCAGCAGCTTTAATATTGCTTTTGACATATAGGGCTACTCCTCCTCCTTTTCTACCCTCTCTGTCTCTTCTAAATAGATTATAACCAGCTATGGCTATATCCCATTCATGTGGCTCATTAAACCATATTTCTGTAATGGCTTCAATGTCCAAGTTCTTTGACAGTGTTCAAAATATATATGTATTATATTCTGCTTCCACTCATTGATGGCAAATTTTAAAACTATATCTGAGAACATCACATCTTATGTTGAAACAGCTGAGTATGACAAGATGGAAAAGTCATGTGGAAGCAGTGAAGGATCTCTTTAACCAGACTGGAAAAGTGTATAGTGCTATAACTGCAATTATGGAAGATGATACATTGACAGGAACCACTTGTGTCAAAACACTTGCAGAAGGAACAGGAATCTAAAGCAATATCTGCAGTTTCAAATTTCCATGTGGTTTAGTACCTCATATTATTGTATGTTAATCTCTTAGAAATAAATTTAACAAGCAAGATGCTTCAGAGGGTTGATATTGATATTTCTGCAGCAAAAACACAACTGGAGGCTGTAAGATTATACCTCCAAAATTACTTTTTCAATGAAGGATTCGAAAACATTCTGAAAAATGCGCAGATATTGGCAGAGGAACTTAATACTGATGTCAGTTTTCCATCTTAATCAGTAAGATCTTGCCATAAAAAGCATGTTTTGATTATGAAGCATGAGATATCCCTATCACAGATCCAAAACAATAATTCAAAGTAAATTTTTTCTTCAAAGACCTTGATGTTGCAATTCAGTGAGTTGATAAACGATTCTTGCAGCTCATAGAACACTGCAGGATGTTTGAGATCCTGTACAATATTCCAAAACTTCAAGCTAGTGCACATGAAGTCCTCCATCAAAAGTATGCTGATTTGATAAAGTGCTCTCCAATAGTGAACTGCTTGACATTGATGCAGTTGATTTATATGATAAACTGAGAACTCTTTCTAAACGTGCTAGCAGACTTTTCACCAAAGGGTGTTCAACAACCCATAGGCATGAAGGTGCATGTGTTCTGCAATTGAATATGGAATTTAATTGCTTGTTTGTGTATTTCAAGTGCTTCATACAAGTGCTACTTAAGCTAAGTATTTTTAAATTTTCTCCATATATGTTTTCCTTTTGCAAGATTGGAGTTCTCATATTCAAAAGGGATTCTGAATAATGATTAGAACATTTGAGTTTCTGGAAGACATTTACTTCTGTTGTTTCTCTGAGGTATAGGTATAGATTGCTTTCATCTACATTATCTAATCAGATTTTTAATTTGGTCCCTAACTGGAGTTTTGAGGAAGACACCCTGTCCTGCTCCTAGTGCCTTGGGAGGGGGGGGGGGGCATCTTATCCCTCACCTCAAGCAGTAGATTGCCTTGAGCCACCTCTGGTGTGACTTAATCCATCTCCCAGTGCTTTGGGTTCTTACTGCCAATACTGATGCTTCTTTGCCCCTTTCCACATTCCCTGTGGTCTTCATTCCACTATTAGAGTCCTCCGACCTCTTTTGGCGCCAGTGGTCTTTATGTCATTCTAGATGTCTTAGAGTTCTGTTGTCTCCATGACAGATGCTTGCTGGCAACATTTAAGGTAGATTGATTAAAAAATGGACAGCACATCGCATTGGTAGAGTGCAAAATTACATGCCTCTTTGACTTTAATGGATCTAAATGATCTGAAAAGTCCAAATAATTTGGAATCAGAAAACAAGGAACTAAACATGAACCAAACTGAAAATTTATCACATAGACATCCTAAGCAATTAATTATCCCAACTTGTTTGTGGCATGCTACAGAGATCTTTATTACCCCTGGCTCTATTTAATATTTTCCCAGCCCTTCTTATGGCAATAATTGAGATTTATCGATCCTCCCCATTTACAGAGATCCAGCTATACATTTCACTGGGAGAAGTCCAGGCCTCAGCCATTGTTATGCTTTATGCTTTTCTGGAAAAAATATCTAATTAATTGAAATCATCCATTTTAGATTTAGAGCCTAGAATTAGTGTTGTTTAGAATATCCAGAAGGAATATGGGTAAGGGGACAAAACCAAAAGAGGCCATTCACATCTTGGAAACACAAGTTTTCCAAGGTTCCATGGTCATGTCTTCATTTATGTTCTTTCAATATATTAGAAAATTTCATCAGTATTTATCTACCATTAACATGGCAACGGCATACAATATTGATCACTTGTATGATTGATTACTGCAACTCACTGTTCTAGTGGCTATTATGTAATGCCCTTAAGCCCCCCCCCCCCCCTTTTCCCCCTTGCTATCTACTAAACCACATTGAGGTTTTGCAATTAGTTCTAGTTAAATGCAAACATTATCCCATGGTAGCTGCAGATCTTCTATGGTAATATAGGGGACATTTCAGGCACTTGAGGAAAGCAGCCATTTTGTTAATATGCAGCAGTGGTCACTATCGAGCATTAACAGCATGGCTACTATCATAGAATGCAATTAAGTATACCTCTGAAAGTGTAGTTAAGTATTCTGAATTATCTGATATAGTAGAGGTTAATGTGCATTAATGACACCCACAATAAGGGTTATTTTAGAAGTCCTATTTGTGCTTTGGACATCTTAAAACAGGCATAGAGATCAAAAGCATGAAAATGTCTCCAGAGGCATTTTAGTAGCCTGGTCTGTGGATGTCCAAGTCTGAACGGGATGCGATTGGTGCATTCTGTGATAAGGAAGCTTATCATAGCTCAGGAAGGAGCTATAGAAAAGGTGAAGTGACTCTGAACAAGCAACCTGTCAGTTCTGGTAGAAATAAGAAAACAGAATTTTCCCATAAAAGACTACCAGTCCCAGAATACACCAGGTTTCCAACAGCCATTAGAGGAGCTGAAGTGGGGAAACGTGTGTTCAATCAGGAGGGCTATGAGGTAATCCCTAAGCACTCATCTCAAAGGGCAGGGCCTGATTCAGCACAGCTGCGCTGTATTAGGGGGGAGCACTCATCTAGGCAGAATAAAGGTAGAGTTTATTCTACAGAGAATTATCCTCATTATCCTGAGAATCAGCTTGAGCTTGATCAGTTTCATCTGAAGGATCATCAGAAGCAGAAGCCAAACCGGACGGACAGAGAGGGAAAGAAACCCTTTGGAAGAAAGAGGAGAAAAGCCTTTGAGAGGTCTAGAAGAGTCCAGAGCAGTACGTATACTGGGAGGCATTTCAAGGGCCAGCATACAACATTGGACTGGGGAAAGCCAGACGAATGGTGCTGCAGAGCTAGGAATCTCCAGAGGGTACCTGTGAGGGAGACGGCTGCACGTGGAAGGGACCCTAAGACCTGTGCCAGAAGGTATGTGAAGAGAGATCCAGTGTCCAGGGATCTGGATTGGAAGGCTGGACATAAAAACTGGACTACATACTGGCCAGGCTATATAGAGAGGAACTCTAACAGCAATGGAAGCTCAGGTATGAACACTGATCTATGCCATAGCTATAACCTTGAAAGACAGCAGGGAAACAAGTATTCTCCTGAAAGTGCTCCATTGGGACATTCATCTGTGCCAATCCATGATATTGAACCCATGCTTGTTGAAGAAGGGGGAATGATAGCAGATGAAGAATCTGTTTATATGGACTGCTCTCTGTCCAAACTCCTTTGGTGATTTTCTGTTATAAAGTACAGCAACCATCACAAAGAAATACAAACTTGTTCTTTAATCTACTCATAAAAGCTCCTGAAGCAGGATTTGACCCACACAGTAGAAAGCAAGCCAGCTAAGGGGTTTCAGCTAGATAACTGCTAGCAATTGAGCCTTACCTAATTGCTTGTGAGCTAGGAGAGAATCACTTCTGAATCTATGTGGGAAGATATAAGAAGTTAACCTGAAAAGAACAGGTTTTTTTTCTCTTTGTAGCTTTTGGTTTGTTGTTTGATATATGCTAAGAAAACATTAGCTAATGCCTGACAAATTAAAATGTTGTTTTCCTTATTTTGTTTTTTCAAGTTTAACACTGAAAGCAAGTAACCTGATTTATGTGCTACCAAGCATATCTGTGTTGGGAGAAATAACCCCATAAATAAATATCTTATTGGCTTTAACACTTGAGCACAACTAAATTATTGTCAGCAGCTGTGTCTGGTGTGAATGAACTGCATTGCCCACAATCCCTTGCAAATCATATAGATATATGCACTTGCCAAGACTGTGAAGATTCTCACCCAGGCAGCCGTCTGACAATTCTCAAAAACATAGATGTCACTGCCTGATCTCAGGAATGTTCAGGACATCTGGAGTCATGTCTAAGATTATACCTGCCCAGGCATGAATAGGTATCAGGAAAGTGCTTGTTTTGGCCGTAAAACCTTCAGAGAAGATGGCAACCCATCATCCCTCGTACCTCTGTGCAATCACAATAGAAGCAGCAGTGAGATTCAAGCCTTGGCCTCCCTGATCTTAGCCCACTACTCTAACCATTAGACTATTCCTAGACAGCCAGGTCCTTGACTATTATTCCAAGGATGTCTATATAGACACCATCACAGATGTCCATATTGGGCACATCCACTTTTGTGAAATCGTGCCTGAACTTGGATGTGTCTGTTTTTTTTTTCAGGTGTTCTGGCTTGGGCGTCCCAGATTGCACGTGGATATCATTTGTAAAATACCACTTAATATCTGTAAGGCATGCTTCCTACTCATTCCTCACTTCCTAATATGAAATTTTATATTAGGTGTTTAAGGCAGCATACACATTATTTTCTAATCCCACCCAAAACATACTTTTTAGGACACCTCCCTAAATATAATAAAAAGTACACTCATTATAGAACATGTTTATTGTTAACCGTACTAAAGAATGTAGTTTTCAAATAGAAAATTTACTTATTCAGGGCTTGATTTGCATTCAAAAAAGAAGTACAGTGGGGGACGTGGTGAGCAAGCCAGTAGCAAGAGTAAAGAGAGAAGAGGGGCTGGGGAATAGACTGCTCTCTGCCTTACTCCATGCTCTCCCCTCCTTTCCTCTTCACTGCAGGCTGCCTGAAGGGAAGGGCTGAAGCAGAATACCCCTGATGCTCTGGAGTCTGAAAAGAAGGGGCAGAACTGAGTTCCATGGCGTTCCCCCAGATATTAAGCCCTGTATTTGAGTGAATGGGTTTGAAAATTTATTTATGTATTTATTTATTTAATGCTTTTATATACCGCACTCTTTAAAATCAGTGTGGTTTACAGTTAACATTTTGTACAGAGTAGGAAGAGCCTGCTCTGTACTTACATCGAACGGGTACTACAACTTGGATTCAGAACAGGGGTAACTATATACAAGCTATTTACAGTCTAGGCAGGAAGTCGCTATGCAGTTGTAACGACATGGCTTGCACTGGGAGCTATGTACAGGGAAGTAATTTATTTACTGGGTTGTCTGTTTTTTATGGCTAGGTTGTGGGGTTATGTCAGGTGAGAACGTGCTGTTGGCCTGGGCGTAGTGTACGAGAAAAAGGTGGTGCTTTCGTGCCTTTCTGAATTGGGCAAGGTCAGTGATTGCGCGGATGGTCACTGGGAGCTCGTGCCAGCAGGTAGGTGCGTAGAACATGAATGCTCTGATTTTTCTTGCCTGAGTGCATTTTGTTACTTCGCTGGGGGTTATTAATGTGTTGGTGACGAAGGATCTTCTTGCTCTGGTTGCAGGTGTCCTTCTATTGTATGGTGCATGAGAATTACACACCGGTGGAGAAAGGTGTGCTCCATGGAGAAAGTTCTAGAGCTTTTCTCTCCATTGCCCTTTCTATGCCTCTCCTGTTCCTGCCAGCGCCCCTTAAGGGGTCCTTGTCAATGCACCTCTCTCACCTCAGCACCTCAAGATCCAGTATTCTCTCTCTCACTCTCCTTCACTCCCCCTCTATCTGATCTCTTCCCCTTCAGCCCTTTCAGTATCCTCTTTTGCTCCTGACACAACGTCATGTGGTTCTTCCTTTACTTTTCCCTTACCTTGCCACCGAGTACAATCTTCTCTCTTCTTCCCCATCTCTTCCCTCATCTTTCTCCCCCTTTCACCCTTACTTTCCTTCTGTCCTCCCTTTCTTCCTTTACCCTTCTCACCCTCTCTAATCCATGCTCAGCCTTCTCATTGTTGTTTTATTTTTTTTTATTTTACAATATAAATATACAACAAACGTGCAGGGAAACAGCGACTAAATGCATTAAAGAAAAAGTACTCCTACTATTTATCATTTATATAGCACTACAAGGCATATGCAGTGCTGTACAGAGACATGTAAGAGAAAGTCCCTGCTCCTAAGAGCTTACAGTGGAGCCAAGACAGACAACACAACTGGGGACTAGAATAGCTCTAGGGGAATGGTAAGGAAAGAACATTTTAAAGCAAAAATTGTAAGAAAAATGCAAACAATACATTTTCATCTTCAATAAGAAAAGTGAGGGAAGCTATACAATTAAGTTAAAATAGGAAGCTAGTTAAGTCAAATACATGGTTGCAGTAGAGCGGAACATTTAGAAATGTGAATAGAACAGATCAAATAATGCTTGCATAAGCAACTGCCCCAGCATTTAATCATGGAGAAGGCTTACTAGATAATGGAGTAGACAGAGAAGGAAACTCAGGACCTGTCTTGTTTTTAAAAAGCCTGTAAATGATCTCTACCAAAAAACATATATATGAATTCCCTTGAAATCTTACTTTGCAGCAGCAAGGGAACTTTAGGAAAAAAAATCACCCCCCAGGGAGATAACCTCAGAACACAAGACAATGCATTTTTTTTTCTCTCCTGAACCTCATGACCCTAAAAAATATCTGGCAAATATGTGCCTTTAGGCCCAGAAAAACAGCATATTTTTTTTAAGTCTACGTGTACTTTCTTTATCTGATTAAAAAGCATAACTTCCCTATAAAGTAGCTGAAGTGAACACCGTCCCTGAGATATTTCTAAACAGCAAAGGAGATTGAAGATTTCTAATGTGAGCTGATGCTCACCCCTCACCATCTGCCTCCACTTGTTTAGATGGAGGGAAATAAAAAGGTTTTACAATGAATGGATGACCTCTTCAGTTATTATCAAAATTCTATGTAGATGCCACCTAGACATAGGGATTGATTTCATCCCGCTTGTCCGGGCTCTCTGTGCGACCGTCCAGAACCAGACGCACAGAAGGAGTCGCGATTCTGATCCCGCAGGGCACTTCTAACCCCACGGGATCAGAATCGTGAACAGACCTATATGTGCAGGCCGGGACCCCGATTCTGTCCAGCCTGTATGTACAGGCCTTCCCCGACTAAGAGCCGCAATCCCCGGCCGCTGGCTCCAGCAGTGATTTTCCCACAGCCTGACCCCTGATCTGGCCTCCTAAGGCCAGGGTTAGGCTGCAGGGAATGTCCTCGGCCCCCTCAGCCCTATTTGTGCCCTGGGCCCATTGATCCCTGGTGACTAGGGGAACTTATTCCACCACGGAGGTGGAATAAGTTCCCCATGCAAGTCACCATTCCCGGACATACAGGGTCGACATTAGAATCAGAACATAAGAACATAAGATATGCCATACTGGGTCAGACCAAGGTCCATCAAGCCCAGTATTCTGTTTCCAACAGTGGCCAATCTAGGTCATACGTACCTAGCAGTTTCCCCAAAAGACACAGGTTCTTCAATGCTTGTACTGGGTCAAGCATTGATATCTTCAGTCACTTCTTAATAATGGTTTATGGACCTTTCCTCCAGGAACTTGTCCAAACCTTTTTTAAACCCAGCTACACTAACAGCCTTTAGTACATCCTCCGGTAACAAATTCCAGAGTTTGATTACACGTTGAGTGAAAAAATATTTTCTTTTATTAGTCTTAAATAGTTTACCCTGTAGCTTCATTGCATGTCCCCTAGTCTTTCTATATTCTGATAACGTAAACAATCGATCTACGTTTACCCGTTCCACTCCGTTCATTAATTTATAGACTTCTATCATATCTCCCCTCAGCCGTCTCTTTTCCAGGTTAAAGAGCCCTAACCTTTTTAGCCTTTCTTCATAGGAGTATCCTTCCATCCCCTTTACCATTTTGGTGGCTTTTCTCTGAACCTTTTCAGCCCTGTAAGTCACCAACCCTAGCCCACCCTAACGCCACCCCTGATCCACCCCTTTCCCACCCCCATCTACCTTCCCCATATAAGACATGGGGAAGGTAGACTGGACCGGGAAAAGGAACAAATAGCATGAATGGATGTCCCGTTGGGAGGTCCATCCCCAGTATTAATGCCTCAGAATGACCCTGATAGCCAATAGAACCACATGAAGCATCTGGTAAAAGTTAATCAGCCTTTTAGAGTTTCTATTCGATACAATATAGTCGCCTGAGATTTAACCTCAACCATTGACTAATCCAAGGAACCTGTAATGTGAAGTTCAAGTTTAGTGATTGTCTTCCTTATGGCACAACAAAGGAAGCAGGACAGCAGATGCACCATGGAAGGACAATTTTATGACCAAAACAAGAGGTAGCCTGACACGTGTTTTGGCTGGGGGGCTTCTTCAAGGGTCAAAAAACCTCACTGTATATGTCGGAAGCTCTTACTAAAGGTAAGCCACCAATCAGAGTGAAACAAGAATTACTGGACATAAAACACCATCAGATGCTCAGCATCTGTAAAGCAGAAAACAAATGCTGAGCATCTGATGGTGTTTTATCTCCAGTAGTTCTTGTTTCACTCCGATTGGTGTCTGTGTTGACAAACCCCAGTAGGAACTCTTCCCTCCCTGTTAGCCCTTATGGAGAGACTTGCAGGGGTTTTGTGAAGCAGTATGCTGGCCCAGCTTCTCTTTACCTCTAGCTGTTAAAGCGTCCTCTCTATTACATCCATTCAGAATTTTTTGAGAGCTTTTCAATTTACCACACTTGGAAGGAGGGCATAGAGATCTGATTTACCCTTTTCCCTTAACTTTGCCCCAGGGACCTTTAGTTAATCTTCATTAATCTTCATTTGCACTTTTTATTTGGTTGATTGACCACTGCAGTATCTGTCAAGCTAAACCTTTCTTACTATAATTATCTCCATGTTAACAAAAGAATTAAGTCATAAAAGATCTTGGTGCCAATATTTAAAGCCTTTTAGCCAGTAAGCAAATCTGCTAACTAGTTAAGATGTGCTGAGCCTAATATTCAGTGGTACTATTTGGTTAGTGCTGCTAAATATCCCCACAGACCACATAAAAATGCCTGGTTAAAAGTGGAGCGATCTGTTGGCAGATCGGGGGTGATGCCGATTGCTATCTGTTCAGCAGCGATATTCAGCCACTAATCAGATAGCTTAACTGGTTAAAGGTCTGATAGATGAATGGCCTCCTAAGTTTAAACACTTTCCGCTATCTGGTTAATGGCTTAATATCGCTGCTAACCAGATACTGGCACATTGACTGGCAAACCCAGATATTCAACACTGGACACTGGATAAGCTCCAGCACTGATTATCCAGGCTGATTTAAAGTGGCGGTGGCTAGGCACTTTAAATAGCCTGCCATCACTGAATGTTGGCCCTATTGGATCTAATTAGTCCATGTTGACTATGTGTTGCAAATAATATTTTGTTCTTTTGTTAATATGGCTGCTTTCACAAACTGCTTAAATAGCTTCTAAACCAATGACAACAGTAGAACTTTTGATTAATACAGGGTGAATAAGACTTCTTGTTTTAATTTTGGAGCATTGTGTAATACACAAAGCACTGCTTTACATAAAATGGAAATAGTGTGTTACAACTGTAGCCCCTCCTTACCCCAAAGAGCTTACCATTCGACTCACTTGCAAAACACCAATGATGTTTAAATGTAGTCAGATGGCCCAAGTGGTAAGAATCTGGTGGTTTCTTCGGGTGGAAGTTGACAGATTTCATTAACCTCGTCTTACTCTCCCTTTACTATGAGGCAAGTAGAGAGCAAGATGAAAATAAACTAAAGTGGATAAGCCACTATAAAGGTGATGTTACAGGTATTAACCTTTTTCCTGGCACTACCACAAAAATGCTATTAATTTCTTAACAGTGTTCTTTTTCTTATTACATGTACTGACTGCAAGATGTAAGTATAGTGTCAATAGATTCAGAGTTTGTCTTTGTAGTTTCTTATCTATGTTCCTATACAGTGTAAGCCTGTTGGCTGATTGTGTCACCCTAGGCAGCTGCCTAGATGGAGACCCAGTTTAAGTTGTGGAAGAATAATGACTCAAGAGTCGTGTCCAAAGTGGAATTAAGGATGGGATTTATTCCCTTCCCATGCGGATGGCTTTCAGATAAGGATAACACAAATTAAGCTGTTACATCACAGGCAAAAGAACACTTTAACAAAACCAAGCTTCTTCTTTGTTTTCCCCAAAACACAAAAGTATTATCTTCCTCCAAAGAAATCAAAAACACACTTCCTTTTCTTCTCTTTAACGCAGAGATTCTAAATCATCTGTTACTCCCAAACTGCAAGCCATTGGCTCCTGAATATTCTCTGGGATAGTGCTTTCCCACTGCATCCCCTCTTGGGCTTGACCTGCATAGGATCTCTGAGTTTTTGCAAACCTGTACTCAGACCTCGGCTCTGGGGTAAACTCTGTTCTTGGGAGATACAAGTGCTGCTGCTGGGGGTCAGAGGCAACAGGAGCTGGGCTGGGGAATTCTTCCCAGTCCCTAAGCCATTGAGGGAACTCTTGCTTCCTATATGCTTTGCTTCTCCTCCCTGAAACTACTCCACTCCCTTTATAATACAGAGGGTACTTATCTTTCCCACGAGAGAATATGGCTTCTAGTCCTTCTTCCTCTAGCCAGGGTTTTCTATCAGAGCTGCAGACTGCTTTGCCCCGGCAGTATCTGTTGCTGGGTCTAGCAGGGTAGCACTTGCTTCCTGCTTCCTGTGAGACTCTCAGAGTGTGACCTTTGCTCTCTGGTGATCTGACTGCTTGCCTGGGTGCGAGGACCCCTCTGGTTGGGAAGACCTTAGCTCTATCTCTCCTGATCCACTCGGGTTCGTCAGACTGCTTCTGCTCAAACCTGGATCTCCAAGACAGCGGGTCTCTTACTGTTTGGTCTGGAGTTCCCAACTCAGTCTCTCTGAGGATCTCTCTGCTCCTTGTCTGTTTCTCCAGGCTAGGTTCCAGACTCTCCTCCACACTCTGGCTGCGCTCTAGGCTTGTTTCCCTTGCTTGGGGAAAGCTTGTTCCGTCTCTGAATCTGAAACTGCATCTGGGTCTCAGTCTGACTCTGCCTGTGAGTTCACCCCCCTCTTCACTTGATTTTCCCCTGGTTTTATTGAGCTGCCTATTGGACGTGGAACGTGACTGTTCCCACAGGTGAGCCTGATTAGAGCTCTGAATTCTCTCTGCGTCACTGCAGCCCTGAGGAATGTTTGTTTCTTCACTCCCTGCCCCCTTGCACTGTGAATGTCTCCACTGACCCTGTGACTGTGAGGTAAGCTCTTCATTTCTAAACCCTTTTAATACTTTAGACTCTGCGCTGTCTACCTCATGACAACAGGAACATTGCCAAGAAATTGTACGTTCAACCCATGCAAGAGAACATCCTACTAGAATGCAAAAATAACAGATAAACTTATTTTATTTTATTTATTTATTTAGCTGTATTTATATTCTGCTTTTCACCGGGTCAAAGCAGTCAATTGGGGGATACATTTAACACGAGGGGATATGAGACACACACGCTAAAACTTACAGGGAACATGGGCAATGGAGGGTTAAGTGGCTTTCCCAAGACCACAAGGAGTGCCTGTAGGACTAGAAATCCCAGTCCCTCTGGCCTGAGATTGCTGTCCCCAGGTGGGACTTGAACCCCTGGCCTGAAGTACCTTGTCCTAACCACTAGACCACTCCTCCCTTCAAATCAAGCAGATACTAGTGACTAATGCTACAGTATGTATGTCTGTCACTTGTGGTAGTCCACAAAGCACGTTTTGCCCTTATCGGAGTGAAGCCGGACCTTGCAGACCCTGCACATGACCGTAGTGTTCTTCGAACACATGTGACAGTGTCCCTGCGTGCAGCTGATGCATTCATGAAGCAACTCCTGGGCCTGCCGGACATCTTTTGGCAAGTTGGCTACATGATTTGATCTGATTGAATGTTCCTGAATGGCAGTGCCCTTCAAGAGACACAAGGTGATGTCACGTCTGAATGTCAGATTATCCATGTCACTTCCATGAAGGTGACAGTGTATTTTCCAAGCAGCCACGGCAGATAAGTTTAGGACGTTTGTGAATAGTGGCCACCCCCATTTCTTTCCACGCACAGATGGCCTGTAGCTTTCTAAGAGCCTGTCCATGAGATCCACTCCACCTATTCCTTTATTATAGTACTTCACCACAAAGGATTGAGACACAGCAACATCTGATGTACCCTTCACTTGGAGATGTGCGGTTTGAAGTGGGTCATGTGTGAGATTATTGCTGGCAATGCAGACAACAGAATTGTCATGCCACTTTGCTACATAGACTGACCCATCACATCGGTAATCATAGTCTCCTTGTTGGCCACTCTTCTTCATGTCCTTTGTACTTCAAAGTTCTTTGTGTGCTCTGCCAGTTCTCAGTTCCCGAATGGTTCCTGTAGCTGCAACATTTCTCTCTGTGAGTGACTTGATCAGGGCTCAACTTGTAAAAAAATTATAGAAGAACAGGTGATGACGAATTACATCTGAATGCTTTTCAATAACATCAACCATATGGTTTATGACCCTGGAGCCCAGAGGTTCCATCGAATGCGTAGAACTTTCTCATCCAGTGTACAGCTTAATGTTGTAAGGGTAGCTGTCAATACCACACATACACCACCACTTAAAACCAAATCTAATTGTTTTTCCTCTTATAAACATTTTCATGCTGTGGTGGCCAAAGTACGGAGTCATAGACTCGTCAATAATCAATTCATAGTGGAAAAACCCAAACTGCACCAAATTCACATTGACGGCAGTAATACGTGGAGCAACCTTAGCCATCTTGTCGCCTGTTTTGAGTTCAGCATTGTCAGCCAAGTGAAAGTATTTTTTGATGGTCTGATATCTCTTGCTGCTCATGGCCTCACGGACAATAGGCATGCCTAGACCTTGCTGACTGCTCCAGTAGTCTGACTCCTGTGGCAGGACGTGATAGCCAGACAACAGCAGGATTCCCAGAAAGCGACAAATTTCATCCAGTGTGACTTGAAACTGACTGTCGTTCTTATCTCGGTTAGCATAAAGGTTGCTTTGAGTTACAATTTCCGTCAGCATTTTGTTATCGAATATAAGGCTCCATATGGAAAATGGAGAAAGCGACAATAGAACAGGACAACTGTCAGGTAAATGACTTGGCACCAGCGATGAAATTACCTTAGTGAACTTTGTTGACTTTTTCCACTGAATTGCCTGTTTCTGCTTCAGATTCTTACACTTTTTTGCTGGAGGGCTGCTTTCATCTTTACCACTAACACTCTCATCTTCGTCTGTCTCCTCTGCTATCACTTCCAGTTCACCAGCAGTTTCAAAGGGGTCATCATTGTTCAAATTGTCAGGAACATCTTCGACATCACTGTCAGCTGCAGAATCACCTGCAGATGGCGGCAACACAATGATGGTTGTCGGATGAGTTAAACGTTCCACAGTTGACATAGCATTTTGGACTGTAACTGCCTGATGAATTTTGCTACATCTGGTGCCATAGAAGCTTCTTGTATCCATTGTTTATCAAAACTGAAGAATTATCTGAAAACAACGTGCAGTGACAATTATTAGTCGACTTTTGGATAATCCTGGCAGTGTTCCTATATAGGAACATGAGACATATACATAAAATTTACCCCCATTACAAATCAAATAAAATGTGAGTGCACCTGTGCAACACAACCAGGCATGCCTCGTACACAATGATCAGAGTTAAAATGTAAAACAACCAAGTATCTCAAAATTCTAACTGCTAAATTTGATTTACCCTCAAATTGTAAAAAATGTGAAAATTTAAGTGAAATTAAAACTGTTGTGCAACTGAGACCATTTAATGTTTGCACCGCTGTTAAATATGACGCCACCACTTGTTCACATTCTGCAAAGAATATTTGTATTCAAAAATCGTGTACATAAAAAATAGGTTACATTTGTCATGTTCCCATACAGGAAACCAAAACAGCAGGAGAAGAAGGAATCCACAAAAAGGACAAAAGGAGCCAATGTGGACATACAGGAACATTGCTGGGAAGGTAGTTAGGTAGTAGTCTGTAATAATGAACTACATAGATGACATTTACTTTTAGGAATAGAATTTTTAGTGCAATTTATTTAATATTACAATAGTGTAAGCATACACAATTTTCTTCTTAACTTACAGTAACATTTTGCTCACATCAACATAACAGTAACTCAGGTAAGTGTATTCAGTCACATCAAGTAACAGGCAAGTCACATTTTCTTTAGATCTGCTGGTGAAACTTTTACATAAAAGTTTCCAGGCCAATTTATACTAAGGGATTCTTAATTTCCTTTTCAAAACCTTCAAACATTTCCCTAACAGGAAAGTTTCCTTTTTGGAATTTGGGATTTTTCCCCCAGTGCCTGTTTTATTTGAGTTCAAATATATTTTCCTTGTTTGTCTCTGTGTACAGTGCACCATTCAGTACCTCTTCCAGTTCTCTTTCTTGCAAAGGGGCCCAGGACTCCAGATCCTTCTGCTACTGGATTGAAGATCTTTACAGGTTCTTCAAATGTATTCTTCTGCGCTGGATCCTACTCCCTACCTTTAACAAATCAACAAGGGAAAAAACCTGTCTATCCTATAAGTTGAGACAAAACGTCTTTCTCTTTAAGGAAGAATTTTCAGCAACTATAACACTTTCCCTATCTAATTAAATAAAAGAATAATTGATATACCCTGTCTTCCTTTGTTTCTTTGAATACATCAACTCCACCCCCCCCCCCCCCCCACTCTGGACTGCAACCCAACCATACCCAAATGAAGCAATCTTCCAAATATTCTTCCCTTAACTGAGCCAGCTAGGGACTGCTTTACTCTTTCACTACAGAAATGAGATTATCTTCTCAGGCCAATTAAGTGTCAGTCTCAATCAACTAAGCACAGAGCCCAGCAGAATGTTTAAGCTCTGTGTTCTCCTTCAGTTGCACACAGACAGATCAGTCACAGGTTAGGTTTGACTTTTCCCTTCTTTTCTCAGAGAACTTGTCAGTCACTTCAGCCAGAAATTACTCACTTCTGCAAATTCAGGGTTTTTCCCTCTCTAGTCCAAGAGGATATTTCTTATAAAATCAATCCTCTCATCCACTCTCAAGAGTTTAAAGTCAGATTCAGAATCACAGTTCCAGCTCAGAGTATCAATGGCTTCTCCAGACCTTAGAGAGAATTCCAAGGAGTATATAATGTCCTTTAAGAAATATTCTTTACTCAACCAAAAATTCCAAATGGTCACCAAATTCAGTTTCCATAGAATTAAACAACACTTCCACAGTCACCAATCACCAGTTCAACCCTTTCCTTTATTCAGCACCCTTCAAAACCACTTCCTTCAGCCCTCTTTTCATTCAGAAATCTCTCAGACATCTCACCTTTTCCATGAACAAACTCAAAACTGCCACTTTCGGTTTCATTTTCCTCTTTCCTGCCTCTGCAGTTTCCCTCCAGGAAAGCTGCTCACTTAAGAGATTCTTGCACCCCCGCCCCCACCCCACATAGACACACAGCCCTGGAGGCTGCAAAACTTCCCTGGAAGGAAAAAAAAACATTTCTAGATGCCATACATAACCCTGGACAGCACTTCCCCAGCTTAGCTAGGCACAATTTATTTTATTTTAACTCTCAGGTTGTTGTTGTTAAGTGCCGTCAAGTCGGGTGACGACTCATGGTGACCCTCTGGATAGTTGTCCTAAATTGTGTTCAGTCTTCAGTCAGATGACTCATTGTTGACAGACTGGTACATGTAGCTGCTGTTATTGTATCGATCCATCTCATTGCTGGCTTTCCTCTTTTGCGTTGACTTTCTATCTTGCCAAGCATAAAGTCTTTCTCTAAAGATCTCTCTTCTTTCTTTAGTAGTCTTGTCATCTGAGCTTCTAAAGAAAGCATAGGTTTGATCTCCTCTAGTACTGACTGGTTTGTTCTTTGAGCAGTCCATGGTATACGCAGTATTCGCCTCCAGCATCATAATTCAAAGGTATCAATTTTCTTCCTGTCTATCTTTTTCACTGTCCAGCTTTTGCATCCATATGATGTTATTGAAAATACCATGGCTTGAACAAGTCAAATCTTTGTATGGAGAGAGACACCTCTGTTCTTAATAATCTTGTATAGGTCTTTCATAGCCATTCTGCCAAGAGCAATGTGTCGTTGGATTTCTTGTCTGCTTGTTGCTTCTTTATTGATAGTTGATCCAAGCAGGTTAAAGTTGTTCACAATTTCAATTTCTTCTCCTTCAATGATAAACTTATTGATTTTGCCAGTTGTCATGATCTTTGCCTTCTTTACATTAAGGTGCAGGCCCATTTTAAGACTACGTTCCTTGATCATGAGAAGCAAATATTTCAGATCCTCTTCACTTTCAGCGAGTAATGTGGAATCATCAGAAAACAAAGGTTGTTGATGAGTCTTCCACCAATCTTTCACCTCTGTTGTCTTCATACAATCCCATTTCTCTGATGATTTGTTCTGCATATAAATTAAACAGGTAGGGGGAAAGTATGCAACCTTGTCGTACACCTTTGCTTATTTTAAACTATTCTGTTTCTCTTGTTTCATTTGAACTGTTGCTTCTTGATAAATGTACAGATTGTGTAAGAGAATGATCAGGTGTTCTGGTATTTCCATGCTTCTTAATGTGGCCCAGAGTTTTGCATGGCTTACACAGTCAAAAGCATTGCTGTAGTCGATAAAGCACAAATAGATATTCTTTTGGTATTCCTTAGTCTTTTGAAGGATCTATCTAACATCTGCGATGATGTCGATCATTCCTCGCACTTTCCTGAACCCTGTTTGCACTTCAGGTAGTTCTTGCTCCAGGTATGGTTGTAGTCTCTGTTAAATAATCTTCAGTAGAATCTTGCTGGCATGTGGAATCAGAGTGATTGTGCGATAATTTCCACAGTCAGTTGAATTACCTTTCTTTAGTATTGGTATAAAAACAGATCTTTTCTAGTCAGTTGGCCATGATGTTATCTTAAAATTGTCCTGGCAGAGCCTTGTAAATATGGTAACACTGCATCAGATTGCTGTAATACTTCTATGGGAATGCCATGAATGCCTGGTGCTTTGTTCTTTAATAAGGCTTTCAATGCTGCTGCAAGTTCTTCTTTCATCACCAATGGTTCCGGATCATAAGGTACAGGTTGAAACGGCTATTGGTCCACTTGATATTTAACATAAAAACTCTATATTCTTTCCACCTTTTCTTGATCTTCTCAGCATTATTCAACATAGAACCTTGAGCATCTTGTAACATTCCAGTTCAAAGCTAGAATTTTTTTTTTTAATTCTCGTAGCTTTAGGAAAGCCGATCTTTTTCTTCCTCTAATAGTTTCTATTTCTATTTCCTTGCGTGTGTCATTGTAGTACTTTTCCTTGTCCTGTCTTTCTGCACATTGGAAATCTCTGTTGAGTTCTGCGATTGTCTTTCTTTCTCCTCTGGCTTTAGCTTCTCTGCGTTTCTGGGCAATTTTCAGAGTTTCTTCCGTCATCCATTTTGGCTGTTTTTGCTTTTTCCCCTTTTGTAGAGATTTCTCGCTTTCTTCCGACACAACCTTCTTGACGTCATTCCATAACTCTTCTGGAGCTCTGTCATTTGTATCTAAATCAGCAAATAGATTTTGCAGGCAGTCTTTAAATTTCAGTGGTATATTCTCAAGGTCATATTTTGCTACATTCATGAGTGGCTTGCTCTTTTTCAACTTTAGCTTGAATTTGCATACTAGTAGTTGGTGATCTGTACCACAGTCAGCTCCAGGTTTTGTCTTTGTTGATGTTATAGAGCTTTTCCATCATTGACTTTAACAGATGTAGTCAATTTGATTTTTGTACAATCCATTGGGTGAAATCCATGTGTACAGTCGGTGCTTGTGTTGCTGGAAGAAGGTGTTTGAGATGAATAGATCATTGGTCCTGCAGAATTCTATCAGTCTTTCTCCAGCTTCATTTCTGTTGCCAAGTCTAAATTTTCCAACCACTTTTCCTTCTTCTTTGTTGCCAACATTTAAATTCCAGTCACCCATGACTATCAGGATATCCTGTTTGCATGTTCTGTCTATTTCAGCTTGTTTTCAGGAACTCATCAATTTCATCCTCTTCTGCAGCTGTTGTTGGGGCATATACTTGAATTATAGTTGTGTTGATAGGCATTCCTCATAGACGAACAGAGATTAAATGTTCACTGACTGCACTGTATTTCATTACAGTTCTTGCAAGTTTCTTCTTTATTATAAATGCAACACCATTTCTTCTTTGTCTTTCATTTCCGGCATAGTAGACCATGTGATCATCTGATGCAAAGTGCCCGATGCCAGTCCATTTCAGTTCGCTAACACCCAACAGATCAATTTGTATACTTTCCATTTCATTTGACCACCTCCAACTTCTCTTGGTTCATTCTTCGTACGTTCCATGTCGCAATATGTAAGACATCTTTACAGCTTCTGACTCTGATTTCATGTGCAGCTACATCAGCAGTCAGACGTCCTGAGGGCTTTGATCCAACCACATCATAAATGCTGGGTTTACTCTGAAAAGTCTTCAGCTCCTCCCCAGTAGCTAGTTGCGTGCCTTCCGACCTGGGGTTCTCAACTTCCAGTACTATAGTGCAATTTGTATTATTGTGACTATCCATTGGGTTTTCATGGAAAGATACAGAAGTAGATTGCCGGGCCTTTCCTCTGCGCAGTTTTTTTAGTGTTGTTGTCGTTGTCACAGAAATGTGATCCTCTGCCATCAACTCCGTCCCCTACTGCTGCTGCCCAGATGAGTTTTCATGGCAAGATACAGAAGTAGATTGCCAGGCCTTTCCTCCATGGCAGTTTAAGTTTAGTGTTGTTGCTGTTGTCACAGAAATGTGATCCTCTCCTGCCAACATCGTCCTATACTGCTGTTGCCCAGATGGGTGGTTTGTCTTGGTCTGTCACCTTAGCTGAGACCTGTCCATCTTGGGAGATCCTGCCAGTAGTTAAACTATCTTTTTAAGTTAACATAATATATTTCTGACTAGCATATGAGAGCTAACACTTCATAAGCTCAGTGCAAAAATTTGACACAGTGAAGGGAATGTAGACCTCAAAAGCTAGTCAGTAACATATTTTGTCCTATTGAAAGGTTTCGCCTACAGCCTTTTTGTTGAACTTTATTTCTATCTATTAATAAAATGGCAAATTGATATGTAAACACATTATTACTCTTTTTGGCTCTTTTGGATTCACTGGCACCACCACCAGTTGGTGATGTCATCAGTCACTGGAAGAGCAGTGTAGTCATTGACTTTCTGTCATGCTACATAAATAATTGCTTAGGTGGGCTGTAAAATGTTATTATATTTTTAAAGGTTTATATTTTATAAATAAGAAATACAATTGAGATAATTTTGTAATTGGTCATAGAAGCTGATTTAATTTAGTAATTGTTTGAACAAATGGCTATTGACTTCACATACCTTATTCAAATAAATTATCATTATGTATCTTGCTCATGATATCAATTTATTTATTAGTATTTAGCTGACACTTTTCCAGTGGCATGTTCAAGGTAAGTTACATTGAAGTACTTCCCTGTCCCTAGAGGGCTTACAATCTAAGATTGTACCTGAGGCAATGGAGGGTTAAGTGACTTGCCCTATTGCTCTAACCACTAGGCTACTCCTCTACTCCATCCAAATATTAAGAGGGTTATTTTAGAAGCTCTATTCACATTTTAAATTTGGATGTGGTTCCAGAAAAATGTGCAAGCTGAACCCATGTGAAAAACGTGATTTCAGAAAGGCCATGAGATTTACGTTTCTGTACCGGACATGTTGATCTTTGCATATCTCCTCAGGTCATGTCTTGGGCAATGCCTGTACCTGCACATCACATAGGCTGGTGATGTGCCCAGTTTCTTGGTGCCGACTATTGTTGTGTGCCTCAGTGTTCCCTGCAGCCTTTGTGTCTCTGTGCTGTTCCCTGCTGCCTGTCTGTGTGTGCCCCAATGTTTCCTGTGCCTCTGTGTCTCTCTGTGGTTCCCTGTTGCTTGTCTCTGTGTGTATGTGTGTGTAGGTGCATGTATAGTGCTGTGAGTGTTGGCAGTAGAGTGGGAGCTGGTGGTGAAGGTCACTGGGTTCTGGTGGAGGTAGCATTGGGTGCTGGTGGAGGGAAGCAGGAGCCATGGATGATATGAATACACAATTTATACTGGTCATGCTACATGAGGCCCATAGGGAGCACAGGAGAACCACTAGGAAGCACAAAAAGATCTACAGACCTAGCACCCAATTTCTGGACCTCATAGATGAGCAGTGCCTCACCAGGTTCCTCTTTGATAAGATTGCCAACCATCATCTCAGCCAAGATCTAGAGCCACTCTTCCACTCTACCTACTACCATCCTATCCTCTTCTTCTCTTTCCCCTTCCCCTCTCCCCTTCCCACAGATCACTGTCTCCACCTCCAGTTCTTCATCCTCCCTATTGGCCTCAGCATGGCTGTCTGAAGCACCGGGCCTATGAATCTAGTACCTCAGAGGCAACCATAAGCTAGTTTGTGGTTGCAAGGGTGTCACTTAAGAACATAAGAACATAAGATATGCCATACTGGGTCAGACCAAGGTCCATCAAGCCCAGTATCCTGTGTCCAACAGTGGCCAATCTAGGTCATATGTACCTAGCTGTTTCCCCAAAAGACACAGGTTCCGCAATGCTTGTACTAGGTCAAGCATTGATACCCTGGGTCCCTTCTTAATAATGGTTTATGAACGTTTCCTCCAGGAACTTGTCCAAACCTTTTTAAACCCAGCTACACTAACAGCCTTTATTACATCCTCCGGAAACAAATTCCAGAGTTTGATTACATGATGAGTGAAAAAATATTTTCTTTTATTAGTCTTAAATAGTTTACCCTGTAGCTTCATTGCATGTCCCCTAGTCTTTCTATATTCTGATAACGTAAACAATTCATCTACGTTTACCAGTTCCACTCCATTCATTAATTTATAGACTTCTATCATATCTCCCCTCAGCCGTCTCTTTTCCAGTTTAAAGAGCCCTAACCTTTTTAGCCTTTCTTCATAGGAGTATCCTTCCATCCCCTTTACCATTGGTGGCTCTTCTCTGAACCTTTTCTAATAACTCTATATCCTTTTTAAGATACGGCGACCAGAGTTGCACACAATATTCAAGGTTCAGTCTCACCATGGAACGATATAGAGGCATTATAATATCTTTTGTTTTATTTTCCATTCCTTTTCTTATGATACCTAGAATTCTAGTTGCTCTCTTGGCTGCCGCTGCACCCTGGGCCAAGGGTTTTAACATGTTATCCACAATGACGCCTAAATCTTTTTCCTGGGTGGTGGTTCCTAATGTGGAACCTTGCATTGTGTAACCATAGTTTGGTTGTTCTTCCCTAGGTGCATAACCTTGCACTTGTCCACATTAAATTTCATCTGCCATTTTGATGCCTAGTCTTCCAATTTATCTTTATCTTTATCTTTATTAAAACATTTGATAAACCGCTATGGCCAAGGCATTATCAAGATCCTCTTGCAATTTTCCACAATCCTCTTGGGTTTTAACAACTTTAAATAGTTTTGTGTCATCTGCAAATTTGATAACCTCACTCGTTATTCCACTTTCCAGGTCATTTATGAATATGTCAAAAAGCAGCGGACCCAGCACAGATCCCTGGGGTATACCACTATTCACCTTTCTCCATTGGGAAAACTGGCCATTTAGCCCAACCCTCTGCTTTCTATCTTTTAACCAGTTCTTGATCCACAGTAGTACACTGCCTCCTATCCCATGACTCTTTAGTTTTGCCAAATGTCTCTGATGAGGGACCTTATCAAAGGCTTTCTGAAAGTCCAGATACACTATATCAACCGACTCACCTTTGTCCACCTTTTAATTCACACTTTCAAAAAAACACAACAGATTAGTAAGATAAGATCTTCCTTGTCTAAAGCCATGTTGGCTGTCTCCCATTAGGCCATGACTATCTACATGCTGAGTAATTTTATTCTTTATGATGGTTTCTACCATTTTTCCTGGTACTGACGTGAGGCTCACCTTTCTGTAGTTTCCCGGATCACCCCTGGAACCCTTCTTAAAAATTGGTGTTACATTGGCTATCCTACAATCTTCAGGTATTAGAGATGATTTTAATGATAGTTCATAGATTACTAATAGCAGGTCTGCAATCTCACTTGGCAGTCACTTGTCCTCTGGCCCTCCTGCATCCCCTGTGACATGCAGTTTTTGGCCCCTGCACCCACTGTCTTCTTCTGACTCCACCTCAACTCAGAGGGAGTCCTCCTCTGCTCTTCTATCCCACTCCAGTGTGGATGGTTCCCATGATAGGGAGTTGCTGCTGCTGCTGTTGCTACTGCTATCTGCCTGCCTCGGTGGTGGTGTTGGTATCACCAGGGAGAATGCAAGCCTGTCTATTGCTTCAGACTGTAGTGCTGCTGCTTCCACTGCATCAGCAAAATGATTAGATCATGCTTAGTGCTGTGATATGCACTGGTGTGTGAAAGAGAAATGCACATGACCATTGTGTCAACATCAGGCCTCCTTAGCAAACTCCTATGTATCTTGCCTGATTCTTCTTTGTCTATATATGGCTTCCTGCTATACACTTTTGTTACCGGGGTGCAGCTCTTCCACTATCTGGCACATTGTGCATAGTTGGGAGTGTCTTAGAGGCATTCTACAGACAGTTCTGCTTGGGCCATTTAGGGTTCACCATCTGCATGTTTTTAGATTATGCCTATGACAGCTACACCATTGACTGTGTGATTATGTCCCTTGCAGCAGTGCCTGGAGACTACACATCTTATCTGCATTGTGAACCTCTACTCTCCCATTGTTTTACATCTGGCTGCTGCATGCCATCTGGACCTTGTCTACCAAGTGCCCTCTGTTGGAAATGCAATGTATGGACATCTGGTATCTCTGTGCTTGTGGAGATGGTGCATGCCATATCCCTGGCACATTTCAACAGTTACCATCCTTATCCCACACAGTTGTGTCCTGCAGCTGTGGCTGGTTGCAGCCAGTGGCATGTGTACATTGCTTTAGTTATATGCTTTCTCACTGCATCAGCAGCCACCACATACAGTATAGCCACACTCACCTTGCTAATTCCCCTAACCTGTTACTTCCTGTCTCTGTGACCCTTCCCAGAAGTCTGTTCCTAGCCAGTGAGCCTCCACTGCTGCCATTCCATGTGTTCTGTAACACCATGTCCCCTTCTATATCCCTTTGACCCACTCTCCAAAATTTTCCATCAGTTATGCATTGCTCCCTTTTGCATTCAGCTATTCCAGCTGATGCCCTGATGGATGTGCTTCTGCATCCAGTGGTGCAGTATGTCACTCTATGTCATGTATGCATCTCATGTCCTTGCACATTGCAGATCACAATCCATAGTGTACTCCCTATGTGTTGTATCTACCCCATGTGTGGCATAACTTACCTTGCTGCTGTTGCTGCAGCTCCTGCTGGAGGCTCTCCAGCAATTGGGGCCAGATCCTTTGCTTGGCCCTGTATCATATCTTCGCTAACTCCAGGTCACAGAATATATGAAAGCATCTGTTGGGGCTAAGTGGAGAACTCATGCTTAGAGATAGATACATTTATTTCACCTGTTTTTCCCCTGCCATCCTCTGACCTCTCTCCGTTGTTTTTTGTGTTGAGGGTCTGCCCTGTCCAAGTGTGCACGAACTGTGTGGCAAGTGGCCATTGTGAGTGTCATGGTTCACGTGCAAGGAACATCTGCCACCCCTCACTTCTGACATCCTGGTTCCCCGCACAACATGGGTGTCTTCCTAACAGTGTGGCTGTGTTCCTACTGTTGTGGCTCTATGTGCCAATACTACCTGCCACCATATGCACATTGTTCACTGTATGTGCCCTGACTTGGGGGGCAGAGATTTACAGGGCTTTATGCACGCCAGAGAACATAGCCTTGCCTCTCAGTGCCCACAGCCCATGGCATTTTCACACATCCTCACATGCCACTACCCACTCATTCCTGTGCCCACACCATATGTCATCTCTGTCTTGCCAGTCTCATTCAGTAATTGGAAGATACTACTATGAAAAGGCCTGAATCAGTGGTGTGTGTGTGTGTGTGTGTGTGTGTGTGTGTGTGTGTGTGTGTGTGTGTGTGTGTGTGTATTTCTCTGTGAGACTGCAGGGGGACTGCTCCTTGGTGAGAAGAATGTGCTCAAGGCAGTGCCCACATACCTGGGGCTGGCAGATTGGGTGCCCTGGGCACACCTTCTTTCTTTTACCCCTTTCTCTGTGACTATTTTGATGCAGTCATTGGTGGTGGTCATTGAGACACCAGCCCTCCTACTTCCATCTTGTCTGGGGGCATCATGGCACATACCACTTTGTCACCGGGGTAGTTTCTCCAAATGAGTTAGTTTTGCGCATACCATTACAGTCATGAACCTACTTCTAAGCCAGGGTATTTGGAGTATGATCTCAGTCTCTCAAATTTATTGCTAATGCTCGGCATAGTACTTGCATTATGTCAAAGAGAGCCTCCTTTTGAAGTCCATAAGATTTAACATGTATGGGTAATTTATCAAGGTGTACTATGTTTGTATGTGTGTGGCCACTCTGCTTGCTGGGTTCAGATTGTGCTTCTGAATGTCTGTCTGTCTGTGGTTGCACCAATCTCTTTACTTGCTCTGACTGCTTCTGCTGCTCATTCCTGACCCTCAGAGGGTACCATCCTGGGGAACTATTCTGTCTTGGCTCATTTTTGGCCCTGCCCTGGGTACCATATTTCCCTACCTGCATACTGGGTATCTGCCAGCAGCTATGGGTCCCCCTGTGAGTTCTGAATATAGGTTTGAAATGGTGGTCTCACCTCACCAGTGCCAAGCAAATCATCTCCTAGACACGTTTTTCTCCAGTGTGGGGATGCCTGCACCATTGTTGGGGGTATAGCAGCTCCTATTCCACCAGCAACATGTGGCATAGAAGAAAGGTATTTGCCACATGTTGCCTGTTAGCCATCCTACTCCTCGCTCTGTATGGGAACAAATAAGCATGCAGATGTTCCACTGGGGCGAGGGGTGCAGCCGCTGCTCATGCGGGCACATATGCATCCCACAAGCACATGGACTCTGGCATCAGTGACCGTACACTTGCACAATGAGAAAAAAGCCTGCATGTGCATCTTTATTTCAATACTTAGAAGCACATCTCCATGGACACTACTTGCTATGGGACTACGAGGTGTGACAAAAAAGAAATTAGACTATGGTAGCCACGCCCATGGTTCAATGCCAATTGGCTAACCATTATGTCACTGTGTTGTGCAAAATCTCACGACTATTCTGCTGTAATATTTTTCATCTCTCTCACTCTGTTTTTCTTTTTCAGGTTTTTTTGTAGCACACTGCTCCATCGCTTTGTCATGCAACTGGAGGTGGTAGAAATATGGAGCAAAGAATCAACTTGAAATTTCTGGTTAAGTTGGAGAAGGGCAAAACTGAGTGTCTCCAATGTCTCCAAAGGGCTTATGGAGAAGATGCAATGTCAAGGCCGCGAGTCTTCGAGTGGCACAAACGCTTCAAGACTGGCCGCAAGGAGGTGGAGGATTACCACAAGTCAGGATGGCTTTCCATGACAAAGACAACTGAAAACATTGACAAAGTGAACCAGCTAGTGCAGAGTGATCACAGAGTGATGGTGCAGATGATAGCTGAGGAGCTCAGTCTGAACAGGGCGTCAGTGCGGGCCATCTTGGTGCAGGAGCTGGGGATGCAGAAGGTGTGCACCAAGATGGTGCCCAAGCTTTTATTGGACGACCAGAAGGAGCACTGGGTCAATGTTTGTTGAGACTTGCTAGAGAAGATCAGAGAAGATCCAGAGTTTGTTGGCCGAGTCATCACAGGAGACGAGACTTGGGTCTTTTAGTACAACGCTGAAAGCAAGAGACAGAGCCTGCAATGGAAGACTCAGCTGTCACCCAGACACAAGAAGGCATGCATGTCCAAATCAAGGATCAAGATCATGCTGATCACATTCTTCAACCAGAAGGGAATGGTCCATCATGAGTTTGTGCCTGAGGGTCAGACAGTCAAGCAGCACTTCTACCAGCAGGTCTTCAATCGTCTCCATGACTGGGTTCAGCGCAGCAGACGGGCTATGTGGAGAGACAAGTCGTGGCTGCTCCACCACAACAATTCGTCCGCACACACCACGCTCAATGTTAGGCAGTTCTTGGCCAATAAACAGATCACAGCTCTCAACGACTCTCCTTATTCCCCAGATCCCACACCGCGCGACTTCTGGCTCTTCCCCAGGCTGAAGACTGTGCTCAAATGAACTCATTTCACCTCTGTAAAAGAGATCAAGGCCACTGTGACGAGGGAGCTGAGGGACCTCAAGGAGGAGGACTTTACCGAGTGCTTCCATATGTGGCAGAATTGAATGCAGAAGTGCCTTAACTCTAAGGGGGATTACTTTGAAGAGAACAATGCGTAATTTCTCTGTAGATTTTGTAATAAAACATTTATGGGACAGTCTTGTTTCTTTTTTGTCACACCTCGTATGCATGTGTGAAGTGACCCATTTTCCATCATGCATACATGCAAGTCTGTGCTGTGCTTGTTAAAACATGTGTATATTCGGGAGCAGGGGGAGGGGGTGTGATGCCGATTTTAGAAGGCCTGTGCACAATAACTCTTCTAAAATCACCACTGGATTTTGCACATTTTGCCTTGCACATCCCAGTCAGCCCCTAAGTGTCCTTTTTAAAATTAGCTTTCACAACTTTCATGTAAATATACAGATAACTGAATTTTCAGACACACTGCCTATAGGAAAAATGTGAAATAAAGCTTATTATTTTGGGAAATGGAATACAGTATTATTGCAGAATGCTGAGTGAATGCACAGTAACAGCTGTCACAAAGCTAGCGACTTTGAGAACTACAGCTTTCACAATAAGTAAGGCTTATCATTTTCCTGGACTTTTTTTTTTTTTTTGCAAGACTCAAAGTCAAACTGTGGGATCTGCTGTGCCATCACAAGTACCAGTAGCCAAAAGAAGTCTATTATTGGCAATTTAGACCATCGAACTCCAAACCTTGCCAAATAAAATCCCATGAAAATCATAAGCTGTAATAATGATAACTAGATTCAAATCAAAGAAGTCAGAACAGATACATGTAGGATTAATGAAACAGCTTTACTACAAAATGTTACTTGCAGATATAATACAGAGGAAAAGTAATGTTTATCTGTCTAGATATAAGTTTTGTGTTTCATATTCACGAGGGGAAGAAATTATTTAATGCAGACTACATCACAACCCTCACTTTATTCAGAAGGCATCCGCTAAACATTATTTCTATAGATTCTTGCCTAACTACTGTTCCAACTGCTAGTACACATTGAATATATGGGTATTATGTTCATCTAGAAAAAAGTTTTGGTTTTGAAAACATCTTCACTCTGAGTCATGAATTCAAAGAAAATCATGGAAGGAATGTAATTTGGCTCCATATTGTTGGTTTTGTTTTTATAAACCCAGCCCAAACAATAACTGTCTGCAAAATAATCGCACAGACACATTTTCAGTGAAACCACTGGCAGATGCTAAGATGGGCCCTGGGATAAAGAGCTTCCCCTGTTTGCTCTGAAATTCTGCTTTCTTACTGCAGACATGCTAACAGTATTGGAGACTGTTGTTAGTGTCATAACACTGGCTACATTTTTGTGGGCAAAACGTCAGACAGTTCAAACAAACAAAAATCATCAAGCTTCATCCTTTTATTTCATTTTTGTTTCAGTTTCTAAGGAGGAATAAGCATCTAAGTTGTTTATTTTCCAGCATTTATGGTATTCATTATCAATTCCTGTTAGGATGGTGCTGTGCTTAGATTCATCAGAACATCATTCAGATATGAAACTAACACATATAAAGTACGACTAGATCAAAAGAGAAAAATTAGAGTCTGATGACTCAGCTAATAGGAGCACTTAAGAGGTAGATTTGTAAAGGATTTTTCATGCTAACAGCCTTTTAATGTGCATAAAAGGACTTTTTAAAAATTATCTCAGATGTTAATGTGCATGGAAGTATGCATGATATGAAGAAGGCATGTACTTTGCCACCTGTGTGTAGATAAGATCTGGGGTAGAGTTTGGGCAGAGTCATGATTTATGCATGTTTTTTTTAAGTAAAATATGCACGCACACAAAAACGTTATGTGCTAATATTTATATCTGCTCCTGGGCAGGCATAGAATAAATGCTTGTGGTTTGCATCTAATATTTGATGAAGACTCATAGGCACCTATGTGCCTTTATAAACTAGGCTCAAAAGAGGCGTCTTCTTGCTCTCCCCACATAGATGACCTGACCACATGGACTTTATTCAGTGAAGATTTTTTTCAATAAGGCCCAGTTTATTGAAATGTGCTGACACAAGGCTTCATTTATGGAGGCTTTCTTCCCATTCTGTGACCATGGGAATAAAGCTTAGTACATCTATACCATGTTCACTAAATTGCATTTGATGTAATGGGAAATGCAAACTATGAGATATCAGCTTGCCTTGTGCTGTAATTAGAATATTCCAAGCAAGGTAGGATGAGCTGGTAAAGATGGACCAGAAGAAGAATATACGAAAGAATCCGAATTATGGGATTTATTGAGGCAAGTGTGCCTCAGGGATAGTAAAATTCAACGAAAATAGTATCACCTGCAACAGGGGGGTACAAATAAGTTGGCCAACCAAACCAAATCTAGCACTACTGCTTATCATTAGTAAAGCACTACAAGGCATATACGCACAGGGCATAACCATAAGAGCATAATAACATAAGATATGCCATACTGGATCAGACCAAAGTCCATCAAGCCCAGTATCCTGTTTCCAACTGTGGCCAATCTAGGTCACAAGTACCTAGCAGTTTCCCCAAAAGACACAGGTTCCACATAAGAGAGTGTCCAAGATGAACAAACACTGGGGTACAGTAGTTCTTCACGGTAATGGTTAAAAGATCCATGAGTGTTAAACAGGAAAATAAGAGGGTCAAGATCCAAAAGTAGCCTTGAAGAGGTGGGTCACTATTTTGGCTGTGTTTACAAAAACAAAACCAACAATATGGGACCAAATTACATTCCTTCCATGATTTTCTTTGACACATTGGAGAAGTAGTCTAGTGGTTAGAGCAATAACCTAGTATTTAAGAGCACAAGGTTCAACTAACCCTCTTTGGGACCTTGGGCAAGTTACGTTACCCTCCATTGCCTTGGAAGAAAAGACTTGATAAACTACCTCTGCTCATACCTTGCCAAGAAAACCCAGGGGATACTAGATTTCCAGGAGTCAGTACTGACTCGATGACAAGTGAAAAAAAGCATCTGAGCCCATTCTACATTTACTTCAATAAATAGATGGGGGCTGACCTGTATGGAGCAGCAGGCACAACCCTAAACACAGGCATACAGGGGGGTGACTTGCATGGAGCAGCAGTTACAACCACTCTAGCTACCTTACTGGGCAGACTAGATGGACCATACTGATATTTATCTGCTGTCATATACTATAAGGCACATTCCAATCCAGACGTCCAACCCCTTGTCCGGGTTCCCAGAATTGGAATGTGCACCGGCTGCACCCGATTCTGATCCTGTGGGGGCAACATGTGTCCATGGGAACAGAATCAGGAACAGGGCCAGGACGTCCAGGCCATGCCCTGATTCTGGATGCCTGGCATGCACAATGGACTCCCCAGATAGCCCAGCCAGGATCCTCCAGGATCCTGAATGGAGCCACAGTGCCATGGCATCCCATCACCATGGCACCGTGGTTCCATTCAGGAGCCATGACCCCCAGCTGCCAACCAAAGTTCTCTTTCCCTGCATCCCGACCCCTGAGCTGGCCTCTCATGGTCAGGGTCGGGCTGCGAGGAACACCCTGCACCTCCTCAACTCCTTTGCTGGTCCCAGCTCAGCTGTCCCTTGATGTCTAGAGGACCGTATTCAATATCTCAGGAAGAATAAGTCCCCTGTCCATTTTGCAGACCTTGGACATACAGGGCCAACCTCAGAATCGGTCCTGTATGTCAGGGGGCAGTCTCCACCCACCACCTGCCCTCGCTCCTCCCCTGGCCCTCACCCTCCTGCCCATGATCAGAGCTCCCCACACAGATTAGATGAATGTGCGGTGAGCTCTGTTTCCCCCGGTGCTGGCCAGATGAATAGTGGGTTTGGATGTAAACTGCTTTGATTGAAATGATAAAGCGGTATATAAAACCTGTTAAATAAATAAAACCTGGTCTCAGCATAGACCCCTATGTTACTGTGGATTTGAATACAACCAGATATGGAACCTGACATCCTGAGTCAGATTGTCTATTCCAGGCATCTAGTACAACAAGGTGGAATGAATGGAGTCGAGTTGGCAGACGAAAGGATTTGCCTAATGAGTAGAGTTCCAGCGGAGGGTTGTAGGGAGAGAGAAGAGATGAGAGCTAGCGAGGAGCTGATCCGGTTGTGCTTTTGCCTCAGTGCATGCACAGAGATGGAGTTCTGGTTTTCTAAGGGGAATTGGGACTTTCTCAATGTTTTTTAAAGGCAGCTATGCCATAAATGCATTAAATTAGTCTAATGAAAAAGTTGGCAATTATGACCTGGTTTTTTGGGCATCATTTATACATTTTAAGTTAAAAGCTTCCTTTAATAATTTCATACTATTCCTTAAGAACATTTAGGGTTTTATTTTAAAAGTGCTATTTGCGATTTGGATGTCTGGAAACATGCATGCAGATGTCCAAATCACAGAGACACCCCCAGAGCCATTTTAGAAGCTGGATTTGTGGATCTTCCCAGCACAAGGACGTCCAAGTCGGAATGAGGGAGTGGTGGAGGCATAGCCAAGGTGTTTTTAAGAACCTGGACGTCCTCACCTAATCTCAGAAATGCCCTGGATGTCCTGAATCATATCTAAAGTTAAACCTGCTCCAGGCATGATTGGGCATCTGAAAAGTGCTCATTTTGACAGTCAAATGTCTGGAAGTTGTAGAAAATGAGCTAAACTATTATTCCCTGTATCAATGAACACTGACGGGAAATGGGGGCTCATGTTTTCACTTTGCTATGCTGCTGGATGTTCCCTTATACTAGCTTTACTGAGATGGACATTCCCGAGACCAGCCACCCTAATGGGGACATCTATGTGGTCACCTGCGTGGACTTCAACGTCAGGGATGTCCAAGTTCTTGAAATTAGCCAGAGACATAGACATCTCTGGTGGTTTTCTGCACGTTCTGCCCTGGATGTCTCCAATTTAACTTGGATGTCCTGTCTAAAATCCCCTCATAATTATCACTATACTTTTAGGAAAGGATATAGATGTATAAACTACTGAATAAATGTTTTCTGGCCTTTGTGAATTTCGTAGGCACTAAATTCTTCATGCCTGCTCGGCACTTGGCTATTTTTGCCTTGTGTCAGCATTTTTAGCAAGGGCATTACACATCAACCTCATTTTCTTTTATAAACAGGAGATGTGGCCATAATATAAAGTTCATATTTTATAAAATGTAAAGCATATTAGGACAACACAAAATATGATGAAAGAATAGTATCAGATCAAGAAGCAAGAAATAGTCAAGATACTAGCTTAAATAGTCCACTGCCACCAGAATGCCAGTTTAAGGAATGAATCTATACTTAAATCTCCTACATTAAACTTTATTCCATATAGATCATCAAAAACTTGCAAAATTCAACTTGAGGGTAAATTCTGAGGAGAAAAGGATCTCAGATGCCTATGAACTGAACGTCATAGGCAAAGAATGCTCTGGCCCTTGACTTTTGCTCAGTACATCAATGATCCTAAAAAGCTCCTCTTTTTAATTTTTATAACCAAATTTATCGAAATCAATTTTATTCAATTTTTTTTGCATTTCCAATTCATTTTTATAAAAAACTTTCAATCCTACAGAGCAAATGCTCAAGGTTGCCTGATTCTCATAAACTGAGTGTTATAAACAAAATTATGATGTCAATCCAAAATCATCAATAGCACTTATCTTAGTAAATGAATATCCCCAATGCTGCTCTTGATGCCATCCTGGGCATTTTGCCTTTGCTTACTTAGGGGGCAAAGGAAACCTTTAATATATCAAAATGTTTGCTGTTGGGGAAAGAAGGCATTAAAAATTAAGCACATATACCTTTACCAAAAACTGCATATATGTTGCTATCACTAAATTAACAAGCGGACCCTGATCTACGCTTTTCTAATGACATTACATCTAAGGAACCCTCCCCACTTTACTCCATAAAAATCTGTACAACCATTCACCTCAAACAAACAACTCTTCATTGTCTCACTCATCCGACCAAACTCCATAGGGAATTCAAAAGAATGCCTCCCACTCTTTATCAAAACAACCCACCTATCACCAATCAGAGCCTGAGAAACTACATTACCCATGAGCCAAAGGCCCCCTTTATAGGATAATTATAATACAGAAGGTACCCAAAGACAATACCACCAATCTACCCCCCTCCCCATCCCCACTCCCCTATCAATCCTTACATATATTCCAATCAATTTGGTCATTTAAGCCCTTCAGCCTACTGTGTTCAAATGGTAGATCCATTTCTATTCACATCTTAAAAGAAATCAATCTCTACTTAAACCTCCCCCTGTCGAACCAAATCAATACAAAAACATCGTAAATCTTCAAACAAATGTTTTGCCTCTAAACAACGTTGCACCATAGGGGCCTCTCCGCATGCACAATGCAACCTGCTGTTATGCTCATTCATCCATACTTTGAGTGCCTGAATAGTTTTCCCCATATATAGTAATCCACATTGACACTTCACCACATAAACCACATAACCCATGTCAAAGGGCATACTCACACCCCTCATGCACAAAACATTATTTCTAGAGAAACACTACAAATCAAATATTTCCCCACACTGCCAGTGACCTAAATACTCAAAAGATAAATCATTCACTGACCGAAGACCTGTAGGCCTCAAAATTTATTTTAAATTACAGCCTTTGGACCAAACAAATCTTGCCTTTTTATGTTCTAATCCTGGCACAATCTGTAATGTTGAAAAATATTTATGTACACTATGTTGTCATTTTTAACTCAAAGGGGAGTAATGTGTCATAAAATGGATATATTCATTATTCCTCTCCAATTGTGTGGACTGTCTTCGAGATAACAACCATTCCCTGCTGTTATACCTAGCTTGTTTGTATGCCTATTCTACTATCTGACGCGGGTATCCCCTTTCTTGAACTTCAGACTTCAAAACCTTAGACTGAACTATAAACTCAGACAAGCTAGAACAATTGCATCTAAAAAGGTATAACTTGAGAGTATGGTAACCCTTCACATATTTATTATTTATTACAATCTTTTATATACCGTGCTATTTGGTATCAGCGCGGTTTACATGAAACAAAATAACCAGAACAAACTATTCTGAGTTTACAGAGAACAGGTATACAAACTTGGGTAACATGGGGGAACTATTTACAAATATTATTTACATACAGTCGTTATGATGATGACAATTGACATTGATCATGATATCACACTGAGAAAGTTGATGAGGTATTAGTAAAGCATGTCCACTCAAAATGTTTAATAGTATATTGTGGTCTGTCATTTTTTTAAATACCATTGTGTGCCAACCTCCACTTGATGGAAACCAACACATCCAAAAAAAAAGATTTGTTTGCTGTCAAAATTCATAGAAAACTGTATATTAGGGTCCTGAAGATTTAACCTCCGATAAAATTGGAGTACTTGATTAACCATATCCTGGCAAAGCAAAAAATGTCTTCTATAAATTGATGCCACAATTTAATAAGTTGAGAAAAAGGGTAAATCTATATCCATTTTGATTCATATACCCTCATAAATATATTAGCAATCAATGGAGAAAATGTATCCCCCATAGCTACCCCCAACAATTAATGGTAAATAGTTTCTTTGAAAACAAAAAAAAATCACTCAAGCCACTCAAATTCCATTTTAAAATGCAGCTGACCATCCACAAGATCACTTTTATTACCTAGGGCCTCACATACAACATCTACTGCCTCTTGCTGAGGGATCGGATCCAGTGTTACTAAGATGACATAAGCATAGTATCCCTAAGATATGAGGGAATATTCTGTCTTTATTTAGCTGTATTTATATCCCACTTTTCACCAGGTCAAAGCGGTCAATTGGGGGATACATTTAACACGAGGGGATATGAGACACATATGCTAATACTTACAGTGAACATGGGCAATGGAGGGTTAAATGGCTTGCCCAAGACCACAAGGAGTGCCTATAGGACTAGAAATCCCAGACCCTCCGGCCTGAGATTGCTGTCCCCAAGTGGGACTTGAACCCCTGGCCCTCTGGCCTGAAGTACCTTGTCCTAACCACTAGACCACTCCTCCCTACTCCCTAGGAGTTCTTTTTTATGATCGGGCATATAGAGGCTTGTTTGAGTGAAGGAGGTAGGTATCCTTGCTTGAGGGAGGTGTGGACTATCTGTAGAATGGTCTGAGCAAATTGATTACAATTACAGGACAGGGGTCAAGGGGTGAGGTTGTGGTATTGATGTTGATAATGATATCTAGTATTTCTCTTTTATTTATTAGGTTGAAGTTGTGCCATAGATTTTTTTTGCCTATGTCATTCTTTTGCTGTGGTGGTTCATAGTGCTGCGGCATCATTGTACATTGTTTGTTGTGGAGGAAGTCTGCCATAATTTGAGGGTCAATTTGCATATTTGCATTTGTTGTGTCAGCTGTGTTGGGATCATTGGTCAGTTGGGATACAATCGAGAATAGCTCTCTAGAGCAATTGAATGACTTCATAAGAGTACTTGTGATGTATTCCTTTTGGGTTTTGTTGCATAGGTTGTTGTATTCCTTTTGGTAGTTGTTAAGCTGTGTCTTGAAGGAATTATCTTGTGTCCTTTTCCATTTCCTTTCTAGGCATCTAAGTTCTCTTCTGATATGGCCAAGATTCTTGGAAAACTGGGAGGGGGTGGAGGCGCGTGAGGATTTTTGATGTTTTGTAGTGTGTCTCTCATTGAATGTGCAGCATCATTTATTGTTTGATTACATGAGTCTATAAATGTGTCTAGGTCAGTTATGTCTGAGTCTAGCAGTGAAGAGGTCTGATCAAGGAAATGTTGTGAGCTGAAGGCTCTGATTGGTGATAAGTGGGTTGTTTTGATAAAGAATGCGCGTGTGTGGTGTTCGTTTGAATTCCTTATGGAGCTTGGTCAGCTGGGTGAAACAATGAAGAACTGTTAGTTTGAGGTGAATGGTTGTACATAATTTTATGGAGTAAAGAGGGGATAGTTCCTTAGATGTAATGCCATTAAAGAAGCGTAGATCAGGGCTTGCTTGTTAATTTAGTGGGTGATAGCAACATATATGCAGTTTTTGGTAAAGGTATATGGTTAATTTTTAATGCCTTCTTTTCCCCACAGCACACATTTTGACATATTAAAGATTTATTTTTCCCCCTGAGGAAGCAGTGGCAAAATGCTCAGGACAGCATCAAGAGTGGCGTTGGGGACGTTAGTTTACTAAGATAAGTGCTATTGATGATTTTGTATTGACATTATAATTTTGTTTATAAGCACTCATTTTATGAGGATCAGGCAACCTTGAATATTTGCTCTGTGGGATTGAAGTTTTTTTTATGAAAACAAATTGGAAGTGCAAAAAAATTTGAATAGAATTGATTTTGATAAATTTAGTTATAAAAATAAAAAAAATCTGAGTTTTTTTAGGATCATTGATATATTGAGCAATAGTCAAGGGCCAGAGCTTTCATCGCCTATGATGTTGCACTCATAGGAGTCTGAGATCCTTTTCTTCTCAGCATTTTGCGAGCTCCTGATGATCTATATGGAATGAAGTTTAATGTGGGAGCATTTTACTGTGCTACTTCAAATAGAGCAATTCCAGACAACAATATAGCTTGTGGGGAAGGTCAATACAGTGTCCTGGAAATATAACCAAAGTGATCTCTGCAGGCAAAATAAAGGGGAAAACATACCAACTGTGAAACATGATCATGTAGATAAATTATCTGTGTGAAAATATTTCTTCCTCTTTGTTTTCTCTTCTTTACGAGTCTGCATGGACAGACTGGATAGGCTGCATGGTCTCTTTTTCCCATCATGTTTTATATATCTATGTTACCATAAGTATTACTCAACTCCCTGTGAATAGCACTATCAAAAAGCCAGCTAAAATTCACAGCCTAGAGTCACACCTTTCTACCACCCCTGATTTGGAATCAGGAAAAGGAAATGCTTATACATTTGCTGCATGGTTTCACTTTCAGTTAATATTGACTGTTACAAGGGATCTAAATGTTATTAACACTCACTTTTCCCAGTGCTTGGAGCAATAATATTCTGATGATGTGACTGAACATGAAAACGTGAGATGAAATTTGCTAAAATAGGCTAGCAATTCAGATAGCTGACCGGTTTTGTTTTAAAAATTCATAGTTATGTTTTACCAGCCACAAATGAGAGCAGTCTGGGGTTGGGGTTTATTAATGTCAAGCTATGAGTAAGCACCAAGATTCCACCACCAAAATCTGAGAACTCATATTTCTGTCTGATTGAAGCTTGTTCTGTAACGATGAAATATATGGCTGGGAAAACATTCCCAGGTAAGATGCTTTCTTTTTTGACCTCAGTAGCTTGCACTAAGTGTAGCGCTACATGCTGAGGATAATTTAATAAACTCCCATATAGTTAGCACACATTGCCATGCAGGTATTTGGGGTCTACTTTATAAAGTGAAAAATGCACATATTTTACAGTATAAAATGGAGGGGGAGGGAAGTCCTCCCTCGATCTAGTCACAGCAAGTATGCCTGTTCTAGAGCACATCTAGTTTGGTCAGAAATGCACTTACAACCAACCTCCTCCACTGTACACACCCAAACTGAAAGTGTCTGTGATAGGACCTATGTGTGAGCTTACAGAATGGCGACCTCTTACATGTCCATTCGCATACGGGAGTCTTTTAAAAGAGGGACTTACATGTCTAAATGGTGTAGAACTTTGCAGACGTCCCTAATAAAATCAGCCCCTAAAGAGCTTACAGCAGGATACTTACGTATATTTTATAAGGATACATAGGTGCCTATGGGGGTCATTCTGAGCCACGAATAGCGGGGATGTATGCCCTGCCTGGACATACGTCCCTGCTAGTCATCCCCCTTGCCATCCCTGTGGAAGGCTCCCTGTACAAATAGTGGAGTTGTACAGGGAGCCTTAGATGTGGGAGGGAGGAGGTGGTTGGAAGGCGGAGCAAGGACGGTGCGTGGGTGGGCCGTCACCCTGGACGTACAGGGCCGATTCTGAGATCGGCCCTCTATGTCCGGGGTGGCCAGTTAGATGGGGGACCTATTCCACCTCAGAGATGGAATAAGTCCCCTAGATGTGGGATAGCAGCAGCGGCCTGCGGGACCCGCAGTCGTACCCTGGCAATAGAAGGCCAGATTAATGATCTGGCTGCGAGGCATGGACTTTCTCAGTGGTGGCCGGTGTTCACAGCTCCATAATGGAGCTGCAGTGCCATGGCAAAGAGACACCATGACACTGCGGCTTCATTACGGTACCGGATTGAGTAAGCCGGGGATCTGTTGGATGTGCAACCCTTCAGAATTGGTGCACAGCCTGCACGTACAAGCCAGTAGACCTGATTCTGATCCCGCGGGGGTTAGATGCCCCCATGGGATCAGAATTGGGTCTACCTCTGTATGTCCCAATTCTGAGGGGCCTACAGGGGCTGGATGTCCAGTAGGGAATAAGCTTCCACATGTCTTTATAAAACACTAACACAAAATCCTACAGAAATAGCACCTAGATTGAAGGCATGAACATTATTACATCTGCTCAAGAGTAGGTGCACTTTATACAATGGGTATGCAATTCATGACTTAACCCAAGCTTCTATCCTGAGCATGCCTACTGTGCAAATACACCAGCTTGCACTAAGTCCACTTTTCAACATGACCTAATTTTATAAAAGGCCTTTTGCATGTGCATGACGTTTAATTTTAACTATATAAACTGCTTAGACAATTGAATTTGATGAGCAATCTATCAAATAAACTTGAACTTTTTTGCAACAAAAATGGTTTATAAAATCAGTCTTCACTTGAGCTGTTCATGTCAAGATTAAATTGAGCTATGTCATATGATATAGAATCTTTTTACATTACAATGTATTGGCCTGACATTGTGTCATCTTTCTGTTATTTGAATGTTCTACTACGCTCCTTTAAGATACATTAAAGACATTGTATCATATTGCCTGCCTCTAAGTTGATCTCACTGTCCTAATTGTCTATTATGCTGACATGGTGGTCGTTTTGCTATTGTAAATTGTCTGTTGTACATCACTGTGGATGAATCGCTTCATAAAGACAGTTGATAAATCCTTATAAAACAAATTAATTAAAAATCAATACATCTTGCATGCTATTTTTGTGATCTGATGTGCATCTCCTGGAGCTTATCGATAAGGCATTTAGAATAGAATAAGGAAAATAAAATGCGTGGGATTTTCTGCATGTATTTATTTTCTGGAGTTTATGGGGTCTTTTTCCATCCTGTTATAGGTAGCTGTGCATTTAAGGACTGTGGTGTTGTGATGGTACATTCCAGGCGCATTAACAGGTACCGACTAAACAAACTTGAAACCATGGTGATTTACTAGCCTGGTAAAACTCCTGGTATCCTCTCGCTGCTTGTTATAGACACATTAGCAAACCATGCGAATAGCCCACCAGAGGAACGTTGTCACATTCACTGATTCATCAACACGCTCTCCAGCAATAGCATTACCTGCACCATCTGTGTTTAGCACTTGCAAAGTAACCACTTGGCAACTGCTATACAAATCAGGGGCACCATCAAGGTCACACTGAAGGGAATTTCGGGACACTAAGAAGATGTTCAGCTGCATGACAGTAAGCAATAACAACATCTCTACACAAGTTCTCCAGCATCTCTAGCTGTTTTTCCCCAGCCTAGAGCTGCTTGGAGTCCACTGGGAAATGTGTATTATGCCTAGGTTAATTTACTGATTAATCTCTAGTCAGTGGTTTGTGCTTTCCCCAGATGGCCAATTAAAATTTACAACTGGCAGAACAGTGCCCTGTTGGCAGTCTGCTGTGGGGCCAAAGCTGGAGGCAGTGACAGAAGGTGTGGGCCTAGTTTTTCCTTTTTCCCTTCTCCTTGTTCTTAGAGCTATTGGCTTTAATCAGAGGCAAGTGTAAAGCCAGGCTTATGCATTAAGTGTGGGATGTGTCTTGCACAGTTTACAACTCTGCTGCTATTTACTTTCCAACACTCCCAGGGCTGCTCCAGTATTCAAGACAGCGATGGTTTTACCAACAGCAAATATAGCTGACAAAATCAGCCAGGGGGCATAACTGATTTAACAGCTTCTGAAATGTAATAGCTTTTTTTTTTCCTGATTTGCAGTCCCCATGGACTGCTGGTCTAATATCATTCATTTCTACACAAATATATAAAACATTTACAGTTGTTTACGTAAATCAAAGACAAAATGTTGTATGTGGACCTGATAAAAGGTACTGCTATGATGCATATAGAAGACAACATATTTTTATAGCATTAGTAAAACAAAAATAAAATAAAAAACTGACACATAAAATGCTATACCAATTTCAGTGAATCATGTGATGGAGTAATGTTATGGAAAGAGTTTATTTAAAGACATCATTTCATAGGGTGTTTCATCTGTGGTAAAATGCTTTCTTTGTGCTTGAGATATGTGTAAATAACATGCATTATACAACCTGGGACAAAACTGGTTTTAGAGCAAATAGAGTGTGAAGCCAATTATGGTAATGATAATCTGCAGGAAAATGGAAGTCTATTGTCTTTTCAGCCTTTGTTGAGCACCCTTTGTAATGGGATATACTGAAGAACAGCTCCATATCCCAGTGAGCTTGCAACTAGAAATGCGCTCAAGAGGGAAACAGGGTTTAGAACCCAGGTTTCCTTTAATTTAACCACTAAGACACCTGCTCTTTTTGGGGACAGGAAGGATGCTGCATAACCTATGAACACTGGAAAAGGAGAGCATGCTGATTGTCTATTTTGTCCCCGTCAGGACACTCAGCAGCTTATATTCTACTACTACTACTACTCCCATTGATCATTTGTATAGCGCTACAAAGCGTACCCAGCGCTGCACAGGCACATGTAAAAGATGGTTCCTGCTCATCAGAGCTTACAATCTAGTTAACACAGACAATAGAACAGCTGAGGACAAGGATGCTTCTAGGAGTATGGCAAGGAAACACAGAAGACTAAGTGGACCAGAGTCCAAAAGTGGCCTCGAAGAGGTGAGCTTTCAGCCCGGACTTGAAAAGTGTCAGCGGTGAAGCCTGATGTACAGTTTATACATTTTAGTATTAGAAGGAGTGTTATATTGTTCAATATGCCAAGATAGAAAGGATATAAATGCTGATTCTTGTTTTGAAGCCACATTTTGCTTTTTGGTATTTTGGAGCAAGGCTCTGAAACAGATCTGAATACAGACTTCCAGATCAGCCTGTTAAGAACAGAGCTGTGAACCTGGATACTGTTTTAAACTTTTTTGGAAAGGATATTAATCAAGGGCCTCATTTACTAATGTGGGGTAACTAGTCAACCCACATTAATGCACATTAATTTGAGTTAAGTGCATAATTAATAAGTAGATCTCATTGAGAATAATAGGATTTGTATTGGTTAATGTATATTGACTACATTAGCATGAATTAACTCGTTAAGGCACATTAGAAAATGAGGACTTAAGCCTACTAAATAAATAAAAAAATATGTAGACTGACAGTTTGATACCAAATAATATTTTTAATTGGAATGCATACAATTTATGATGTAGAAACATACCATAGTTTAGTTTGGTTTAGTTTTCTGGACCTCCTTTCAGAAATTAACCACCAAGGCACTTTACAAACAAAAAGCAAGGATCTAATAACATTGTTCAGCTAGTGGCTAACCCCCCCCCCCCCCCCAAATTGGTCATTTTAGAGGCCTTATTTGTGATTTGGATGTCCGTAAACATGCATGCAGAAGTTGGAAGCAGGATACTGGGCTCGATGGACCCTTGGTCTGATCCAGTATGGCATATCTTATGTTTATACTGTATGTAAGCTTTTCTCCAAGGATAGGGGCCAGAAAATGAGGAGGTCTCCATGAGACTAAAAGCATCATTAACCAGATGGAATCGTGTAAGGTGCCAGAAGGGCTGTGCTCCTAGGGTCATCCTGAGAAGGGAGGCAAAGAATGCTGAGAGGTGTCAGGAAGAGATGTCATGGAGCAGTCTAGTGAAAGGGAAGGATTCCTTAGAAAAAAGGAGAATTTTCTGTTTCTGGATCACTGTTTTTTCAAAAGGTATTCTGAGAATTTTCTATGAAAAAAGAGGGAGACATCTAGATTTTTGGTGGCTTTGTATTAGAGGAGATGAAAACCCACAGAGGAAACAATGAGAGGCTCAGGGTTTGAGACAGTGAGAACTTAAGGAACTTGAGTTGAATGCTTTCTGAATAGTGCGTTTTTGCTTTGGTGGAAATTTTTACTGAAGCCTTGGAGATTCCAGATGTTTCGTTTCTATACCATTCCATGTTTTCAACTGTGCTCTTGCCTAAGTTTGGATTTTAAGTAAACCTCTCTGGTTTGGAACAAAAAACCCAGATTAGACTTTATTTTTGTGAGTGGAATGAAAAATATGAGTAATACCTTCAAGGCCAAGATTAATTGAGTGCATCAAGTTCACATGAAAATGTAGCGCACCAGACTCTGACATATGGAGTAAGACCATTTGCGATTCCTAATATCAAAATCCAGCAAGGCATATTTTAGGAAGATGACCTGTTGTCACTCTTATTTGGACTAGAACTTAATCCTCTGAGGACGCTTAATTCTTTGGGCTATGGAATTTAATCCTAAAGACAGTAAAGATCAAGACATAACATCACATCTACTGTTTATGATGTAGGCGACTCGAGGCTGTTTAGTCACAGTGATCAACATCTAGTGGAACAATCCATGTAGTGAAAAGCTTTTCCGGTTAAGTCAGGGATAACATTTGATCTGGAGGTATGAAACTAAGGTTTGTCATGATGTGGGCACTAATAAAGTTGGTTTTAAGAAAAGAAATCCTGTTTTAGAAGAACTAGATGTGCAGTTACCTCCAGGCACAGCTAGAGGGAGCAGGAACAGACATACTGGTCTTAATGAACCTAATCTCACTGATGACCGGCAGCTGAAAGGGAACCAGGAAGTCAGCAGTAACGGTTCACTTTATAAGCCAGAGCAGAATACTTCTAGAGAGGAGTGGAATAAGGAGTGGAATAAGGAGCAGTGGACACAGCCGGAGCTGAGGAAGGAGGAGAAAGAGGAAGAAGGAACTGGAGCTGGACTAGAAGGAGAAACAGCAGAGAAGCCTGGAGGCTATCAAGGACATAAGCCTGATTGCTGTGGAAGAAGCCAAGCTGGAAGTTGCTCCAAGGTGAGAGGCTCTGCCACGCCTAGTTCCTATACTCTGCCTGTTTATAACCTAGAGAGAAGAAAGCTAAGAACCAGAGAGGGAGGTTCTGACAGAAGCTTATCTCTAGAGGATCATTGCCCAGTTTCACCTATTCAGAGGGAAAAGCAGTTTTATAAGCAACAGAAGTTTTTACTCAGTGAGCCAAGGTATGAGGCATTGAACATTAACTGTAATGATTGTACTGCTAAAGCTATGCTAAAAGAAGGATTCCTCCTAAGGGAAACAAGAGTGCAGACTGGTTCACTAAACTACCGCCAGCCTTAAGAGTCCCTGGTTATGTGAAGCCAAACTCCCAAGTGGTAGATTACCATGCTGAAATAGACAGGGACAGTGGAAGCCCTTTGAATCAGTATAGGGGAGAGGATTTGATGGAAGTGGATTCTCCCAGCACTATTCCCTCACCTTTGCCTGAGGAAATGGAATGTGATTGGTGCACTGCCTATGCTCCAAAGTGTGTATGCTCCACAGAAGAATAAATGAAATATAATTTGATGTTTATTATACTGAATATTACTTTGAAGAAAACCTGCTTTAAACTGTGAAGTAACAGTTAACTAGCCAGTGAATATTGGTACCTTTTGAAACAAAGGACTGTTTCTGTTATCTAAAATATCTCTTAGTTGAACCTTGCTTTAAACGGGAATAAAAGCCTTTATTACCCTACACTTGGACTCTTTGTTCTTTAACAGCGCTACCTAGTGGCGTATAATCTTTGTGTCACCGGCAACCGGGTGACAGGTTCCATAGTCTGTCTCCATCATTAAACTTGGACAAGCATTCAGATGAACAGAAGGAATAGACAAGAATCCAGGAAAGGAAGCAACTGGATTTGCAAAAAAAGAGAAAGAACTCTTTAAAATAATTTGTTCAACAAATGAAGAAAAACAAATAGCAAATGCATAAATACAGTGACAAATACAAAGTTTTACTCCAGGAACCATACCTGGATCAAAACTGGACACATTGGTAAAAAGGGTAACATATGGAAAGCAGTGTGTATAAATGTCCATAGCATGGGAAATAAGATCCCTGATGTTGAAGCTTTGGTGAGAGTGGCTGACTTGGATTTAGTGGCAGTTACAGAAACATGGTTCATAGAAAACCATGACTGGGATGTAACTATACCAGGCTATACTTTATTCAGAAAGGACAGGGTAGGAAGAAAGGGAGGAGGAGTGGCACTATATGTAAAACATAATATTAAAGCCTTGGAATTACAGAGCTTAAAAGGGAGAGAGGAGGCACTGTGGGTTAAACTTGAAAGAGAGAAAGAGAAATATATTTGCATTGGCGTGATATAGAAGACCTCCTTCACAAGAGGAAGAGGTGGACAGAGAGTTAATTGAAGACATAAGCAGTATTGCTAAGAAAGGGGGAGTGATACTAATAGGGGATTTCAATATGCCAGATGTTGACTGGCACATTCCTGCTGCAGTATCATCTAGAACAGCGGTTCTCAACCTGTGAGTCGCGACCCCCACGGGGGTCACCACAGGATTTAGCGGGGGTCGCCTCACCCAGCTGTTAAAAAAAAAAGTGCGCAAGTTGCTGCCATTGCCGAGTCTGCTTCTCGGCAGCAGCAAACTCACCGTTTCCCTCCTATTGCAGCCGCGACTCCCTGTCTCTTAGGGAACTGCGGCTATGGCTGTAAAACCATTGTGGAGCCTTCCTGCCTCTCGATGGGCTCCGTGCAGCATTGTCCCGCCTCCAAAGGAAGTTCTTTACCACTTCCTTTGGAGGCGGGACAATGCTGCACGGAGCCCGTTTAGAGACAGAAAAGCTCCGCAACAGTTTTACAGGCATAGCCATGGTTCCCTAAGAGGCAGGGTGCAGCGGCTGCAGAAGAAGGAGGCAGACATGGGGAGAGGGGAGCAGGGAACCTGCAATAGGGCTGACATGGACAGAGGGGGGCTGACTTGGCGGGAGGGAGGGGGCTGATATGGATGGATGGATGGAGGAAGGGAGCTGACATGGAGGGAAGGAGGGGGATGACATATAGGAAAGGAGGGAGGGGAGGGGGGCTGACTGATGGATGGATGGATGGACAGAGGGGGCTGATATGGATGGAGGGAGGGCTGACATGGATGGAGGGAGGGCTGACATGGAGGGATGGATGGAGGGAGGGAGGGGGCTGATATGCACAGGGGGGCTGACATGGAGGGAGGGAGGGAGGGACGGGGGCTGACATGGATGGATGGAGGGAGGGGGCTGACATGGACAGAGGGGGGCGGACATGGAGGGAGGGAGGGAGGGGGCTGAAATGGACAAAAGGAAGAGACAGGGGGACATACTGGACAGACAGGGGATAAATGCTGGACAGAGGGGAGAGACAGTGCAGGTTAGGATTATAATGGGCAGATGGGGGGAGCTAGGACTGGTAATGGGTTGGTTAGGGAAGGCTAGGACTGGGAATGGATTGATCAAGGGGGGTTGGGACTGGTAATGTGCTGATAGGGGGTAGGACTGGTAATGGACTGATGGGGGGCTAGCATTGGAAATGAGCTGATCGGGGAGCTTAGGACTGGAAATGGGCTGATTAGAGGAGGCTAGGACTGGTAATGGGCTGATGGGGGGGGGGGTAGGACTGGTAATGGGATGATTAGGGGAGCCTAGCACTGGTAATGGGGTTGAGGAGGGACTAGCACTGGAAATGAACTGATTAGGGGAGGCTAGGACTGGTAATGGGGTTGAGGGGGGACTAGCACTGGAAGTGAGCTGATTGGTGGGCTTCAACTGGGAATGGGCTGATTGTGGAGGGGGCGGATAGAGCTGCTGGCCCTGGAAGAAAACTGGGGGCTAAGGCTACAAATGGGCTGATACGAGGGGATGGGAGAATGGAACTGGAAGGGAGTGAATCTGAGAGGTGCTGCCATGGTATTTGTACTAGAAGGGACTGGTCAATGGGGAAGGAGGGGGACTGGAAGGGAATGGACACCAGTGGCAGTCATGGGAATGCAAGTTGACATTGGAAGGTACTGAGAGTGAGGACTGGAAAGGGGCTGATACTGGGAAGGGTTACTGGGACTGGAAATAGGCTGATGGAAAGAAGTGAAGAAAACGAAAGAAGAGATAAGAAATGGCAGATGGAGCAAAGACTACAGAAAGAGAGCTAAGAGAAGACAGGAAAGCAGAAGCCTCAGATCGGGACCAGCATGATCAGAGAATAAATTGGTCAGACAACAAAGGTAGAAAAAATAATTTTATTTCATATTAGTGATTTGACTACAAAATCATTATAATTTTGAAATCAAATATTGTTACTTGTTGTTGTGATTAATTATTGTGGTTTAAATAAGTATTTTATAAATAAAAACATATTTCAAAGGCCTATAATATATTAATAATTCAACAAATGATTACAGCGACAATGCCTTAACGGAAAAGAAAGAGAGACGCATTTGATTTTATCATTGGGGGTCACCACAAGTTGACCAACGGTAAAAGGGGTCACGGTACAAAAAAGGTTGAGAACCACTGATCTAGAAGTAAGGAGATCCTAGATTCTCTACAGGGAGAACTATTCATGCAATTGGTAACAGACCCCACAAGTGAAAGGGCCATACTGGACTTGGTGCTTAGAAATGGTGAAAGTGTTTCTGATGTTATAGTGGGAGATCATTTTGCATCCAGTGATCACCAGATGGTGTGGTTCAGTATTAGGACTAGGGCTGTTAGAATCCATTCAAAAGCGAGGGTCTTAGACTTTAGGAAAACTAACTTTGCCAAGATGGGCCAATACCTCAGGGGGTCATTAGCGGGATGGGAACAGCTGAGGGATGTAGAAAAACAGTGGGCAAAACTGAAAGGGGATATTTTAAGGGCAACCAACCTTTTTGTTAAATTGTGAATAAAAGGAAAAGGAAAAGAAAACTGCTATGGCTTTCAAAAGAAGTAGCTGAAAAGGTAAGGAAAAAGAGGGAGGCCTTCATGAAATACAAGAGATCACAGAGAGAGGAAGACAGGCACCTGTATTTGGGAAAACTTAGAGAAGCTAGCAAAGTAGTTAGAAAGGCAAAAATTCAAAAAGAGGAAGAAATAGCCAATGCACTAAAATAGGGGATAAGACATTTTTCAGATATGTTAGTGAGAAGAGGAACGGCAAAAGTGGTATTGTCAGACTCAAGGGTGAAGGGGAGGAATATGTAGAAGCTGATGAGGATAAAGCGGAATTACTTAACAAATATTTCTGTTCTGTGTTCACAGTTGAAGAACCAGGAGCAGGACCTCAGAAAACACCCACAAATAGGAATAGAAGCAGGGGCATCTTGAAGAATTTTCAGAAGGCTGTGTTTGTGAGAAACTAGCTGAACTTAAAGTAGACAAAGCGATGGGACCGGATGGGATACACCCTAGAATACTGAGGGAACTTGGGGAAGATCTAGCAGCTCCACTGACTGACCTTTTCAAAGCCTCGTTGGAGTCGGGAGTGGTGCCAAAGGACTGGAGAGATGCTCGTGTGGTGCCTTTACACAAAAGCGGAAGTAAGGATGTGGTTGAAAACTACAGGCCAGTTAGTTTAACGTCGGTGGTGAGTAAATTATTGGAAATGCTGCTTAAAGAGAAAATAGTGAGGTTTCTGGAGTCCAGTGGATTAAAGGATCCAAGGCAGCATGGATTCACCAGAGGCAGGTCTTGCCACACAAATCTGATTGATTTCTTTGACTGAGTGACCAGGGAGTTAGACCGAGGGAGAGCCCTTGATATGGTATTTTTAGATTTCAGTAAAGCCTTTGACACCGTTCCTCACAGGCGACTTATAAACAAACTGAACACCCTAGGGATGGACCCTAAAGTTACTGCGTGGGTTAAAAATTGGTTGAGTGGGAGGCGACAAAGGGTAAAGGTAAATGGATCTCACTCTGAGGAGATGGAAGTTACCAGTGGTGTGCCCCAGGGATGTGTCCTTGGTCCGCTTCTGTTTAACATCTTCGTTAGTGATATAGTGGAAGGGGTGTCGGGTAAGGTTTGCCTCTTTGCGGATGATACCAAAATCTACAATAGAGTAGACACCCAGGAAGGTGTAGATTGCATGAGGAGGGATCTAGCTAAGCTTGAAGAATGGTCTAGAATTTGGCAGCTGGGATTTAATGTTAAACAATGCAAGGTTATGCATTTGGGCTGCAGCAATCCAAGAGAGCAATATAGTATAGGGGGTAAGGTACTTTTGTCCACTAAAGAAGAGCGGGACCTAGGCGTTGTCGTGTCAGATGATCTTAAAGTAGCTAAATAGGTAGAAAAGGTGACAGCAAAAGCTAGAAGGATGCTTGGGTGCATACGGAGAGGAATGGCTAGCAGAGAAAAGGAGGTGATAGAGGCACTGTATAAGTCTTTGGTGCGACCTCATTTGGCGTATTGTGTGCAATTCTGGAGACCACACCTTCAAAAGGATATAAACAGGATGGAGTCAGTACAGAGGATAGCTACCAAAATGGTTAGTGGTCTTCATTATAAAGCATATGATGACAGACTTAAGGATCTTAATATGTACACCTTAGAGGAAAGGCAGGACAGTGGTGATATTATTGAGACGTTTAAATACCTCCATTGCATGAAATCCATAAGGGGTAAAGCCTCTTTTGATTGAAAGCAAGTTCTGCTATGAGGGGACATGGGATGAGGGTGAAAGGGGATAGATTCAAGAGTGATATGCGGAAATATTTCTTTATGGAAATAGTGGTGGATCCGTGGAATAGTCTCCCAATGGAGGTGGTAGAGATAAGGACGGTATCTGATTTCAAAAAAGCATGGGACAAACACAGAGGATCTCTAAAGAAAAAACACGGACTCTTGTAGTGTTGATATGGAAGGACAGACTAGATAGGTCATGTGGTCTTTTTCTGTCATAATTTTTCTATGTTTCTACATTAATTGTTAAAGAGAGGTGAACTGAAACCTATGGATGAAAGAGTGCAACCAGACCTCACTGGAGAGCAGAGAAAGGGAGATCACAGACCTTTTGCCGAATCAGTGGAAAGCCAGCTCAGAAAAACACCGTAAATGGCATCCAGCAGCAGCAGATGTGACTCCTTTCCCTGTGCCTCACTGACCTCACTACCAGCATCCCCATGGACCTTAAAGACCGGCGCTTCAGACACAGACCACCCTTTCAGTATTGGAGCTCACCAGAGAGCAAGGGAAGGGAGATCACAGCCCCTTTGACAACATCAGGGGAAAGCCAGCTCAGCAAAGCACTGCAAATGGCATCCAGCAGCAGTAGATGGGGAAGGTAAGCCAGCTCCACGTTGCTCCTTCCCCTCCCCCAGTACTACTACTACTACTACTACTACACATTTGTATAACGCTACCAGATGTATGCAGCGCTGCACAGACACATGTAAAAGATGGTCCCTGCTCATCAGAGCTCACAATCCAGTCAAGACAAACAACATAATAGCTGTAGAGATGGGATACATCTATGGGGAATGGTAAGAAAACACAAAGGAGATCAGGTGAGTTAAGGTCTGAAAGCAGCAGCGAAGAGGTGAGTTTTCAGCCCAGGGACATTAAAGACCAGCACTTCAGGTTCGCCCATGTCTGGTGGGCCTCACCAAAGGGCCTTTGGGTATGGCCCTAAGTGTGGAGCTTAGCATTCTAGATGGTCTAATGTACATCATCCCTGATCCCTTCTACCTACAAGGATAAGAAACCACAAGTAGTGTACAGCATAGAATAAAATAAAATAGAAACTAAATTATACTTGACTCTTCAGTTTACTCGCTTCTACTAACTTCACAAGAAGTCTCACTTGCTCAACAAATGCAAAATATACCAATCATTCATCAGAAAGACTGCATTAGAGTAAATGTAACACTTTATAAATCATTTAAGGAAATCAATGCAATACAAATAAACTTATATATATCACTCCATACACCTAGTGCTTGCAATGTAAGTGGAAAGATAGCACCAAAGCAATTGAATTAAAATGTTTGCAGATTAATGCAAGATCAGTAAAGAACAAGATTCCAGTTATACTAGACCACATCAACACCGGTAAACCAGATACCATGTTTATTACCAAAACCTGGCTCCTAGATAGTAATACAGTACTGCTTAACCAATTGAAACTACCAAGCTTCAACATCTTTCACTATCCAAAAAATAACAGGAGAGGAGGTGGTGTTCTCATCATTAGTAGGCATGAGCTGAATGCCTCCTACACATCTTCAGTCAGCATTGAAGGTCTCAATACATTTCTCATTCAGTCTAGTTTACAGATCTCCAACTTCAGACGCTAATAGTTTAGCAACAATTCTTGAATCAGCTTGCTCAGGTAAACCAATTAACAAATACCTCATTCTGCTAGGTGACTTTAACTTAGCATTGATGCACAATAGTCATGCATCTTCCTTCCTTAATGCAGTGGATGATATGTACTATCATCAGATAGTTAACATCCCAACACATAATAAAGGTAATATGCTTGACCTAATATTTCTACCTAAAGACATCATCAACAGCTCTCAGCAAGCTTCTACTCACACACAACCAGTACCATGATCAGATCATCACCTAATCCATTTCACTATAACACACAATCCTCCCATGAACAGAGGAAAATAAAAGAAAATACAGTATATCGCTTTAAGAGATCTGACAAGGAGATATTTCTAAAAGAAATGCTACTTTACCTGAATCCAAATATAAATGATGTAGGAACTATACTGACCAACTGGAATTCTGTTATAAGTGAAGTCGCATCAGCCCCCAATCCAAGATCAAGCAAGAGGAATAGAAATTCAGAGATGTGGGACACTCAGGAGATAAGGTCATTAAAGTGACGATTAAGGCAGCTGGAATGAAAATGGCGAATTATTAAATCACTGGATGATAGGGACCTCTACATGGACACCCTCCAAGCTTAATGACTGAGTATTAGCAAACATAAGAGAGACTATTATACAAAGATGCTTATGAAATCCCTCAATTGACCAAGGGAACTCTTTGATGTGGTGAAATCTCTTGTTCGAGCACCCAACCTAGAAAATCACAATGACAGCCTAGACCCACACGTGCTATTAGATGAATAAGCTCAAGATGCCAGCCACTATCCCATTGCTGCACATACCCAATTGCAATGATAACATCTCATCATGACAATCTGATCAGTTACAACAGATCATAATCTCCATCAATATGACAACATCTCATTTAGACCCATGCCCTGTAAACTGGGTTAAAATTACAAGACTGGAAATGACACCCACCATTCTTAAAATAATTAACCTTTTTCTATCTCTGGGTTACATGTCAAAAACCCTGAAAACTGCAACCATCTGCCCTATCCTAAAACATATTTCACTTGACAAAAGCTTCCCTGATTCATATAGATCAATCTCGAGCCTTCCATTTTTAGCTAAAATAATTGAAAAGATTGTCCAAGAGCAGCTCCAGGAACACATAGATATGCATGCTCCACTGGACTTACTCCTACATGCTTTAAGGCCATACCATGGTGTGGAAATACTCCTCATATCACTATCTGAGAAACTCATACAAGGAATAGAAAGTTGCAAGCAAGCCTTAATCCTAATCTTCTTAGATATAGCCTCTGTGTTTGATTCCATTAAATCATGATATTCTAATAGCAAGACTTCAATGGATTGGCATAAATAGTTTCATATTCCAATGGTTCAAATTTTGTCTGACCGTACACATCAAGTGAAAATTGGTCAATCAACATCGAATACGTACAGTCAACAGCAAAGAATACCGCAAGACTTAGGGGGATGTTTACTAAAGTGCGGTAAATGTGAATAACGCGCGTTGTACGACGTTAATGATTGTAAGTGCAGTATAACGCGCGTAATCACGCACCAACGACCGCTAACATCATACTACATGCGTTAACCGTAGTTAACGATCGTAAAGCCCCGCGGCGCGTTAAAACAGCGCAGAAGGTGGAGATTGGGCGGAGAGAAGGGGTCAATGGGCGGAGAGTGGGCGGGGAGAGGCTCCCCTCACACTAACGTGCTGAATTTCTGAGCTCAATTCCAACGCGAATGAAAACCTGTCGTTAAAGGCATATTACAGGGAAGAGAAACCATTTCCGTCAGCAATGTACAGCAAAACCGGGGAAACCTACAAAACGTGAGCAGTGTGATACGTGTGCACAGAACAAAATTTCACATAAAACCTTAAAAATGACCACAAGAAACATTGTAAAAATTATAATTCAGCTGGGAAACAGTTATAGCAATGGGAAATAATGAACAACACTCCCAGGAAAGCACCAAAACAAAGAAATGATTTTTGGAGCGGTCTACGCTCCATAGACCCTTTCAAAGATCATTTCATTGTAATGGAGCTTTCCTGGGAGTGTTTTGTAATGTTGCCCAATGATATCATTGTTGCCCAGCTTGGTTATGGGTGTTTGCCCCTTTTTTCGAGGTCGTTTTTGAGGTTTATTTGCACCTTTGTCTCCATACAAGGTAAATGAGCCCACAGTAAACTTGTGCAGCGCAGGGTTTCTGACTCGTCAGGCCGGTTTTCCTATCTCCAGGGACCACACTGTCTCTGTGGCCACAGTGTGGTGCAACAGACACAGCCAGTGGCTGTAAGACCAGAGGGTCATAGGTTCAAATCCCAGCTGGGGCTCCTGCCAACCCAGTCCCCATAGTTTTACCCACCACTAAACAGTGATAGTAAAGACACTCCTTTATTGCAGAGAACATATGCATGGTTAATACGCCTATATTTTACCACACCAAACACAGACACCATAAACAGGCGCATTACCTAGAGCAGAATCTCGCAAATGCAGTCCTGGAGGGCCCCACACAATTCAGGTTCCATGCTGCCTCTAATAAAGATGCCTGTGCTGCATATCTATGCACCACCCCCATGGTATGCAGATGTAGCTCATGCATATTTATGAGGGACAGCATGAAAACCCGAACAGTGTTTGGAACACCAGGACTGGAGTTGGGGAACTCTGCTGTAAAGCAGCAGCCAACAGGGCCAGACACACCCACACCCACAGGCCCCATTGGCTAATGCCTCCTGGAGAGGCAGGACATTGGGCCCTGCCTGTATCTCCCAATACTAGCAGTTGCATACCTTAGCAATGCCACCCTACACCTGGGTATATGGTACACAGCTATCAAACGTTTCCTATGATAACTGGCAGATATCAATTCTTACGTTAAGCACATTTTGCTCAGTGAGCTCCACCATAACAATCATTCTGATGTCTGCGGTGTGTGCTGCAGGTCTGGTCTCTGACAGTGTCTACCACCCTGGGGAGTGACCCCCAACAGTCTTGCGTACCATATCCATGCCTGTACTGTGCCCAGGACTGGTGTGGTGCGTATGGCTGCTGAACACCTCTATAGTAGCACAATGCTGGGATAGGTGTGGGGGTGGCTGTCTGTCTATCCAGTGTGTGGTGGCTGCAAACACCTTCCACAGCTCACACTGCCAGCAATGTTGCCAGTATTGGGCTGCCAATGTGCATAATGAGGAGCAAGGTACCATGGGTATAGGCCGGACAGGGTGGCCTGGCCAGGGTGCATCTGCACAGGGCAGTGACAGAAACAGACAGAGATATCCAAGGTGTTTGTGCAGAAACTACCTATCTCACACATTAACACTGTTTTGGACCTGCGCCATGGCCTCTTTCAGCCATGGACGGTGCTGTGGACCTGGTGCTGGGCGCCTCACTGCACCCTCAGGGTGAGCACAGTACCTGCACAATGTGACGGTGTGTAGCTACTCTGTGCCAGTACAACACATGGTCAGTATCCCCTACCAGGCCGAGGTACTGTGGGGGTGCACATGGTCAGTTCCCCCTACCAGGCCGAGGTGCTGTGGGGGTGCATTCTCCATGGTGTGTATCTGTGGACAGCTGATTTGCATGTGCAGTGCATCATGAGTGTGACTGGCACAATCCAACCCTGGGAAGATCCAGCGCCTGCTCACAGGCTCTGATAAACCATAGGCCATCACACGTACATCTGTTAGCATAATGCATAGGTGCAAGACACCCTAAAGTGTCTGTAATATAAGGTGCCCATGCTGGTAAAAACATACGTACCCACGCACGATTGTACGCACGCACCAACGCACGTAGCTACGCCCGTATCAACGCACGCACCAACGTACATGGCTATGTACACTGCGAGGGTGTGTTTCTGTAACCTCCTCATTCCCTATGTAATATACAGGGTGATGCCTGGGCCAGCCTTCTGCGTTAGGCACACTGGGGACTCGAACCCATGCTGCCTGTAACAGCAGTCAGTACACTAACCATTGTGCTACAGCTCTGTTTCAGTGATTTGTGTCTGTATGCCTTCATACGATTAATGCGCAGTAACACGCCACGGCGCCCTGTAACGCTCGTTCGTTTTTTGAACGCGCGTTAGTGGTTACGATGTCCCGCCCATGTCCTTTTTTGGCTTTCCTTTCACTAACGCGGCTCCTAACGCGATTTGCACTAACGCAGTTTAGTAAACATACCCCTTAGCCTTATTAACACTATTGTTTAACATTTACCTTCAACTGATTTGTGGCATATTCCAAGCACACAAGGTAAATTACCAAATCTGTGCAGATGAAATAATGTTATTCATTCCATTTAATACATCAAAATCTAACCTTCAGCAAATCACAGATTGCTTCACTGAAGCATTGCAATGGCTTAACTCATTCAACCTCAGGATAAACTTCAAAAAACTTAAGTCCTTTTTGTTACTAAGGATTAGGACTTTATACCACCAGATAAAATACAAGTCAAAGATGCATCCTTGGAGGTCAAGAAAGAGGTGAGATACCTAGGAGCAATTCTGGATCAAAACTTGAACCTAATGAAACATATCAATTTAACACCTCAGATAATCTACTATAAAATAAGGATGATTCAAAGCCTAAGATCACTACTGTCAGCTCATGACTTCTGTACCGTGCTGCAAGCAATGGTTTGCCCTCACTCTGACTATTGCAATAGCATCCTGCATGGACTATTGAAGCAAGAATTAAATCAACTGCAGATGGCACAAAACACAGATGCATCTACCATTCAGAAAATAGCTAAATCAGAAAACATCATACCCATTTTATACCAGCTGCACTAGCTTCCTATATCATCTAGAATTAAATACAAATCCCTAATGGTTACTTTCAAAATCCTACATAACCTGGCCCCATCCTACCTAAGTTCTCTAATCTGTTCACTATCAGTCACCAGGCAAAGGAAAGAAATCACTTTAGCGATCCCTACAGACTTCAGAAAACCCAACCAAGTGACAAGTAACAGAGCTTTTACATTCTACTCACCAATTCTCTGGAACTCCCTCCCTGACAAGTTAAGGGGTATTAGCAAACTTACCATCTTCCAGAAGCATATCAAGACACAGAATATTTTCAAAATGAGATAGATGGACAAAAGGTATACTTTACATAATCAAAATACTATACCTCTGCTAGTCTCATACTTACTTGCTCTAAAAGCTCTCCAGGCTGAAATTTCACATGTAAGCAAGCTATCCCTAGTGGGCAAAAATAAGTCTTGTGGAGAAATGATTCTACAAACATTAACTTTTTGCATTGGTTTGTGGACCATCTTACTATTCATATTCTGGAGCAGGAATAGACTTGGATTGTCACATTAGTGAGTGGTGAAGTGCTCGCCATTTCTGAAATTGGATGCACATGTCCATTTTGCCCAAAATGCCCCAGCCATGCCTCCATCATGCCCCTTCGTGACTTCCTCATGATGGGGACATATATAGAACCATGTTCTACAATGGCTCCGGGGGTGTCTCTGTGATTTAGTTGTCTGTATGCCAATTTTTAGATATCCAAAGCATGAACAGGGCTTCTAAAATAACCCCAAAAGTGTCCAGTGGATGAGATGTGACTTATTGTGCCTTTATATGTATAAATTCTCTCCCACTAGAGCTTTGCAGCCAGTTACAAGATGACTAACCATTTTCAGCTCATCTTTACAGAATCTATATGTCTGTTTTAGCAGGTTATTTATGCATTTCTTTATTCTATTTCTGAGGTTTTTATACCACTATATCAACATAATCCAGGCAGTTTACGGAGAACTTAAATTTACAGAGAACTCAAAATATATAGAGAACCTAAAATTACAGTTTACATTTAACATGGGTGAATTAAACAAAGAGGAATTGTTAGTAGTATAATGGGTATACTACTCATCAAACTGATTGACAGGTGAGATAACGGTGACAGGAGCCAATCAGCGTTCACTTTCGGTGTATGTCCCACCTCAGGCCACGCCCCTCCCATAGAAGTGAATGGTGGGTTAGCCCTGCCCACTCCCACCCCCAGGTGTGGCCACCGCCCCCACTTGACAAGCCCCTGTCCCCACGCCAAAGGATGACATCATCCAATCAGCGCCCACTTCCGGGTTTGTGCCATGCCCACGCCCACCCCATAATATTGGCATTAGCCAATCAGCACCCACTTCCAGGTTTGGGCAACACCCACAGCCTCCCACCCACAACCACGCCCCTGCCTACATCATCGGAAATGACATCACCGGAAACAGAGTGTCATCAGAAATGGACTGTCGATTTTGCTGACATCACCGGAAAAAGGGTGTCATCAGAAATGGATGGTGTCCTTTTCCGATGACCTCAGTGGAAGCAGAGTGACTGACTCCAGAAATGTGTTTTGCTTCTGGTTAATGCTGACATCTGGAAAAAGCAGGAACCCTGGAAAACAAAAAATGCTTTCTCTCTCCCACTGCCCCAGTTCTTCTTTCTCACAAAAGATTCTTAGCACAGCATAGGCTTTTCACAGAGGCACAGACAGGGTAGAAGCTTTTCTTTACAAATGTTAAACTTCAATGAACACATCTTTTGTTAGAGAAACCAGTGCTGTCCATGTGATAGAATTTTGCTTTTAGGACCTCATGGTTAGAGACAAGTATTTTGGAAAACAGAAATACAGAGAGAGAGAGGGAGAGACCTGAGTTCAAATCCCCCTAATACAGCTATTTTTTGGAGAGAGAGAGAGCTGAGTTCAAATACCCCTAATACAGCTATTTTTTAGTAGCTTTGAAAAAACCAATACAGAGAGACAAGTCTGAACATGCCTCTCTAGGGTGTGGTAACACGTGATTGGTTGAAACAAGAGGCCTGTTCTGAGCATGCTCCAGGTGTTCTGAGCATGCTCCTGGTGTAAGGCTGTGTGTCCTGTGTAAGGGGAACATTTTAACACAGAGATTCAAAAAGAAAAAATGGCTCTTTTTGGAACACCAAGCAAACTAGGATCAGCAGAGATAAGAGAAGTGTTTTGGTAGAAAAGTGTTGTAACGAATCTCTGCTCCTACAAGAGCTAGAGGACATACAGGCAACCAATCTACACTGTTTGTGCTTTCTCTGTACATATCAAAGGGAGGCATTTGATGTCATAGCCAGCCAAAAGGACTACACAAAACCTGATGAAATAAACACATTTAAATTTGTTATACAGGCAACGGTGGGCTGTATTATCAGGAAATGCTGGCAGGGCATTATGCATAGACTGTGCAGCTTGTGTAATACATGCTCCAGGGTAAAGACATCATGATTTTCTGAGGTGGGGACACAGGGAAATACAATAGAAAATCCATAAAACTTGTAACAGGTTGTGTCTAGGACCTATTGTAAATGTTGCCATGATTGTTGGTTATAAAATGAAAGCAACTGCCCTAGTTTATGAAAATTTGAATTTCTTGTTTGAACTCTTCAGAGATTTTAATACCACTAGAAATCCAGGACAACTGCTCAATATTTTGCTTAGATCTGTGGCAGACTGTGATATGGAGATAGTAGAAGGTTTAATCTGTGACAGAGATTATAGATCGTTCTTTAAAAAACACCAAAGTTCTGTAAAAATTGACTTTTTATGAAAATGTATGTATTTCCAGAATCTATTAGCCGAACATACAGATGAACAAAAATTATATGTATGCCTTTATATTTTTTTTAAAAAACTTGTAATGCTCAAATGAATCATTTCACAAGATGAAAACATTTTTTTTTTTTATTAAATCTTTTTACACTTTTACAACAAAAGCAATAACATACAACCGTTTCACAATTAACAAAACCATAACGCACACAAGACATCCCATTACCCATTTAACCACCCACCCCGTACCTTGCAAACCTTTTAAGCTACGCAAAATAGCTTACCGCAGAACCTGTGAACCGATCCAAGGCGGACCATTTAGTGGGACAACTCTGCTCCCTCTTAGGATAAGGGCTTTATCCTGAACTTTTTCATATCTGCTGAAAAGACATACTTGGTTCCACCACAGAAGCCAACTTAACTTTGAAGCGTCCTTCCAGCAAAATAATATTGATTTTAACGCTATGGCAATCATAAAATTCAGGATAAAGAAATGCTCCTTATCTAATTGCGGAATTTCTGCTAATGATCTCAATGTGATTATACGCCACGTTAACGGGACAGAGTAGCCCAATACCTTCTGGACCCTTTCCCATACTAATGTCCAAAAACCATGAACGAAAGGGCAATCAAAGAACATATGCCGCATGGTGCCATCAGTCTGCTGACAAGACCAGCACAGGGAGGATTTAGTTGCAGACCACTTAGCCAACTTAACAGGGGTTATGAATGCCCGATGGGCAAAAAAAACATTGACTGAGTGAGCGCCGCCGATCTTGAGGAGCGTAAAATCGGCCCCCAGAACAGTTGCCAAGACTTTTGCGACCAGGACACCTCCACTTCTTCTTCCCAGAGTTTACGTAAACCTTGCAGTCTGCTTGGGCCCTGCGCACGGAATAGTGCATAGATGTTTGTGATTCCTCCTTTCTTAGAGTTCAGATCCGTCATGATCCTATCGAGGCCCCAGCAAGGTACATACTCTCCAAGCTTTGTTTTGGACTGAGAAAGGCAATGCCTGAGCTGAAGCCACTGAAAAAAACAGGATGAGGGCAACCCAAATTCTGCTCGTAGAACTCCAAACTCCTTCCATTGGCCTCGATCGAACAGTTGCCCCACCGTCCAAATGCCACATCTCTGCCAGACAGGCCACGCAAAGGGGAGTGAGTTGATCTTAAACACCGGATTATACCAGATGGGCAGATGGAGAGAAGGCGGGTTCTCTGTAGCTATAACCGGTAGAAAAGATTGGAAAGCGCCTTGCGTAGATACAATGATGCTCCCTACCTTATAGGAATCCGGAAATTTCATTCCCATGACAAGACACAGTGGATACGGGTGACAAAGTCGCTCCTCGAGTTCTAGCCAGGTGGGCTTATAGTCTAGCAAGGCTCCTGACGCCCAAAGGCTGCCTTGCTTGAGTATCGCCGCCAGATGGTACCATCGAAAGTCGGGAAAATGGACTCCCCCATTCTCTTTTCCTGCCTTCAATTTCTGTAGAGCTATCTTAGGGGTCTTCCCACTCCAGAGAAAAGCACTCAAGGTATGTTCAATCCCCTTATAAACAGACTGCAGGAGCACAATAGGGATCATCCCCAGTATGTAATTGATTTTTGGCATGAGTACCATCTTGATAGATTCAAGCCGTCCCCACCATGATAGATGCAGCGGGGACCATTTTAATGTGAAGGATCGTGTTATATCTTTCACCCGTTCCACATTGATCCGTACTGTTTCCTCCAGCGGAGCAACAAAGTGCGCTCCCAGATATTTTATAGGACCTCCCGCCCACTGGAATGAGAACTCCTGAACAAGTCTGCTGCTAGCCTGCTTGTTAAGGGGAAAAGCCACAGATTTGGTCCAGTTCACCTTATAACCTGAGTGTTTAGCATAGTTGTCGATCAGCTTCAGCAGAGGAGTTATTGAAGATGGTCTCAGAAAGAACATGAGATCGTCCGCATAGGCTGACAACTTGATATGAAAATCAGCAACCGTAATGCCTACAATGTCACTTGATTGCCGCGCCAACAATGCCAAAGGTTCCAGTGCCAAATTGAAAAGAAGGGGCGACATTGGACACCCCTGTCGAGTCCCTCGATGTAGACTGAAAGATCTAGAGAACTCCTGATTAACAAGGATTCTAGCGGACGGATGAGAATATAGGACCTGGATCATATTTATATATTTCGCGGGTAGTCCAAACCACTCCAATACCCGGAATAAAAAAGGCCATTCCAGTCTGTCAAATGCCTTTTCAGCATCCAAAGACAAGCCTATGAGAGGCAAGTCACTATGTTCTGCCACATCCAGTAGGGAACACAGGAGTCTAGAATTATCTGCCGTAGATTTTCCCGTCACAAAGCCGCATTGATCAGGGTGGACAAGCGTATGAAGTACCTTGTTGAGACGCCCAGCCAGAACCGCCGAATAGAGCTTGTAATCCGCGTTTAGTAAGGAGATGGGCCGATAGTTACCCACCAGAGTCGGGTCCCTTCCAGGCTTTTCGAGGACTACGATCGTGGCCTCTGCAAAAGCTCCGGTATCCGAGACTTGTTCTGGTAGTGATTGAAAATATGTCAACAGGCAGGGAGACATTTCTTTGGCAAATATTCAATAAAACTCGAGTGGGATACCATCCGGGCCCGCAGCCTTACCACTCTCCATCCCAGACATTGCCTCCTGGAGCTCATCATGACAGATGTCCCTGCTGAGCAAGGCGGCCTGAGCCTCATCCACAGAGGGGTGTGATATCCCCTCAAGGAATTGCTCCACTCCAGGAACATTCCCAACTCCGTCGGAGGTGTACAATTGCATATAGAAGTTTCTGAAGATTTCCATTATCTGAGCATTGTCGCCCTGTGAAATTCCATGTTCATCTTTTAAGGACACAATATGCGATTTCTCCTTATGGGGCTTTAAGTGCGCAGCCAAAAGCTTGCCAGCCTTGTTCATTTCTGTGTGATAGTACGATTTCTGCTCAAATACCTTCTGCTCCACCTCTTTGCTTAAAAGCATATTGTATTGATATCGCAGCCGTTGGAGCCGGGTAAGCACCTCAGCATGGTGTTGCCGTTGTAACAGTCTCTCACCTGCCCGGATCTGAGAATCTAGAGCCGCGAGCTCTCTTTTCACCTTCCTTGTGTTTGCTATAACATAGCTGGTAATCCTGGCTCTGATGGAAGCCTTAAAGGCCTCCCACCATGCCCAGATGGAGGTATCCTCCGGGGAGTTTACCGCAAAATACTCCTCAATGGCTTGTCTGACATATTGCCGGAAGGATTCCTCAGCCAGCAGCGACCTGGGGAAAAACCAGCCGCCGCCTTTAACAGGCTCTGCTGCCAGCCCCATTTCAAACATTATCGCTGCATGATCGGAAATATGAGAACTTAGTATCTCTGCTCCTTTGATGTCTTTGACGACAGACCGGGACACCAGGAAAAAATCAATCCGCGAGTGTGAGCCATGCGGATGCGAATAGAAAGTGTAGTCTCGTTCTTGAGGGTGAAATATCCGCCAAATGTCCACCATGCCCATATCTTCCATCGTGGCTGCGAGGACTTCGCGCACTCTGCTTCGACGTAGAGCCCGACAGGGTTGACAATCTAACAAAGGATCAAGGACCATATTGAAATCTCCTCCAAGAATAGTAGGGAGAGAGGAATATTCCATCAGTGCTTCCGCCAAATTTGAAAAAAACCTGGGATTATCACAATTGGGCGCATATAAGTTAACTATTAACATTTGTCGATTAAGAAGTTTGATATGCACACAGGTCCACCGCCCCTCCGGGTCAGCTCTGGACGATACCAGCTGAATGGCACATGAACGTTTGACAAGAATAGCCACCCCATTTTTCTTCCCCACCGCAGCTGCGTAAGACAGCACAGAGTACTGTTTCCCTGCCAGTTTCACAGACTCTTTACTGGTTAAGTGCGTTTCCTGAAGGAGCACTACTTCAGCCCCCTGTTTTTGACAGTAAGTTAAGATCTTTTTTCTCTTAATCGGGTTCATGATGCCCTTTACATTCAGGGATAGTACTTTAATTGAAGACATATTGAACTAGTATAAGAAAAGGGTCATACCAGCCTAAGGGCCTCCCTGGATCTACTTGAGCAAAACGGCCATCAAGCCGCATCTCAGGTAATAAAGGTTTGCAAGGTCCCAACAACCCCCCAATAACACAGGGGTGTGCCCTGGGTAAGCCAAGAAGCATATCAAGACGACAACCCGATGCCCCCCTACTGGTAGAACAGAAAAACCTTACACGCTGACACAGTACCCAACACAGTATCAAACCAGTGCATTCATGGACGAAACATAATTCTCTCTATGCATCTGCCTTAATATTAATTACTATACAGTATACAGATAAATTTTAACATCATTGCATACTCATCATTGTATAAGCACTCATTCAGAAAATGAAGAGAGTGGAAGGAACAGCAAGAGGGTACAGGAAGTAGAGACCCCCCTCATATATAGCCACCTTCAACAAGAACAAACGGTCCCCCTCCCCTTATATCACCCCTCACATTCCCAAAGTGCCCATAAGTATAAAAGCTTTAACAAAAGGCCATACTTAACACCAACAGCTCAGCCTACTAAAACTAAGGGAGACTATCAAAATGAAAAGCTAATGTCCACCAGCCGTCAGCGATGGCTCCTTGAAGAGAAGGATCAACTCATTGCATCTGAAGACCTTCTTGTTCGTCGAGAAATTTTAAGACTTCCCTTGGATCATCGTAGGTTTTAGTAGCATTATGGTAGGTGATTCAAAGGCGCGCTGGGTATAGTAAACCATATCGCGCTTGGAGCTGCTGCAACCGTGGCCTCATCGCTAAAAACTGCCGCCGCTTGTCCACGGTTATCTTGCAGAAATCCGGGAAAAACGATATACTCTTGCCCTCATATGACAGAGTATCCATGGCCTTGGCGGCTGCAAGGATCTGCATGGCCTGCTGGTGTTTGAGTAGGCAAAAGATTACCGGTCAAGGTCCCTTCGCATGCAGGCTTATTTGCGCTGGCACTCTGTGTGCTCTTTCAAATTCAAGCGGCCCCGGGAATTTAATTTTTAGCAGTGTCGGGATCATCTTGCTGAGGAACGCTGAAATATCCGCTCCTTCGGCGCCCTCCGGAAGGCCTATTAATCGGACATTATTTCTCCTTCCACGATTGTTCAAATCTTCCAATTGTTGTTCCAGGCTCTCCACCCTCTTGGTTGTCTTGTGCAGGCTAGTCAGTTGAACTGAATGTGAAATTAGCTCTGCGTCCACTTTATCCATGCGCTCCGATAGCCCCTGAAGTTGAACTCTCATGTCGCGCAAATCTCCCTGTACCTTCGCAATTGCATCTCCATTTGCGACGACCAGGCCCTTTACCGCCCGTATTTCGCCTAAAACTTCCTTCAGGGATTCCTCCGACTCACGGGGAGAGGCCATCTTGTGAGGCGAGAGAGGGTCCGACTTCGCCCTTTTAGAGCCGGAATTTGCGGGGTTCACGAAGTCCAGCTTGATAGGTTTACCGCTCGACATCCCTCCTCCACCGATCGAGGAGAGACCCACAGTTTTAATGCCGAAGTTAGTGCCAGCAATAAGGAGATACTTGCAGGAATCTTATCGGGGGGCCACGGAGCAAAGCGCTTATGCTGCCATCTTGAATCCTCGCTGGCTCCGCCTCCCCGATGAAAACATTTTATTTGAAATAATACATTTTGAACCTACAACTTTGTGTGGTGTGTTTTAGGATCGCCTAGTTAATTAAACCTACATTGGGTTGTCTGTAAAAATGGGACCTTGTGATTTATCTATTGTAGAACAAAAATCCACTTAAGGTGCCTGGGAATGGGGAAATGTGTATTAGCCACATAGGTCCACATACACAATATATAGCATCTATTACAATGTACTGTCTGCGAAAAAAAAAAAGGCAGTGTGAATTAGCCAGGTCGTATGATAAGATTATGAGATCCAGAGATGTTTCAGTTAAAAAGTCTGGGGGGCTGTAAATCCCATCAAAGAATTTCATTTAAAAAGGCGCAGTACATTTCAGCTGCCAGAAAAGACCACATAGTCTCTATAGCTTGTAACATCTGCAACTCTTCTTCAGACATGGTGAGTAGATATGAGTCTTGCTTTTTAAAAATATTGGCTATGTAATGTTTCTGTCTCTCATGATTGCCTTTAAAAATAGGAGCAGAAACCGTGGGGTACAAATAAACTCTCTCTTACAAAAAGAAGACAGCAAAGAAAGTTAAAAGGTATGTCATGTGTTTTTTAATTTTCCAGCAGCTATGCTCTTTATAATGTGTCTTATGGTTTTTTTTTTTAAATATTAAAGACCAAGAAGCTGCTACAAAACAAGATGACCATCCTAATCAACAGATGACACCTTACAGAAAGCCAAAAGACAAGCAGAATAGTGAGTATTCCAGTTTTATCCCTCGCCTAAATTTTAAGGTCGCTGTAAAAGAAAAAAAGTATTAACCCCTACGTTTTCTTTTTCAGATGGAGAAAATGTTAGAAAACCAGCGGCTATGGGAGAGAAGTCTAACAGGAAAAGATCACAGTGCGAAAGTTTTTCTGACGGTGAATCTACACACGCCGGTACAGAATACGGAAGGCGTGGTGAAAGAGATCACAGTGTTTCAGAGGACAGCCTTAACCTTTAATCTTTTTTATTTTAGACCAAGAAGATGCTACAAAATAAGATGAGCAGCCTAATCAACAGACGGCACCTTACAGAAAATCAAAAGACAAGCAAAATAGTGAGTATTCCGGTTTTATCCAGCTCCTAAATTTTAAGGACGCTGTAAAAGAAAAAAAAAGTATTAGCCCCTACGTGTTTCTTTTTCAGATTGATAAAATGTTAGAAAACCAACGGCTATGGGAGAGAAGTCTAACAGGAAAAGATCACACAGCGAAAGTTTTTCTGCCGGTGAATCTAGACACGCCGGTACAGAATACAGAAGGTGTGGTGAAAGCCGTGTCTTTGATCACAGTGTTTCAGAGGACAGCGCAAATAATCATGCATTAGGCCCCACTGAAGAATCAAAACCAGTTAGCTATGTTCAGTTTGTGAAAAGGTGGGATCGTAAATTGGACAAGTTTAATGGTGTAATTTATTCAGAGGAATTTCGGTTTATTAATTTAGACAGGGTAACATCATTATCTGAGGCTCAATTCGCCATTCGGCAAGGTATCCAGCATATTCTGGATGAGGTTAGCAGCAGGGTTTCAACCGGTGATTATGTACAGGTGCATCTACACTCATCTCTTTTTCACAATTCCTTGTATTCTGGAAAGTTAAACCCAGAAGCATTAGACGCTGACGATTTCTTAAATCAGATTGCTAAACTCCTTCAGAGTCACAGAGAAATCCAGGTTTGTGATATATTCCGTGTTGTTGTTGTCATAAGAAATCGGGGTGGGGGAGCTCGTATCTGATAATCTCTTTTCCGAATACATCAAAATGCACCGCCGTCAAAAACAAGAGGCTTCTGGCTACCCTTGATGGTGCAATGATACTGAAAAACAAAATGTGTACATAGCTGATTTCTTTAGAAAAGAGGGGGGTGTTTGCGTGCAGACCAGATTAATGTAAACCCTGCTAAGCGTCAAATAGCAAAACGTTTCTTAAATTCCCTGTGGCTTAAATTTAGTCAAAGAACAAACCTGCCTACCACAAGCATTGTGAGAGAACCTGATGATCTCTTTAAATACCTGTTTTCTCCTGAATTCAAGGTTTCATCATGCGATTTTGGAGGCACTCAAAAGACCGCTGTATATTGACGGGTAGCACCAACATTTTCATTGCCTGTTTTACAACGGCTTATGCACACCTGGAGTTGTACAATCTTCTAGATAGTTTGCAAGAGCGCTGTCTGTACCATGATACAGATTCTGTGATATTTCTAAGTCGAGAGGGTGATTGGAACCCATCTTTAGGTGAGCTCACAAGTGAGATACCCTCAGATGAACATATCACAGAGTTTGTATCAGCGGGGCCTAAAACATATGGTTACAAGCTGTCAAGCGGGAAGACCTGTATGAAAGTGAAAGGGATTAACTTAAACGTAGAAAACTGCCAGAAAATCAATTTCACTAGTTTGAAAGATCTAGTTTTAGACTACAAGCCTGGGACAGCAGATTTATTCCAGAAAAAGATAGGAGTACAGCAACCTGGTATTATAAGAAACAAAAAGGGTTGGACAATAGAGACTGGTGTGATTAAAAAAACACAAAAGGTTGTGTATGACAAAAGGGTGAAGTTGGAGGATGGTTTTAGCACATTACCCTATGGATACTAGCGTGGTGGATGTGCGCTGGTCACATCCTTTTTCTTGTATTTTAGCTGGGCCATCAAATTCAGGCAAGAGCTTCTTTGTTAAAAAGCTGTTAGAACACGCTGTTCGTGTATTGACTGTCATGCCTAACAATATTGTATGGTGTTACAGTTGCTGGCAACCTTTGTATAAAGAAATGTTAAATAAATATCCTTTTATTACATTTATGGACACTTTTCCTGATACTTTTAATGATGAACGAATGTTTACAACCAATAAAGTAAACTTGGTTATTGTTGATGATCTAATGGATTCTGCCTGTAAAAGTGATGAAATAGAGAAAGCCTTTACCAAGTATTACATCACAGAAACCTGAGCATCATATATATTGTTCAAAATGTTTTCTGCCAAGGCAAAGCAAGCCGAACTATAACTTTAAATACCAAATACATGGTGTTCTTTAAGAATCCTAGAGATAAGTTACAGATTGCCATTCTAGCCAGGCAGATGTACCCTGGAAAATCAAAATTCTTTTAGAAGTCTTCGAGGATGCAACCAGAAAGCCATTTGGTTATCTCGTGGATTTAAATAACACAACGCCTGAGGCTTACAGACTGAGGATGGATATCTTCCTGCCAGATTGGACTATGGTATACTGTGAAAAACCACAAATCTCGCATAAAAAGAAATGAATATGTAACCGGCCCCTTCATACATGCTTGTGTGTCTCAGACAACATGTCTCGCCGTGTAAAGAGAAACCTGCCCCTTTTAAAACTTTTAGTTCAAGCCTCTCTGCAGCACAGAAGAGCCATCCTGAATACAGCTTCTAATGATTTGGTAGCAGCTATAGTTGAAATCGCTCTCAACACCCTAAAAGGTAACATTCCTCTTTCACAACAACAGATAAAGGTTTTAAAAGGGAAGTGTCATGCCATAAAGAGTCTGTGCGATAAAAGACTACCCATTAAAAAAAAGAAGCAATTGGTGAGACAGTCAGGTGGCTTTATCAGGCCCCTGTTAAGTTTTGCATTACCGTTGATAACGGGGCTTCTGACAAACCTCTAATGCAGCACGCTGAAAAAATGTACATAGTCCATAGTCAATTTTTACAGACCTTGGTGTTTTTTAAAGAACGATCTATAATCTCTGTCCCAGATTAAACCTTCTACTAGCTCCATATCACAGTCTGCCGCAGATCTAAGCAAAATATTGAGCAGTTGTCCTGGATTTCTAGTGGTATTAAAATCTCTGATGAGTTCTAACAAAAAATTCAAATTTTCATAAACTAGGGCAGTTGCTTTCATTTTAAGACCAACAATCATGGCAACATTTACAATAGGTCCTAGACACAACCTGTTACAAGTTTTATGGATTTTCTGTTGTATTTCCTTGTGTCCCCACCTCAGACAATCATGATGTCTTTGCCCTGGAGCATGTATTACACAAGCAGCACAGTCTCTATGCATAATGCCCTGCCAGCATTTCCTGATAATACAGCCCACCGTTGCCTGTATAACAGATTTAAATGTGTTTATTTCATCAGGTTTTGTGTATTCCTTTTGGCTGGCTATGACATCAAATGCCTCCCTTTGATATGTACAGAGAAAGCACAACAGCGTAGATTGGTTGCCTGTATGTCCTCTAGCTCTTGTAGGAGCAGAGATTCGTTACAACACTTTTCTACCAAAAAACTTCTCTTACCTCTGCTGATCCTAGTTTGCTTGGTGTTCCAAAAAGAACCATTTTTTCTTTTTGATTCTCTGTGTTAAAATGTTCTCCTTACACAGGACACACAGCCTTACACCAGGAGCATGCTCAGAACACCTGGAGCATGCTCAGAATAGACCTCTTGTTTCAACCAATCACGTGTTACCACACCCTAGAGAGGCATGTTCAGATTTGTCTCTCTGTATTGGTTTTTTCAAAGCTACTAAAAATAGCTGTATTAGGGGGATTTGAACTCAGGTCTCTCCCTCTCTCTCTCTGTATTTCTATGTTTGGCAGAATACTTGTCTCTAACCATGAGGTCTTAAAAGCAAAATTCTATCACATGGACAGCACTGGTTTCTCTAACAAAAGATGTGTTAATTGAGGTTTAACATTTGTAAAGAAAAGCTTCTACCCTGTCTGTGGCTCTGTGAAAAGCCTGTGCTGTGCTAAGAATCTTTTGTGAGAAAAAAGAACTGGGGCATTGGGAGAGAGAAAACATTTTTTGTTTTCCAGGGTTCCTGCTTTTTGCACATGTCAGCATTAACCAGAAGCAAAGCACATTTCCGGAGTCAGTCACTCTGCTTCCGCTGAGGTCATCGGAAAAGGACACGGTCCATTTCTGATGACACTCTGTTTCTGGTGATGTCAGTAAAAAGCAACAGTCCATTTCTGATGACACACTGTTTCTGGTGATGTCAGCAAAAATCGACAGTCCATTTCTGATGACACCTTGTTTCCGGTGACGTCATTTCCGATGATGTAGGTAGGGGCATGGTTGATGGTGGGAGGCTGTGGGTGTGGCACAAACCCAGAAGTGGGTGCTGATTGGCTAATGCCAATATTGTGGGGCGGGGCATGGGCGTGGCACAAACACCAAAGTGGGCGCTGATTGGGTGATGTCATCCTTGGGGGAGGGGATGGGGCATGTCAAGTGGGGGGGGTGGCCACACCTGGGGGTGGGAATGGGCAGTGCTAACTCACCATTCACTTCTATGGGAGGGGGCATGGCCTAAGGTGGGACATACACCGGAAGTGAACACTGATTGGCTCCTGTCATCCTGTCAATCAGTTTGATGAGTAGTATACCCATTATACTACTAACAATTCTTCTTTGTTTAATTCACCCATGTTAAATGTAAACTGTAATTTTAAGTTCTCTATATATTTTGAGTTCTCTGTAAATTTAAGTTCTCCGTAAACTGCCTGGATTATGTTGATAAAGTGGTATAAAAACCTCAGAAATAGAATAAAGAAATGCATAAATAACCTGATAAAACAGACATATAGGTTCTGTAAAGAAGAGCTGAAAATGGTTAGTCATCTTGTAACTGGCTGCAAAGCTCCAGTGGGAGAGAATTTATACAAATAAAGGTACAATAAGTCACATCTCATCCACTGGACACTTTTGGGGTTATTTTAGAAGCCCTGTTCATGCTTTGGATATCTGAAAATTGGCATACAGACAACTGAATCACAGAGACACCCCCGGAGCCATTGTAGAACATGGTTCTATATATGTTCGCATCATGAGGAAGTCACGAAGGGGCATGATGGAGGCATTGCTGGGGCATTTTGGGCAAAATGGACATGTGCATCCAATTTCAGAAATGGCGAGCAGTTCACCACTCACTAATGTGACAATCCAAGTCTATTCCTGCTCCAGAATATTAATAGTAAGATGGTCCACAAACCAATGCAAAAAGCTAATGTTTGTAGAATCATTTCTCCACAAGACTTATTTTTGCCCACTAGGGATAGCTTGCTTACCTGTGAAATTTCAGCCTGATTGCAAAACATTTAGAGGTTGCTCCATTCTGAATATTTTTGGATGGGAAAAGGCATTTATTGAAAATATTTCTTTTTAAGGCTCAGTTCAGGATGACTGCACGTGAGTCTAAGAATACCACAGATTTGACTCTGTCAGTCTTGTTTACATCAGACAGTGACACGAAGCACCATTTGCAATCCAAGCTCCTCTGAATGACATCAAATTGTTATCAGTTCTTAAGACTTACCCAAACCAGGCTGTTGCATTTTCAAGGCACCTCTGTTTTTTGTCTGAAGATTTGGCAGGCTTAGCACTCTTTGATGACAGAGTCTCAGCAGAAACAAAGACAAAGATGGTGCAGAACCTTCAGTGGCCACCGTTATCAGATATTCCAGTTATCTGCTGTTTAGTTCAGATGGCAAAAAAAGCCTGCCAAATGGGATGACCTCTAAATGTTGTTTATTTTCATTAAAAATTTTGTGTTTGTTATAAATATGATAAAGAACAAAATCAGCCTTGTAGAGAACTGAAATAATAATACAAATAAAAAAGTAGGAGGAGTGCTTATTTTTTGTAAAACAGAATTAGGAGCCCATCAAACATCTACCATAAGCATAGAAGGCCTTGATATGTTAATGATACAATCCAAATGCCTATCAATAATTTTAATATATAGGTTACCATCACTAGACACCAATGCATTAGCCAATATAATAGAATCTGCATGCTCTGATACCCCAGCTGGCAAATAACACATTATACTAGGAGATTTAACCTCTCCTCAATAACTAAAGCTCAAAGCACCTCATTCCTTCAAGCAAAGGACGACATTGGTTACCAGCAAAACACCGATACCCCAACACATGTAAAAGAGAACACATTGGACCTTATATTCTCCCCCAAAGAATGTACAAATAATAGAAACATATTTCCTATACGAACACAGCCAGTACCTTGGTCGGACCACTACCTTATAAAATTCAGCACGAAACTTGATACCTACATACAGAATATATACCATAAAGATCAAACACATCACTGTTTCAAGAAATTTGACAAAGAGGACTTCCTAAAGAACACTATACCTACACTTACAATAATAGCAATGACCTTGATACCCTCCTTATGACCTGGAACAACACTCTACACGTGGCATCATCTAATCCACAGAAGAATACCTCAAAGAAACTCAGAAACTTTCAGCCGTGGTACTCCCAGAGCCTGAGAACATTGAGAAGGATGAAAGAAAATTGAAAGCCACAAAATCTAAAGAAGACTGGCTGAAATATATGGACACATTTAAACTATATCGTCAAAGTATCAATACCCTAAAAAAAGAATACTACATAAAAATACTAATGAAATCATTGAATCGATCCAGGGAACTCTTTTTCATTGTACAAAATCTAATTTAAAAAACAAATGCAGAAGACACACAAATAAGGGATGTAAGTGCCCAACAACTAGCCAACCACTATATGGAAAAATCCAGACTCCAAACAGTCTAACGAAAATATCACCTGATGAACCAACCAACACCATACTCATTTTCCCAATGCAGCAATGAACAGATAGAATAATGTATCAAATCCATCAATACAACCACCTCCCAACTCAAGCCCTGTCCAGAAAACTGGATTAAAATAACTAGAGCAGAGATAACACCCCACATCCAAAAAACAGTTAACCTCTCTCTATCCCAAGGGTGAATATCAAATGATCTAAAAAAGACAACCATCCGCCCAATCCTAAAACACAGCTCACTAAGCAAGTCCTGCCCCAGCTCTTACAGACCAATATCAAGTCTCCAATTCTTATCCAAAGTTCTAGAAAAATCGGTACAAAGGCAAATTCAAGACTTCATAGACACTAACACCCCACTTGATCCACAGCAATATGGATTTCGAGCATATCATGGAGTGGAAACCCTCCTAACATCACTATTAGACACAATCATGCAAGAAATTGAAAACATAAAACAAGACTACATACTCATATTTCTAGACATAACCAGCTTTTGACCCCATAAGTCATAAAATTCTAATCAACTGCTTAAATCATCTTGGAATAGGAGGCAACATAATTCAGTGGTTTGAATCCTACCTCTCGAACCACGCACAACAAGTTAAATTCAATAATTCCTTCTCCAAATAATTCAATCAGACCCAAGATGTCCCACAGTGTTAGCACTATCTGTCCTACTTTTTAATATCTATCTCCAGCCTATCTGTGAAATAAAGTGAATGTGGATTACAGAATATACGCTGATGACATCATGCTTTTCACAACAATAGAAACATTGAACTCTGGGGGCGGAGCCTGATGTCCAGCGGGATGGTCGCATAACGCTGAGGCTCCCGAGAGGCCTACTCAGAATCCTGAATTAACACCGTAAATATTTGGAATTCTACTCTGATCTTGCCGGGGCACGTTGGTGAGATGGCGGGGACCAAACCCACGCGCCTGGAATTCGGATCTCCAGCGGCTTCTCACGGCAAACGCTCCAAAACTGAACCTCCGTCCCCGCAGAAGGGGCTGGCCGTGCGCGAGGGCCCCGAAATGCAGCAGGAAATCCTCGCAGAGATTAGAGGGGTCAGGACCTCGTGCAGTCAAACGGTGAAGCACTCCGAGCGCTGCGGGAAGACTTTGGTGTGCTGCAAGGCAAGCTAGAGGGGCTTTCTTCGCGTCAGGACAAAATGGAGAGCATATTGGACTCCCATACGGCCCGGTTGTCCAAGCTCGACAAAGTTGAACGCCAGGTGCGGGCCCTGCAGAAAGAAGTGGAAGATGGCAATAACAGAGCGCGCCGCAACAACATACGGCTCGTGGGCATACCGGAGGGAGCGGAATCGGGAGACATGAAAGAGTTTTTATGCAAAATTCTCCCTTCCCTGCTCCAAATCACCTTTGCCAAAGATTTGGAGATTGATCGCGCCCATCGTGTACCTACAAGCATAACGCTCAACAGGAAGACCCCGCGGCCTATCATCTTTCGACTATTGAGATATCAACACGTTGAGCAAATTCTACATGCCTCTCGGGCAAAGGGCCATAGGGAGTTTGAAAGCCACAAGATCTCCTTCTATCCCGACTTGGCTAAACCCACGGTCGACCGCCGAAAGCGCTTTCTGGAATTCCGGCCGAGGCTTCAACAACTACAAGCACGCTATGGCCTGATGTACCCGGCCAAGCTTCGAGTCACGCTTCACAATCAGACAAGAACATTTGAGGACCCTGATCTACTAGCGGAGTTTCTGGATTCCAAAGAAGCCGACTTGATGCGCTGACTTCCAGAATACTCCTGAAAGTGTTCTCATATCCGATGTACCCGCCATATTGGATCTGCCGCAGCCCAGCAAAGAGTCTGGCGAGGGCAGTTGGTTGCCTTACTTTTGATGATATCTGTGACCCGACTCCATCTACCCACAGTAGCCTCGATGAGTATCAGAGACAGTGTTAATTATGGACTCTGGTGTTTCTTTTCTTTTTTTTCATGTCTTTCTACTTCCTCTCTAGGGCCTCCTCCCGCAGACATATGGTCGCCATATTCTTTGGGGGTTTTGCTTCTTCTCTGGGATACTTTGTTACATACTTCTCAATAAGGGGTGTATTAGCTAGAATACTCTGTGATTATGTCATTGTTGCACAGATCCTGATTGTATTGTATGTTTTCAAGCGCCCTTACCTAAAATGTCTATTACTGATTGATGGCACCATGTAAGATTTTCTCATTGAACGTAAAAGGGATCAATAATCCGATAAAACGGAAGAAAATCCTAAGCTACCTAAGTCAGGAAGCTGCGGATCTGATTTTTCTCCAAGAAACGCATTTAAACTCGAAGGAAACTCTTAAACTCAATATTAAACCTTACATGGTGGCCGCCTATTCCCCAGCCGTTTCTAAGAAATGTGGGGTTGCCATATTGGTTAGGAAATCTTTGCATGCTACTATTATTGCGACTAGCTCAGATACAGAAGGTAGATGGTCCAGAGTTCACCTCAAGATAGGTAGCCTTGAAGTTACATGTCCTATGCCTTTACGCTCCGAATGTGGATGACCCTGCCTTTTTTGCTACCATTGCTCAGGTTGCGCAGGCCTCTGCTAATACTTCATTGATAATTGGGGGGGATTTCAATTTAGTCCTTGATCCCCTGATTGACAAACAGCCGCCTAGGTCAAGTGGTCCCCCCAAGAGTCACACCACGCTTACCTCCCTGATCAAAGATCTTGCTTTAGTTGATCTATGGAGGTTACTACACCCCAATGAGCTAGACTTTACCTTCTTTTCTTCTCCTCATAAATCCCAGTCTCGCATAGACTTCTTTCTAATATCAAAACTATTAGTTCCTCAGGTAGACACTGCAAAGATTCACTCCCAACATATTTCAGATCATGCTGCCATTTCCTTTCAATTACACACTACTGCACCCCAAGGGAATTCGGGGGCCTGGTTCTTTGATAGAGCCCTGTTAACTCAGCCAGAGTTCCAGGTAGAAATTCGAGCAGCCATACAGGATTACTTCCATTTTAATCTACCCCAGGATACTGCGAATTGGGCTTGGTGGGAGGGCTTCAAAGCGGCCATTCGAGCAACGATCACTAGCTATCAAATCCGCCTGTGAAAACAACGCAAACAGCAGCTACTCATACTAGACCAACAAATAAAAGCAGGTGAACGAGTTCTAACTTCACGTACTGATCCATGTATATTAATTCGATTACAGCGTCTCCGTTTTCAATATAATTCAATCCTCTCAACTGCAGCCTCTAAGAGTATTGAGCTTCAGCGAGGGACATATTATCGTGAAAATAACCGAGCCGGTCGACTCTTAGCCAACGCCTTGAAAGGTCAAAAAGAAGCCAAACGTGTAGCGGCCCTTCGAGCTTCACAGGGAGGGGGCATAGTGACCACAGACTCCGACATTGTAGAGCTCTTTCGGGATTTCTATACCCGCCTATATCAATCTGAATGTGAGTTCTCGTCAGAGACATTCGAGCGATTGCTTTCTGGCATTCAGCGGCCGACCCTCTCTGAAGATGATAGGGATGCGATGGATGAACCCTTCTCTACTTCAGAGATCCAATCTGCCCTAAGGCGAACAGCCTCGGGCCGTGCCGCAGGGCCTGATGGTCTCCCGACCGAATTCTATAGAACGTTCAGTGCAGACTTAGTTCCCTATTTAAAACTCTATTTTACTGCCCTTGCGGTAGATACATCCACTTTGGGATCCTTTTCTGCAGCTAATGTGGTAGTATTTGAGAAAGAAGGCAGGGACCCGCTGCTCACCGCCAATTACCGTCCAATCTCCCTACTTAATGCCGATTATAAGATCTTTGCAACGATCTTGGCCACCCGGCTATCAGACAGGATGGCCACCCTAATTCACCCCGACCAATGCGGTTTTATACCCGGCAGATCAACTGCTGACAATGCTCGGACCTTGTGCCATGTGCTATCCAGTGCTGCCAATCTAGATCATCCATGGGTGGGTCTTTCCCTGGATGCCGAAAAAAGCCTTTGACCGCCTAGAATGGCCCTTCTTATTTGCAGTTCTCCGATGGTATGGCTTTGGGGAGGGCTTCCTCCGATATCTCCAAGTCATGTATACTCAACCCGTCGCCAGTATTTGTGTAAATGCTATCAAGTCCTCGCCATTTAACCTCCAAAGAGGCACGCGTCAAGGTTGCCCCCTATCACCAATGCTCTTTGATCTAGCTCTCGAACCTCTAGCCCTCCTGATTCGACAGTCCGCACGTATTCGAGGTGTCCCCTTCAGTCATAGGGAGATTAAACTCTCTGCATATGCAGATGACCTTATGCTTTTCGTATCCCTTGATTCGGTTCCAGCTGTCTTGGATCTGATTGACGGATACTCACAATTATCGGGCTATAAAATTAACTGGACCAAATCTGTGGCATTCCCACTGAACCGCTGGGTACATGAGGCTGACATGCAGGCCTTTCCCTTCCTTTGGCAATCCCGCATGGTGAAGTATCTCGGGGTCCATTACTGTTCTCCTTTAGAGGACACTATCAGTTTTAATGCCAAAGAGGTAGTCTCCAAAGTCCGCGAGCTCACGAATCGTTGGTCTCCCTTATCTCTTACTTGGTGGGGCCGCTTAGAAACTGTGAAAATGATGATAGTCCCCAAAGTGAACTACATTTTAGAAATGCTGCCATGCTTACTCCCGCTACATACTTATAAAGATATTGAGGGCCTCCTCGTCCGTTATCTCTGGCAGGGCAAGCCACCAAGGATAGCTAAACAAAAACTACAGTCTGCAAAGGAAAGAGGGGGTACCAGATTTCCTGATTTTCTTAAATATCATCGAGCCTTCCTACTTAAGCAAGGTGCCCGATGGCTAGCTGCCTCAACAGACAGCAGACCAGTTTGGCTTGACATAGAAGAGGAGCTTAGTAGTCCAATTCCGTTGACCCATCTCCCCGGTATGTCCTATCAAGTAGACACCCGCCATCCACCAATGATTGTCGATACTCTTGCGGCCTTTAACTCTCTCATTCTGTCCCTGGGCCCGAACGTTTGTCCTCAGGACGGACTCCCGCTATGGAATAACCCCAGAATTCAAGTCTTAAATAGAACTATAGCATGGAAACCCTCGTACACAATGGGGATATGGACACCCCAACAGCTTTTCTCTGCAGCTCGCTGGAAAACCTTTTCTGATTTACAAAAGGAATTTGCGTTACCAGCGAAACACTACTTTCAATTGATGCAGCTTCAACACTGCCTCACAAGTGCCCGAATCATGCCGCCCTCTGCTCCTACTGAGGACGGGCTATTAGAGATAGTTCACTCTATTAGTAATACACATGGGGTTGCCTCTAACTTTTATAAACTATTATGTCAGGGTACAGACACGGCCACTTCTAGAGCCCAACAAGCCTGGGAGCGCGAACTGCAAACCACTTTAAACCCCTGTGCAATGGAGCGTTTTCTGGAGCAAAGTTGTGCGGGTTTCCCGGTCTGCCTCTGTTACCCAAACTCTCTTCTTTTTTGCACACAGATGCTTTTATACCCCAGAAAAAATAGCCAAATGGAACACAAATGCCAGGGACCAGTGTTGGTCTTGCCATACTGCTGTGGGTACCTTCGTTCATGTTATCTATGAATGTCCTCAACTACAGGTTTATTGGAGGCGGGTCTGGGGTTGTATTCAATATATCTTACACCTTCACGAACCTCTCTCTTGGAAGATTGAGGGACTCCTCCGCTCTGTGGCGGAGGTCCCCTCTCTTCCTAAGAAGGGTCGCTTTCTCCTCGATTTTATGCTGGGTATAGCCATATGCTTAATCACGAGGAATTGGAAGGATAGCTCTAGACTTACTGCCAATGAATGGTGGAACCTTGTCTGCTTATATAGCAAATATGAGCAGACACCTCGGAGAGCCTTTCCCCATGCCCAATCTCACTCTCGCTTGTCTAAATGGCAGATGCTTAATGATTATGTACAATCTGCTCATTGCTCCAACATGCCTGTATAATGTGCACTCATCATGTTTCAGATCACCGTTAGGTTTCGTAACACAATAATGTAAGTACACGCCCGCTTCGGGTATGATTAGTTTTCTAGAGAAGAAGCAGAGGGGAGGGGGGTGGTAGGGGTTTTACTTTGGTGTATGTATTACACGTTATGTATCTGTCTTTTAGCTGTATGTCTTCCTTTCCTATGTTGTTATAAAATAAAAATAAAGAATTAAAAAAAAAAAAGAAACATTGAACTCAAACTATGAGAAAATAGTCAACTGCTTCAATGATATCTCACACTGGCTGAACTCAGTCAACCTATCAATAAACCTAGAAAAGACTGAAGTCCTAATCATCACCAGGAGCAAAACATTCTGTTCACCTCAGCAACTGCAAGTAAACAATGCCTTCCTAGAAGTAAAAAAATAAATAAAATATAAGAAATATAATATAATATAAAAAATAAGAAATAAAATATCTGGGGATTCTATTAGATAAAAACCTAAATATGATCAAAGATATAAACATGACAACATGAACAATCTACAACAAAATTGGAATGATTCAATATCTAAGACCTCTTCTATCAACAGAGACTTTTGCATAATAGCTCAAGTGCTGATATGCCCACACTTTGATTTTAGTAACATTATCCTCCAAGGCCTCCCTAAACAAACCTTGAAACCCCTAAAAATGGCACAGAATATGGTTGCATGAACAATAATGAAAGTAGCCAGATCAGAACACATAACCCCCATCCTGTACCACCTACATTGACTGCCTGTTTTACAAAGAATTAAATTCAAAGCTCTAATGACCACATTCAAAACAGTAAACAATATCACACTAACTTATCTTAATACACTAATAACTATGCAACAAGAAACAAGAAGAAGGAATAATATGCATAATCTATTAATTATCCCTAAGGTTTTCAGAAACACAATCCAATCAACAACTAACAGGGCATTCACGTTCTTCTCTCCAGCCCTATGGAACGTGCTACCCAATAACCTGTGAGAAATAAAAGACCTAACCAAGTTCAGAAAACACCTCAAGACTTTCCTATTTGCAGAATTCTATCCAACAACAATGGAAAACCTAAATATATAAGAAATCTACATCTCATATAACTCTTGCTAACTCTACCACACTGCCATACCGCTGATTGTAACATACCAATCATCTGTAATGTAGCTCATACCATCTTATTGTAAATACCTACAGGCCCATTCCATCCTGGATGTCCAGCTCTTCTGTAAGTCCGGTTTGACCGGACATACAGAAAGGGTCGCGATTCTGATCACGCAAGGCACATCTAGCCCCGCGGGATCAGAATCGTGATGAGTCCTGTATGTGCAGTTTGAGACTGCAATTCAGCTTGGCCTGCACATACAGGCACTGCCCGACTAACTCAGTCAGGTCTTTTAAATGGATCTGCGGTGCCATGGCGTCTGGTTGAATGAATGAAATCTAAGTGGCTAGAGAGATAGAAAGTAAAGTTCAGTGTCAGAGATGGATGTGGAGGAAGCAAAAATGACACAGAGAGGAAAATGACAAATGGACAAGAGCCCCTGTAAAGAGAGCTAAGAGAAGATAGAAAAAGACAGAAAACAAAGACTGCAGCCAACATGAGCAGAAAAATTAAATGGCCAGATAACAAAGATAGAAAAAAAATATTAATTTTTAATTTAGTGATTGGATTACATCAGTTGTTGAAATTTACATCTGCTGTCTTTATATTTTGTACAATATAGGTGGCAGGGCAAAGTAGTCCACTGGGTGGGCAAGGGCAGCAGACCTCCGTGGGCGGCATGGCATGCATGGTCTGCCGCCCCTCCATGCTGAGTTGCACTATGACGATGCCCACTGCTGCTGCTGATTCCAGTGGCGGGGTCGGTTGAACTCAGCAGCAGGCCATATGCTTCGGCACACATGGCCTGCCACTTCCGACCCCCTGAAATTGTGGGCCTGCTGCCCCCCCCAACCCCGCCACCAGAATCAGTGGCAGCGCATCTCAGAAGGGGGAGAGAAGGGAAGGGTAGCACAGCCACAGCCAGGATGCTTCTCTGAACATTAGGCTCCTCCTCCACTCCAAATATAAAGAGTATATTTTCTATTTCACAACAGTCTAATGACATGCTTGTATACTGTTGGCTTATTTTACTAATTATTCTTTACAGTGCTGCAGATTGTAATCTACTAGCTTGTTACTGAAACCTATTAATGTCATCCCTGTCTTCTTATAGTGACAGACTACATTGTGACTATTCTTTGCATCAACATTATACCAATTTTGATTATAATTTCTAGATGAACATTGATGTATGGTTATCATGTTGTTGATTCCTACATTCTGTACAAAATCTTTCATCTGCATATTTTTTCAATGAGTAAAATAGCTCTGAGCTGTCCATAGAGCGGAATGTTTTTCTTTTGATCCATATCTATAATTTAACATACACTTGAACTATCATATCCTGTACATATGATGCTAAATATTTACTGTTCTGTAGTTATTTTAATCTGGCTATGCATTTGCCCCTTCACTGCAATTGGATTTGAAGGAGAAATGCTAGCATCATGTGAAAAGAGTTCAGAAGGAGTTTTGGAAAATTGTGGCCAGCATTAATAGTAATGAGGGAGGGGGCACTGTGCTATAGTTTACAGGTGGGCACCAGAAACCCTAGCACTGGCCCTGGTGCAATGATACTCATCATGTCATATTGGCCCAGACAGCCTTGGTTCCCAGTCTTGCTACAGCTCTCCACTCAGGAACCCCTCTGGAATGGCCATGGTCCAGATCTAGTTTCAAAGGATGATGAAAGGATTCTACATCCAAACGTCAGGTCCTTGGCCCTCATGATGTGGATGTTCAGAGGCTAGTCTTGCCAGAGCTCAATCTGCCGGACAACATAACTGATGTTCTATTGGCCTCCAGGAAGGCCTCGACAAGGAGATCTTACTCCTGTAAGTGTACAGGAGTAAGAACTCCTTGTTGAGGTTTGCTGTCCAATGAGAAGGATAGGCCCTAGATCCTTTCATCTGACCCACAATGAGACTATTCAAGTATCTTCTGCACCTCTCTGACTCTGGCCTGAAATCCAACTCCATCACAGGGTAGATGGAAATTCCATCTTGACACAGTCTTTGATTGTTTGCTTCAAGTGAGGGCTCTATTGGAGCGTGGAATCCTCTAACACCTGAGGCAGAGCCTTGTAAAAGGCTAGAAATGTGATGCACATTGTGGGAGGATTCCTTTTCCACCTTCTCCTATGAGCGCTTTGGCATAAGATAAGTTTATTCCATTTTCTTCAATAAAAATTATTAAAAGGAGAGACCGCATTGCGGGAGTGCAAATTTGTTCCTCCCTCCCCTTAAATGGTAATGCTGACATTCTTTTCAGTATATACAAGGAAGAAAGTTTTCTCAGCCCTGTTCTTCCTATTGGGATCTTAGTTTTTGTGTCTGGGATATTTGATCACCAGTTTGGTGGGTTTTGTTTTGTTCGCTTATTCCCAGGCAGGCCTGAGCCTTGATGGTCATGTCACAGCTCAAAATGTTCAAGCCATGACTGCGTCCATGGAGAACTTATGCTTGGTATCCATGAAGGAAATCTGCAGGGCCGCAACGTGGACTTCTATCCACATGTTCTCATCTATTGCCTGAAAGAGGATTCCCGACGCGACAGTAACTTTGGCCAATGTGTGGGAATAAGAATTCAACTCCGTCCCCCCAGTGCCCTCCTGTCTGTCCAGGCTACCAAAAAAAAGGAGAAATACTAAAGAAAGCAGAAGAGATGAGGTGCAAATTGCCTTCTCTGTACATCGCTGTTTTGATTTTGTATGTTTTACAGTTAATGTTGCCCCTGTTGGGCTCTCAGCGACCTCCTCAGTTTTCGGCAGCCTGTAACTTGGGAGTCCCATGCATGAGGACTTACTTCCTGCTTGTCCATGGAGAAAAGGTAGTTACTTACCTGTAGCAGGTGTTCTCTATGGACAGCAGGAATAAGTCCTCACTACCATCTCGCCTCCCCAAGGAGTTGTATTCTGCTCCATCATCAGACTTGAGAAGATGGTGCCATGGCAGCAGGTGGAAAGGAGGTGTACAGGCATGGTGGAGTCTCCCAAAAGCTTCCAATAGAAGTTGGGGAGTATTCCTGCAGGAGGCTCCATTGGGGACGTCACCCATGCATGAGGACATATTTCTGTTGTCCACGGAGAACACCTGCTACAGGTGAATAACTACCTTTTATCTTATGCCTATGACAATTTTCCTTCTCAGTGAGCAGGATTTGAATATATATGTAAAAAAGTCAACGAATAAAATTTGTAACTGGTATGGAGTATTTTTTGTAAATTTTACTGATATCTAAAGTTTTTATTATCAGCTACATTTCTGTAAGTGCAGTCCAACAATGAAGTAAAACACCACACACAAAACAGAGGCACAGACCAGTCTGAAGCAAGGTATAGATCAGATATAATTAAACTATTAGGGATACACCCTACTCCAGGGGTACAAAAAGGCCCCACCTGACACAGCCATGTTTCGGCACTGTCTTTGTCAGGGGTATAGAGGCACTATAAATAAACATAAAAACAATAAAAGACACAATTAATAATTCATAAGACATACTACAAATATTGTATTAAATAAAATGCACTTAAACCTTATTAATAATATAAAACAATAAAATGCGGACGCCATTCTGAACATCACAACAATAATATTACACATAAAGTGAAATAAAAGGATACTTGATATAAAATAAATTAATTAATATTGAATCCATAAATAAAGGATAAAACAGAAACAATATACATAAAAGAAATGAAGAAACAATGTATGAAATAAATAATAAAAACACCATCTGAGTTTAGAGGATTGGATTAAGTACTAGATGGCATTTAACCTTAGATAAGGAAAACACATATGCAGGAGAGCTGAAAGTGCCTACAGTACAAATGAGAATGAATAACAAACCGTAACACTGTAACTCCCACTGGAGGTTCTCAATTAGGAAACCCTACATGGGAAATGAAATTAATATTGTTAAGCCAATGGAAATAGTAATATTATAAACTCCTAAGTCCACTATTAGTATAAAAATCACCTTAAACTACAGGAGTAAAACCCAAGGATTTCATTACCTTGTGTATTCAAGGAGAGCTTTCAAGTTCAGCCAGTGCTCAGAGTGAAAGAGCCGGTATCGCAAACCTTGGTGTTCTTATACTAGTTTTGATGCCATTATATCTTAGTCCTGAGTCCATGCAGTTGAGGGAAATGTTTACTGTGCCATCTGTAGAATTTATTCACATGGAGGCACATTCTGAATTGGCTGTCCATCCCTCTGGGTGGCCGACCAGAAGCAGGTAGCCCAGAGTTAGACCCAGTTAAAAATCTATGGCTCGAACATACAGGCCAGGCCCCGATTCTGGTCGGTCTGCATGCATAGCAGATCCCCAGCTACCTTAGTCAGGCTCCATTTAGGAGCTGCAAATGTCGGCTTCCACTGATCCTCTACTTTCCCTGCAGCCAGACCCTATATCTGGCCTCCCATGGCCAGGGTCCAGCTGCGGGGATCTTCCTGCACCCCCTACATTTTTTCCCAGCCCGGCAGCATGATCCCCTAATGTCCAGGGGGTCTTATTCTACCTCTGCGGTGGAATAAGTCCCTGTCCATGTTCATGGACCCGGATGTACAGGGTCAACCTTAGAATCGGCCCTATACATCTGGGGTCGCAGTCCGCCCTTGCCCTCCCTCGCTCCTCCTCAGTACCGCCCATCTCCTGCTCCCGTCTAAAACTCCCCATACAAAAGAGCTGTTCGTACAGGGAGGCATTAGCTGGGGCCACAGGTGAGCAAATAACGGGGATGGATGTCTAATCCAGATGTCCATCCCTACTATTCATGCCACTGAATGACCCCCATAGCACATTATAGGGCCATTTTACTAAAGTATGATAAGTTTCACTTTTATCACATTTTAGGTGCAAAACGTAAAATTAGATAAATGCAAAGTCTATGCAGTAACTGTCAGGGGCATGCCAAGCATCTGCCCTGCAGGTATCACTCATTTAACACACAGTAATTGCATTGGTAGATAGCGCAGTAAGTACATCTGTGCTATTTGCTGATGCAATGACCGTGGCCTAATGAGGTAAAAAGGTATTTGAGCTCTAAGCATCATTACTCAGTTAATATCAGCATCCCAACACCCATCACTGATTGATACCATCCCTCCCGCCCTGCACTCAGTACCAGCATCACTCGCATCTTTTAATCTGAATTAGCATCACTCTCTCTTCATCCATCTTCTGAAGAGGCACCTGCCCATCCCTCCAACTTCCTTGAGTTCAAAATGGCAGTTCTGACCCCAAATGGTAGTCTTTCAGTACTATAAGCTTCATGCTGCTGAATATAGGCTTGTGTTTGAAACCTATTGGTGATACCGGGAGACTACCACAAAGGGTCAGAGCCGTCATTTTGAAACTTATATAAGAGCATAAGATATGCCATACTGGGTCAGACCAAGGCCCGTCAAGCCCAATATCCTGTTTCCAACAGTGGCCAATCTAGATCATAACTACCTAGCAGTCTCCCCAAAAGACACAGGTTCCTCAATGCTTGTATTGGGTCAAGCAGTGATATCCCAGGTCCCTTTTAATAATGGTTTATGTACCTTTCCTCCAGGAACTTGTCCAAACCTTTTTTAAACCCAGCTACACTAACAGCTTTTACTACATCCTCCGATAACAAATTCCAGAGTTTGATTACACGTTGAGTGAAAAAATATTTTCTCTTATTACCTTTGTTTTTTTTTTGTTTGTTTATTACTGACTCTTTAATTTTTTGCAGTTTTAATTTCCCCTCCCACCCATCTAACGTTTTTTTTTAAATCTGCCATCCCATCAGTTCTCAGGCCACAATCCTGGCCTTCCCCAAGTGTTCTGCCCATGGGATCTGAATTTCCAATGGGCAGAAGAAACGTGGATGGTTGTGATCGTAGCCCCGATGCAAGCTGTCTGCCCCATCAGCCCCACAACTTGGCCAGCAGTGGTACAAAGCATCCAGATATTGCTTCTGGCCCACCATTAACGCACCTAGAAAAGTGCTGATGATGGTCATGGGGAGGGGAGGGGAGTTAGGTGCCTCTAAAGAGGGGATGGAGAAGAGGGATTGTGCTTGTACTAACTGAGAAGTTAGGAGAGTGGGGGAGGATCAGGTGCTGGTATCGATAGGGGATGGGGTGGGTTGTGATGCTGCTTGGAGTGGTTTTGCCATATTTTCCCTGTAGAATATGTGCATGCTGATAGAGTGGGTGCTATGTGCAGTGATGACAGGGCACACTATTTTACCATGTGTTAACTGAAAGCATTGTCCATGCCCATAACTCACACACATAAAATACTAGTGCAAATCTTGCAGAAATCACATTTATATTGAAGGCGCAGAGTGCTAAAAATGTACTTGTGTAAAGTATCCAGGTACATGACGCCACTCATACTCTGCCGAAGTTTTTCTCCCAAACAGGAGTACTCTACAAATTCATGACCTAATTTTATAAGAGGTCTTTTAAGAGTATAAATCACATTCTATATGTGAAAAAGTTTATAAAACTACTTCCTTCTCATCTGTTTATTTTTATTGTTCCAATAATCTTGATTTAACACATTTAGATATATTTGGTAATTTTAGGAGTGAAAAAAAGGAATCATAATGTTTCAGTATTCCAGTACTGAATCTCAGGCAAACAGAATTGAATATCATTAAATATGCTATTTTTGACATAATCTCCACATTTCATAATCGTAACTTATATTGCGGAAGGGCTGTCGGGTAAAGTTTGCCTCATTGCGGATGATACTAAAATCTGCAATAGAGTAGACACTGTGGTGATGAGAGTGATCAGGAAAGAATGGAAATAGAGGACAATGGTACTTGTGCCTTTAAAACTACTGACAGCCAAGCTTTGCACAGAGGTAGAAAAACTACTTTGGAATAAAGTCAAGCCAAGCCACGCCCTAGCTCTGACGAGGAGGCAGGCTTGCTTACTGATTATGAGCACACATGCAAAGAAAAAGGTGTGGCAAGAAAGAAACAGGTTTTTAAACCGTCTCCAAACAGAGCACAGGGGAGAAGAAGAGAGAGAGCACACGGAGCTTACAGAGTTCACAGAGGAGTTCTCAGCATGCCCAGAGGAATTCCCAGGAGGAAGAGAGTTCCCAGGGGGAAGAAAGTTCCCAGGAGGAAGGAGCTCAGAGAGTTAGGAGAGCTGAGAGCCACGAGGAGGCTGACTTCCAGTTGCTGAAGGCTGAAAGCAGAGAAGGAAGCACTCCATATCTGAAAAAAACTCCCAGACCTAAAGCCAGCAGACGGTTAATTGGAAAGGCTACAAACCAGCTGGAACAGGTACCTCTGTCCAATATTCAAGACCCTATGCTGAAAGGTCCAATTGCTAGAAGGTGGGTGGATACGTTCCTTTGGGGAAAGAACCGTAACCCAGCCACAAGCAGGGCAGTAAATGTGGACACACTAGATACTTTAAAGCAAGCATTAGAGGGCGGGAAAGCTCACTCCTCGAAGGTAAATGTTCATGACCAGAAACAGAAGTTATGGAATGAGTTTTATGAATTCCTTCAAGCCAGAAAGTTTGAAGAAGCTGTTGAGTCCAAAGATAAGCCAACCGTAGTACCAGAACCCATGCAGATTGATTGCTGTGAGTCACAATCCATTCCAGAGGACTCTCTAATGGATTGCTCTCTTTGCTTTAAAGAAGCTTGAAAAAAAACCTGTAAGCAGGGGTTAAAAGAAGGTTTTGGAAAAGAAGAAAATTACCTTTGCTGAAAATTGCTTATAAGGCTGTGCTAGTTTTGCTTTATTGAAGATAACAGTTTTTGTTAAAGAGACTTGTGCTCAGTTTACCTTCAGTTCCAGTTTGCCTTACTTTACTCTTGTGTTATTGGAGAAGTATCCATTGTGTTTGTGTGCCTGAACTTTAATGCGTTTGGAAATCCACAAAATAAATATTCTTGTTTGCCTCAACCAACGGTTGCACAACTACAGTTTGTCTTTGAGTGTGAATTATCTACTACAAGTCCCAGGGTGCATTGCTGGCGACAAAGAATAAAGTTTCATTTAAGGACAGACAAAAGGCAGCCCATAGCTGTAAGCCTTAGACTCAGGCTAGGGTCCCACAAGTGGCGTAGTAGTTTGGAATTTGTACCACGCATGCGCAAAAGAGGATTTACAACTCCAGTTTCACATTGAGAGTCAAGTCACGGCAGAGCCTTGCAAAGGAACATGCTGGACGCAGAGCTGACTCGTGGGAAGATTGCTGAGTCTTCACCGGTGAAAAAGCTTGAGGCTACACCTGAGCCAGGTAACTGGTACCTAACTGGGCTGGTTAGGATACCAGGGCAAGGGTGTAGGGTATTCGGTTAATAAAAGCAAGAAATACTGTGAAGTAGCTGTGGTATCGCACTTGGGTGTGTTTTTCTTGTCATTTCAGAATGGAGAAAACCATGTAATACCAAGAAATCTTCAAATGGATGGCGAGCCAGTTTGAAAGGCAATGAGAGATGTCGTTGCAGGCTCAGGCCCAATCCACAGCACAGATGCAGGCCCAACAAAAGCCATTCCTTGAAATGATGGAGGCCTGGCTAACGAGCCAGAGGGAGAAGGCTGCATCAGCGAGGATTCCACCAAGTTCTACAACACCACACCTTGCATGCACACTAGATTTTCATGCTAGTGGATACTTTAACTTTGGACCCTTGACTGATAAAGATGATATTGATGACTTTATTGAATCTTTTGATCGTGTAGCTCGTATTAGTGGGTGGCCTAAAGAGCAGTGGGCCGTGCGCTTAGCCGCATCCCTTACAGGCAGGGGCGGCCCATGGGGGGTGCGGGGCCATGTGCAGAGATTAATTGCGGGGCCTCATTTGCATAGGGAGCCTCATTTGCATAAATACTTGCATAATGTTAACATGCATTTTTAGTAAACATGCTTCTTAATGAGTGTCTGGATAAAGAAAGACTAACAGATTTCTACGTTACTATATTCCAGTGCCAACCACCAGGCCCATTAGGAAGTACTATAAACACTGACCATTTAGAACTCATAGCAAATCCACCATAATCATAACAGCTCTGCCAGGACTCACAAAGCACCAAACCCTACCTATCAAAAGGCAGCACTGCAAATATTAAACCAATACATCTCAGAGAATACCAATGCATCTCCTACTGGGGAAAGAGAACAAGTGGGCCTTAGGCGGGGCACGATAGGCGACACGACAGATTCCGCACCAGCTCACCGGTGACCCGACGCATGCTTCAATCAACCCCCGACCGCCTGACCAAGAAACCAACGCTCTGCCAACAACTGAACTCAGGCGTGAACTCAGGCCTCTCTACACAACTCTCAGCCACAGCAAGTATACAGACTGATCATTCGAATGTACCATACCTCATAACTACTTTCATCATCACTGTGGCACTCAATTATTATTGTTGCCAGTAGCATCCAAGTATTTCTATTGCCATAGCATTCAATCATTACTGTTGCCATAACATTCAATTATTACTGTTGCCAGTAGCATCCAAGTATTTCTATTGCCATAGCATTCAATCATTACTGTTGCCATAACATTCAATTATTACTGTTGCCAGTAGCATCCAAGTATTTCTATTGCCATAGCATTCAATCATTACTGTTCACTAGAATCCTAAAGATTAAACCCACTGAAACCAAATTAACAACCCAAAAATATAGGTCTCAGAAAAATAAACACCCCCTCAAAATAAAGCAATCGTGAAAAATACTTTTTTTGTCGGAATTCAACAACAAAGTACCAGGAATTCTGTCCAGGTACCACTGTGTTTATTTTTCTGAGACCTATATTCAATCATTACTGTTGCCATAACATTCAATTATTACTGTTGCCAGTAGCATCCAAATATTTCTATTGCCATAGCACTCAATTAGTACTGTTGCCATAGCATTCATGTAAAGTTGTTACCAGTAGCACTCAATTAGTACTGTTGCTAGTAGCCCCAATCATTTTATTACCAATAGCATTCAACTTTACTGTTGCCTAGAATATTCAAGTACTCTGATACCAACAGCATTCAATTGTACTGCTGCCTTTAGCATCCAAGCATCAAAGCAACAGTCCTCCCTTCCACAGCCTGCTCTGCCCAATCGGGGCCGAGCAGCCATCGCTTAAAGAGAGCGCCAGCAGACATACCTGTGCCTGGCGAGCTTCGCCTGAAGACCATTCGAAGTGCCCTTATACCGTGACCTAACAGAAATAACACCAAAAGATAATCATGACTACCTCAACCCTAACGCTCGTTTTTCTCTACACTATAGCCATGACCATTCATGACTCTGTTTCATACATACATGATAATAACCCTATCCCAGCACTCCTAGGATCAAATAGAAAACATCACTACAACTATTATCAACCTTACCCAAACCTTCAACAAAAGAGACAATCACGCCTGCTCTACATAACACTGGAGACCATTACTAACAAAAAGATCAACAAAGACGACCTGCAACACGAGCTTAGATGTGCACTCATCAACGCACGGTCTGTGCGCAACAAATGGCCAGCCATCACAGACCTAATATCCAACTACAATCTAGACCTCCTAATGATCACTGAGTCATGGCTCTCTGACTCAGACACTGTCCTAATTAACCAAATCACACCCCCCAATTTCTCACTCTTCGCTTGTAACAGAGATAATAGAAGAGGTGGAGGAGTATTCATAATAGCAAAGTCCGAGTTGCAATACCGAGTGTCCCTAACCAGGAGCTCCCAGCATCTAGACACTATAACTATCGCAAATAGAAGCAACTCTATCAATCTCATCTATTCAGCACCAAACGCAGTATCAGAAGATCTCTCAGATATAATAAACTTGGCCTGCAATCCTGACAACCCCAACAAACCAAACTGGTTGTTAGGTGATTTTAACCTTGCTTCTCTACATCACGACTTATCCAGTACATTCCTCGATGCAATGACAGACCTTGGATACAAACAAATCATGCACAACCCCACACACAATCAAGGGAATATCCTCGATTTGATATTCGTTCCATCAGCAGTCTCGAGCTTAAATAATTACACCAAACCATCTATTATCCCAGTCCCTTGGTCAGACCATAGCCTGCTCTTATTCCAGATTCCAACAAATTCAAACGCACTCGCCCAGCCAGTCACCTCAACAACAAGCGCAAGGCGATTTAAACCGTTAGACACAGAGACCTTCACTAAACAAGCGTTGCCAAAACTATCCAAGCCAACGGACAATCTGAACGAGTTGATCTCTAACTGGAACGACACTCTCTATCAGTATGCCCATCAACCAAGCATGAACAAGAAGCTCCCACCCAGAAATCGCTCCAATAAAAAACAAGATGCCCCTTGGTTCTCTCCAGAACTACGTACATCGCTACTCCAACTGAGGAAGTTAGAAAGAAAATGGAGACACACCCACAACAGCCAGGTTCAAGAAGAGTATCTTACCCACCTCAAAAAGCATCGCGAACTAACTTGGACTACAAGGAAAGAATTCCACTCCAATCTTCTCAGCAAAACACTAAACAGACCACGTGATCTCTTCAATTTAGTAAAAACATTAACCAAAGATCCATCGCCACCGCATCAAGAGTCCATACAACCACAACTATATGCTAATTTCATCCAAGCCAAAATGGTCAAGGCGAACACAACGCCATCACAAATACTAATCCAACTCCCGCCGATCCCGCAAGCTCAAGCATCACTCGATAAATTCTCACCACCATCAAGAAAAACCATCGAAGAAATTATCGCTACCATAAACACCACCATGGCACCAAATGACCCATGCCCAGCACAATGGATCAAAACCTTACGTGCCGAGCTTAGCCCTTACATAGCTAAGATCGCAAATATCTCCTATCTAACTGGGATCTTCCCTACCGCCCTTAAACAAACATCAATTCGCTCTCTGCTAAAAAACAACCAGATGGACCCAACGAAGGAAGAGTCCTACCGCCCAATCTCCAGCATTCCCTACCTAGCCAAGATACTTGAAAAGGAAACTCAGAGGCAGATCCAACACCACATTGACACAGCAGCCCCGTTGGACCCATGCCAACACGGATTCCGAAAAGCTCACGGAATAGAAACACTCATGACTTCACTACTTAACAAATTCATTTGTGGGATTGACAACATTCACATGGCCATTGCAATGATTTTTCTGGACATATCAGCGGCATTCGACTCAGTCGACCATAAGATTATGCTAGCTAGACTTCACGAAAAAGGCATCCGTAACCAAGCCTGGAACAGGTGCAAATCTTACTTAGATGAGTGATGGCAACAGGTCCGTACAGGCAACATTACATCTGAACCCTTCAAACAGAAACAGGGAGTACGTCAAGGCTCATCTCTATCTGCGCTGCTTTTTAATATATACATGCAGCCAATCTGCCAAATCACCAGAGATTTCGGTATATCTTGCCTATTATACGCAGATGACGTACTAATATTCACACCGATCAACATATCAAATCCTGACTACTCTCCACTAATCAACTGTTTCAATGCAATAACCGACCGGCTTCTCAATCAGAACATGAGAATAAACTTCAAGAAAACCGAAGTACTCATAGCCACAAGAAACAAGCAATTTTCTCCGCCAACCACCCTCATAGTAAGAGATGCAGAACTCCCAATTAAGGCCTCCATAAAGTACCTGGGTGTGATACTCGATCAACAACTCAATCTTAAAGAGCACATAAAGAACACAGTAAGGTCAATTTACTACAAACTAAAAACACTGCGCCACCTGAAACCAATGATGGAGACCAAGGACTTCCGTACAGTTTTCCAAGCAATAGTCACACCGCATTTTGACTATGCGAATATCATCCTTCATGGCCTCCCCAAGAATACACTAAATCCACTTCAACTGGCGATGAACGCGGCAGCCCGCATCTTATCTGGAGCTTCTATAAGAGATCATATAACACCAATACTGATCGATCTGCACTGGCTCCCGATAAACTGCAGAATAATATACAAAACCCTCCTCATCACATTCAAGGCTATTAATAAATTATCTCCTGCATCGATCTCAAAGCTCATCACCCACACACCAAACAACAGACCCAGGAGACTAGTAGCAGAAAACACACTAGTTACTCCTAGTATCTCCACAAAATGGACACAACAAACTACTAACAGAGCTTTTGTGTCCTATGCTTCCAAGTGCTGGAACAAACTACCTCCAAACATCAGATCAATCAGGGAAATCACCCAATTTAGAAAGTCCATCAAGCACTATTTATTCACTTTGCACTTCAGGCTACCATACACACAATAGAACCGGCTCCCGCCTCACTCAGATAACTCCTACACATAACAACAATCCAGAACAAAGGATCAAAATGTGAAACACTGTATTCTTGTCAAATATCAAATCTTGATGTAACTTATTCAATGTATATATAATTTGTATAATTATGTGGATAGTTACCCCCTGTTCGCACCCAGTTTATCTTCCCTGTTATCTGTAAACCTAGATCAGTCATGTATTGACAGGTATATTGTTGTTAATTGTAAACCGCACTGATGATGAATAGTGCGGTATATAAAAAATGTTAAATAAATAAATAAGTGACATGGTCAAATAGAAACTACATGAACAGAATACCTCAGCTTGGTTAAAATGCAGAACATAGACCGTCACCAAAGAACAACGGATCAAAATTTAGAAATAGGAAGACAATAATTAAACTGGGACCCCCAAAAGCCAAACTTGGGATGTACAACAACACTGGAGAAATAAAACTATAAATTAATTTCCTCTTGTACTAAGCAAAACACAAAAGACGTTAACGATGCACATTTCCCAGAGCTGATATATTCCAGTTAATAAATTCAAAATAAAAAAGTATTTTTCTACCTTTTGTTGCTTGTGCATTTTCTTTTCAGTTGCAATTGCTCCAGTCATTTTCTTCTGGTTTCTTTGTGTATTCTGCGAGCTATCCATTTTCCTTTCTTCTCTTTTAGATTTTTTCCAAATTTTTTCTCTATATCTGCTTTAGCATACTGATCTTTCCCCATTTGCTCTTTCCTCCATTTCTTTCCTTATTCCTTTATCATCCACTCAAATTTCACCCTTCCATTCTCAATCTCCACTTACTCTTCCAATACCCGGCCCATCGTAGACTTTTCTTCCCTCCCACACAAAATATCTTTTCCCCTCTCCATTCTCATTCCCAATCCCTTTCTAGTCCTCCCCCAAAATCAGCTCCTTTATAGTTCTAGACCCACCCAGCATCTTCCCCCTTCTAGTCCCAGTCTCCCATGCTTCCACATCAGCCCATTTCCAGTCCAAGCCTCCCATATGCTGTTTTCCAGTTCCATTCCAGCCCCCCATCAGCCCATTTCCACTCCAAGCTCCCCATCAGCCCACTTCCAGTCCTATTCCAGCCCATCACCCATTTGCAGTCCACATTCCCCCCATCAGCCCATTTGTAGTCCTATTCTAGCTCCTCATCAGCCCATTTCTAGTCCTAGCCCCCCATATGCTCTTTTCCTGTTCCATTCCAGTCCCCCATCAGCCCATTTCCACTCCACGCTCCCCCATCAGCTAATTTCCAATCCTAGCCCCCTCGTCAGCCCACTTCACCCTATTCCAGTCCCCATCAGCCCATTTCCAGTCCTAATCCAACTCTTCATCAGCCCATTTCCAGTCCAAGTTCCCCCCTCCACCATCACAGCCCATTTCATCCATTCCCCCCCCACCATCACAGCCCATTTGCAGTCGTCCCCCCATCACAGCCCAATTGTAGTCCGTTCCCCCCATCACAGCCCATTTCCAGTCCGTTCCCCCCCACCATCACAGCCCACTTGCAGTCCTTCCCCCCCCACAGCCCAATTGCAGTCCATCCCCCCCACATCACAGCCCATTTCCAGTCTGTTTCCCCCATCACAGTCCATTTCCAGTCCGTTCCCCCCCCACCATCACAGCCCGATTGCATTCCATTCCCCCCCACACATCACAGCCCATTTCCAGTCTGTTTTTCCCCCCATCACAGCCCATTTCCTGTCTGTTTCCCCCATCACAGCCCAATTGCAGTCCGTTCCCCCCCCATCACAGCCAATTTCCAGTCTGTTTCCCCCCATCACAGTCCATCCAGTCCTAGCCGCCCCCCCCCCTCCGAAGAGCCCCGCGCCATCTAAGGGACTGCCGAGGGAGCCGGGGAAGCCCGCGCGAGGCCCCGGCTCTCTCTGCACAGCCCGCCAGTGTGAAGAACTTTTACCTTCCCGCTGGCGGCTGTTTTAATGAAGCCACAAATGCTGGGAAAGGTTAAAGGCAATGCCCTTTAACCTCTCCCGGCATTCGCGGCTTCATTGAAACAGCCGCCAGCGTGAAGGTAAAGGTTCTTCACGCTGGCGGGCTGTGCAGAGGGAGCCGGGGCTTCGGTGGGCTTCCCTGGCTCCCTCTGCAGCTGTCCATTGAGTGAGAATGTGGTTCGCGCGGGGCCCTGTGCGAACAACATTCTCGCTCAATGGACGGGCCGGCCCTGCTTACAGGGGAGGCCTTAGCCGCATATTGGGCCATGCCCGCAGAGCATGCTAATAATTATGAAGAGCTGCAAAAAGCCATTCGAAATAGGTTAGGTCTGACTCCCTTAGTATACCATAGGCTCTTGAGACGTGTAAGGCTAAAGCCCGGTGAGATGCCTAAAACCTTATGCCAGCATGTTAGAAGCCTAGTAACTAAGTGGTTAGCACCCGAAGGGAAGTCTGTGGACTCCATAATTGATTGCATTGTGTTAGAACAATATATGGCGGCTGTACCAAAAGACATCCATACTTTCCTGATACTCCAAAATTGTCAGAAACCACAAGAAGCGATAATGCTGCCAGAACGCTTCATGGAGGCGGAGTTGACTGCCCGAGAAAGTGGTAGCGCTGCCAAGCTGACAATATCAGAGGTATCAGAAAGGAGGACAAAACTGAGGGAGGATCCCATGAAAATATGTATGCCCCTGTTAAAATCTCATGTTGTAACAAAGTAATGTTTCAGATGTGATAATCAAGGTAATTTACAAAGAGAGTGTAATTGGAAAACAGCCCTGATGACTGCAAACACCCAGAGAGTCAGGGAAGGTTTCATATTATCAGTGGAGGTACAAGGTGTTGTTACTGACGCGCTCTTAGACTCTGGTGTGGATCAAACCATGATGTCTAAGGCGTTTTGGCAGCAAATTGAAACACATGGTGAGGCAGTTCCCAAGCAACCTGTTAATGTTGTAAAGATAAGGTGTATTCATGGTTCAGCATCCTCTTACCCAGTTTAGCAACTCCTAGTGAAAGGGTTAGGCCTGAAGAGGGAGATACCAATAGCTGTGGTCCCCAGATTGCCTTATAGTTTAGTGCTGGGGAGAGATTGGCCACAGTTTCACAAAGGCATAGAAGAGGGTTTACAACCAAAGAAGGCCATGGTGTCCACGAGGCCCAGTCAAAACCCCAGGAAGAGGGGGAAGTGTCCATAGAGGAAGCAGTAAAAGATCTTCCGTCACATGAAGATCTGATAACTTCCTCAAGAGATAAAACCCGGAAGGGAAGGGCAGAAAAAAGGAAGGAGAAACAGTCAAGGTCCCAAAACAGAGCGGAGGCACAGGCTGGACAAGAGTTACCGTGGGTTCCAGCTGAGCTGGTCGAGAAATTCCCGTCCTTCCCCAAGGAACAGCAGGCAAATTCTGCACTGACCCATGCTTTTAAATATGCCCAGGAGGAGAGGGATACCTTGCCTAGGTTCCTTTTGGAGCAGGGAATATTATACAGGGAGAGCCTAGATCCTAGAACAAGAGGTAAACGTAAGCAGCTGGTAGTGCCCACGACGTTCAAAAGCTTAGTTTTAAAGCTTGCGCATGACCACCCAGTAGAGGGTCATAAAGGGTTAAAGGGAACCCTGGACCAAATTTTGGCCCGCTTTTATTGGCCAGGTATTTTTAAGGAGACTACAAAATTCTGCGAATCTTGCCCCTCTTGTCAACGTGTCTCCTCAGTACGAGCAAGGGAAGTACCCCTGATGCCCTTACCGATAATTACAATGCCCATTCACAGGATAGCCATGGACATTGTGGGACCACTAATACGGACACCCCGTGGGTTCCAGTACCTGTTAGTAGTGGTAGACCAGGCCACGAGGTTTCCTTGGGCTGTTCCACTCCGTAATATATCAGCGAAGGCAGTAGCGGGGGAACTGATAAAACTATTCTGCAAGGTGGGTTTTCCCCGGGAGGTACTTACTGATAGAGGCAGCAATTTTATGGCTAAATACTTAGCCCAAGTGTGGGATGCCTTTGGAATTCAGCAGATAAAGACCTCTGCCTATCACCCACAGTCAAATGGATTGGTCGAGAGACAAAATCAGACACTGAAAAAGATGTTAAGGTGGAGTTTAGAGGGCAATATGGCCGACTGGGACACCATGCTCCCTTTCGTCCTATATGCCTGCAGGGAGCGGAAGCAAGCCTCTATAGGGACCTCACCATACGAATTGATGTATGGCCGTCCTCCCCGAGGTTTCCTAGATATACTGCGAGAACAGTGGATAGAGCCAGGAGCCGAGGAAGTGGGGGTGCCTCAATTCTTAAGAGACCTGAAGGGTAGGTTACAGCGAACATCCCAAATTGCGGAGGACAATTTAAAAATGAGCCAGTTAAAACAGAAAAAGTATTATGATCAGGGAACAAAACCTCGCCAACTGGCAGTTGGTGAAAAGATTATTGTAATGGTGGCAGGGGCCACTCCAAAATTCGAGAGCCAGTGGAAGGGGCCTTATAGGGTGGTGAAAGCCGTAGGGCCACTCTCTTACTTAATCGAAAACAGGAGAGACCGCCAACAGGTCTTCCATGTCAATGTGTTAAAACCCTGGCATAAGAGAATAGCCTTAGCTCATCTAGCCAAAGTAGACCCGAGAACAGAAAGGTGGCGGAGCAACACCTACGGCCCGGCTAGAATCACGAGCTGTGCAAGGAAAATTTTGCCAGCCCGTGATGTCTTAAGGGGGGGGGGGATCTGTGGTGATGAGAGTGATTAGGAAAGAATGGAAATAGAGGAAAATGGTACTTGTGCCTTTAAAACTACTGACAGCCAAGTTTTGCACAGAGGTAGAAAAACTACTTTGGAAAAAAGTCAAGCCAAGCCACGCCCTAGCTCTGACGAGGAGGCAGGCTTGCTTACTGATTATGAACACACGTGCAAAGAAAAAGGTGTGGCAGGAAAGAAACAGGTTTTTAAACCCGTCTCCAAACAGAGCACAGGGGAGAAGAAGAGAGAGAGCACACGGAGATTACAGAGTTCACAGAGGAGTTCTCAGCGTGCCCGGAGGAGTTCCCAGGAGGAATAGAGTTCCCAGGGGGAAGAAAGTTCCCAGGAGGAAGGAGCTCAGAGAGTTAGGAGAACTGAGAGCCACGAGGAGGCTGACTTCCAGTTGTTGAAGGCTGAAAACAGAGAAGGAACCACTCCATATCTGAGAAAAACTCCCAGACCTAAAGCCAGCAGACGGTTAGTTGGAAAGGCTACAAACCAGCTGGAACAGGTACCTCTGTCCAATATTCAAGACCCTATGCTGAAAGGTCCAACTGCTAGAAGGTGGGTGGATACGTTCCTTTGGGGAAAGAACCGTAACCCATGCCACAAGCAGGGCAGTAAATGTGGACACACTAGAGACTTTAAAGCAAGCATTAGAGGGAGGGACAGCTCACTCCTCGAAGGTAAATGTTCATGACCAGAAACAGAAGTTATGGAATGAGTTTTATGAATTCCTACAAGCGTTTGAAGAAGCTGTTGAGTCCAAAGATAAGCCAGCCGTAGTACCAGTACCCATGCAGATTGATTGCTGTGAGTCGCAATCCATTCCAGAGGACTCTCTAATGGATTGCTCTCTTTGCTTTAAAGAAGCTTGAAAAAAAACCCTGTAAGCAGGGTTAAAAGAAGGTTTTGGAAAAGAAGAAAATTACCTTTGCTGAAATTGCTTATAAGGCTGAGCAGTGTTTTGCTTTATTGAAGATAACAGTTTTTGCTAAAGAGACTTGTGCTCAGTTTACCTTCAGTTCCAGTTTGCCTTACTTTACTCTTGTGTTATTGGAGAAGTATCCATTGTGTTTGTGTGCCTGAACTTTAATGCATTTGGAAATCCACAAAATAAATATTCTTGTTTGCCTCAACCAACAGTTGTACAACTCCGGTTTTCTTTGAGTGTGAATTATCTACTACAAGTCCCAGGGTGTATTGCTGGTGACAAAGAATAAAGTTGCATTTAAGGAAAGACGAAAAGCAACCCATAGCTGTAAGCCTTAGGCCCAGGCTAGGGTCCCACAACACCCAGGAAGGTGTAAAACATGAGGATGGATTTAGCAAAACTTGAAGAATGGTCAAGAATCTTGCAGCTGAGATTTAATGCTAAAAAATGCAGGGTTATGCATTTGGGTTGCAAAAATCCAAGGGAGCAGTACAGTATAGGGGGCAAAGTGCTTCTTCCCATGAAAGAAGAGTGGGACCTACAGTAGGGGTGATTGTTTCTGATGATCTTAAGATGACTAAATAGGTAGAAAAGGCAATGGCAAAAGCCAAAAGGATGCTTGGGTACATAGGGAAAGGAATGGCCGGCAGCAAAAAGGAAGTGATAGTGCCTCTGTGTAAGTCTTTCGTGAAACCTAATTTAAAATACTGTGTGAAATTCTGGAGACCACACCTTCAAAAGGATATAAATAGAATGCAGTCAGTGCAAAGGATGGCTACCAGAATGGTCAGTGGGCGTCGCAATACAGGGAAAGACTCAAGGACCTCAATATGTATTCTGTGGAAGAAAGACTGGGGAGGGGAAATATGATAGAGGCATTTAAATACCTCCATGGCATAAATACACAGGAGACCCTCTTTCAACAGAAAGAAAGCTCTGCAATGAGGGGGCTTAGGATGAAGGTGAAAAGAGATAGACTCAGGAGTAATTTGCAGAAATATTTTTGGAAAGAGTGATAGATGCGTGAAATAATCTCCCAGTGGGGGTAATAGAGACAAAAACTGTATCTGAATTCAAGAAAGCATGGGACAAACACAAAGGATCTCTAAGGAAAAAGGGCTGTAGAGCTTAGTGGTTCATATGGATGGGCAGACTGGATAAGCCGTATAGTCTTTATCTGCCATCACGTTTCTATTTTTCTACTTCTGCATTCTATAGAAAGCTCCAAATCCATATTATGACCTGCAGTAGTGCCATCCTTTGTCTAGCTTTTCTTAAATGGTAGAAAGGGGACACGGACTAGTCATTTGAAGTCTGGTTAACACCCCCAGAAAACCAACCATAACAATAGAGATGTTAATTTTAAATCCCAGAAATACTGACTATAATATCCTGCTATTGTTTCAAAAACATTCATCCCATTCAAATTCAGAATTCATTCCTGTAGGGATTGTTCTTTCCATTTGGCTATATACATTTGTTCAGATGTATTTTTTTATTTATCAGTGTTTCTATACCATTTTTCTCTGGGTCAAAGCAGTTTACATAGAACATAAATATACCATCTGGTTTACATCGAACATGCAAACTACCGTATAGTATATACTTGATACATTTAACAACTATGTACAATGGGTAACAATTCTTGATTGTTATAATAGCTGTTCTCAGCCTTACCCTAGAAAATCCATCTCTATCTATGTAAGAATTCTCCAGCATAAGCCCTCAAAACTATGGGGTATGTTTACTAAACTGTCTTAATGTTACCGGTGCTAGTTGCAGCGTTACCGTGAAGAATGCCATATAAGGAGGTGGATGTTCCGGCGTCAAGGCAACAATAGCTGGTTATCGCGCGATAGAGAGCGCCTTGCCGTCATCATGCGATAGTGTGCATGCTGTGGTGCATTAGCGCGTGGCAACCTTAATTACGTAGCAGCGCCACAAAACTAGATAAAGAGGTGTAGCACACTGATTAAAATAATGACTGCTGAGACAACAGTCATGAGTTCATTCCCTCAGTGGGCTCATCTTATAAGGCTGTCCAAGGTAAATCCTTTTCATGCGTGTAACAGACACATCTCAACAATCTGCACTGCCAACCAAAACAGTTCCGCGCCAGTGCAGTAACCTAATGTGCCTTTTAGGGCACGCACCTTAACCCTATCCAGGCCGGTCCCAAAACTCTCGGGATCCAAAATTCTGACTAAATATTCCTATCAAATGGTATATAATACATGACCATAGCAGAAAGAAAATCACTGTTAGAACATATTGAATAAGATGGGTACAATTTTCCTGAAATATGCAACAATTAACTCGGCTGCAGAATGTGGATTAAAAATTTAAAGTAAGCCTTCTTTAAGGCACCCTATGAGGCACCGTAGGTTGGCACCCTCCAAGGCACCATATAAGGCATCCCATAAGCTGCCAGAAGCTAAGGTGCCACCAAAGATGCCTAAAGGATGTTAAGGTGACTCATGAAATGGTGGCAGTAAGGTGCCCCAAGTTGACAAGCATGAAATGTATGGGCCAAACACAATGTAACCCTAACACTGCATAGAGCACCAAGGAAAGGCAATGAACAAGTGATGGAAGGAAGCAGATGGCGTAGCTGATGGACCTGCCAAATTTGCGTGCAGCCATGTGGCAGCCTGTAAAGTGGACAAACATATCAGAGGCAGCTGTACCGATGCACAGGTTGATGGTAATGTAAATTGCAACAATGACAGTGTGCTCCAGAGGATGGGAATACATGTCCGCCAGAGCAGGTAGAGGTGGCAGGTTAAGTGCAATGACAGGAGGACAGAGGAGTAGCAGTGCCATACAGAGCAGACACAGGAGAGGCAAGAATGAAGAGTCACAATGCAGAAAAGGGTACCAGTGCAGGACATGGGGTAGTTGCCTGCACATTAGGGCAGGATGCCACACAGCTGCCAGACATAGATAGATGGACAGAAGGACGGTTGGCAACTGTGAGGAGGGTAGAATGTTCCTGCACACAGATCTGCACAGATATGACTGTTATAGTAAGGAAATGTAGTTGTGTAGGACAGGCATAAAAAAAGGAGAAGAAAGAGGAATTAAACCCATGACCACCAGCACAAAAGTCAATGCACAAACCGGTAGGCCAACACCACCAATATGAGTCGCACTGCAAAGGCTGTATACAACAACACTGCAGGGCAGCACACAAAAAGCCTGTTGTGTGCCAGGGTAGGCAACCACAACAGTAACCATGATGCAATGCACATGCAGAAGAGCTGTGTACATCCCATATCACAGTCTGTGTGATGAGAGCTACATATAAACACATGCACACACACAATGAAATGTTATGCAGTGGAGGTAGCATGCAAAAGAGCAAAGAAAATCAACCCAAAGGGCACAGGGGATGCTCTGTGGAGCACGGCAAAATGGGTAACAGAATGGAAAATGTGAGAATTAAACCTGCAAAGTGAGGCTGACCCAGACCAGCTCAACAATGGCAATACCAATCCCCCAAGCCCACTGGCCATATAGACAGTACAAAGAAAGAGGCAGATGTAACAGCTAATATGTGGCAGATAGTCTGCATAGAGGGCACACTGTGGTGTACAGTGAAGAGATGGAAGGATGTGTGGAGAGGTGATGAAGCTGCAGCTAGTTCATGGTCAGGTTAGCACAAAACAAGGAAAAAAAACATGTGGGAATCAAACCTGCAACCAATGGTGCTCCACCTCACGTCTCTAACCACTAACCCAAACAACCACTAAAAGCACCATGCAAATATGTTCCATCATAGGGAATGTGTGCATGGAAACCCATAACATGTGCACGCGACGTGTCTGTGCGCCGTGTGGTGCGCATGTGCATCCCCGCCGTCGTTATGCGCGAAACCCCGTGTATCACATGCACACGGGACACGCTCATACAGCACATGCGCAATGCATGCAATGCACGTGCCAATGTGCCTGCGTAGCTGGCGTGCATTCACCCATGTGCATGCTCAATGCGCATAACTCCGTACCACAGGCCAAAATAGCATAAATAGGCATGCACACGTGGTACACGCTGAGGGTTTTGTGTAGGCGAGGTGAGGAACGAGGTGAGGAGCAGGAGAGTGCAGGATTTGGTAAGGTGTACAGCAGGTGAGGTTTGGTGAGGTGAGGTGAGGTGAGGGGAGGTGAAGTGAGGCGAGGTGAGGGGAGGAGGTTTGGTGAGGCTTGGTGAGGGGAGGTGAGGTGTGGTGAGGCTTGGTGAATTTAGATGAGGTGAGGTGAGGGGAGGCGTGGTGAGTTGAGGAGAGGTGAGGTTTAGTGAGGCTTGGTGAGGGGAGGTGATGTGGGGAGGTGAGGTGTGGTGTGGTGTGGTGTGGTGAGGCTTGGTGAGGTGAGGGGAGGTGAGGTTTGGGGAGGTGTGGGGAGGTGAGGTGAGGGTTGGGGAGGTGAGGTTTGGTGAGGGGAGGCGAGGTGAGGTGTGGTGTGGGGAGGTGAAGCGAGGAGCAGGCGAGGGCATAGTAGGTGGGGAGCAGCAGAAGTGGAGATGTGTGACAGGGAGGGAGAGGACACAGGGAGCAGGGATATGCAGTGGCATGATGTGACAGGAGGGGGGTGAGGGGGAAACACCTGGCCAGCGGTCCCCAGAGGCAACAGGGAGGGGTGAGCCTGAGGTGGGGGTTGCAGGACCATCGGGTGTGTCCCAGCCCACCCAGGAGCAGCCTGAGAATCCGCCCAGTACCAAACATAGGCACATGCCTGTGCCAGCTGAGGAAAGGAAGAGGGCAGTCATGTTCAGCCAGCAGGAGAACCACATCCTGCTGGCCAGTGTTCTTGAGCACTATGATGTTCTCTATGGCCATCTGAGCAGCTGAACCACTGTGCTCACACACACACACACATGGGAGGAGGTCCAGGAGGCCGTTGCCCAGGCCGGGGGGCCACACAGGGACCTCGACAGCCTGAGGAAGCGTTTTAACAACATCAAGTGCGGTATCCGTGTGCACATGGTGGCGGAGAGGCAACATGCGCTGGGCACCGGTGAGGGTTCCCCCTTTGTCCCCAGCCTGACCCCCCTCAAGCAGGAGCTAGCAGAAAGGCTTGACCCCATCTACCTGCACAGACTGCCTGCAGCGCTGGACATGGCCCATCCACACGCTGGCACACATACAGCTATCGGCCCATCACATGCTGGCCCTAGAAGGGGTGTTGTGGGCCTATGTCCTTAGAACACATGTGGCCTACCACAGGCAACTGGGGGCTACACAACCAGCAACACCTTGCAAGGTCCGTACAGGGGATTTGTGACAGGTACCTGGGGCTCTGTGCACAGCAGTCACAGGGCTGGACGTAATAGAGCACCAAATAGGTGTAAGGAACCAGGGGGGAGGCAGTCCATCAGCCAGGCTGATTGCCACCCTGCCCTCACTGTGCACGAGAGGAAAGGAGACCGTACATATAGGGAGGGCCTACCGCTCTCATCCCTATTTGCACAGCGCATACAGCTGCTATTCCTACCTGCCATTTTGGTCACACAGAAGCAGCATACAACTGCGGCCAGTCATGCATCACAATATCACATGAGGAAACAGACAGGAGGGCCACGCCACCAACCCAACACACAGTGACCTGGGGGAGGTCCCGCACCCTCACATATAACAGCTATGATGTGTGTTTGCTAGTACCTGTCCAGAGACATGTCCCAGAACAGTGACACTGAATGGCCTATCATCCTGAGACCATGAGGTAGACACAAACAAATGTCAACGACATCACACCGACAGCAGACACATAGTACTCTGCCATTTGACAACATACAGTAGGAATCCCCACTCCACCCTCCCCAGACATTGGGGTGGACATTACCAAGGCTGTACTGACTGCAGTTAGCCAACCACCTGGGGCAGCTCGTATACAGGCACCGCAGTGCCACAGACATGCCCCCACGCACACCAACGCCCCCCATCCACCACAACATCCCACAACAAACCGCACAGTACTGGATAGCTGTACACCCCCACCCAGACACACCCCTTCCACATGTCTCTCCCCACCCCGTCCCAGCCACATAATAGCCCCACTCGGTCCCCTGCTATCCCCTCACCTAGGCCCCTGCTCTGGTACCCACCTCCTACTGCCTTCCGCATGGAGCCCCCCTACAACACCACACAAACCACCCTGTAGACATACCATTCTGGTCTGTATGCCACCTCACCTGTCCCCTTGCTCCTTCCCCACCCCCCATGACCCCGATTTCTCCCCACCCCTCATGATACCATGCCTGTATCCCCAGCCTCTACCCTGTGTTCCATTGCCTCTCCCCTGTCCAGTATAGTTCATGACAGCCATCTCCTGTCAGCAGTCTGCAACGTATTCCCAGTGTAAGCCACTCTGGTACCACCAGTATGAACGGTAGATGAGATGTCAATGAAATGAGAACAGGAACGCATATAATGGAGCTATACATATGTTGTCTGGTCAAACCCATGACTACTGTGCACCCTCTACCACCCCACAGGTGACATCTTGGCCATGGAGGTGGAAGAGGAGGAGGATGTCAGCGAGCCAGAGGCTGCAGGCCCAACAGTGGTTCCACAGGCAGCGTTTGCCGCCACCACCATTGCTGCAACCACAGGGGATGACGTTCTGCATGCGGTGGAAGATGGGCCAGTGGCTGGCACCATACCAGTGGGAAGCACATACAGCAGCCCAATCGCTGTGGAGGATACAGAGAGCCAAGACAGCAGGCATCACCCAGGAACACCAGGCCCATCATGTGCACTACCCACCACATGGGTGTCATATTGGCAGAGCTGCGGGCACATACCACCTCATCTCAGTGGGATGCTGAAGGTAGGTGCCTTGCAGGGTGGTTGCATGTGGCGGTGTGACACACCACCCCCCAGACACAGCAGTGGGGGCACACTGCCGCACACTGACAGCAGGCCGCAACACATATATGTGCCCCCATGGCAATGTCTGGGATCTGTGGTCTGTCACATCGGGGAGGAAGCATGTCAGTCATGTAGGGGAGGGTGTGGCAGATGTGCACAGATGTCTAGCAGGGTCACGGGTCAGCACGCATGGTTAGACACTGGAGGTGGGACAGGTTGTGCCAGGGGGCACTACGCTGCTGGGACCTGGTGATGGTGGTGGGACACATCCTTCTGCACCTTCACCCAGCACATGCATCATCCTAGCTCTCCATCAAACCATGTCCTGTCATGTCTTACAGTGGCCACCTTCCCATGTCAGATCTTCTGCTTCATCTCTTATCCAGGTCCCTGCTTCTACGTCTAGATTTCCCCCCTTCCCATTTTCAACATATCTATGCCCCCATCTCTCCTGGCATTGTTATGGGACACTCTCATGCCCACTATCTCAGTGTCATCACCTTGGTCACCCATCATTTGATCATAGAGAATGTCAACATACATGCTGACGTCCCTTCTACCTCTCGAGATCCGTCAGTCCTCACTGTCCTGTCAGATCTGTTCCTCCGTCAGTTTGTAACGTCCCACTGACACACGTGGCCCTGTGCATGTAACATTTATGCTCCACGACGTTCCACCACAATGTGCTAACAGGATATGAGGGTACACACCCCTATGTAGCAGGCCCCCAGTGTGCGTCTGCCCTCACCTGCTGCACGTGTCACAGTGTGAGGTACATAACATGTCTGAAAGCTCACACTGTGTCTCATCCACAGGCACATATGAGGCACTTCTGTCCATTAGAGACAAAGTTAGGGGCCTGAGGAAGGAGCAACAGTCCAACATATGGGCACTGAGGCAGCTACGTTTTGCAGGGGACGCAATGACAGCGGTGATACTACGTGTGGCCGCTGCAAATGAGACCATGGCTGCATGTTCCCGGCAGCCAGACACGGACCCCACGGCGGCAGCAGCATTGGCACAAAGGGGTGGGTGGGGGCATGGTAGCCGATGATGTGGACACCGACGCAGGTTATGAGTGATGGGAACAGGGACATGGATATACATAAATAAAAACATCTTACCTGGTTGTTACCCCTGTGTCTATGTCCACTGTTTCTCCCTGTCATTCCATGGGTACCCTGTCCCCCATGTGGTCACCCTGGACACATGTGCTTTACCAATTTACGGGAGAGGGGTGCATTAACACAGTTCACCACACATGGGTTCTGCCTTGTCCTGTGCACCCTGCACTGTGCCATGTGTGCACAGTTCTACGTATGCCAGTGGGGCTACCCTCAGGACCCCGTCTACCTGGAGTATATGTCCGGTGGATCATATACGTTGTGAGGGCTGTCCACTCTCTCACACAGCATATCCTCCCCATTGGGCTATCTACATGTCTGCCCTTATCTCTCACCCACACCAGGGTCTACGTGATTCCGAGATCTCTGTGTGGTCCGGCCCACACCTGGGTGTTTCCCACACCTACACACATCAGCAGGAATACCTACAATAACACCAGGATATATATGATATACCTGTGTAATCAGGTCTTGGGGCTCCCGGGGATTGGATGGACATCAGCACATCAGCAGACGCAGGTACCGGCACACCGGGATGTATAACAGACCTCTGTGGTCAGGACTAGGACCTCCTGGAGATAGGGTGGACTTAAACAGATCAACAGCAGCACCTATCATAACACCAGGATGAATAATATACCTCTGGAATGAGGTCTAATGCCTCCTGGGGATAGGGTGGACTTAAATACATCAACAGAGGAAAATACCATAACAACAGGATGAATACTGGACCTCTGTAATCAGGTATAAGGCCTCCTGGGGATTAGGTGAATGTAAACAAATCAACAGCAGCACCTACCATAACACCAGGATGGATAGTAGACCTCTGTAATCAGGTATGAGGGCTCCTGGGGATAGGGCAGACTTACATACATCAGCATACGCACCTGCATTGGTCACAGGCTGGCCCACAGACTGGTATTTCTGCCATGTCCTGCATGTATGATGTGTGATGATTGCTGGATATTGTGTTGCACTACTGCCATTGTGTGAGCTGTCCCCATACACTTACCTCATGTGGGTAATCTGCAGCTGTATTAAAGCGCCTGGTGTGGTGCCCCCATGCCCTTCTCACCCTGGCAAGGTCCTGATGTTTGGAGGAGCCAGGGAAGAGGCGCCTCTGCCTTGTGCAAATAAGTTTGGCAACCATCTTCAGCTCCCTGCTGGTAAACGCTTGCCTCCTGGAACGCCTGTCCATTTTTTATGATGTGCTCCTTGGGGCCGCTCCGGTAGCGAATACCATCACTTTACTCTTGCTCTTTCGTTTTGTTTCCTTCCCGCTGTTATCCTCTCCACCACCACCGGACTCAGGAGCACGGTGTTTTCATCGTCGTCTGCTCCCTGCATACCTCCTGGGCCTTCTGAGGTACTTAACATTTCTCATCCTATAACGCCTTCTGTCCCCTTCCCCACCTGTTCTATGCCCCATATACCTGTTCACTGGGGCCGCCGCCCAGCCGCGAAGTTTAAACGCCGTTCTCGTTGCCTCGCCCACCTTGTCTCTTGTTTCTTCCTCTCATTCCACTCTTCAGCCACCTCCCCCTGCTTCTGTTCTTCCCCCAGCCACCTTAAAGATTGGTCTTGTTAACTGTCGCTCCCTCAGGTCCAAGTCCTTACTCGTTCAAGATCTTATCTCCCAATCCTCATTCGCCCTCACCCTTCTCACCGAGACGTGGTTAAGAGAAGGGGAGGATGCCCTCCTTAACCGTTGCCTTCCTCCGGGTTTCTCTGCAGTCTCTGTCCCCCGTACCGGCCGCACAGGTGGTGGTGTAGCTGCAATCCTTGCACCCTCCCTTTTTTTTCACTCAACTCTTTTCACCGTCTCTCTCCTACCCTGAGGCCCTTCTCCTTCATCTACACACCACTCCACCGACCCATATTCTCCTCATCTACGCACCTCCTGCCCTCCGCACTGACCTTTGGGACTCCCTCCTTCGCTCCATTTCTGACCTCTCCCTTCTCTTTCCTCATCTCCTCATCGCTGGAGATTTTAATCTTCACCTCAACTCCCCCTCTTCCCCTAGAGAACTTGCTTTTCTCACCCTTCTTCACGATCTCTCTCTCCTTCAGCATGTCTCTTTTCCTACCCATTCTGCCGGCCATACCCTAGATCTTTTTCTGACCCCCTCGTCCTCCACACTCACTCTCTCCAATCTGTCCTCTCTTCCTCTTCCCTGGTCAGACCACTTCTGCCTTTCGGTCTCCTGCTGCCACTCTGGAATCCCGACACCTCTCCCTACATCCCCCTCTGTCTGTCATCTCTCTCGCTCAATCACTCCCTCCCTAGCCCAGCACCTTCCCTCAGCCTCAGCCATACTCCCCCCTGACTTCCCCTCCTTGCCTCTCGACTCCCAAGCGTCCGCTTGGTTCTCCTCTCTCTCCACTGCTCTCGATCACATAGCCCCTCTTCGACCACGTCCAGTCACTCGTCGGCCCTCACACCCCTGGTACCATCCTGGTCTTCTCCTGCTCCGATCCCAACTTCGTAGAGCTGAGAGACACTGGCGCAAGACCCCATCGCCAGCCTCCCTCTCCCTCTTCAAATCCCAATACTCCTTCTACTTCTATCGCTCCCAGGTTCACCTAGCCAAAGCCACTTTCTTTTCTGCCACTATCGCCGCTGCTCCCAATCAGACACGCCATCTCTATTCCACACTTACCTTTCTTACATCTCTTCATCCTTCTGCTCCCACCAAGCCCACTCATCCTCTCCCCGCCCCTTCCCTCCTAGCCTCCACCTTCCACAACAAGGTTTCCACCCTGAGGGCCTCTCTGCCCTCTCATCCCCCACCTCTCCCTTCTCCCCCTCCCGTTGCCTCGCCCCCTCCTACCTCCCCACTCTCCCATACCTGGTCTTCCTTCTCTTTAACCACTACCACCGAACTACATCACCTTATTGCTTCTTCTAATAAAACCTTCTGCCCTCTTGATCCTATTCCATCCTCCTGGCTACTCTTCCCATCTCTGTCTCTCCTCCCCCCCATTCAAACCATGCTAAACTCTAGTCTTTCCACTGGTTCTTTTCCCTCTCCCTGGAAACACGCCCTCATCCGCCCTCTTCTTAAGAAACCCTCCCTTGACCCTCTTGACCCCAACAACTACCGTCCAGTCTCCAACCTTCCTTTTCTTTCTAAACTACTCGAAAAAATCGTCTTTGCCCAGCTTTCTCACCATCTTGACTCTGCCAATCTCCTTCACCCCCGTCAATCCGGCTTTCGCCCTGGTCACAGCGTGGAAACCACCCTCCTTGCTTTCACTGATTCCCTGCACACTGCCCACGATCGAGGTGACATCTCGGTGGCGGTAGCACTTGACCTCTCCGCTGCCTTTGACCTGGTTGATCACTCCCTTCTCCTGTCCCGCTTGCAGGACGCGGTCTCCGTAGCACTGTCTTGCGGTGGTTTCACTCTTTTCTATTCTCCCGTTCTGGTGCCGTTCTCCCATCCTCTCCCTCTCTCCCACCTTCTGACTCTTTCCCTTTGACCTGTGGGGTTCCCCAGGGCTCTGTACTGGCTCCCCTTCTTTTCAATCTATTTCTCACCCCCCTCACATTACTCATACAGCAATTTGGAATTTCTGCCTTTACTATGCCGACGACATTCTTCTCCTTCATCACACTTCCCCTACTTCTCCTGATTTGACTCCTTTAAACAACTGCCTCACTGCTGTTTCCCACTGGCTGACGCAAAAACTGTTTACATCTTAATCTTTCCAAAACCATAGCTATCTGGTTCTCACATGGTCGCCCACCCCCTTCCTTAGCCCCATCTTTTCACAATGCACCTATCTCGCTGGTTTCTACTTTCCGCTACCTCGGGGTTCTTTTTGATTCTGATCTCTCCTTTTCGTCTCACATTTCCCACATTTCTAAACTCTCTTTCTTTCACCTCCGCCAAATTCGTGCCATTCGTCCCTTCCTCTCTCCCTCCGCCTTAACTACCCTGTTACTGGCCCTCGTTATTTCCCGCATTGACTTTTCCAATTCTATTCTTTCTGGCATCTCCAAACAGCAACTCTCACGGTTACAGCGAATTCAAAATACCGCCGCCCGACTCATTTCCCACGCTTCCCCTAGAGATCATGTCACCCCCCTCCTCCTCCGTCTCCACTGGCTCCCTATACCTTTCCGCATACAATTCAACAAACTCCTCACCCTAACCCACAAGGCACTGCACACTTCCACCCC